>JAWWEU010000091.1:25846050-25869351 GCA_035583155.1 Acropternis orthonyx
TTTGTGTCCCAGTTTCAATGTCCTCTACTACAAAGCTTTTGATTTTGATCACTGGTAGATTACCAAATGTCCTGTACTTCACTGTGATCCCCCAGTCATGCTGGCAGTCAGTTTTTTGGCAATGCGTCTTGTTTTTTTTCTCAAAAACATCAAACAGACGTGGTTTATGGTGAGGCTTTGTTATATAATGCTCCTTGAATGCATCTCCTAGGACAGTGTGATGAGAGTCCTGAAAGAACATATGCCAGAAGCGTTTTAGAAACACCATTTTTCATTTTTTCCTTATGTTCCCCTTCCCTTAGCAAGTACGTTTTCCATGTTAAGGTGCTTCCTGTCATCCAAGAGGCTCACCTTTCAGGCCTTTTTTTACCCTGCTCATTGACTACCTGGGCCCAGGCATAGACTAAAACATTAAACAATTACTGTGTATCACCAGTCACCAGCTTATACATATTTGAATTTATTAAGGTTTTTAAAAACTGTGCTTGCAGTATTTGAGACTTGTGCATAAAACTAGGGGAGTTATTCAGACAGTGGACAACTTTGAAGAACTCGTGTTTTCCATAAGGTGTGGATGCAATTACTTTGGAGTGGTAGAAAAAAATAACACCAACAATATAAAAGGGCTATAGTTGATGCTTATATATAATCAAAGATTACAGAAATGAACAACCTTACTTGAAAGCATATTTACAATTTGAGCTGGAGTCTGAAATGCATCTTTCATAAAATACATAGTCTGAACTATGACAGAGCTCAAGTTTCTAGGAATTATTTAAAATACTTTGAGGAGCGTTTTGCAGAATACTAAGCAAAAACTCTTACTGAAGGGTTTTCTGGGCTCTTGGATCAATTTGCACAGGTATAGGTGATAAGCCAGCAGCACAAAGTGGAATAAAAGAGGTGCTTTAGATATCCCTTGATATTGGTCAAAGAAATGTAACCAAGTTTTTACAAAGCTGAGCTATTCCCAGCTTCTTGCCTGTGGATCTTGCCCGTGCAGAGGAGTAGTGAACTCCATCTACATTCCAAAAACAGCTGGTAAAAACAAAAATATTTTCTTGATTAACCAGCGAAGTGTCTGAAGGCAAACACTCTGTAATGTTCAAGCTGTGGCCTGAAGCCCCTTATCACAATACAACTCCACTTTTTAGAGCAGCACAAATAGAAGCAGCTTCAAAAGAACAAATTGCAGAGCTAGAGAGGCTCAAAGTGCCCAGAAAAGCCTCTCTTCCATGATCATCACTTTCCATATATAGAGAGTATTGCCTTCTTTGGTCTACAGAAAAAATCTTGACATTCAGAAAGAGTGCAATCAGAATGTCTCTATAAGATACATAGAAACAATATGAACTACTTAAAGAATGGAAAGCAATATAATATGAAGATTTAAAGGGCTCCTCTTGTGAAACCATGGTTTACTTTTTCAACGCTGAAAACTGGCCCATAAGCCAAGGAGTTAAACAGTCAACAGATATGGTGAGAGGAATCTCTTGACCTCTGGGAGACTTCCAATCTTATGCTAGTCAGGAAAATAAATATCCAGCAGTAACACTCATAGGTTATGTAATTGAAGATTACATAGTTTCCCTCAAAATTTGTCAGTTTCTAGGGGATTCAGGAAAACAGAAGTGATTCCTGCCATATCACATATTTGCACACCTTGGACATCACCAGCCAATCATATCAAACTACAGTAGTCACATCTCTTCCTGTGGTTTACTGATTTACTCAGAGTTTCTTTTCTGGTTCAGTTTGCACAAAATAACCTACTTCTACACTGATTAACAATGCTGTTAGTTCAATAATGCTGACTTCCCTGATGTTCATGAATTCTGGATTTCCATACCTTTATAATTCTGATGTCATCTGTACAGCAGGCATATGCTTTGCATTTTCCACACAGAAGATTTTTTTTCCCTTCTACTACATGTTTTGTAGTTTCTTCCTGCAATCGTGTAATACCTTTTCCTTCATTTGCAGCAACACATTTATTCTCTAGTTACTCCTAACAACACATTCAAATGTGGCAGCTCTGCCATAAGAGTATTAAGACCCTTCTGTGTGGTTGCTTTAGTTTCCAGTGTTCAGAATCATGCCATGCTGCTTCTAAAGAGCATTCTCTCAGCTTTTTCTTCTTCAATAACAAACCAGAACAAGATGTCCCCTTCCAGGTATTCTCATGGATATCTTCCAGCCAGTACTGTAGGGCCTGCTTCTGTGGCCTCCCTCAGTTAGGTTCAGGCCTGCTTTAAAATTCAATTATTGTATAGCATCTTCCTTTCTTGTGGTGCAAAATAAAAAGGCAAAGGAGAAAAGTTCATCTCATCTTAGTAGTTTTCTGCCCTGCTAATTGGTGTCTATTAAAACAACCCCAGATCGTGTATGACAAAAACCTGAAGAACTGGGTATATAATGCTGACAAGAAAAGAGACAACAGCAAGTGTCATCTCTTCCTCCCGATTATGCCTACTGCCTGCCTGATTTTTGCTGCTGTTACACAGGCAAACTATGAACTACAGGGATCTCATACCCAGTTTAGAAGTATTTCAGTTATAAAAAGTGTTCACATTTCCTTTTGAGCTCTCATTCCACAAAAATCATGATTGTATGTGCTTTAAAACTGACATAACTTGTTTTCTTTGCACCCTTAATGACTTATTATGAATAAACACTGTCCTTTCAGCCATACAAGTGAATTGTGGGCCAATTATTTCATTATAAGACAAAGATAAGAAAATCACAGGACACAAACCCTGAAAACAGAAGATGGAGATCACTTCCTGTCAAATTACAATGTTAACTACTTCGATGATAGAATAAAATATTGCAGATGCACCCTTAAAAGACTAGACAGTTTTATGCCATTTAGGAATGTTAAGCAGAAACCAGTATTTAGTGTGGCTCTTCATTCCCCTCTACTGGCTGTACTGTAAAATCACCAAAATTCAGGACTAAATTCTTGATACAGACTTCTTTGGACAAGCCCAGATGTTTCCTTTTTTTGGTCTTCAATGTTTGAGATCTTCCCATGCGAAGGCCTCAGGTACCTGGGAGTAGCTGGGTTGGTAACAAACTGCTGGGCAGGGGAAGGCCTTCAGAAGCCAAAGCAATACATGAAACTCCATTGCAATAGTCTTTTGTCTCAGAATGATTTGCACTATTTCTGACTACAGCTCTTCCAGCCATAGTTCTGCTTATAAATAAAAAAATATCTGCTTGACCTATCAGTCTTCAACAGTTCGATACCTAGTGCAGCGTGGCTAATTTGCCTGGCAAGAGAAAAGTCACACAACATCAAGGACAAATATGCCCTGTCCCATAATTCATCTGACTTCGCTCTAGGGCACAGAAGAACAACAGCAGGATATGCACATATTACTACAGTATTTCCAGTGTGCCATCCAGTAGCACTTCATGTCCATTTCTAGGCCAAAACAGGTTTCTAAAGTAATAACTGAATTTCCATACCTCTGACCTGGATAATTTTGGTGACATTACCTAAGTATTCATAGAGCACAACAAGGTTGCACTCAGAAATATCAATGCCTTCATCCGCAACCGACGTAGCAATTAGCAGTCTGGTGTCTTTGTCAGTTTTGAATGCATCCAGTGCATCCTTCTGCATTGGCAGGGTCATACCTACCATAACAAAGAACGTTATCAGGAAAAAAAAACACTGAAGAGTTCCTTGAACAAGATACCTTCGTTTGCTCTTACTTAAGTGACTAGAAATTAGTATGTCCTCTTGAACTGCAAAAGTACTTTAAGTTTGCATATGCAGTTGGGTGTATGTTATACCCACTGAGCACGGATTTCTGTTGATGTGTCACATGAATTGTCATCCTGGGAAACACCATTTCAGACACAACATCCAGCTGATCTTTATTGGAGAGACCCACACAGCTTAGTTAAAAGCCAAGCTAACTCATAAGCTGTAGGTAAATCATTTCAGCTGTAGATTGTGTTGTACCTTAAAATGTATTTATGCTATCAAACACAAAGTAAGAGAGGGTTCTATAAAAGGAACAGGGAAAATACTAGAATCAATCACAAGAAGCCATGATAATGAAGTTTCTAAACTGCTCTTGAACTAGCATAAGAATCCTGCAAAAAAGGGCCATTGACAGCATTAATAATGCTGCTTTAACTTAAGATTCTGGATAGAAAAGGCAAGAATCCACTCAGGATTAGTTAAAGGTCTTCTAGATATGGAAGAACACAAGTGCAAACTTGCATGACCTTCCTATTTAACAACATGGAGTATGAACACAGGAAAAGCAGAACAATTTTAGCAGCATAGCCAACATAGGTTAAGCCTATACTATTTCTCAGCATAAATCTGTGTACCCCCTTTATGTTCTCTTCTTCCCTGACCCATCAACACAGCTGGCTTTATGTGTCTAAGTAGAGGGTTTGCTTCCGCCCACTTCTTCAAAGCCTGGAAAGCAAATCAGTTAGTTAGATCCTCTGTCCAGATTAAATGCTAGTTTGAGATAGATAGGTAGATCTTGCCTAGACTTGCCTAGACAATTAACACTTTCAAAAGAAGAATCAAAAGCAGGAAAAAAGGTGGAAATTGTGTGTCAGGAGGGAATGTTCATCACTGGATGAGAAAGCAATTGTCACAGCCATGATGCCAGATTGAACCGTGCCACAACTGATTTCCACTTTTCCTACTCCTGCAACTTAAAGGCTGGCTAGAGGGCAAGCAGCCTTTCACTGCTAAAAGGCATGCCTTTTTCTCTTATAAACAAACAAATCACTGAATGCTGTGCCTCTAGGATCAAAGGAAAGGAGTTGCTATTCACAAACTGGACTTTTTCACTACACAGTGAAAGTAGCACCTTCAAATTGCTCTTACAGAAGAACAAAATTCAGCCAAGCTACAATAGGCTGTTAAATTTAAAATGGAAAGCTGCCAGCAGATGCTTGGTGTTGTTAGTTTGGACTTTACCCTGCCTTTGAATTTTTTTCTGGTTTGCAATTCATCCCGAATGCCTCTACCCAAGGATAAAACAGGGGGTTGCATCTCTCAGCTGATAAATCTGTTTACAGTAGCCAGAGACTAATGACATCTTACAATAAATGTTTTAAAGCTACTGGAGTTAATGATTAGCAGCATATTTACTTTAGGCATGAACCTTTCCTGGGAACAAGGTATTGGAAGGGAGAAAAAGGTCATTCAGCTTACATCCTTGATCCTAGCCAAGTATGAAATAGACCAATGATAAAGAGTCCAGAGAAGATCTGCGTCACAAAGTCGTTCCTGTTTCTTCATCAAAAACAGGTGCTAGGAGACAGAACTCCTTTAGGCCCATATGAATCCTCTGAGAAATGTATACCTTCCAATGTTCAGTCAATACTAGAGTTGAGCTGCTGATTTACAACACTGCCACATGAAAGCCAAAACTCGTGTACCACATCTCGTTAAAACTGACTTTAGACCTCAAGTAAAAATCTGATGGCTTAATTATCAGCTGTGATACGTAGTAAGATGTTAGGAAGAACACCATGCCTGCACTGTAGTTTTCAGAAAAAGAAAAGAGAAATCCACTTGTCCTGTCTCAGAGCATCAGGGCTGAGGAAGATACAGTAAGATAAATTTAGGAAGATCAAATACATGATATTTTTTAATTTCAGATCAAAATGGGAAGGGTAATACATGAGGCATTATGTTTTCCCACTTTCCATTTTAGAAGCTTTAAAAAGGAATGTCTTACAGCTACTAAGGCTCTTGTCTTGGCAAAGAGAATAGTGTGAGTCTCTGGGTTATAGCAGTATGCTTCGTCCAGGATGGAAGCAAGTACTTCCAGCTTGGGATTCTCATTTGATTCATCTTTTGAAAGGGCAGTCAGTTCTGGTTCTTTCTCTGAAAGAAAAACAGAGGTGTCTTGAATAATTTACCTTCTTTAATGCAGAAAGCAGAACTCCCACACAAACCTACTTTCATATACCACATACATTCTCTTTAGCTTCACTTTTTATTTTCTGTTCTGTATTTTCAAATGCAAGTAGAGAAGGCTGTTGGTTAAATGCAACAAAACACCCAGGAAAAACAAAATTATGAATATGTCACATTTTGTAGAAAACCGATAGGAGAACTTCTGGGATACACCATGCATCAAAATACAGTAAGAAAACAAAATCAGTTCATGCACAGAGCACTGCTCTTTCTCCTTAGGAAACAAATGACACTCAAAGGCAAGACAGCCTAGTGATTTAAAACTGCAATCAACACTGCAACACACCAGAATGCAGGCTGGAGTATACCCCACTGCTAACTAAACCAGAAGTCAGAGAACAGTGCCACCTCTAACTTTGAATCAGAAGAGTATGAGGACCACCTGCTTCCCCCCAGAAGTCTGGGATTCTCCCAGGACCATTCAGCAGGAAGCCAGGCAGTGCACTGATCAGTCAGTGGCTGTTGGCTTATCTAATGGTGTCAATATCCATGATGGTAGACCATCCCCTGTTTGGGGGGCACACCCATAAGGATACTGCTGCTTTATCTCCAAGTCAGACACGTAAGGACCTACGAGAGGATCTAGCTACAATGACTACTATTTTCTTAGCACCTGTATCAGAAGCTTGCAGTCCCAGAAATTAAGTCTCCCCCGCCTACCCTAACACGATATTTGCACCCACACAGACAATAGATCTTCTGCAAAATGCAATTTCATGAAAAACAACTGTGCTTACTCTGAAGAAAACACCTGGACCATCCTAACATTAAGTTTCTTCTCCCCCGCAACTGTCACAGGTACTGTGGCAAATACCTTGAAATTTCTCCGTCAGCTGCTTCTCTAAGACTGTATATGGTCCATTTTTTACATTTGTGAAAAATTCATTTACGTAGGCTAAAGCATCTTTGATGCATGCATCTTCACTGATAATGAGAGCATCGTTGAATTTCTGCTCAGAAAGAGACATACACACGTAAGCCTCATTTTCCATGGGACGGGATGAACATAAATTTCACTCAGCTAGATTAAGTCCTACAAACCTGTGATGTTCTTCCATTTCTATGACAACACAAGCACTAAAGTCTCCGCACTAATGTGTTTTTAGCAAGTATATGAAGACACAACTCTTACATACTATGCTTTAGCCTGTGTCTAATTGTTGCAGTCTTCAACATCCTCATGAGAGGAAGCAGAGGGGCAGGCACTGATCTCTTCACTCCAGTAACAGTGACAGGACTGGAGGAAACAGCATGAAGCTGAGTCAAGGGAGGATATGAGGCTGGATATCAGGAAAAGGTTCTTCACCCACTGGGTGGTTGGGCACTGGAACAGGCTCCCCAGGGAAGTGGTCACAGCACTAAACCTGACAGAGTTCAAGAAGAGTTTGACAATGCTATCAGGGACACAGTGTGACTCTTGGGTTGTCCTGTGCAGGACTCAATGGTCCTGATGGGTCCCTTCCAACTCAGCCTGTCTGTGATTCTGTGATTCTAAATAAAACAATTAGGTTCAAAACCTGCTTATAGGTGAACATATCTGTATCAGAAGGAACAGAATGACTCCACCTCTGTGTGGAAGTAAAGAAGATACACACTTACCCGCAAGTGTTCAGTACAAATGAGAAGGTTTCTACAAATGTTGCTCTCCTTCTCCTTATCTACCAGTTGCAAGTCTGCATTTCTTCTGACTATGAACTATCCAATGTTCATATTTCTGTGTTCCAAAATAATTCCTGTTGATTTGGGAGATAATATCTAGTAAAGAAGGAGGAAAAAACATTTATTCATCTTGAGTAATAAGTAGCAACCGTTAGCTAGAAGATAACACACCACCTATTAATGCTGGCTCTGAAAAACCTATGCAGAAGAACTCTGTTAAAATCACAGAACCACTGAGGCTGGAAGGCACCTCTGGAGGTCTTTAGGTCAACCTTCTGCTCAAAGCAGATCACCTAGAGCTGGTCAGTCCCAATCATGTCCAAATAGATGTGGAGTTCTTCCAAGGACAGAGACTCTACAACTCCTTTGGGCAACCTGTTCCAGTGTTTGACCATCTTATTGCAAAAAAGTTCTTCCTTTTGTTTAAGTATTTGTTCCCACTTCCTTTGTCCTGCCTCTGAGAACCATCAGTGAAGAGTCTGTGTCTTCTACACTCCCTGTGTTTCAACACATACCCAGATGTTAGGCTAAAATTACAATTCAACTGAGGATCTGTGTACATACACACATCTGCAGAGACTTTAGCAATAAAATTAGAGCTCACATCCTGTAAGAAGCCTACAGTATTCAAAAAACTGCATGTGCATTGCTCCTTGAACTACCAGCTATTCAATAGTTAAGTATTAATCTGTGAAATAGTCCACAAGCATATTATTCCAGGACCTGTCCTTAAGGCAGAACTAGGCAGTACCTGTTTGTTGCACATACTCTGCCTGACTGCTTTACAGACTTCAGTAATCAGAGGGTCCACAGAAGGAAAGAGGAACATTCATGCAAGAGAAGCTCTGATGCAGAAATAAGCTTCAGAAGTTTTTGCTTAATGTAACGTGCACTTTGAAATTCTCACTGTATTTGTTCTTTGATGGAGTTTCTTGGGTTTTGGTTTGGTTTGTTTGTTTTTTTTGTTTGGGTGGGGTTTTTAATTCTCCCTTCCTGCCCCAGAATATAGTTCATTTTCAAATATCTGGAAAGTGGAATGGAGGGCAGGGGAGGAAATCTAGAACTGAGGTAAACAGGCTTAAGGCACTGTAGCCAGTGTGCTGAAGCCAGTCTAAGCACAGACAACATACTTTAATTCAGAGCTGGAGACACCAAGACTGATCCTGCATAGCCATCCATGGGTCTTCGTTCTGTACCCCTGCATCTCTCAATTTTTTTATAATAGCCACTTACTGGACACCATTTAGGAATTCTGCAAAAGTGGAAAAGACCAATTTACTTCTGGAGGGCTGCAGAATTAGGTCTCATGATCATGAGACCTGTTTTCTTCTCAGAGTCATGCATCTCCCTCTCCACTAACCTTCCCACCACTGTAGCTGCTGAGGCTGGAACCCTACTGACAATTGTTTCCTTTCTTGGGCAGCCCTATCTTCTCTCTGGTGTTGTTTATGTTCCACAGATCCCACCCTGGAAAGCTAACTCAAGCTTTTCAGTAGAAAGTAATGGAGACCTGGTATACAGTGGAAGTAGAGGTAATCTAGAGCATAAAGAGGGAATGCTCACCAGAAAAGGTGGCCAGGGTGCCCCTAGAAATAACTCTTGAGTGCAACTGAGAGGTCAGAAAAAATACAAGAAGTGTCAGAGCAGCAAGTGTGAAAATAAACTGTTGCTATAAGGAAGAAATGACAACATTCAAAGTAACACCATAATTGTGGCCCTTCTTGTTTTCCTAACAGAGACAGACTTAGGTATGAAGCATTTGGAGAAATGTTTAAATAAGAACATACAGCAATGAAATCCAGCTCATTGCATTTTAAATGCATGCCCTTTTGTTTCAGATTCTTTAAACTCAGAAAGATTTGACAGCGTCAAAAGCACACCTTTCTAGCTCGTGAAACACAGGTTGAAATTCAAGTAAAAATATTTCTGATTGTCAAACTAATCACATATAACAGGAAACTAGTTAACTGTCCTACGTGCAATCTCTTATTTTGGAAATGCTGGTTAAAGGTAGGTTAAAAATTAAGAGGTAGAAAAGACGTGAAAAAGGAGAGACTGATGAGGATTAATACTGATATAATCAAATACTGAATTGCAGTACAGGCATATTACACAATCTTACCAGATGAGTAAATCTTCCTCATCAACGCCTCTGTCTCAGACATCAGACCTGAGATAATGCCTGCAAAGTGATTCTGTCCTTGCATTTTAACCCATCTGACATCTAGAGACAAGAAATGGAAGTCAGTGGCTTGAAAGGTAAAACATTTCCCTCAGCACAGAACAAAGCCTTGTCTAGAAGAATGCTACATATGGTGCTCTATGCAATCATAATCAAGTTTACTGTCAATGAGTATTTCACTTGTGCAGAAAGAAACAGGCCCTAATCTTCAGTAGCAGAACTGAAAAAAAATCAGATTGTGGGTAACAGCAAAGAGAAAATGTGCCCAAATGAGCACTGCCTTACTGCAGGGCAACAATGAAATGCAAGCCTAAACTCCTTTCAAGCTAGCAGGAAGCAAAGGTCCAGCTTAGTTTTAAGCTTTTACCTTAATCTAAAAAAGAGGAATTGGATAGCTGCCTAATCATGGTACTTTGCATCTCTCAGGAAAATAAAAAGGAAGTGTGCCTACATGATTCTGGCTTGTTTCCGAATCTCTGCAGATCCTGTTTGTTCTCTCTGACAGTGGATATGGCCTGTATGTCAAGGCAGGAGCAGAGGGTACATATGTGCTGTATAGTTTCCTTGATGGTCTTGGCATTACCAACTCCAAAAGAAGCAGTTAAACCTACAATCTGAGCACACACATGAATAGCAGTGGCTGTGCTTCTGTCATGAATGGAATAAAAATAGGAGACACTGTTACCAATAGCCAAATTGCCACCATCTTCAAATACAAGAAAATAAAACAGGCAACAAAAGTAAACAAGAAGCATGAAACCTTGAGAGCGAGATCTTTGCTGCACTAGCACCCTCTTCAAGGCACCCAGAGTATTTAAACTTAAAATAAATTATCCAGCCACTTAAATCCATAACCAGCTGTATTTGTCAGTTCTTACCATACAGAGAGACAGCAAACCCACCCCAGCACCATCTTTTGCATTCATTAAGAACTATCTTCTCAGATAGACGAAATCCTCCTGCCAGGAGAGGCAGTGGCCCTGTTTTATTGTCACAGAAGAGAGCAACAGAGGGGTGACAAGAAGGTTACTAAATTACATGCTTTCTTCCCAGTTCAGCATTCCTGTTTGCTCTCAAGTACTCCAGTCTCTGTCTTGTTGATCAGTCCTTCTTGGCAGCTGCAGGGAAGAGGTAACATGGGAAAAACCCTGGAGTGTGTCCAAGAATGAACAAGTATTCCAGATGCTACTGTTTCAATTTGCAGACATTGTTAAATGGGAGTTTGAACTAGACAGCACAAAAGGCAAGATTTAAAACTTTGCTGACTGCATTGCAAAATACTTTTCTTTAATATTTCCACCAATGACAGGGTAAGCCTTACCTGAGGAAGTTGGCTTGCAGAGGAGTCAAATTTTTGTTCCAGGTATCTTGTCATTAACACATTGTAAGGGTGGTTGCCTGTGGTATTGTGACACTCATCAAATATCATCAGAGTGAAAATGGAGAGAGAGCTAAGGATCCCAGCCTCGATGCTATTCACAAGAATCTGGGGTGTTAGCACAATGATATCACTGTTCTGTATAACATGTTCTACAGAGAGATTTGCAACTGTTTCACCACATATTCCTTGAACATAGTATCTAGGAAGAAAACACAAAAAAATAGAGTTCAAAAAAGATGTCTTGCAGGGCAAAAAATGCTAGAAGAATGAACTTTTCAGCAAGCCTGAAAGGCAGTTACTAAGTTCTAAATATCAAATAGTTGAAGCAGGCAGTTTGACCAGAGAAGCTGAGAAGGAAATCTTCTGAGGGTAAACAACTGGATTTTCAACTACCATTAACTAAATATATTAGATTTGAGGAGTGATGAATTTGTGTATTTAAGCTGCATCTGTCATTTCTCATGTAACATCCCTCTTCTGTATGTCTGGCATCATGGGACTGTTTTCTGTCCAGTAGTCTCAGTTTCTTACAGCTATAAGGGGATATATATGTGGACGTTCAGTAATCAGGTCCTTCAAAAGAAAGAAACTATGAAACTATGAAAACTATGGCCTGTCAATGATGGACTTTTATTTTCTGACTAGAAGTTGAAAAAACAAAGCAGTTTGGTTCCTTTCATTTGGAAAATAAAGAAGAGGCTCTGAGAATGACAAGAGGAATCCCACCGTTGCTGTCTGGAACTGCCTTATCTTTGGAAGCAAGGATGAAAGGAATCTCAAGACAGAACACAATTCACCCTTTCCCAGAGACAAGCACAGATATACTTTCACTTTGCTGTTTCCATAGATGTGCAACAACCAGTGCTTAAACTTTCCAAAAGCAGACTTCAGATTCTCCAAACAATGTCTGCCATGGCAATGCCATTCTTGCAGCTAGGCATCATCCTTATGTTCATGTCAATGTTACTTGTTCACCAGTAAACCCTTTTGCCCCTAGCCACAGGTGACCTAAAGGGAAGTTTCTTTTCTGTGGAGAAAGACACTAGGTAGAATTACACTCACCCACTTCTTTCAAAATGCTGCCTGAGTACATTTTTCTGTGGTTCATAACACTGGCACTTTGGTTGCAAGAAATACAATTTTTGCCTTTTGTCCTGAGGGCACACTTTGCAAATGATGTTCACAAATCAGAAGTGCCACGAAAGTTTTACCAGATCCTTTAAACAAAAAACATGAAAGGTAAAGCACTAATATGAAAGGGTGCATCTGTAAGCAGTACCTTGTCTCATCTGGATGCCCTGTAACAAAGGGATGCTGACAAGGGGGTTGTTACACTTCCAGATCCTCTCTCTTTTGAACACGTGCTTGCTGCTTACTCAGGTGGATAATCATCCCTTTCTCTCTCACAGCCCAGTCAGTAAAAATCATTAAGCACAGGGAAATTAATACCCATTTGCAGTTGTGTTTGAGTTCTTTAAAAATCACTGAATCTAGTTTTGCTCTTAGCATGTGCTCTCACATCAAACCAGACTATGGTATAGACACTCTGCACTTTCAACTTCCATTCTTCTCCATGCAGGCTTGCTCCTCTCACACTTCTTTTCATTCGGCACTCAGGCTCACTGTGCAAGATATCCAGAGCTCTTCTGTGTTCCTGCCTCTCCAGGGCTTGGGGGAAATTAGGCTAGCAACATGGAAACGGAGGTGCAAAGAAAGGTGACTGGTCTCTCTTTTCCTGCTAAACTTCAGTCTTCTTAACTCAGCCCTGAGTTACTGCAAAATGTCTGTGCTATCTTGATGTTGTAGGCACTGCAATAGAGAAGACAAGAGCCTCAGGCTAACTCATCCTGTTTTTCCTTCAACTTGAAAGAAAAATTTCTTAAATACCTGCAAAGATTAGTGACGGAGTTTACCTCAAAAATCCAAATCAGGGAGTGAGAAAGTGAAAGTCAGAACTTGGAAATCTGAAAACAAGCACTGAAGTGCCAAGAGAAACATCTGTCTTGCGTGGTCTCTGTGCTGCCCATGGTCATTAATATCAGGTTAGATATGGATCTACTGCCATAAAGACTGCTTTTAAATATAAACAGCTGAAAAAGTTTGACTCAGCCTTTACTATTCCCTATCTCTCATCACCATCTACACCAAGAGAATCTTTCCAAGAAATGTCTGTTTTCTTACCTGTGGGGGCACATATCAGTGTGTTTTTCCCATTGATAGCAGGCTGTGCAAGTTCGATCTGGTAGCTTTGAGCCTTCTTTGGTTCATAAACAGATGAAGAATGATGGACCATTTCTAGAAGAGAACCATGTTGTTGTGGAGAGTGTTGCAACAGAAATGCATAAAATATATTGTTCCCCATACAGCTGCTATGTAAAATGATAGACGTAGAAGAGTCCTTGCAGTCTACACAGACCATTCTCTGACAGCCTTTGAACAGGACAGATGCACCAGACAAGACTTTTGTGTAGGTTTGGTGGCATGCTTTTGTTAAAACCTCAACTGTGCCTCCTAACATGAACTTGTTTCAAGGTCTTGGCTCACAACTCTCACTTAAATTTGTCTTTTTTCAAGTCAGAAAACATAAGGCATTATTCTTCTTCAAATGTATGCACAGTATTCCTTTCAGCTTTCTGTTCTACAGACTTTTGAAGTTACTACTTTCTTAAACTGTGGTCTTGTCAGAGGGTTTGCACTTACGGAACAGGAACGAGAAATCTCTGGTGGAGCAAAATTAGCCATACAAGACATGATAGCCACTGAACAGATCCTTTGCAGCCACATTCAGCTCTCTAAACTGGTTAATATCTTGTCATGTGTGAACTAGTTTTATCAGAGAAGAGGTGCAGCAATAACAGTCTGGTGTTGGGAGATTTTTTTGATAATGTGCTGACAGAAGAACTTTTCACTAGAAATGTGATAAATGAGGGACTACACCTAACATTTGCAATGCCCAGCATGAGATCCTTTAAACATTAAAACAGAAATCAGTTAAATCAAGTCAGAGTTTTGTTCTAGTTCCTCAGTACTTTACTTTGTGGCACACAACATCTGTGTCCTTAGCAAGAGTCTAAGGAATTGGAGAATACCAATCACAAACTGTTTAAGATCCTAAGTCTTACCTGAACCAGAAGAAACATTTTCACTGAGATTATTATCATACTCTGCTTCTTCAGAAAATGTCATTATGCTTTCAACACAGGTCTCAAAGGTACCTGTCATTTCACCATCAACATATTTGCCATTATCTGTATGATCAGGAAAAAAAAAAGAGACCATGTTGTTGATCCTTTTGATTTTAAAATGTTGTATATGGTGTAACGACATAGTGAAGGAGTCGGTTGCAGGCATGGAAAGACTACATAAAATGATGCTGCATCCAGGCTCCCTTTCAAGGAAAATGGATACCACTGAGAATCTTGGGTTTAGAAGAACCACATACTCACTGTACGTGTAGCTATCCATTAAAAATCAAAGGAGATAGATTGGGAGGAAAGTGATATCCCCTGTGTTTACTGACAAGGTGACACTGTGTAACATGGACATTAACCACACGCATGAAAAATACTTAGGAGTTCAAAGCAGCTTTGTAAATTCAAGACTCTGTTCTCCTTATCTGAAAGGACCTAGGCATTTTAAGATGATCTCCATTTTTTTTCTTACACTATAATTGAAGGACATTACAAAGATGCTAAAATTTTCTTTAGCCTTGTAATTATTACCCCTCAAAGAACCATCCCTGGGCTTTGCACGAACAGAACACATGATCACAAAGTGCTGCTTTTGTAGAGGGAGAAAGAGCACATTTGCACCCCAATCCAGCTACAGAAAGCACACAATATCTGCAATTAAATTCTACTAGCAACTCTTCTAAACTGCTAGCAGTAAAATACTTCCAGTATGGACAATGTTTCTTCAGTAGACTGACTTTGACTTTGTTAAGTTGGATGTTAGAGGAATCTGGTATCTCTAACTTACAAAGTTATAACTGGCAATCAAATAATATCTATAGCCACCACCTACATATAATAGTACCTATATACATGCATGTATCGTTCTTATCAATTATTTTAGAAGTAATTATTTAGAAATCTATTAAGTATGTATATAACTTTACACATATATAATAATCAAATCTCCAGATAATAAATCACACCCTTTGACTACAGCAATAAAAACATTTCAAAATAAGAAATGTTGTTTAAGGAACCACTTAAATATAGCTTGTCCCAGTTGCTAATTAAAAGCAATTCAAACAAGCACTTAGGGTTTGGGAGACAACAAATGTACATAGGAAGAAATACAGTCCAGTTTACCTAAAATAACTTATTTTGTAGTAAAATAATGTATTCTGCTCTAAACTCTCCCATGCTGCAGGGTATTCATATCAGTATTTTTCAAGTAGGGGGACGTAAATTCAATGATAATTGCAAAATCTTATGAGAGGCAATTCTGCACTTTTACAAAATACAAACACAGTCACTTGGTAAGGGCTACTTATCAGTTTATCAAAGAAAAAAAGTGTATGATCTGCTCTGTGGATCACAGGAGTATATCACTCTCTAGACTATCAAATTACTAAGGAAATTTTATTAAAAAATATTGTATCTATCACAACTTGAGCAATCAAAAAGATGGCAAATGGTGAAATACAGAAGAAGAGAAGGAAGCAAGTAACTGTTTAGTTAGTTTTATGTCTTCAGAGTCTGTGCTGTCTGACTCTGCTTACCAAAAAAAGGCATTATTCCTAATCATATGTGAGGAAATATACTTAAAAAACTAATTTCTGACAGTTTATGGGATAATACCTGTATTTCATTTTATATAAGATATTTTGAATAAATTTTAAAAAGGTCTTTATCTTTACACAACAATAAGCAAGGCAGTTCGGTGGTATCCTTTCAAATTGGTCTCACTGTCCTGAAAAAAAATCTGTGTGGTATAAAAACAGGAAAAGAGCATCATAAAAACAATTCACAGCTTACCTTCTCTTAAATCCCACAGTTCACTTGCATTGTAATATCCTGCCTTATCCAATGCCAGCTGAAGACTTTATGGCCAGTTTTCCTTATCCGAGCGACAGGGACATTCAAGGAGTTTAGTTATCCTGACTGCTTTGCTCCTGTATTCACTAATCTGCATATACCACAAAGAGAAGTTGCTGTAGGTTCTGAGGGATCAAAACTGTTCTTTTCTTGGTAGTTGATTTGCTATGTTTGAAAATTGCATTCCCTTCTCAGTGAATAAAAGGTTTTCCAATACAATTCAGTCATTTACCTACTCCTGCTTCAATTCAGCCAGCTTAACTACATACTAAACTTACCTGGACTACATCAATAGTTAGGCTATTTACTTGAATATTCACAAGGTCTGAACATCACAGAGCTATTCAGTGAATTTTCATCTGGCAAGGTCATAGTAATAAACTGTATCTGCCACAAACCTCTGAGAATGAACTGATTCCATTCCAGAATAGGGAAAGACAAAGCTACAAAATTTGTGGCAGACCTGACATTTGGTCAAAGCATTTGCAAAAGCTTTCCAAATGTTATGTATCTCCATAAAGAAACACCACTTTAAAGATAAAATAGTCCCAAACCATCGTTCTCAGGAGTCACAAGAAGTGAGAACACTCCTTCACAGAGCATCAGTACTTATTACTGACTAGTTGTAACTGATGAGTCATTGGTAACATCACTTCTGATCATTCATTAATAACAGCACTGAGATAGAACTGGGTAGCAGTACAGCAACTTCACATCCGAAGGCAATCAAAACACTACCAACTTCTGTGACACAGCATTTAGTTAATTACTTCAGACCTGAAGTTCCATTTCACTCTACCTTTGTCTGCTGACAAAACTCAAAAAAGCTACACAAAGTTTCTAGTAGTTGCTACAGTTAAGGTAATAGACTATGTCACAGTTAAGGTAATAGACTATGTCAAATCCCAGGACAAGCAAGAATCAATTCAGGCAACATCTAAATGCCACTTTGTCTACTTCCATCTGTATTTTCAAGGAGCATTAATGCAATGTGAATGCTCCAGAAAGGGGTCTATTTCAAAGTCATAGTTAGACACCCATTCCCCTGCAATGTGGCACCTTTCAGAGCCCCTGGAATCTCTTCAGGTGAGACTGGACTCCGCAAACACATACACCTGAGCACTTCAGTGCCAAAGCCAGACCGTCTTGCTTCCATGCCCGCAACCCTTTTGCATGCCTCCTTGTCCATTGAGCCAGAGGGGTGAGGAATGAGAAGTGCAGTTGTTGCAGACAGGACTGCTGTGGGATGCTGCAGCCAATCTCCTTACCTAGCCAGCTGTCACACAGGCACCAATTCATCCCACAAAGTGAGGCAGCCAGCACTTCTCTGCAGCAAAATGAGGCAAATACCAGGATTTTATCATACCTGGAGGATCTCATCACACTCCCTCTCTATCAGGCATGTGTTTATGTAAGGCATGAGTGCTACTGGCTCAATTTCTAGCATTGTTGCTTCTATTCACTTCAACAGTTGTCTGTGTAGCTCCAGTTTTTCCAGTTTGCTGAAATCCCAGTTTTCTATTGCTTCTGCCAGTCTAGTGTAACCTTTCAGAAGAAGAGACAAATTGTTACTATGAATTCAATCTGTAGGTAGAATAGATAGGAAGAAGCTGCAGAAAACCCACTTACTCAGCCACACTGGAGAAATTAAAATTATTTTACCCTGTAAATGGTGAAAATCTAGGTAAATGACAAACAATTTTTATCTAATATGTGACTATTTTCCTTTAGAAAAAAGGAATAAAAATTTTCTGATATATCTATCATGACAAACCCTATGCAGTAAGACCTGCAAAGAGGAAAAGGTCTACACAATGTTACAGGTCACATCATCCAAGTAACCATAACCACTCACATCTTTTGATCATACAATCCTTAGATCCTTGCAGTTCATAATACTCTTCCCAAGGATTTCTCACAGGACATTGTTCAAAATAATAAGCTACTTTGGTTCCCTTTTATTTAGCAGCCCTTTATCTTCTAGTCCTGTCCTTGGCTTCACCCTCCTTTAAAAATCCCTGCTGTATTAGATTGAAGTGAGTCCTTAACTGAAAGCAGTGCAGACACCTGCAGGCTAGACAGTCATCAAATAGCTGAAAATATTGTCCTGCAACACATAGCGGCAGGGAAGCAAATTTTAAGGACTTGGGTGATTTGCTGTATAGACTTCAGGGGTGGAAAATAGCAGGTCTGGATCCCAGATAAACTTGTTGGCACACAGAAGGAATTTGCCTAACTGCTTAGTTTATTTTGGAGGAGCAGGAGAATGGTGTGTATACTTCCCACCATGTCTTTAGTCTAATTGTCACCTATCCCTGCAACTGCCAAAAAGAAGAGTAATCCCAAATTCTAGTCTCAAGCCCAATTAACAAGTACTTGGGATAGCATTTAGAGTCAGCAAGTTAACTTTTTCAGTTTCCTGCTGAATATACACTAAACTGAACACTATAAGCATGTTCAAATGAGAATTTTTTGCAATTCAGAAATTAAGATTGTCACAGCCTGGTAAAAAATTGCTCTGGACCTAGTGTTTGCTTTAAAGGAAGAGTAGGCTACATCCAAATGATACTAAATTTTGTAATATTTATTCACTGAGATGCTATAACTATTAAGAATTAATGGTGAGGAAATTAAAACAGAAGTGGCCTATGGCATGAGAGTTTGTGTTTCGAGATATATATCACCAACAAGAACCTATGATAGAATGTACATGTATAGAGGAAAGCTAGAAAATCTTGCTGATTTTATACCTTCACACTGTCTTCTGTCTCATTTTGTAAAGGAAATTGGATTAGGACCTCACTCATCAAGTAGTCATAGCTACGGAGGAACAATCCATTCCTTTATAAACTACTAATGGTTACTTACATCTTGAGACAGAAGACTTTCAAGACTACTGAATAATTTTTAAAAATCACTTCCTACCTTAAGATGCTGTCCTTGACTGAAGTTATCCCATGCTACCAGCTAACCCACACACACATCCTGAAAACCATCTGGTTTCCCTTTCAGAGAATTTAGTTTCCTTTCATAGTATTTGGTGAGAACAATGCCTCTCTTGTTTCTTCTCTAAAGGCTCTGAGACAGACAACTCTCTTGTCAATGAGGCTTTCTCCATAATCAAAATTATTCCGGCTGCTTCACACACGGGCGTCTCCCCATACCTTCCAACAGTCGTATTTCCAGCCTCTATCAACCTGCCTTTTCCTACCGCATCTCACCTGGCGTGGCAAGTTGACCCGACAGCAGGAGCACATGGCCAGGGTGGTGACCCGCCCCGTCCCGGGCTCTCTGGGCTGCTCTGTCCCGCTCCCACTGAGCATGGAGGGCACCTGCAGCTCTGGCAGGACAGCGAGAGGGGGACAAGACCGCGCTCGCGAGTGGGAGGCGACCTGCTGCAACGAGAGCATCCAGGAAGCCCCGGAGCCAGCCCTCCGCCTCCAGCAGCAGCACGGTATCCAGGAACAGCGCCGCGGCCGCCGTCACTCGCTTCTCCTCCTCCTTTCGGACTTTCTCCTTCCTCTCTAGGAAGAACCCAGCACAGGCAGAGAGTGAGAGGCGGGGGAAGGGGTGGGGGGCGGCGGGAGCGCGGAGCTCCCACTCGCTGTGCCGGCGGGAGGGGCAGATGATGCTGCCGCTCTCACCGTCCGACGCCAGTCCTACGTGTTGCTCAGGATGTAGATGTGGTTCAGGCTCCTCTCGATGTACCGCCTGTAGCACTGCAGGTTCCTCTTCTCCTCCGCCGTCATGGCGAGCCCGGCTGCGCACCGCCGCTCCCGGTGGTGCTCCCGGTGCCGCTCCCGGTCCCGGCTGAGTGCGCAAAACCTGCACCAGCCTTGCAGGGGAGACAGCCCGCAGGGAGTAAGTGGCAGCCGCCCCCAAGCAGACAGCGACGGGACAAAGAAAGTTGAGGCCACCTGGAAATTGAAACAGAAAGGATCCCAGAAGGGAAACACTGCTTTCCGCTCGCGTCAGCCCTTAGCGAAGGAAAAAGGGGAAAAAAAACCCGCAAACCAACTAATCATATGCGCAGGCACATGCTTGAAAAGTCTGTGAACAGCACGATTTGCGGCTGTCTGTGAGGGAAAGCACAGCGAGGAATTAGTAAAGGCATCACTCTACCCCATCTTCCTTTTTGCCTTCAGAACACCCTGTACGGGTTTTTACGAGCTGCATCCCCGTTTTTAAAAGATAGAAGCACTTAAGGTTTTTTAAAAGTGTTTCAGGAAAGTGAACATCGAAGGAGAAGGCTCACAAAGGTGGTCATCATGTTACAGAGCAGAAATCACTCGCGTTCCGAAGTGCTGCTAAACATGACAACTCCATATACAAACCTCCCTTTAACTATTAGTGTAGAGTGGATGCATCATATTTAAACAGACGACAAACGAGTACTTGCCCAGTACAAGATTCCTGCTTTCTAAAGCCTTGGCAACACCAAATCACAGAGTGGTGGGCTTGTACTGGAAAGATAGGGAGTAGCAGTGGACAGAAGGAGGAGCATTGAAGAGGGCATTGGCATCGCATTTTCTACTGTTTTCTAGTCCATCTTTACTCTCAGGTATTCAATATCCTTTCTTTCCTTTGTCCTCAGTCTTCTGGCTATTCACACAGTTCTAAAGGAGTTATAGAAAATCTTTTTTGAAATGTCCCCTGTACCACCATGATGTGTTATCATTGATCACTGTCCTCTCAAAGAGCTCTGGGATAGGAAAGACTAGCATATCGACTTTTAGTATTTAGCCTATGCAGTTATGTGGACCAGGGGAATGTCGAACTCATGTGAAGGTTATCCACCCCTAGCTGGGGAAATGTCAAACAACCAGGAGATTACAGCTCCTATTGCAAGAAAAAGACAGGTGAATAAGTCCTAAAAGGCAACATCAGTCACCTCTACATTCTTTACACATGACTTCTGTGTTTCCCTCCAGTTCTGTGAACAAAACAGAAGCTCCTGGACATCTGTGCCTCAGCTTACATTCCACAGAAAGTCACATCAGCCCCTAGTTCCAGAAGAACAAAGTAAAAACTGACGAGTTTAATGTCAAAATGAGGGAACAGGTGGGTTAAATTTTTCCTCTTGATCATGTCTTTTGCACTCCCAGGGAAGCCCAGATTTCCTAGAAATGCTAACTCAAACCTTCTTCTCCAACCACCCAAAAACTATTATTCACCCTCCAACCACCTGCAGAGCTAATATTTCCAGGCAGAGACCCAGGACACCCTGCCCCTTAGCTCTTGGCATACCCTTGAGCACATAAATAGTTAAAAATAAATAAATAATATGCACAACTACATAATTTGTCCACTAATGGGACTGGGATTGTGGTTTTACTTTAAACTTTCCAGCTCTTTATCTGGTATGAAAGGAAGGGCACTAACTGTTCCCATTCACTTCTATAAAAAAAGAGAAGTTGCTTAATCTGCAGCCTAGTGACGTGGCAAGCAGCCTGCTTTGACTTCTCAGGGATTGCTTTTGATTTTGTTTCCCCAGTCTGCTGCAGTAGAAGATCCCTCAGGGTTTGATTTTCTTGCATGTAACAGAGTGGAAGTGTCAGCCTTTGGGCTAGCCCCCCAACTCACACTGCAGAGAGCAGCTATCAGATGTGCTAGTGATAGACACAGCAGAGGGCATCTCCTACTCAGCCCCTGCCCTCAAAAGTGCCTGTTACAACTTTCAATCTACCAGTGACAAGTGATTTTAGCACTCAGACTCTGTCCAGCAGAGGGAGAGTGTGTTCAGGGACTCAAAAATCAGTGTTGCAACTGGGTAGGAAAAACCCTGCTGTGCTAAAATCCAGTCCCATATTTTGACAACAAGAGGATTTGAACAATGAAGGAATTGGTTCTGTTCAGAAGTTGTATATACAAAGGAATCAATGTATTCGCTGAGTAAAAAATACTTAAAGTGGCATGAAAGAACTTGTTATTTGGAAATATGACTTTTATAATTTTATACATTTGAAAAAGTTAACAGAGAGACCATATTAGGAATCCATAGCAGAAATGAGAAATAAAATGCCATCTTCTAAATTAGAAACTTTGAAATGTTTTTTTTCTGTTACTTTAAATTGAACAAACTAAACAGAATCTGGATCCAGATGTTCAAAAAATATACCTTCACAGCTTTGTGAAATCTTTTGTAACAGACACTCAAATTAACGCACCCAGTCTTCCTAAGGTCTTCTCCAAATCTGCACTCCTTTTCCTCAGTCCTGAGGTTAGCTTTGTCTCCTCATCCCCTCAGATTATTCCTGTAGATTTTTAAGGCAGCACACCACTGAAAAATGGAAGCTCAGGTTTTCAGTGTGCTTATTTGGAGTCAAAACATATAAAGAAAAACATGGGAGATTTTAGCTTATCATTAAAGGTGAATGGAAGTGAGGATTTGAGCAATTTATATGATCTAGATTAACTTCGTTCATCTTAGTTCATGAACAAGTGTATTTGAATAAAACTGAAGAATATGTTGATTAGAGTCTCTGAAAATTAATCCAGGCACACAGTGGAGCTGCACAAGGATATAACAAAATGATCTGTTTTATTATTTACTCTTCTCTTGCTAATTTCTAAGATTCTCATAATTTTTTTTTCCTACTTGACACTTAGCTACTATTTTATTAGGTGAGAGATCCTGACATTTCCATTTAGTTTTGATGGACTAAAAAATGCCCAATTTCCAGGGCTGCCCAGCACAAACAGTCTTGCAGCCCGTCTCTGTAAACATGAGTATCTGCATTAGCCCAGCAGCCTCCACACCAATTTGCTAGGGCTGCCCATGTGTATGATGCTCTCTTGAGAGAGGCAGCTGAATTGCTCAGACCAGGTGTTTGGGGTTTATTTTTTGAGTGATGCTAAATGCTAGCAAACTGGGACTGAATACCAAAACTATTTGGGAATGTCAGGGCTTTGAAACTAGTAGCTGTCACTCTGCAGTTCAACCCCGTTTCCCTTTGGGCTAAGCAGAAACAAAAGACCTGGAATACAGTCCATCTGTGGCAGGTGGTTGGATCCCCCCAGGAGTGGGTGCTTACTTGATTTCCTGGGGGCTGCTCTCCCCCGGCCCCCC
>JAWWEU010000091.1:25871475-25886949 GCA_035583155.1 Acropternis orthonyx
AAAAGTATACCCCTGGGTTAGTGTTCTTTGTTTAATTCATTTGCTTGTAATAAAACCGCCCATTTATTTCTCATAATGACACTGAAACAAGAGTATTGTTCAAACTTAATACTTCTAACCATGCGTTACAGTTTCAAAATCGTTCATGGAATTTTTTCTCTCTCTCACCAACACAGCGGTCTGGGGAGCTGAAGAGCCAGGACAGATAATAAAGGGATAGTTGATAGTTCTTCACTCCCACTTGATGGCTGGGGAAGGGGAGGGGAGGGAGAAGGTTTGTTTCCTGATGCTGGCCACACAGCTTGGCTATGCTGGTGTGAGCCACTTTTGCTGGGCTGGTGGAAGCACCTGGAGGGAGCTCCCTTGGCTCGGCCCCCCAACTCCACACACCCTGCTGGGAAAGTACATCTAGGAGAAAACATTGAAGTATGTTAAGTCTGACCCTTTTTGACTGAGTTTGTGGCTGTAAAAGCTCTTCTGAACAAATTACAAAGCCCAAAGTAATCAGTGAAGCATTTTAAGAATCACAGCATCTGGTGATAAAACAGCATGAGGAGAAATGGTTAGAGTTAGAGTTGAATCAAATAACAGTTCATGCATGTTGGCACCATACCAAGCTATTAGTGTGAGCCTAAAAATGTGCACAGTAGTTCCAATCAGAATTTGTAAAGATCTATGCAACAAAACAGTGGTATGTTTTTCAAAATAAGGCAAGTGATCAAGGACCCAAAGTCCAGATTTGCAAATTAATGTAGAACCAGATGAGGCATAGATTGAGCTTTCAAGACAAACTTCTGACACTTCGGCCTTAAAACCTCAATCACATATTCTTAAAGTTTTTGAATATTTCCAAGAATGAACATGCTATTGTAGTGCTGAATTACCTTCGCAGTACAAATATTACTAATTGTGTTTAAGTAGAATTTCCTATATTTTACTTAGTGTCTATTGTTTCTTCCATTGTCTTTTCACTGGGTACTATTGGGCAGAATTTGCCCCTTTACTTATGCATCTAACCAGCTATACCTCTAAATATTTTATGTATTTCTCTTAAAATCATACAGAGCAGCAAAAGATGAGTTATGGGACCTTTTTCTATGAAACACTGCCTTTTTCCAGTTGGCTTTTTTCCATTTGAGAATGCAAGGTAACAATTGCAGAATACTTAATATTTCTATTTTATTCTCTTCTTTGTTCATCTAACTTTTGGACATCCAGATGGTAGGGCCTTTTAGGCCTTTAAACAAATTCACATGGTTGTATTTAGAGACACACACACACTTACATGCACACACCTTCTAACGGGTCTTTGGTGAATTTTCAAAATACACCTCTATCCTCTGTTATTAAACCACACATGGAAAAGACAAATCTGCAACAAGTGGTCTTAAAAGACAACAAATTAGTGTGAATTACTTCCACATGTCTCACTCAACAAAATAAGAAGACCATCTCTGTCCTTTAGGAGAAATACACAGCTAGGAACGTTTCACTCATTATTTTGGTTTGTCTGTGACTAATTAGCTTGTCTTTCTGGACCTTCACAGAAGCACCAAGAGCTCAGAAGACTAGAAGTAAAGTTATTTTCAGTTACTAAGGCTTGGATTTGCATTTTCCAGTGTGTCAGGAGAATATATGGAGAGATTTTCAGCACAAAAGGGGAGATCAATTTTACATATATGCCAGCCCTTTCTTGCACCTCCCCACAGTCCTCTCTTTCAAAGGAGAAATAGTTCACCCATAATGAGCTATTTTAGCCCAGGCCTGGCTTTGACCAGTGTTCTTAACTAAAAGTAGTCCTGAATTAGTGTTGCCTTTACTTTTCAGAGTATGTTAGTAACCCAGACTGTAATCTCAGTCTTAGAATTTACCTACTTGGTTGGAAGAGAGGGCTGCAAGGAAACAATTTTTTGGTAAGAAATGTAAGTTGAAGCCTACTCTTCTGTTCATTCCTTCCCTCTCCCTAAGGCAGCTGCTAGTCCTTACCAACATCTTGGTGACCACTATAGTCACCACCCCTAAGACATGAGCACCTTATATTCCCAAGTATGCTGTGATCAAATAGCATTGCTTTTGCAACCTTAATCTGACTCCACCTTCTAAAACTAAAATAAATTACCCAGATTCACACTTTCTCTCTTCCCAAAAATCTAACTCTAAAGCTTACCATATCCTTAACCTTAGGGATATAAACCAGTTGTATTTGCTAACATCAGCAGTGAATGCTGCCATGGGAAGCAGCTGCACAGCTTGCTACCATCCTCTCCTACCAGCAGTTACTTCACCTCCCTTTGAGGTCCAGAACTATTAGCTCATTCAAGTAGCACTCAGGGACAAAGTTTAACCCCAGAGCACCAAGCATGAGGCTGTACGAACTGTAGAAGTGCTAAAAACAGATGACACCAGCCCTAGCCTCAGCGTGGCTTACCATTTGACCACAAGCAGTTGCAGAATTAACCACCCTTTGAAGCTCCTGGCACAGGCATGCCAAGGGCTTGTGGAGGTTGTGGTGCGTGGCAACAGGGAAGGGAGCCTTCAGCATACCTGGCAGTGCCAGCCACGCATAAGGGCAGGAACTGAGCCAAAACACACACAACTCAACCACTGACTGCTGTTTTTCATGGACACTGGAAGCATGACCACAGCCTTGCATCTCTGCACCAACAGCAGAGGTCTCTCAGCAGTTTACAGGACAACTACAGAAAAGCCTGTGAAGATGTTAAGGAACATCTTTCTACAGAAAAACCTGTGAAGATGTGCAATTGACTGTGTGGGTCATAGCGAGACGCTGTTCAGGACCAATCTGTGCTTTAACCTCTGTCATTCTCTTCCCATCACTTCCTTCAGGGATGTACAGACAACAGAGAGAGGTCCCAGATGAACAAGCCAGACTCACAATAAAGTCCTGGACTGATCCAGGCTTGGTACAAGAGCTTGCAGGGTCCCGCAGGAAGAGTTCTGTGTGTCTATTCCCCATTTAACCACACTGTCCTCCTGCAATTTCTGTGCTTCTAGTTGAAATAAAAACAAACAAATAAAAAACCCCAAACACACCCAAACAAACAAACAAACAAACAAAAACAAAACAAAAAAACCCACAAAAACCAACCAACCAACCAACCAAAACCCCAACCAAACAACAAAACCCCCAAAGCACTGTAAAACAAAGGTAAAAAGTCCTTCATGTCCAAATTTTCAAACTGGATTTTTCTCTCACAAATTAATTTCTGTATGGTTTTCTCAAGCATGAGCAAAATCAAGCCTTTAGTTCATATTGTCACTAGATTCAGCGCAATGTGCAGAAAACATTTTATTAGAGACACATTTGTGGACATGCAGGTCACAGTCTGACAGAGATACATGCATACAAACACTTAATTGAAATTCAAAGTACCTTGCATTAGGAGAGCTGCCCCTTACACAGAGACCATTCCCTTAACTGGAACCAGAGCCACTAACATCTGTCCTGTCTTCCGGAAATATCGTTAACATGTCCTCAAATCATCTGTCTTCTGGTTCCATGTGGGTGTCTGTGGAAAACGGAAGGAAAATCATGCCTGTGCTTAAAATTGTTATGACCAGGGATTAACAGAGAAAATAGTCTTGCATGTAATTAACTAAGCACATAAACAGTGTGTGAGGATTAAAACACAGAGACATGCACACCTAACACACCACATCACTCCACAGTTTTCACTCTTTCTGAGATTTCCAAGCCAAGACTAGGCTGGGTGGTTTTTGGGGAGGTTTGCGGACACCACGGAGTAGTGTCAATGGGAAAATGTAAAGTGTATCCCAGCTCCTTAAACCAACGTCCCACCACTGTGGCACAGCTAGAACGGTGTCTGGAGGAGTTGCTGAATCTGTAGCTACATCCTTCATCAGAAAAAAGTGTAAAGTGTACAACCTGTATGACAGTACATTGCACATACCAGAGCCCACATTACCAGGAGTAAGATACAATGCTTTCACAATTTTAGTGCTTGCCTTTCAGCAAACCAGGCAGCTCCCAGGCTTGGACCTGGCTTGCTTTCTTAAGCTTTGAGTTTACTGTCCAGGCTGGTCTCAATGAAGACTTTGTCTTAAGGATTAGAGTTTTCTCACCACTTTAATTCTGTTACTTAAAAGAAATGAGAAGTTTTGTTTTTCTAATTTCTGAAGTCTAAGGATTAGAATGTCATGGGAAAGCATGCAAATTTTAGAGCTAAGTCTGACATGAGCAATGTATTTTATATGTACATTTGTGCACAGAGCAACAAACATTAGAGCAAGAAAGAGGTTTTTTTCCCAGCTTCAGACACCTCACAGCAGAGGACAAATCTGGGAATATCACTGCAGTTCACAATACTGACCTCAGAGGGTGCTGCCAAGGAGAGGCAGCTCTGCAGCCTCATTACTTTTTTAGCACAGTGGTCTGAAAGTCTAAATGACCCCGTTGGGAAGGGAAATGAGAAGAAGCAGGGAGTCCCCTGCTCCTACAGCAGTTCTGAGTAGAGGTAGCTTATTTCAGCATCTCTCCACAGCCTGGGAATATGCTGTGTAGTTAGATTTCTTAGACATCTCTCTTCCAAGTAATCTTGAGTATGGACACAGAAAGGCTCAAAGCCACACCACAATTCATGTTCTCCTTGGTTTTGTTTCCTTTGTTGATAGATATGCATCAGGCCATCTCCTTCAATCTGTACTAGAAAGTAAGACGCTGAGAATCAGGTAACTTAAAAGAAAAAAAAGGCCAAAATTAAAAACAATAAATTAGTATTATTCATTATTACATCTTCCTACAGGAATTCTGGAACTCTTTCCAGGCACTCTGATACTACCCATAGTCTTAAGACAAGCAGTCAAAGACATAAAGGCTTGGACAAAAACCTCTCTCAACAGGCATCTCAAAGAGGGGTCAGCCTGGTTTTCTCTGTGTCTACAGAAATCTATACAGGGTGTTCAAACCTGCAAGCACAGGGCCAAGGAGACTGGACCATACACAAACCAGAAGACAACAGCAAGCCAAACAGGAAAGTCAATGACAGATGGTTGAACAACAATTCCTAGTGGCTAAGTTAAATAAATAATTAATAAATGAATATAACTGTAAGTCCTCACATTCTATAGATATATACACTTAGGTCCTGTGAAATTGCACTATTACTTTAGCACAGAACTGTAATCTTTTGTTATTTGTACATACAGAACTCAGCAGAATTAAGAGGAAAAAGCTCATCAAGTCTATGATTAACTCCAATAAAATCTGACTTACCAAGATTTACTTGGCTCATTATTCTCAAAATGTGTCAGAAATTAATTATTTAAGATTTGTTATTTTTATTTCTGAGTATGTAAATGAGCATTGTTTTTCTGAAATTTAACTTGATATATTTTAAGCAGACTGCAGTGAATGTCAGCCCTTAGGAGAGCAGATTTTCATCTAGAGTCAAAGTTGTTATTTTTCTTTCAAAAGCCTCACATTTTAAAAAGTTAGGTGTGATTGCAGGCACATATGTGTTATTCAAGGGCAAACAAGGGAGGTTTTGGACATTTCTCAGATGGATCGCAACCATCATTATACTGCTGAAAACCTGAACAAAAATTATTATGATCAGTTGTGTATGTACAGAGGCTTCCTGACTTTGAATTTGATACCAAAATATGGTAAGAGTCATTGAAGAACAGGCCAAATTTGAAATAAGCAGGGACTAAAAACACCCTAATGCTAAACAGATATGTGGTCCATCCTACTCACATTAAACTTTGCCAGAAAATTGACCTCTTTCATCATGATTTTACATTTATTCTAAACACACAAACAATAAGTTGTACCTACAATGAGTTCCCATGCCAAATGGACTGTAAAAGTACTGATATATTTATTTTATATATTTAAGTATTCATTTACCCTCACTGTAACTAATACCTGTCTCAAATACAAGGTTGAATTGGTAAATTGAAATTCAGAGCTGTCCAGGACTGATTAATGGTATGCAAGATTTGTTCTGGCAAAATGTTGTGTCTGTTTCTTTATTCACCTAGTATTTCTAAGACAGACTGGTTTTAGGCAATGATCAAAAGTCAGCATTTTCAACATTGTTGCTGTTGGGAAACATGATATCGATTACCCACCAGATGTGAAAATACCTTTTCTGAGTACTGCATTCTTTACTATGACATTTAAGAGATGTGTATTTATGCATTAAACATGCCATTTATTTAATCAACTTGGTGAGCTATTGGAGGCAGGGCCAGGCACCCTGGATGCATAGGTGAGAGACCTGTGATCCTGAAACCCAGAGCAACCCTGATCTGTTGTCCTGCTATACTTCCAAACAAATCAGACACCAATCCGCAGTCTAATCCAATGCCCTGTTTGACTTGAACTATCTATGCTGATGAATACCTTGTCCTTAAATAGGCTGATCACACAGACACATCTCTAACAGCACACACAGGCCTGTCTCTAATTCATTTTGTTTTAGGACATCTCCCTAGCTTTACTGGTTCCCTCCAACTTGTTTTGCTAAAAAAAAAAGAAAAACAGTACACTTACAGAACTACAGATTTACTTTCTTTTGTTCCCAGTACTCCCTGTAGTATGGTAAAAAAGCCTCAAACTATTTTATGACTGTTGTTTTAATAAAACACTTTGTAAAATATGCTTGTGTTCCTCCCACTTCTACTGTTTCAATAATTCTATTTATGGCCACTCACCTCCTTAATCATTTCAGTGAGATGAAGAATCTGGAGACATGGGACAGCATGTAAACCACTTTGATCCTTGTTTTTCTGAAGCAGACTAGGAAATCCCCATGAATAATAAGGAAGGAAGTCTAGGGGTTTCCCTGAAGATCAACAGACTGCTTGAGAAGCTTCTAAATCACAGTGCAGCAGGAACACTAACAATCAAGCTGGGAATAGTATATACAAGTGAAAGAGGTTTAGTGGATATGCTTAGACTACACTTTTGCAGGAAATTAATAGTAACTAATACACAGCTCTTCAAGTAAGATGATTTCTCTTTTTTTCCTTTGCACCACATCCAAGGAACAAGGAACCACAGATAATAACTTAAGTGTCTTTCAGCTTTGCATGTGGCAAGAAAGTGGGTGGAACAAAGCTGTACTGAACAGTCAGATAAATTATCTCTTCACTGGAAAAAGAAGTAGCACAGGCAAAAAAGCTGTTTACAAATTATGCACAAGTTATCAAAACGTGTTAAAGAGGACACAATGATTTTTAAATCTTCAAAACAGTTTGCTTCTCAGCACATACTCAATTTAGAAAAGTTCTGCAGTTGTAACCCCTTTTCAAAATAAACCACTTTTTTTTTGAAAATGCTTTTTTTAACTTGAAAATGGGAATTAATTTAAGAAGAAGTTAAAAAGGAAGAAAAAAGAATGGTGATAAATAAGCATGAATAAGGAAGTGGTGTTAGTAGAAATATGCAAAATGTTTGGTTTGAGGTAAAACCCAGATAAATCTGGGGTAGTTACTGGTTTGCTTTGCAGAAAGTAGTTCAGTTTCAGTCAGACTTTAGTTAGCTTCTATTTCTTGTTCAATCAGCATTTCTTTCCATCCAGTCAGCATGACAAAAGAGACAAAATCACCCAACCCTTACCTGGAATAACTTTTCTAATTATGATTGAAAATTTTTGTCACACCCAGTGCAGGTATCCATGTTCTGAGGAGGTGATAACTGAAATTGCTGCATCGCCCTGACATCAAGCGCCATGAGTTCTGGATGTACTTCAGGTTTCCACTGAAATCCTATAGAAATGTCACAGCCTCCACCATAGATACTTGCATCTGCATTTCGAACAAATACTGTTTTTTTCTTTACTGAGCAGGTTAAATGTTGCTACATAAGGGGAGGGAATTTTGTTGCTTCATATTGCTGCCAGGCAGGCAGCATCTGGCTAGAGCAGCAAAATAACCTGTATGTTACAGACAAACTGGCATGAAAACAAGAACAGGCAATAAGCTAAGTGTTGTGTCATATAGAAGACTGTTTGTTATATGGCTATTTGAGGATTTGTGCCATCAAATAATGACAATAGCAAAATTAATGCAATGGGTGAAAAAGAGTTCAGTGCCCAATTTTGTCCTCGTACATTCCCTCTTTTTGCCCAGCAACATTAAACTCAGGTGAAAGACAGAGGACATGACATCTTAGTCATGAGCAGTGGAATATTACAGTACCTTATTTTTCTACTGCCTCCACCACTTAAATGAAAGTGCCGCCTCAAAACAGTTCTGGTGGAAAATAAAGAGTACATAGCTGGTTTGTAATAATTCTTTGTCTCAACCCTAATTCAATTATAATTTTTTTAATGCTGCATTAGGCAGATGTGGATTAAATAATTAAGTAATTTTTGGAATAATATTATGTTTTCTTATTCCATTTGAAGGCCGCAGTCATCATGTCCCTTTCCCTCTCTGTCCTTGTACATGCCCTTATGTGCAACAACACATGTACCAGTGCTTTTTGGGTGCAGCTTCAGAATCAGCATCCCTCAGCAAAGTAGACAAGCTACATTGCTGGACTTGAGTGAAGTGTGAAATACGTGGAAAAAAGCCCACTTCACCTTAGGGTTGGTCTTGGTGCAACCACTGGTTCCTAATAACTTTCAGGTAAAAGCATACAAGAAACTTGGAGACTGGGTGCTGGAGGACAGGACAGAGTCTGTGATTGACCTCTGGTTCCCACTTCTAGCTACCAAAGTAATTCATTTGAACCTAACACCAATTTCCAACTACAAAGTCATCCTTCTTTGCCTGTGGGAGTTGGTCACTGAAAATGAGGAGACTTTAAAAGCAGAATTAATAGCAGAATTTAAGGCCAGGGAGATTCAAGAATATTGAAGGTTTAATGTCTGTTGAACAATTAACTCAGGATTTCTTTTTACACTGCAAAACTTAGTGCTGCAGGGCACAACAAAAATTATAAAATTATAGTTTTTAGATTAACACAAGAAAAACAGTCAATGGTTATTAATCTAACACGCTGCTGGTAGTTTTCCTGCATCTCATATTGTGCTACCTTCCTAAAATGTCTTTAATGAATATTTCTTTTATGTTCTTTTCCCTTGAGTGTTTCTGCATCTGAAGTTATCTTCAGGGAAGTCATCTATATTTTACAAGCTTCTAGGCAATGTAGTCACTAATATCACTAACACCCAAGTTAGTAACAAGATTTTAAACCTGCTAAAATGTACTCAGTCATCTGTTGCACCGATTACCATAGCATTAATAGAAATACTGGGCACTATTGTGAGTCTTAGAATTTCATACATTTAAGGGACATATGCCCTATATTTTTAAGCCAAGTACCTGATCCAACTAGTATAATTTTTACACATTTCATATCCTTCTCATAGATACCTTTCATGTTTGTTAATCACAATCATTATCTTCCACAAAAATCTACTGGCATTTACCAAGCAGGCCACAGTAATTCACTTTCATAATCACCAGACTGTATATTAATTTCTCTGTGAGCCATTTGCTCTCTCACATAACCTTTTTGATCCTGCTTTATAAGAAAGTTGATCCATGATTTCAAGGCACGTACATCCATATGTACAGAAATAAGCTTGCCTTGATCTTGTTGTTGGGCTTCCTCAATGTGAAGGAATTCAGTGTTGGAGTGTTGTTAACTTGCACTATAGAGTAGGAATTTACAAACTAACCACAACAGACTCTGATTCATCTTTCTATTGCTGAGTATCACATTCCTCTCACAAACACCTGGAAAGAACATTCTTATTCATAAAGCAAACTCATTTCCACTTAGACACCCAGGGTGAAGTTAGAAACTTAACTCTTTACTTTCCTTCACATTAACCATGTTGACTTGGTTTTGCTCCTCGCACTTTGATTGCACTATCCTTGGTTCCCTTCTATGCTCTTACAGAGTGCACATGATTCTGCCTCTGCTCATCTTTCTAGACATTGCATGTATCATGCAGTAGTTAACTGCAAGCCCCCACTCTTGCTCTGTCCAATGTACAAATGAACAGGTTGGAGACAACTCTTTATTGAGGAAGACTGGTGCTTTTTGAAGATGAGTCTGGAGAAACAATTCATGTGGCGGAAGGGAGGGATATGTCCTCTTGTGGAAACTGGTCAGACACCTAACAAGAAGTGTGGGGAAAGACAGGGAAAGGAATCTATGAACTCTTGAACTTGGTATGTCTAGATAAATGGAAGAAAATTTGAAGGTCAGAAGGACAAGTGATTGAAATCCAAGGCAGAGATATTCATGGCCCTGGCTGTAGCAAGACTTCCCGTATTTAACAGAGATCCCTTAAAAGACATTATCAGAGGACCATGACCAACAATAGATGAAAGATGACTCTATGAATGAAGATGAATGATATAAGAAGGAGTTCAGCAAAGTCTGAAAAAAATTTTCATTGACGTTTTGCTTTGGTTGTTGACAGATCTGTCAGACATTCCACTTGTAACAGACAAGTATATATATAAATATATATACCATTAAAAATTTCTGTTCTGGTTGAGATTCTTTCAAAATTAGTAGGATTTTCTTGTTCCAACCTGCTGTAATTTTTATAAACAGAAAAAAAACCTAGCTTTCAAGCAACACTTCCCATCTGCAAGGTATACTGAGAAAAATACTTTTATTGATAGGAGGAATTTCATTGTGAAGGAAATCCTCCAAAAGAAAAGGTACTTAATATGCTAATGGATCACAAAATGGTGTATATAGAAGTGAATATATTACAACTACCAGATAATGTACTCTCCTGTCCTTCTAAACGCCTTTTAAATACAAGGCATCTCCAGAAGCTCAGCATCAGCCGGCAATTAGTGTGAGTTTTCAATTGGTAACATGAAACGCCTCAATGATGTGTTGCACCATCTTGTCACCAATAGGCCTGTGTAACTGTGCCATTCACTACAGGTACCTTTTTTGCTTTATGTTGTCTTGCTTGTAAGGAAGGAGAGAGCTTGGAGTCAAATCTCACTTCTCCAGTTTCAGCAAGACACTTGATATCTATAACTTGCCTTCTAAGGTTTTCCAATAGGAGATAATTTACAGAACAGAAATATATTTTCCATGAATATTCTCTCTGAGTGGAATAGAAAGTTGTAAAAATATCAGGCTGGTAGAGGCGTGGACATAAAGAACCTCACTAATACATCAGCTGTTTCAGAGGATCAAGAAGTGGTGTAGTTCTGACTAGCCTTTGAGACTGTCAACATGGAGGCCAGATTTGTTAAAAACCCATGACTTACTGCAGTATTTACAGAATCTGAATCTAATGTGTCTGCACACTCAAATCAGCACACAAACAAGTTTTCTATTTCTTCTGAGATTCTGTTATTTAATTTCCTACAATGAAACAAGTTCCATGTAGAGATGAACACATTGACTATGTTTCCCTCCTAACTTCACTCAGTACTGGAAATAGAGTGTAGGAAAATACTTTGCAAAATAGGAAGAAACTCTGTGTTTTGTGATTCAGAATTAACTAATTGGAAATAAAATATGACAGGATCAAACACAGTTGTTTACAGCCATTTCAAAGGCCTTTATTTTCTAGGGCTGCCATTTAACTGAAAACATCAAATTTTTCCAAAATGTACAATAGATTGCAAACCACTTCATGCCAAATTCCCACCAGTATATGTGATGCAGGTAATTAACAATTGCACAATATTTCCAAATAGTTTATAAGATTGCAAAAATGAGTTTTACAGGTTTGGAAGAATGATGAACAACTAAGCCACTGCAAATGTCGATGTGCATTCTGAGTGCATCAGTGAGTGAGAACAAGTGTTAAGTTGCAGTTTCTAAGGTTAATGAAGAAGACTTACACAGCACGTCACTGGTTTTCTGTGTATGCCTTGGAATGTTTATGGAGAGTCCCTATCAAATTTAAGACTAAATCAATACCCTGTAGAAAACTGTTTAGTCCTCTCTAATGGAATCCCAGTTACACAAGATCCTGGGTTAAACAGAGTTCATTTTTATCCTTCTGGGTAACGCTTCATACAACTTTCTGTCTTTTTCCAAATCAACCATCTTTTAAGCTTTGCTTCACTAAATTGCTGGCTTCAGAATTAAAGTGAAACACTGCCCAAATGAAAATTAAAGGGTAGTCTGCCATTTTTACCTCATCAGAGAAGAATTTCACCAACTGCACCTAACTTTGTTATTACTAGTATTTTATTGGCCACGACTCTCTTCATGTAATTCTATTCAACCAAAAACTTTGGAAGTCATCCAGATGTTCAGTAAATGATATTCTACTTTACTTGACACTGACCTCATTGTTGTCCTATGGCCATAAAAAGACTTGGTAGCCTTTTATAATCTTGAATCTCTAATCCTATTTTCTAGAATTGATGTGCATTCTTATTGCTATTGATAAAGTGACTGTTGAGATAGAGGTGATATGGAGAATAAGCTTTTTCTAAGGTGCAGAACAGAGAGAAAAACAGTTATTACTTCAAACTACAATACACTTTACTACATTGGATAGACTATTGACCTTATACACCAAGAGACTCCTAATTATATAATACAGCATAACGCAGCTTTGCTCCAAACTTACGTGGCATGGATTTTGTGAGGTTTGCCCAAATACCTGTATAGGTGTTGCTTATAACAGAGCAGTGGTGTGGTCCATACCACCACAACCCTGCTCCGGTTGTCAGCTCCTTCCCAAAGTTATTGCTAATGCTGGTAAGCCTATGTGCTTGGGTAGGGGACAAGAGAGTGCATGCACACATTCTCCAGTGAAACAGCAACTCAACTGCTATTTTTAAATGATCCTTTCAAAAGTACAGGAAAAGAATACTAAGGACATCAGTTCAAGTTCAGCCTACATATTCTGCAAGTCATCCTTCAAATGTTATACATGTCTTGGTGTTCCAGACACTTGGCAGAATTTGTGCTTCCTCTAAATTTTTAGGTCTCCTTCTGTGGGATGAAGGATATTTAGAAAGGTTATGAGACCTTTATTTTTCTAAAGAAACTCACATAACACAATTCTCCTACATGTTGTTCAGCTGCACAAGATTGCTGAACTAGTCGACACTGAGTAGTTCCATGGTGTTGTTTTATATGTCTTTTCTTCCTCTTCCAGGAAAAGAAGTGTTTTCTTGCAGGGCTTCAATAAGCTGCCCCTCAGGCAAACAAACCCAAAATGTGTCAGAGAGAGACTTCTCCTAATGATTGTTTGTGAAACAGTTTTGTAAAAAGTTGGAGATCCCACACAGTGATAGATTCACTCTGGATGTAACAGAAGATCGAAAAAATCCTAAATTTTTAATTCTTCATCCCATTTGAACTCTTTCTTAATGTGCTCTGTCACAACAATCCAACACGGTGACAGGACCCTGGTTTTAGCAGGATATAAAGACAAAGAAATAAATGGGAATTGATGAGTACCATTTTGAGAAAGCACAACAAGAAATCACATCACTTTGGGCAAACATATTGGCTTAGTGCACTTGTGTGTCATTGGGACACTAACAGAAAGCTGGTAACAATGGACATTTTCCCTTCATGTCTTGTGATCTAAGATGCACCTTGACAGCTACTGAAGAGTATCACAGAGTGGCAAAGATCTGCACATCAGTTCAGCAATTGGACCACCATTCAGGATGATCCCTTGTTTCAAGGAGCCTAAATTTGTAAATCCTTTGAAATCTTTTCTTCAGCTCACAATGAGCAGGAGCACTTCTTAAAAGTAGTATGTGCTATGTGCCTCTGAAACCAAACCGCAAACGACCATGTACACACACAAGATGTCCATACATGACAGTGAACCTACAGGAGAAATAGAAAAAAAAAAGCCATTAGTAGACATTTCCTATGAAATAATGAACTTCCTTATCATTTTATTCCCAAATTGCTACTTTTTCATGGTCTCTGATAATCACAGAGAACTCTTCTCCTCTCAGGATACACAAACCACAGGATTCCGATGACTCACACTGAAAAAGCTTTCACACACACAGAGGACGGAAGGGCATGCTGTTTCTGCATTAAAGCTTCCTGCCAAAGCCCCAGATTAAGCATACATGAATATATTTGGACAAAGTTTTAGCAACAATGGTAAATTCACTTCACTGTAACCGTTCCGGTGAGACAGTGTTGCCCATCTTATGAACTGTCTGATTGCATCCTGTTTGCCATACACTTCCTTTTTGACAATCACAGCTGAAAGAAAAAATACTTATGAAACATTGTTTGCACAGAAAGGTGCAATATTGACTTTTTGATGCAAGGATATAATGCCTCGCTTGACTGATGGTCAGCAGAAAAGGGGATTGGGCTGAAATTCTGAGTCTTCTTTGGACAGGACCTGTACTTTGTTATGACTTTATTTGACCCTTATCATAATAAGCTCCTTTCTTGTCAAACTTTTGATCTAACATCAATGGTATATTAAAAATTAAAGTGAAGTTCTGTCTTCTTGGAACTGCAAAGATAAGTCTTACAGCTGTGGCATCCTCCAAAATAGAAATACTGACCTCAATGCTCTGTAGTGTATAGGAGTCCATATGGAAAAACTTCAAAGGAAAGAAGTCTGGTGAGACCAGATATACAAAGATTGAAAATACAGCCTGATGCTGTTGCTGTCAGTAAAGTCATTTGGCCTTTCCACAGTGCTTCTCTGGAGACATTCCATTGCACTCACCTGCTATTTAATTGCCTAGATAGCATTGCAGGGAAATAGTGAAGCCTCTTTAGCCATATCTTTCTCAAAACATAGACTGAATATTCCTGAAGTAACTGTTTAGTTGAACTTAGGTAGTTTCTCAGGCCATGACTTTGACTCTGATGGAAATGTGTCAGTGGAAGCTCAAGAAAAGAGAGCGGATAAGTGCAAATGGTTTGCAAAACAATAGATTTTGGATTCAAACAAACACCAAAGGCTGGAAAAAGACCTGCATTCTCAAATGTCCTTTGCAATAGTGAATGCCTGCCTTGTGGAAAAAGTGTGAATGAGTCATGCAAAACCTTGAGATGAGCTAGTTTCAGAAGTGCAAAATAAGACACCCTCCTGAGGACCTTAAGTTTTGCTACCAAAATTTCATCCTCTGCAGCTGCAAGTGCACTGTTTTCAGTGATTTGAAATTAATTTGTGTATACTATAGTCCTCAGATCCCAGGTACCAACCCTTGCTGGCTGCAGCTCTGTTACTGAGGACAGAGATAGGTGCTATAACAACCAGACTGCATCTCTCATCTTGGTAGAATTTTGTGAAATAGACCATTTGGGATCCCAAGCAAGGGGGATTGGTGAGTTGTGGGGTAGGATGATACGGGTTTGCTGGGAACCTCTGTTTGATTGACAGGAAAACTGTGGAGAGAGAGTACAAGCCCTGCAAGGGTACAATGAGGACAAGAGGCAGGAGGTCTCATGCTTTAGGAGGACAATAATCAGTTTATCCACCCAATTCACAGGCCCATTATCATAAACAAGTTTCTCTGGGGTGATGAATACAT
>JAWWEU010000091.1:25887049-25897385 GCA_035583155.1 Acropternis orthonyx
CCTGCAGTCTTTGCTTTTGCCACTCCCACAGAGAATTACTGTACTCATTCTCCTCCTTCTATCAGTTGCATTTGCAGCTTAATCAAACTGCAACTGATACAGCTTTTTACTTTTACTCTCCAAAGATATGAATGTAAAACTCAGTGTAGATAGAACACCATGCATGAAAGATTTAAAGGGGTTTTCCTATTGCCATTCTTGCCGTTAAATCTTCTCATCCCACTCTAAGTTATAAGGGATCATTGCTTCTCCTTTATCCATTCAGGCATATTTTGCTACAATTATTATATAAAACCTATAAAGGGCCTTGAAGAAAATAATTTTATAAATGCTCAGTATTATTACTGGGACTCTGAGTTTCTTTACCCTATTTGTCTTAAACTCCCATCCAAACCATTTCCTATATGAAATTTTTCCTAAGAAACCAAAATCATAACCTGCTTTTCAGATAGATAATAAAAAGCAATGGTTGCAGAGCCAGTTGTTAGTTCCCTCTTTTCTGTGTCCTATTTGGTAGTTCAAGATCTTCAGCATTCTAGGTATTTGGAGGCAGAGTATACTTAATATCAAAGCAAAAGTGAATATGTGCATGACGTAAGAAGACATTAGCTCCTGAAAATAAATGAAAAGCCTGCTAGATGTACTCTGCTGTGCATTTCGGTTTTTTTAAAGATCTGGATTTAATTAAGACTTTGGAAACACAGACCTATATGACATTCTTTTAAGTGAATATGATTTTGGTTATACTATTCTAGCATGATTACTAAACATTTAGTTGGAAATTGCAAAACACAATTCAAGTAATGGTGACACAAATGTCAAACAGAATGTATGTACAGAGTAAGTTTTCCTTGGGTCTGTCCCAGTCAGATATTCAATATTTTTGTTAGACACTTAGATGATGGAAGTGTGAATGTGTTTCTTGCACCATCAGTGTGATACTAGCTGCAAGGCTAGATGTGCTGGAAAGCAAGTTCAGAGTCTGGTGTAATTTTTGACCATTAAAGAAAAGGTCTGGTAACACTGGGTTTAGTTTTCAGTGGTGACAAATGCAAAATTCTAGACAAACAATGGCAATCAAATAATGCAATGCAGGGTGGGAAGTGATGGGAGAGTTTTGCTCTGCCAAAAGGCATCTGGAGGGAGTTGATTTCAGTATCAAAGAACTCCCACTGGATCATGTGGACCTATGAAACCTAGGAAGAAATTGCTTGCGCTCCACTGATACATCCTCACATTATTTTTGTGCTCAAGTTTAGGCATCCTGTCTTAAGAAAGGTGAAATATACATACAGTTACATACATTACAGCTGGAGATCCAAAAAAGAAGAATTAGGGTGATCAGAGGGCTGGAAAATAAGGTTGATAAACAAAGACTGAGAGATATAAAGTCATCTGCTTGAGAGAGGATTAAAGGGAGGCTAGGACAACAGTAGGAGATACAAGCTTAGGGAAACTGCACTAAGGGACATGAAGCTCAGACAGGTCTGGACGTCTCAGGTCCCCTGGGGAATCTGTGAAGGCTCTCCACCCAACATCACTGTAAATACAACCAACAAATAATCCTCACTAATAATTGCCAGGGAGAAGGAGATGACCATGATTCATGTTTGAACTTGCTAGACCTAACAAAATGTCACATAAGCACCACACAGTAGAGAAGCAGTATAAAAGTTTTCAGTACTTCTGGAAGGATTGAGGGGATTAAACAAAGATAAGATGCAAGGTTATCATAACCTGGTCAGTCTTGAAAGCCATGTGCCTAGACCCTCATCCAAAATTAGGTCCTCAAAAAAACACCAAAAATCAATTTTGGTGAGAAAAGCTTAGTTTTAATGGAAGTAGAATTAGAACACTTCACTTTATTAATTGGGAAACACTAAGCAACTAAGTCAGATGGTCTAGAAACAGAAAGATAAATGCATTTCTTTCCCAGCCCACTGTGTCTCTGCAGGGAGATCCTTACGTCCATGAGTGGTTGCACACAACTCATTGACTTCTTGCATAGCCTTAGATTTTCCCCAGTACTCTCTAGGAAATTCCCTCTTCTTTTCCAACCTTCTGATGCTCGGAGGTCTTGTCTTTCCCTAGCCAGCAGCAACCTACACTTCTTTTCTTTCCAGAGAGTTGAGTCAACCTCTTCCATTTTTAAAGGAACACAGTATATCACTGAAAACACTCAACCAGCAAAAACAACATCCATCACACCTTCATGGTGGAAAGCACAGAAAATTAAGATGTCAGTAAACAAAGACAAAGAATTTCTTTAGTGTAACACCAAAAAGAATTACTCCCGACATCTCGGTTAACCTCTTAAATTATACAGATCACCAAATTTCTCTGCAATATTTTTTATCTGAAAAAAGATTTTTTTTCCCTTAAATATCAGAATTCCAGGTTAAAATTTTCAGCTGAAAAACCTGTCACTTGTTTTAAAACATTGCTTCAAAGATAATTTAGCCTCACTGCTGAAAATCTGCACTTTATTTCTAATCTGCACCTGTCTTGCTTCAGTTGTCATTCTCTGGTTCCTCTGCCAGGCTTAAAAGATAAAGTCAAAGGCTTACTCACCCTATGAGTACTGATAGTCTGGGATCAGATCATCACCTAACTTCCTCTTTGGTAAACCAACTGTTTTGAAACTCTTAGTATGGAACATGTTTTTCAAGCCATTACTCATTCCTGTGGCTTCTCCATGAACCCTTTGTACTTTAACATTTTTAATAGTATTGCAGAAAAAATTGCATCAGTGGTACAAATTAAATAAGTATTAAAAAAAAAAAAAAAAAACAAAATACAAAAGCTTCATTTCGACTTAATACTTTCCAATACATTTCTTCAGCTCTTTTGGCACTGACATTACAGGGGGAACTTACATATGACCCCAGAAATACCTTGTCACTGGTTCCTATTTTGACTATGTTGCCTACTTTCTCAGTCTGAGCTAACATAGAGTGTTGCACTTTTCCATATATTTAGAACTGATTGCTAAATCCATAAGGCAGTCTCTTCACGATTCAACAATTCTCCAATATTTGTCTTACAAAGAATTTAAATACTAGCCATTTTATTTAATTTTTTTTGTAATTAATTTACAGGGTCAAATGTTTTAGATTTAAGCTCAGTGGAATGGAAATGGGAAAAGCATTTCAATACTTGCTTCAAAATATATAAAACTGATAATTTTTGTTTGCATTATTATGTTTCTGAATTTTCATCTTTTGTTTCTGACAAATTTTTGTGTTTGAAGGTCTCTGCCTTATGCATTTATATACAAAAAGATAGCCCAAAGATATGTTGATTGATCTTTTTGACAGAAATAATGGGGAGGTTTTTGTCAAAATCATGCTTCAAAACAGGGCCCATATTGTTAGGATTTTGTAAATGTTGTGTTTTGGTAGTGTCAAAACTTGCTATTAACATTTCAAAAGAAACTCTAATTTTTCAGTTCAAGCAATTTTCAGTGTTTACTTAGGAGAAGTTTAGAAACAGCTAATATCCTAATAAAATATTTAAGTATCAAAAGGCCCCAAAATCTATAAAAACCCCAATCAACCAGAAGTGCTTTCAAAATGTTAATTCCTGCAGATTATTTAAAAAATTTCTTTTGTTTCATTCTCCTTTGAAACAGACTGTAAGTTTCAGATTTCCTACAAAGCGAAAAGTACTGTACCCAACCGACTCATACATTTGCACCTCAGTCAGTTTTCAAAGTGCTGTGGGCTGGTCACAAGGACAACAAACACCCAGATGCTGCAAAACAGGAAGGAATTGTAATACATGGTAGAAAAACAATGACTCACACGGATGCCAAACATTTGGGATGGTGTGATTCACATGCCTTATCGTGCCTGCTTGCGGAACACCACCACCTCATCAGGGTAGAGAAACTCAGACAGACAGATGTACACTTCCACTTGCAAACAGGACGTATCTGCTATTAGCAAGTGCAAATAATTCTTACAGAAGAAAAGCAACACTAAATGTACAACACATACCCTTGTGCAACCGGTACCCCCACTCCCACTGTGCCTCCCTCCAGAGCCTGTCTGGTACCTTGTTGTGGCACCACCCCACAGGACAGCACCAAGTGCTGTGAAGACCCCCATTAGATCCTTTTCCTCTTTCTTGCTGGGAGCCTGCCTGTAGAGCCCACAACTAGCTCAGATAAACCAAAGTAAACTGAAAAAAGGTAAAAAAGTTAAGCTATTTTTCTTTTTCACCCCCACAGGACCATCAGCCTTGCCACAGTCTTTTACATCTGCAGCCAGAATTTTGCATGGGTGAACAAGAAAGGCAGAAAGCCAAGGGGCACAGTCTGGATGGGAAAATCTGAACTCCTCCCAGCACTGTCTGTACTTTTTGTTATCTCCAGAATAGCAGATAGGGCTTTTTGTTTGATTTTCACCTTTCTTATTTCAGAACTCGCTTTTCCACCCCTCAGAGACACCACACCTCTAAGTTCCCACAGAATCACCCCTTCAGCAAAACAGGAGATGTGGGCTCCTTCCTCTTCCTCATTGTGTTTTTGAGAACGGACATTATGTCTCCACAGCAAAAGATGTCATTGCCAAAGAGTGGTGAGGTAGAGGGGGTTTGGCAGGAAAATTCTGGGAGCAAAGCACATCTTTCATGGGGTTTGCAGAGCTCAGTGGTGGGTAGTGAGTACATGCTGTTAGCAGCAAGGGGAAAGGAAGACAGCGGTCTCTTACACATCATGTTATCAAGTTCACTGCTGACGAGGAAGTGTGTCGGTGTCAAGGGGTAGCAGAAGTTCCTCTTTTCACAGTTGACCAATCCCACCAACCTCATGAAGATAGAACTGCCTCATTGATTTCAGATTTACCACGGAAGACCTACGTGGTGCAATACTGCTCAATGAAAGTTGTTCACACCAGATCCTAAACATTTCACCTGAAAATTTTAAGTTCACAACACACCTAAGTAGCCAAACCTACTAATTTTTTTTATTTTTTTTTTTTAATTGTGAATGGTGATATGATTTCTTGTGTTCTCCACTGCCTTCAGACTGTGCTCCCTGCTCCTTCTTTCAAGGTTCCTGTATCCACAGATACCCATGAGAATGAGTCACATTAGTGTTATACCTGCTTGAAACAATTTCTAAGAAATTAAACAATAGGCAGCTCCAGGAACTATTACACTAGATACAAGCAGCGAGCCTAGAGACCCACTTTTAAGACTCTCCCCTGTGTATCACTGCAAATTGTCTTCTGATGTATGTTTTTTCAGCTCAAAGGAAAAAGAGAAATCCTGAAATAAGTAACGAAAACTCACTGTCAGAGCATACACCTCTTTACACATGGTAAATATTAACAATATTTGCTAAGTCACAAAATCACCATCCTTCTCTTAATTATTTATAAACATCTTTAGAGGCTGTCTTCTATTTTTTTTCCTCCTATACATTTTGTGCATTCATCCAAATATTTGAATGAAACTCCTCCCTAAAGTTTTTCTTTAGGCAGACAAAATTATTGATTCAGATAAATTTTGCAACAATAGTTTGGCTTGAGATTCAGACAACACTTGCACAGCTGACTTTCCAAGTCTTCTTTTTCTGGTGGAACCAGAAAATAACACAATAAAAGGTATTAAAATAAAATTAAGCAAATATTTATAAAAACAGTGGGTTTCAGTCACTTTGAGTTTGGCTAATCATCTGGCTTTATGCAAATGTCTGAAAAGTTTCCTGATTAGTAATGAGTGTTTTCAAAATAAGTGTTGTCTTGCAGTAACCTTTTCCATGAGTAGATGGAGCCATGGGCAATATCAAGAGATCCACCCAAGGAAATAACCCATGTATTTCAGAACCCGGGCTGTTTCAGAACATTGCAGATTAATTTGAGGTCTGCCCCTTGTCTCTCTTTATAACATTCAAAGAATTACCTCAATAATTCAGGCACAAAGGAAACCAAGGGCAATGCCAAAGAAGTCCATGTAATGCACATAATTTATACTTAGAGATGGGTCTAGCTTCTTGTGGGTTTTTTTTGCTTTTACAACTAGAGTTCTGGTAGAGCAATAGATCTAGGAATACATTGGATGTTTTGAGCAGATTTATTAAAAAGCATTATCCTGAGATTTCCAGATGGAAACAAACTTCTTCCTCTCCTGACAATTTGTGCTGAGAGTTATTCTCATTATATAAGTCTATTTGTTTGCTAGCTATCTGTATCTACTTCTTAGTAACTGCACAGAAGCATTGTGTGCCCTGTAGAAAATACAGGTATAAAAAAACCTCACGTGCTTAGATTGGCATAAAACTGGTACAACAACGTCAGGATCCCAGCAGATCTGTATTGGATTCCGTTCTGGACTGCAGTTTTTTACACTATCTTGCTCACTCTTGTGATCAGACAAGCTGAGTATCTTCCAGGAATGTCTTTAATCATGATCATGTCTAGGGTGTAACATGGCAGAGTCTGACTCCAGCTGTGCCTTTTCCTTACAACGTCAAGATTTACAAGCTGTTGAAGGTGAACGGACTCACTGAGGAAGGACTTCATTTTTTTATAGAATGCAAATATAAACCAGTCATATAACTGGTTCATTGTGGCCTGCACTAGGCTTTCCACAGCCCCTAGCCTTCTGACTAGCCCTAATTTCTCCTTCTTCTCCCTCAATATTTGCAGCCTGTAGTAAAAACTGCCTCACCATCTTCTAGCCAAGTTCCATGTCAGTCTCCGTTGAAACTATAGTGTTTCCTCCCAGCATGGAGGGGGACAGGAAATGGAGATGGGAGCTTTCATATGGGCATAGTTTCCAATGTCTGTGTGCCTATTGCTGGTACAATTATGGGTGTGCTGACTTGTGCCCAAGAGTCAGACTCTCCCTCCCCCTTAACATCTACTTTACACTGCACCTGAGATTTTGTAAATTTGGCTTTGTTGAATTTGCAAGGTTATCATATCTGCAATCAATCCACAGAAATCAATCTTCTAAGAGCCTTGACTAAATGACAGTCATTATAATTAGTAACGACAACAACCACCTTCCTGACTAACCACACATATGAAAGCTTATTTATCAAATACCTGCCTGTTTCTAGGTGCTGAAATACATGTGATGCTCTTCCCACCACTGTGGATTCTTAGTAGGGTTGTTTGTTGGTACTACTACACAAAGGGTGTGTCATCTCGAACATCTGTGTTTGAGCTGAGTTCAGCTGTCCGCTGCCAGCTAGCTTTCCTTGGATGAAACTCAGAGGTGAATGGAGACATGGACAAATACAAAGACAGCCAAGAACAGGTCAAGACATGACAGCAACACACAGATTTTCTATGAAATGTTCCAACTGTCTGTGGACCAGACAGCAAGTATAGCAGGGACGAAAGTCAGGAAAACACTAGCTAGCTAGACTGAACAGAAAGTGCAATAGGCATTATCCAAATTTAATTCATTCAAACAAATGCCTTGTTGCACTCAATGTATCTCATGGGTCTAGTTGTTACGGCTTTAGGAAACAATATTGTGCATGCTTTCTTCCTCTTCCTATGTTTTGGATTTACAATCTATTTTGGATTTAAAGAGAGTCCTGGGATTTTTCTTCCTGTTACTCACTATAATTAAATACTGTTTATGTACTTCTGAGTGGAAAGCTTTCCAAATATTTTTTCCCTTTGATTATCAATCATTCCTTGCTGGAGATTTCATTGGGGGCTTTTGTTTGTTTTTGGTTTTGTTTTGATTTGGTTTGGTTTGGTTTTTTTCCACTTTTGTGTACATCTTGTTGCTGCTTCGCATCTTCCATGGCAGACTTAACTCACATCTACAACTTTTGACACTTGTACCTTCAAGCTGGGTTGGTTTCGCCCCCTTGCCATGCAACTGCCTTCTCCTTAGCCCATAAAATCAGTTGTAGATTCTACGCATAAGCACCTCTGACTTAGCCTCTGTTCCAGACGGGTTAAATTTTGGTTCCTTTTTCATCCTCTGAAATTCCTGACATCCTTCTCAACTATTGTTATTATCTTTATTTTTACCCATATCCTATATTATGTCTTTGGCTTATTCTGCCCTGAATATACAAGCCATTTCTTTCTTTTTTCTCTTTTCAGTTAGTCCACAGACCTCCATCCTCTGCCTCTTGTTGGGGCCTAAAATGTTAATTTGAGTACTGAAGATTCCTACAGTTTGATTTTCTCTCAGTCTGTAGGGCCAATGAAAATATCAAGTGAAGATAATATTCCAAACTTACAATTTTCTCCAAGTGTCTTACATTGTGTTATTTAACACCACTATAAAGTTTTCCCATCTTCCTCTTCTGAGAGTTTTCCCAACACTTTTATTATTCTGCTTTTTTTCTCTTATTTGGTCATTTCTCACCCAATGTATCTACTTTCTTTGTGATGCAAAACTGCCTTACTCATTCATCCACAAGTAGCTTTCACAGTTTTGTTCCATGTAACTTCCTCATAAAGATGAGATCTGAGAAAGTAAAAGCATTGAATATGTCTCATAATCAATAACTTTGCACACTCCATTGATATCTTGTATACTTTTTGTATGAACCTTTTGCTTTGATTTTCCTTTTGTTCTCAGACCGCTTGGGCCACCAGGGCTGGGGCCATGGTTTTCATCAGCCTCCAGGAGTGCCACTTCTCCTGAGCCCACTGAAATGTATAGCCTTAAGAGATATGCAGCATCCATTTACACACCACAAGGATTTGGGGTTGGGATTACCTGTCTGTTGCCACTCAGCTCTGCAGTATCAGGCACAGAGGTTCCACAACTTTGTGGAACCATTTTAATACAGATAAGAAAAGGTAAATACAAATAGTTTAGATTACTTAGCAACTCTCCAACTCAAACCTGTATACATTGTGCTTAGGTGTCATTATACCCTATAATGTGATGCAAATGGTAGGCAACCCCAGCAGTAAAGTTTTTGCTTAGGTCATTCAGTCATTAAATGTTCTAGTTTCCAGATTTGTATGATCTTTTCATTCTCATGTGTTAAAAGAGAATGTAGGACTGGGGATCATGATCAATGCATTCTTCTCACTTACCTTCAATGGCCAACTGGAAAACATTGTTTAATTACTGGGTATGGGAAAACATCTTTAACCAAACAGGTGATTTGGCTGTTTATGCCCATTCATACAACTCTAAGCCTAAGTTCAGCATATGGGGAAAGGGCTTCCTTGAGGTTTGAGGCACCAGTACCCCAGTGTAAAGTGTGATCTGTCAGAACATGTCTTAAATCTTCAGTCGTTCCTAAAACATCATGCACCCAGAGAGAATCAAGGAAATCTAGATGTGTCAATTAAAGCTTTCTGAAGTCAGAGGTAGACAAAACCACTTTATATAGCATAAAGAAAAACATAAAGTGAAATTACCCAAAATTAAAAGTTTCACAAGATAAATTACAGGATGCCACTTAAAATTCCCAAACTATGTTCATTTTCCCCTATACTACCAGTTTGCCAGATCATACCCTTACAATTTTTGAGGGCTTAACAGATCTTTTAAGTACATTGAACTTCCTCTCTCCTCCTGACTCTTTTTTTCCCCCGAAACCTCTGGATGTTTGCCTTTCAGTAATGATGCAAACGGATGCAGCCACCCACCACCTTGTGGTCAGTTCTTCAGAGTGGTTCTTGTATTTTATAAATGCCTACATGTAATGACCCCTTTCCAGTCCCATTTGCCAATTGACAGAAATGCCTCATGAGAAGGGCACTGTTAGTATTAGCGAAGGAGAAATTATGAAACATGCAAGCTATGGAAAAACTGCCATTGATACTAAAAGCTAAAAGTTGCAACACGGATAGCTGAAGAATTAGTGTCATAAGGAGAAAAAAAGATTTGCCTACAGATTTGCTGTATGCAAATGTCTGTCTTGTTTGGCCTTACATATCTCAACATCACATTGCTCAGAAGTTTAGGCTGTGTGACCTACCAGCTGAAGGCTTCATTAGCTCATGTAATGGTAATGGATTTCCGGTCACGACCAAAAATATGCTCAGTTCCACCAACACACACGGTAGCAGTAAGCTAGGGTTTCAGTTCCTTTGAAAGAGGGATCCACAGAGACTGATAAATGAATCATGGCCACTACTTACATGATGATAAATTTTGTACTTGTTTCATTAATTAAAGAGCATAAATAACTATAAATGCCTGGGGGAAATAGAGGCATAGAGGTTGTCTTCCAAAACCCCATAGTCTTTGGTCAAGGCCAAGTGTGGGCAGGCTTTGGTAGCTCATGCTGATGTAGCTGTGTGCTGCGTAAATGCTGCTGCTAATGTTGGGATGACACCTCAAAAAGAAGAGGTGAGACTGCCATGTACTCTTTGCCACCTCACCAGTAGTC
>JAWWEU010000091.1:25899539-25923401 GCA_035583155.1 Acropternis orthonyx
CTAAAAGGATTTTCTGGTTTTGGGGGGCGGGGGGGGTGGGGGGTTGTGTTGTGGTTTTTTCCAATTATATATATATTTTGTAAAGATACATCAATCTATGAGAAAAACGATGCTCAGTTTGCAGTGTTGTTATCTTCTGCTTCCCCACTGTCAGACATGGGTTTAACCACAGTTACTCATACTATACCTCCTGTCAGAACTCTTCCCGCTCTGGCTTGGAAACAATTGCTGCACCTGTGGTCTGATGGTGCATTTCAACAGACCAAATTAGCAACCTGGACCAGTGTAGGGATACCATATCTCCTCTGGGAGCAGCCTCCTTTTCCCATGAACTCTGCACACAAACCAAGTCCTGTCCAGTGAAGGTCCTAGCTTGGGAGAGACCACTGTATTCCACAATCCCATCATGCTTCAAGAGTTGACAGCTGGGATTTCTGCCAGTGAAAGGGTACTGACACTGCTTTTGCAAAAAGAAAAATGAGACCAAAAGTGCCGCTTGCTTTGATGGACCATCACAGATGACTTAAAATTCACTGGGTATTTGCCAAGAATCAACCTTTCAAAGAATTGGCTTGTTTATCCTGAGCAGCCATTAGTTTATGTTAAACAAGGCAAGTCTCCAGAAGAAAAGGATTGAGATCTTGGCAAAAACTCAGGATCTGCAAGATGTTTTGAGCCACTTTTCCGATTGCTTACTGCTGCTCTGTGTGTGTGTGTGCCTTTTTGTGTGCTTACCAAGTAAATACCTCCTTTTTAAACTTGAAATCTCAAGAGGAAAACAGTCCCCGGCCTCCAAATCAAATTTTCAATATGGATTGCATAGTTAGGACAAATGATCAAAAAACAAAAAAGAAATTAAAAGAGAAAAGTTGGAAATTCCAAATGCTGTAATGACTTTTGGTTTGAAATTGATCATAGACTTAATCTCAGTAATCTCCGTTATCTAAATGACCGATCATAGACTTAATTCTAAATGATCTCTAAATGAAAATTCTTTTAGAAATAAAGACTAGATTTCTTTTTTTTAATTGGCAACTAAAAAGAAAACTAAACCATTTTGCCAGGAAAAAAAAATTGTTATAAATAACTTTTTTTAATGGAAAGTTTTAGTTAGAATACAGCCTTTTTCAAAGGATTATTCTCTTCCAAAGTCATCAGTCAGATCAATTTACTGATAAAATTAGACTTGAGAAAAGGCACATTGTAGACTTTCACACTCCATAAGGAGTCTGAGACACCTGACACAAATCTTTCCCCTTGATGAAGAACTGGGGCTTTTTCCTTTGTAGTGACTCAAAATAACAGCTTCCACTGTGGTCAAGTAAGAAGAATGGTATCAGCCAGTTTGTTCTCAATATTGGTGTCTCTCACTCAAGAGTATTATAGAAATGCCTTACTGAGAGAGGGGGAAGGAAATAGGTAAATGTTAACTGTGGAAGATCTTGGGATGTCAGTTTGAAGAATCTTGGTGGGGTTCAGTTGTCATGTGAAAACACATCTGAGCAGCACACTATCAGTGTAATATACACATAGATCTGTATCCCAGGACATCTGTCTTTAGTCTGCTGTTTGATATAAACCCAGATATATACTCTTTAAAACTCTAATCTGCTTGTTTCTTGATTATAGTTATACATTTCTGTGTCACCGAGGACATATCACACAATTCACGAGGAATCAGATGCAGAAAGATTACACAAGTATTTCTATTTATTACAATGACCTTGGATTGCATTGGACTTTATGGCAGATTAAATAATAAAATATACTCACCTTTGTCCTTTAGCTCATTGAATTAGAGACTACTTTTAAGCCTACAACAAATATTTCCTGGAGAAATTTCTTTTACAGCTCTACACACCAGCATGGCTGCCAAGCTTTGGCTATTGGACCTTGTTGCTCTGGTGACTTGCATGCATGCACACTCTGGGTGGGTAGTGGAGGCTGACATTCTCAGTTCACTGCTGAGGACAAGCCAGAGCATTTTGGGATAAATCTTCTAAAGCAGGACACACAAGGGAGTTTCAGTGAGAGACGGGAAATTCCCTGTGTAAGGTCATTTGGCACTGTGTGCTGTTACCCATTGCTGGCCGCCTCCCGGGACATTGCGGCCGCTTGATCCATTTGCTCACACCACAGGCAGGCTGCCTGGGAGCAAGCTCCTCACAGTGTGCATGCTGAGGGTCGAGAGAGCTGCTCCTACACAGCACACAGCCAGGGAGCTTCTTTTGTTTTGTCCTGTGCTACAGAGTGGTAGAGGGCAAGGACACTGAGGAATTTTGCTGTTTGTTTTGAAGGCGTATATTAGGTTTCCCATAGCTGAGAGACATGCAACTTAACTTCTCTGTCAGCTTCCCTCAGTTCTTGGGCCTCTGTGTTCATGTAAATAGAAAAGGAAAGAGGAAATCTAGGAATCATTCTCTCCTCTGCTGTTTGATGATTTATAAAGCTTCTTCAAAGAGAGAATTGGTCAAGTCAAGCAGAGGCATGCTGCCATCCACACACACACAGGCTTCTTTTGTGTTTTTTAATTTATTTGTTTTGTTTTGTGTTTGTTTCATTTTGAATCTTGTTTGGGGTTTTGTTTGGTTGGTTTTGAGTTTTGTTTTTTTGTTTGTTTGGTTGGTTTTTTGTGCACACAGAAGTAACTGCTTTTAGCCAGAGGAGAGAAAAGAGCAAAGCAAACAGACTTGAGTAAAAGTTTATAAGAAAGTTTCAAAAGACTTTTAGAGATCTGAGTTGAAAATTCCACTCCTTTATCTTTGAGGCAAAACAATTCATATGAGTTATAGTAACTCTTCTTCTACAATTAAAATGAAACACTACAGTCAACTCCCCATAAAACACGTTGAGAGTCCTTTGCTTAATAAGTATAGAAACACTGAAACTCCTGATAAACAAGTATCTGTTTTTGCTCACTCTGGAGTTCAGGCTCACTAGGAAGTAAAATTTCCCCTTACACAGGATGAAATAAGGAAATCATCAGTTACCTTAGAAACCCTTCAAAAAAAAACATGTGCACTTAACCAAAGGGCAACTAATCTAATTATAAATTATTGTAAAGGTTATGTGAATGACAGTAGCAAGGGGAAACCATGATTCATTATTTTAGTCTATGGGAACCAGTATTGGCATTGTACTCCTCTCCAGGCTGTTCAACCACTGCATTCTGCAAACTATCTGCCAAGATATCCCAGGGCTGATCAAAATGCATTTACTGAAAAAGTATGGCATGGGCACGCTGGGAGTCCAACTCTACCTCTTCCGGCTTGCAAATTTCTCACATTGGGGAGGCTGGAGCCCAGTGCAGGCATTTTCTTGTTCAGTCCTGTATATTGCTTCTGGCATGAAGCTTTTCAAAAACATTTAAAATGCCTCTAGTCCAGCACTACTCAGAGCTGTCTACTCTTAAAATCACCATCTGCCTTTTAATAGCGATATAGGTGATGGGTAATGAGATATATTTATACCATAACTACTATTAATAACACTTCACTTACAGTGTGGTCTTAACTAACACTTCATGACAGCCTGGGCACACAGTACCAAGGGAAGTTTTTTGTCCCCCAGCACTTTTCTGAAAGTACCATATGCTCCTCCTACCCAAAAGTCTCTATGTGCACTTTGGAGGTTGTGTCTCATGGAGCAGAAAAGGAATTACCACAGACTTCAGCTTTCATCTTTGCTATGTGTTTTACCAGAAAGTTGAAGATTTCATGAATGCCACAGTTTGAATGTTAGAGAGCAGACATGGTGAAACACTGGGATTGTTGGCAAAGTGAGAGAATGCCAGGTTTCATTGATGAGTTCTTCAGCACAAGAAGAGATCTGTTCCCTTTGGCAGGAACATGGTTTATAATAGGTGAATCAGAACTTTATTGTTTTCTAAGCACAATCCTTACTTAAGAGGAAGAAACACAGGAACTTACAGGTTGTGTCTTCCTTAAACTGCTTCCTGTAGTCATAAATCAATGCAAAAAGTCCTTCCCTTGCCAGATTGCTTTAAACAGCTCAGAGTCACTGTAAAAGGACCTGGCCATCTTCACTCAGTTTTTCAACCTGTTGTTCCTGAAAAGTCACGAACACAAAGGGCTGGCTTGAGTGATGGCTTAGGTTTTATTTATAATGCCATGACCTTCTGTTCTCCTGGGACATTATGAGTTGTGTGAACAGCCCTCAGTTTCCAAGGCACCAGTGAGAACCTGCCATTCCCTAAACCAAACAGCAGCTCTGCCCATCCCTCAGCCTTGGGATCTCTGCAGGGTACCCCATACTGCTGAGCATGGGGAGCATCCCAGCCACATCCCAATGGGATGCTGGATGTACTCACCAACCTCCACACACCCTGCTGTCCTCTAGAAGGAAATCCCAGGGCATATGAAACACAATGCCTTTGCTACATCCAGATGCCTCTAGCTGTGTGTTGGCTGTGTCTTTTCTCTGTTGAGTGTCACTTGAAATCTGCTGTTTTACTGTCTTTGGTACATATGCCACAGATTGCTAGACTTGCTTCAGGAGATTCTGCCTGGATTCAGGCTGGAAAAACCTTTCTGGGAAATCCCTGGAATCCCAACTGGTCTTCTGTATTGCATAAGTACAGCCATGCACAGCCCTTGGTTAGAAGCTGTGAGAACATCTGATGAGATGGAGAAGGTGAGAGAATGACTTTCCATTGACTTCACATGGAAGTGAACTGTTTTACCTGAGCAAAATGAAAACTTGTGCAATGAGGTAGAATTTTGTGCTGATGAAGTAGAATCTTACATTGATTTTCAGAGGTGTGTATGGACAGCAAGATATCATCCCTTAAAATGCAGTTCAGAAGAATGAGACTAAAAAAGACACAGAGATAGTATGTTCATCTGTCTCCAGGAAAAGACAGATAAGTGTGTTGGTAAGAGCTTAAAAAAAGAAACCTGGGCTGTGAAGGACTCAGTAATTTTCAATTTCAGTTGCTTGGGGATTACTTTCATTTACTTCCCACTCCAGAAAGGCACTTTTGGCAGCTTCTTCCACCTCTGGATTTCTCTAGCACCCCAAAGGGCCAGAAGGACCACCCTCCCCTCAAAGCCACCTCGCACATGTCAACAAAAAAGAGAGCAACACACTCCTCCTTGCATAGCACAAGCAAGGAGGCCTCGGTCGTCTCAGCTCTGGAGCCACCCAAGTCATTAAAGGAAACTTCAGACTTTTCTGGCATTGTCTGAAAAAAGAGCTGCAAATAGTTTCAGAATATCAGCCTTGTTTCACCAGGATATTTCTTATCCAGCATTAAAAATGGGAAACGGAGGTACAGGGGATTTGCAAGGTCACACAGGAAATGTGCAGCTCAGCTGGAAATAAAAACATCGGTCTCCCTACTACTGTGACCAACAAGCTTTTTCCTTTTGTCAATAACAAAGACTACTGGGAAAAATCATTGATTTCTCTGACAGCACAAGAGTACTTTGTCTGAAGAAACTTAAATTATTTTTATTATTATTGTTGTTGTTGTTGTCATGGTTATTTATTCTTTTAGGAATGCTGTTCAGAAAGTACTCGAAAAGGGCATATCTCAGTACTGTGTGATTTTCTCTCTGCCTTCATCCTCTGTGCAAGTAAGAAGTTGTTAAATCTGCTTTGGTGGTGTATTTCAGTTGTACTTCTAACAACCAGATCTCTCTTCTTCCCAACTGTTTTAGTCCTGTGCTGTGGCATCACAACATCAGCAGTAATTTAACTGATGGCCAGCAGGAGGAGAAACAGACCAATGTGTGATCCTCCATGTATTAAATACAGATAAAATGGTTTATATGAGAAGGTGGTATTAATGGGAGCTTGAGGTGGCATGGTAACATAGAATCACTCTTGCCAGCACTTCTGCATCAGAATGCTGTTTGAGCTTCAGGGGTCTGCTGGTATCTCCACCACTCTTCTAAAGCACAGCGTGACCTGGTCCACCATCCATGGCTGTCAGAGCTGTTAGCCTGAACATGCATCCTCCACTTGACCCCTCTCTGTTTGCAAAGTGCATGCTAAGCAGTAAATACATACAAGCGTCTCCCCACCTGATGCACAAGTTTTATTTAGCTCTTCTTAGGCCCACTGGGCTATGCTCTGGTGGTATGTCATAATTCCTGATCCTACTCAGCCCAAGTGGTGTGAGACAAAAGGACCTGCGGGGAGGAAAGCTGCAGAAAACCACGTATGTTTTCAAGTGCATAAAACACCCTTAGGAGCTGAAAGATGTAGGAATTTCACTGAGACTGGCACCCTTGGTTTTGCGTAGGTTGCTGTGATTCAACCATCAGTGTCAGTGATTGTACAGTCTGCTGCTATATAGGAACATACGACAAATTCCTTTAAAAGGGTGCGACCAAGCAACAGGGAAGGAGGTTGCCTGTTTGTTTTGTCAGACCTGCAGCAGCCAGGGCCAGGCAAAACCCCGCAGAAGCATAGAAATCCCTCACCTTTTCTGGCAGCTGCCAAGCATGGTTGGGATGGAAAAACCCAGCAGCCTGTGAGGTAGGGGTGAGAAGTCTCATGCAGAGGGAACCGGCAGTGAGTCAGCAGCACCACCACTCCCGTTCAAGATCCTTGCAAAACCTCAAATGTGCACAAAATAGTGCATCCCTTCTCAGAAACAGTACCTTCTTCATCTGTCACAACCATTTGCCATCAGCATAGCTTGGTCTTAAAAGTAGATGTTTCATTTAGGGTTATCAGTTTCCTTTAATGCAGGGTTGAGTTTTTTTCAGTTGTTTCACATTGGGTTAACTTTATGTAGCAAGAAAAAATTTAAATAGGACAAGAAGATGTGTCTTCATTAAATCAGTCTGGAGAGTTCAGCAAAGGCCATAGCAGTACACCCTGGAACTGCTACATAAGATCAAAATGAGAACATGAACTGAGATGAAAAATCAGATCTTCACTTAGGAACCTAGCAATGAAACATTTCTTCAAAATTGTAATAAAGAAGGTGGGATGCTAGGATGTGAGAGTAAATATGAATTGATGTTCCCAATGCCTTGTCTGACTCACTGACACTCTCTTCAAACAAATGTGTTTGCTGCAGAAGACTATTTATGCTAAAATAATTTTGAGACAGATGTGCCTTTCACAATATGCAGTAATATGCAGCACTATGCCAACAAATGACTTTTAAAGACAAGAATAATGGAGCAATGCCATGTGAAAGGAAATGAGAAAAAGCATACGCCTTGATCCACATCTAAAGGCTTTGCTGCAAGACAGACTTGGATTCTAAAAGGGAGTGGGACAGTCTCCTTATGTAGATGAATTTCAAACAATGTCTAAACATTGATAATGAAATTGTTAATTGTTCCGTCTTATGTGCCTGATGTATATTCAGTGCGTGATAAATTTCTGCACCTGTAAGTATAATCAAATTCATTTGGTCTGAAACATTTAAAACAGTTCTGCCAAAACATTTGTCAACTTTACACTTATCAGATGGAACTTGCACTAAAGAATTAATTTTCTTCTGAATTTATTCTCCAAAGAAGTTGAATTGCTTTAGCCAAAATAATTCACTATTAAAAAGTAATCACAGAATAATTTAGATTGAGAGACTTTATAGGTAGTTTGTTCCAACTCCCTCTTTGAAACAGCTCCGGTTAGATCAGGTTGTGCTAGGACTTTGTCCATTTTAAGGTTTGAATATCTCCAAGGACTACCCTGGACTTTGTTCCAAAGTTGTTAACATCATAATATTACAGAAGTGTTTCCTCATGCCTGATGAGGTACCTCCACGTTCCAGCATATGCATTTTAGCTCTCAGCCTGTGCATCTCTGAGCAGAACCTGTCTTCCTCTCCTCTGTACCTTCCCACATGGTCTCCCCTTCTCCTTTTCCCAAGGCTGAGCTCACTTATTGATCTCCACTTCCCCTCATATGCCCTGTGTTCTAGCCATCACAGGGACCTTCCATAGGACTCATTCCTGGATGTAAGCATTTGTTCTCTGTCATGAGCCTAGGATAGCACACCACGAGTGGTCTCACCAGTGCTGAGAACCTGTGAAGGATCCCTTGCCCTTGCTGTGCAACCCTTTGTGGCATGGGTGCACTTCTGCCTCCTGGCCACAGTGTCCCACCAGGGTCCCAGGGACTTTTCTGCAGAGTTGTTGTCAGCTTGTTGGCACCAGCCTGTCCTATTACAGGGTTTTGTCCAGCCCACAGGACCACCTTTACATTGATGTTCATTCAACAAATCCTGCTAGGTTCCCATCAGCCTTGCTTAAGTCAATGTGTCCAAGACATACTGCCTTCCCCTCTTCCACACAGACACTTAGGTCACTGTAGAAGGCAATCAGATTGGTTGGGCAGATTTTGCCTTGGTACGTCTGTCTGACTGGGCTATCCTCCAGTCGCATTTTTGTCCTTTCCATGGCTATAAGTGGCTCCCAGGAGGATTTTATCTATTACCTTTCCAGGAACTGAGCTGTGGCTGACTCGCCTGTGGATCCCCAGATCCCCTATCTTGCCTGTCTTCAAGATGCATCTAACCTTTCTGTCATCATCAGGAATCAAAGTAATCTGAGATGGCAGAGATTAAACTGATAGAGATGAAGATGGTAGAGAGCACACCTTGTAATGACACTGGCCAACTTCTTCCATGCCCTGGGGTGGCATCCCACCTGGTCCCATGAACCTGCATGACTTTATTTGCTTAATGCTTCACTCCCATAGATTGTGCTAGTATGCTCAGGCGGCTGCCTGGCCTGACAACAAACCCTTTTGGTGAAAAGTGAGTGCAATCCTCCAGGGGGAATAGCCTAGGATGGAAAATTTAATCTAAAATTGTTGCAGTTTGGCCAAGCAGCTGGTTAACAAGCTCCTCTAATGGGAGCTTAAGTACTGAATAGCACTAAATATCTGTGTACAAGAGAGATCTTTTTCTTCTTTTGGAGATTGCTCAAACTAGAGATTTTGCAGGGATATAACTGATGTAAGGACTCTTGAAGTCCATATGTTGGTAGCAACGTGACCTGTGTATGCTCTGTTGGAGCAAGATCCTGTGAAAGAAGTTATGAGCTCGTTTTGTGAAGTCTTTTTTTATTCTTTTTTAAGTATGTAAGAAGGCATCTTACTTTATCTAGAAATGATAAATGCATTATGCATATTGTAATGTGATCCTTGTCTGTTGGGATATCTTCTCTTTTAGGGCACTGAAGTTTGAAAGAATAACAGAGGCAAAATCTTCATGTATCAGCCCCCCTTGTTCCCAAATACTTGTGCTGAGAGCAAATGAGTTCCAGAAGCACACATACCTACATGTACTTTGTAAGTAGAATACGTCAATAAAGCAGGCGTATGAGTCAAACCTAAATAATTGCCTGTCATTAAATCAACTAATGGCTACCTGAAGTTGAACACTGAAAATTCATGTGGTTTTCTGATTTCTTTTGTGTTATCAAGTTAGGACTTTAAAAACTTTTTTTGATTTTTAACATAACCATAGCTAGGGAGAGAATATATGACTTCCTATTCCAGACAACACAACAGAAAAAAGGATTTCTTTTCTTCTTACAAATGCTTCATACATTCCTGAAATTTCCCTCTTCTAACCACAGAGTTTTATTTGGCATCTGAGAAGTATGAAAAGAATGCTTATAAAGCCATTGTTTATCAATCAGGAAGTCAATGGATCTCATTAAATCTCTTTAAAAGGTATCTTAAATTCTAAATGTAGAGGACTACCAAATAAACATTGCCCCTAGTTTACAAGGTTGAGAAAACTGATCAAATACTGCCAGTAATTTCAGTAACTAAAGGGGAATAATTTCAATGCATCAAATGTTGTTAAAATTAAAAAAAAAAAAAAGAAAATTGATAATGCAGCCTTCATTTGGGAAAGAGGACTTTTCTTGTCATAAAAATTGTTGTGAGATGCAGCTGAGCTCTATTCTATGAAATTCTGTTCTCATATCACAGAAGACCAATGCAATTTAGTTTGTTTATCTTCAGACTATTCATCAAAACAAAGATACAGTATGATCTCCACCTTGATCTCATGTCTCTTAAACATGAAAAACAAGAAGTGCTGAAGCTTACAAGAACATCTGAAACAAAGTGCAGAACTGAACCCTACACTTGTAATTCCCAAAAGAGCACTTAAAACAGTCTTTCCCAGTACACACTATAGGAGTAATACTCCAGCAAGGAGGCTCACTCTAAAATGAATGTGAACACTGAATGTCTATGATAAAGTGAGTTTTAAAATACTACCCTGTACATAAACCTATCTGACTGTACCTTTTTCTCACATATCTGAGACACAAATCACTGGTAAACTCAATGCACAGTAAATATCCAAAAGCTCATGGGCTATCGACTCACTCTGCCCTACCTCTCTGCCTGGCCTTTATCAAACAGTTTTACAGACCTATCCAAAACCCCTTTAAATCATCAAGGTTAAATCACACTGAATTATTGCACCATACACTTAGCTATGAAGCCTGGAGTTGGACTTCAATGATCTCTGTGGGTCCCTTCCAGCTCAAGATATTCTATGATTCTATGATCTTTAGGCAACACAGTTGTCTCCTCTAAGGTATCTCACAGATCAAAACTACAAATGGCTTTCTCTATCTAATGTTGAGAGCAGGCAAAATCCAGTACTGCAGAACAAGTGTGGGTGTTTAGCAGCCCTTTTCGCTATGTGACTCATGAAATCAATTATGAACTCCCTTTGATAAGAGTGGGCTAGAATGGCACTGCAGGGGAAATTTCCTAAACCCTCAGGACATAAATTTACACATTGGCATAAAGTGGACTGCCTCCCTTCTGGTACTCAGCTGTATACTCTCTTCAAATGTGTGCAAAATGTACTGCAAAACAAACTTTTAGACAGCTTGATACATAGCTGTAATCTTCATTGGAGTGTTGTGTTTCTACATATAGAAGAAACAATCTGTCATGACTGCTGCATCCTCATTCAGTTTTACAGGAATTAACCTTAAAAATACTTTGTTTCTCATGAGTCAAACTTAGTTTGTAAAGTAATTGCCAAAACTGTAATTACTGAGCTCCATGATAGACCCTTTTCTAAACAATAAATGTACATAAGAAGCAGAATTGAGCCTCTGACTAAAATTTTAAAGAATTACTGCCTATTTCATCTTTATATATGCTACACAACGCATAATTGTTTAACCCTATTTTCCCCTCAATAACAAAGTGTAATGAAACATTTACATGATCTCAATAATGGAGCTTATGCAAGGATGTGTAAGATTTCAGAAGACCTGAGAGATTCGTGATTTTTTTTTTGTAGAAGGTATACAAAAAGTTGTGGGTTACTTCTTAACATAGGAAGAAAACAAAATTTAATTTGAGGTTTTTATAGTTGGTCTTAAATCAGAAGATATTTTCATGCAGCAAAACTGGGAGTGGGGGAGTGGAGGTGGGTTAGGTCTGAAATCTTTCAAAACAGAGCTGCTGAATACTGTATTACAAAGAGACAGATAAATGTGTTGTTTCATGCTATACTTGTTTTTCCTTTGGCACATCAGTCTTACAGATAATTTAAATCTTGATTAGATTCTAAAGCAGTGTAATGCACACACAAGTGCTGCCATGACAATGCATTAAGAATATTACTGCCATTTTGCAACACTTTTTTTGCTAGACTTGGAATTATTGCTATGGTGGGGAAAAAATTATTTGCTCTTTTAAAAGCTCAGCTGATGACTGTGCAGCCTTTGAAGTATTGCATTCAGAAAAAAGAAAGAGAAGAAACTTATTTAAAACTAAATATGTAATTTGTAGTGCCAAAGATGGTTAATTAATGTTGACAAAATTCTGTCATAACTTTGATACAGTGCTCCATTTTTTAAGAGATTCTAATTCTCTGTTCCGAGTTACCTCACAATTTTCTTGGAGTACAGGATAATTATGCTATTATATAATAATCTGAATGGTTAAAAAAGATGTTCTCAAGAATTTTTGTAACAGACTTGGTCATTGTAAACTTCTGTTACACAGGTACTCCTAGTTTACTCCTGTACACAACACACATTTTGACTACAATATCAGGTGTTATGAGAATAGAGTTAATACATTTAAGTCCAGTACAAGCTGTCTTTCTAAAGATAAACATCACACTGCAGGACAGAGTCTAAGAGTGAGAACAAACCAGCTCTTGCCCATGCAACAGTCAGAGTTGTCAACATGGGGCATGAAGTGGAGCATTGCCTTCTCTCTCATACATCATTAGACTACTGTCTTTCTACAGTCAGATTACCAGTGCCCTCCCTCCTCATGTCCACACATATACCTATTGCAAAAATATATAGTTCAGATGCCAGCTGCCTCCCCCTTTGTTGCTTTCCCTAATCCTTAGAATTTTAATGTATCTCCACAGTTCCTCCTAGACCATGGGAAAGACCCATTGTTTTGTCTGTCCCTGTGAAGAAAATCTATTTTAGGGTTTCATTCCACCTGACACATGGAGAAAAGTGGTGAAGAAAACTTTTACCACTTAAGTGACAATATCTCTGGCAAACACCCTGACTTCTCTATGGAGTGTTAAACCACAGGGTATTTTAGGCAACAGAATTGCAGCTACCCATCTTCAGAGGATCAGCAAGAGAAATTCTGTCTTCACTGCCAATAAATACATAGCAATATCCTCTCTGAAATTAGGAGAGCCTGCAACTGAGGAACAAGTGCAGTTCTCAGCCATGCGTTGGTACCCTACGCTCTTACCAGCTGCAGGCAACTTCAGTGGTATTGAAGCTAAGCAACACTCATGCTGGTAAAAACAAGACTGCATTACTGCTCTTCATTGACTCAGCTGTTAAATATCTCAGCTTTGGAGAAGGTAATAATTGGATGCAGAGAGTCTCAGAGCCCCTCTGTTTATTAGGAGGGAGAACTCTCTCAACACAGTGAAGCAACATACTTCTGTCCTTAAAGGTTTCAGAAGAGCCACAGTCTTGACTACTCTTCCCGCTTCCAGCCTTATATATGATCCCCCTGGAGCCTGTGACTAATCCAGGGAGGTTGTAGGATAGACATTTCTTTGCTGCAAGCAAACAGGGAAGGTGCTTTGTGCAGCTGAGCTGCACTGCTCTTTCTGAAGTATTCCCTGCTATTTCACAGATTACAGTGCAGCAAATAATTAACTAGATACTGACATTTATTATCATAGTCTACCTGACTTTTCACAACAGGAAATGGACACCTCAGTGTCCATGGGCTGGATAGAAGTTACCTGTTTATACCAGGGATCTATCTGATGATTGTTAGCCGGGCTGACCTCTGGTTTCTGGTCTGTCTAATGGGCAATTTTTTGATTGCCTATTAGAAATCATTTACCAAATTGTTGTTGGCTTCCTCCCTCCTGGCAACCAGCTGCCACACTTGTACACTAAACTCAGCTGGTCACAAGTCACAACTCAAATCAAAACAACTTTTAGACGGTTAACTTCAAGAGCTTAAATGCTGCCTTCAGGCACTGCCTTTCTTTAGCTGCCCATCTCCGCTCCTTGTAATCAACTGCTTTGTGTTAAGCTATTTTCTATTTAAACTCTGCCTTTAGACATTGATGATTCAGCTCCTGTCCTGACATCCTCCAAGGCACCAGTAAGACCCTGGAGAATTCTGTGTTAACAGCCACCACGACCTACATTAAAACAAGCTCATCTTTGCTTTTTAAACAAAGCACAGTCATAAGCGTCTGTCTCCAAAAAGAATCAGCCAATTACATTTGCATTGAAATCTCAGGCTTTCCCTCATCCCTGTGCAAAACAGGTGTGAGGACCCTTCAAACTGCATACCAGCTGGGTGCATACTACCAAGACCTCACTCAAGATCCCTTTACCAGCCGTGGCCAGAGAAAAATGGCTATGGTAGGCAGGTGTTGTATGTGTTCCAAAAATGGAGAAGAGCGGAAAAGGGGTCTTGCAGTCTATATGAAAATTATGTGGAAAATAGGCCTGTGCCTGTTGAAATCTAGTAAATATAAACTATTTTTTGTAAGTAAGTATAGACTTCAAGTCTTTAAATCTTAAAATGGTTTGTTCTAGGGTTGTACTAATTAGGCTGTCTTAACAGCTTTACTGCAGAGAGTAAGGCAGCTGTCTGCCCTGTTAAGACAAAAAAAGGCAGATTACCCAATACTGTTTCTGGTAGGACATGCTCATGAGTATTTTAGGAAATTCTGAAATGAGGTGTGCAGTCCATGCGTGGGTGAGAGACTGACAGCTCTCATTAGGTCACGGGTTATAACCAAGAACATGTGACACCTGAATAAATTTGGAGCAATTAGAATACTTGTAAAACAGGAAAATATGACAGGTTGCAACAAGCCATCACCTATTCATCTTTTTTTTTATTCGTATTTTTGAAATACAGACTTGTAATCCCATTAGATATGTTTTAAACAAAATTCTGAGCCATAACATGCCAAATGTGTGATTTAGAGACAAATCAATTTTTCTGTATTTTTCTTTTTTCATTTTGTGATGGTGAGAGAAGACAGCATTTTTTTCTTTAACACTTTCTAAGAAGTAACCCCCTGGACTACATGGAAGTAGATAGAAATAGTGGTAAATATTTTTTATGATTTCACTGTATCATTAAATCCAAGAACAGAAGTTTAAGAATAATTCAGCAAGCTAGAATAATTTAACACTGACTGCAACTTTCTTTTTACATTATGTAAATCTTTAAAAAAAGACATGCAAGGCATTTGCTTCCTCTTTCAAATAAAGACTGCCCTTTGAGGGAACAGAACTTGAGACTGGAACACTGTGAAGGACCAAGGTATCTATTAAGATAAATGCAGCCTGTTCAAGTGGTCTGCTTTCCATAAGGTGTATCTGAACACGTTTCATTTCAGGTGATTCTGTGTTGCCATTCACCCCTGTGAATACAATGGAAAATAACACAACAGCACTGAAGATGGGTAGGGGCCGGATTGGTGCTGCAACTGTGCCAATTTTGCAGGCAGTGAGTGACTCGAAAAAACCTATGGTGTGTTCACTATTATAATCTTTTTAGACCTTGTACTAGTGACCGGAACATTGCCCTGGTCTCAAGACTAAGTAGATCAAATTTTATCACAAGGCTGTTTCATTGTATCATAAAGGTTTTGCCTTTCAAAGATGAAACAACTTCCAGTTAGTTCTGTAGTGTGTGTGTTGCGTAAAAGATCAAGACTGTGCTTGACTACAGAGGCTAAAGAGTGTGATTCAGACCAAAAGCTTACAAACTAAGGTATCCTTTATGTTGCCTCACATTTTTGCTCAGAGATAGACTTATTTTCAGTGTTCCATGGACTTAAAAGTATGCAGTTACTCCATTTCCACAGACACACAACTTATATTCATCTATTTATGTATCTAGTTGCAGATTTTCACTTTTAAGCGAATTTCTAAATGTGTGCCTTACAACATTCTGTGAGAAGGGTCCCAACTACTAAAACCATTAAAGATTGTTGATACTATAGATGCAGGATTTGTCATTGGACAGGCATAGAAAACACATAAAATTCTATTAATTCTTCTTCAAATGAACTATGAACCTGTTTAAGGCAAACAAAGAGTTGGGCAGAATGTGGATATAGCTATCTACATTTTTCACTTGTTCTAATAGGCATAATGTAAAATGCACTTTTGTGCTGGTTTTGGTTGGGTAGAGTTAATTTTCTTTACAGTATCTACTGTGGGGCTGTGTTTTGGATTTGTGCTAAACACAGAGCTGATAATATACATATGTTGTTGCTATTGGTGAGCAGGGCTTACACAGAGCCAGGGCCTCTCCTGCTTTTTGTACAGCCACATTGGGGAGGAGGTTGGGGGTACATGGGAGACTGGGAGGAGACACAGGTGACCCAAACTGTTCAAAAGTGTATTCCATACTGTATGACATTATGCTCAGTATATAAAGTGGTGGGAAGAAGAAGGAAGGGGGGAGCATTTAGAGTTACGGCATATGTCTTCCCCAGTAACTATTACATGTGATGGGGCCCTGCTCTCCTGGAGATGTCTGAGTATCTGCCTGCCCATGGGAAGCAGTGAATTAATTTCTTGTGTTCATTTGCTTGTGTATGTGGCTTTTGTTTTCCTTATTAAACTGTATCTCCATCCATGAGTTTTCTGGCTTTTACCCTAAGTTTTCTGTCTTCTACCCTTCCAATTCTACACCCAGTTCTGCTGTTGGGGAGGTGATAGGGTAAAACCATGACAACTTAAAAATCCTTGTCTTCTGGTCCCACCTTCCACTTTAAATACTTTCACCACCAGTTACCTAGTTCACAGTAGATTGAGAGTTTTCAGGCAACTGGAGAAAGCCAAATCACAGAAATTTCCTGCTGAAATTCATATACCACCTCTTCCTTCAGGCTCAAGAACAATGCATCCTGATGAGCAAGAAATAGGGCAAAGGAGGCAAGAAACCACTGTGGATGAAAAAATAACTCCTCTCACTACTCAATCATAAGAAGGAAATACACAGGAGATAATAGGAGGGTCAGGTCACTTGTAATGAATATAAAGAGCTTGCCAGAGTAAGCTGAAATGAGATAAGCAAGGCCAAGACACACCTGAAATTAAATATGGCCAAGGATGTCAAGGAGAAAAAAAAGGGTTTCTTTAAACACATCAAAAACAAAAGGAAAACTAAGGATAATGATGGCACATTAGTCTCTGGAGCGTCTATCCTGGTAACAGAGGATGCAGAGAAGGCCGAGTTACTGAACACCTCAGTCTCAGTTGTCACTGACAAGACCAACCCTCAGGAATCTCTGACATGGGAGACCAGAGTAAAGTAACACTGAAAGGAAGACTTTCCCTTGGTGAGGGAGGGTTGGGTAAGAGAACACCTAGGCAAACTTGACATCCATGAGTCTATGGGCCCTTATGGGGTGTAGTACAAGTGCTGAGACAGCTGGCATCTCCATCTGGAGGCAATCTCTGCCTGCATGGATTACAAGAAGGTGATCAGCACTAGTCAGCATGGATTCAATAAAGGTAAATCATGGTGATCAACCTGATGACCTTCTGTGATGAAACAACCACCTAGATGGACAAGGGGAGAGCAGTAGATATTGTCTATCTTGACAAGACTTTTGATACTGACTCTCACAATACCCTCATAAACAAACTCAGGAAGTGTGAACTGGATGAGTGGACAGTGAGTTGGATTGAGAACTGGCTGAAAGACAGATCCAAGAGGTTCATAGTCTGTCACAGGGTCTAGTTGGAGCCCTGTTCCTAGTATTCACCAATGACCTGGATGAAGAGGTGGAGACCTTCTCATAAAGTTCACTGATGACACAAAGCAGGGAGGAGTGGCTGATACCCCAGAGTGCTCTGCAGCCCTTCAGAAGCGCCTCAACAGCTTGGAGAGATGGACAGAGAGGAACTGCCTGAAATTCAACAAAGGCAAATGCAGGGTCTTGCATTGGGAAGGAATAACCCCCTGCTCCAGTACAGGCTGGGAGCTGACCTGCTAGAAAACAGCTCTGTGGAGAAGGAGCTGGTCCTTGTGGACAACAAGCTCTCCAAGAGCCAGCAGTGTGTCCTTGTGCCCAAGAAGACTGCTGGTATCCTGTATTAGGCAGAGCATTGCCAGCAGGTGATCCTGCCCCTCTACTCAGCCTTGGTGAGGTCACATCTTGAGACCTGTGTCCAGTTCTGGGCTCATCAACACAAGAGAGACGTGGAGCTCCTGGAATGGGTCCAGTGGATGATTTGGGATCTGGAACATCTCTCTTATGAGGAAAGGCTCAGGGAGCTGGGCCTGTTCATCCTTGAGAAGAGATGACTGAGAGGGGACCTCATGAATGCCTTTAAGTATCTGAAGGGAGGGTGTCAAGAGGATGGAGCCAGGCTCTTCTTGGTGGTGCAAAGCAATAGGACAAGAGGCAATGGGAAGAAACTGCCACACTGCGAGTTCCACTTGACTATGAGGAAGAACTTCTTTATTGTGTGGGTGACCGGGCACCAAAGTAGATTGCCCAGGGAGGTTTTGGAGTCTTTCACTGGAGATAATCAAGATTCATCTGGATGAAGTTCTGTGCAATGTGCTCTAGTATGCGGTTGGACCAGATGATCCGCTGTGGTCCCTTTCAATCTTACCCATTCTGTGATTCTGTGAAGATAAGCCACTCCTTTAGGTCTGACTTGGGTTCCTGCTGCACAGAAAGCCCTAAAGTTTGAAGAAGGGGAAAATTAAATTGCAAAATTTTGATACAGGATAGAAAACTCTCTCCTCAAGAGGATTGGTCCATGTGTGTCTCTCTCATAACTTAACTTTTCTGAGTGTTGAAGTTATCTAGGCTTCCCTGCCCTGAAAAAATTTAAAGAAAGGACATGTATAAGTAACATACAACAAATACTGTTGTGACTGAAGACAACAAAGAATAATCTAATTTGCAGCACCTCAGAATAAATACACTTTTATCAGAATCAAGTCATCTGATGAATTTGATTACTGCTTGATGTTTTGAATTCAGAGGAGCCCTAACGTAGCTTTTTGTATAGCTTTACTCTCAGACAGCACTGATGACAAGTGTGACACTCTCCTGAGTTACACTGGTGCTCATTTGCACCATAAACTCACATCTTTAATACATGTTCTCTGTTGTTTCATGCCCACAGGAGTTGTCTTTCACACAAAACACCTGCATATCTCTTGATGAAACCAGACTTCCAGGTTTATACACAAAGGCCAGCTGAGCAGCCTCTGAAGTTAATCCTTTGAAAGATCCCCACTGGTCAAGAAGTGCTACTGCTGCTGCCTGTTCCCAATTAGTCAGTGGTCCTTTGTTTTTATCTTGGTGCAGAATGAGTTCTCTTTTCAAAAAAACCCCAGTCAGTGCTACCACTTGCATAGACTTCATAAAGTCTGTTTTCACTGGGAGAGAGACTGGAAGAGCAGCCTTATCCAGAAAGCAGTAGACCCCACCCTCCATATACTGCTAATGTCCTATCAGACATCATGTCTTCCAGTGTGTCATCCATGTTTAATTATTTCCCCTTTGGTGGGTGATAACACCTCTGGCAAACCACCTTATATAATGGATCAGAACCAAAACCACTTCTAGACACTTCCTATAAAATTCAAGTTCATGGAATTTAGTAGATGATGGGTTTTTTAAAGATCCCTATCAACTTAACTGGTTATCAAATTTGGTGGAACAGGTATGTAACACAACTGAAAGGCTTTTTCTGATTGCATGCAATAGGAATTTTCCATCAGGTACTGACCAACTGTGTAAGGAAAGGAAGTATTAGAGACAGCAGCAGCAGCTAGAGCAGCAGACTGTTTGGTTAATCCTTTATTTTCATGTCCCTTTCAAGAATGAGCAGGAAGTAAATACACACTATGTTCAGACTCATAATTTATTAGAGATTAAAGATAAAATAATCTGATCTTTCTGATATCTCTTAATACCAAACATGCCTAAAAGTGATACTTTTGAACATCTCAGGGACAGAAGAGCAGGCTACTCTTTTGCCATATAAGGGTCACTTGTTCAGGAACAGACTTATAATTTAAGGAAAAAGACTAAATGGTGCCTCACTCAGTGCATCCTACTATTTTCAGTGGAATGTTTTCCCTCCTAGCAATTCTGCCCTCAAAGTTAGTGAGTTGACTCATGCTATCTAGCCAGAGAGGGACACAGTGCTATCAAGCAATGGGTGGAGAGCAGGGAATTAAAAACTATGCGCTCTAATGTATGTTTCCTAGTATTGGTATTGCACCTGATTCAAGAAAAAAACACCTATCAACAAACTTAACTAACATCTTGTCTGGACCAAATGCAGTTCCCAAACATTCTCCTCACTTACAGAGGGATAGAATTGTATATCTGGACTCCATGCAAATATGCAAAATATCTCCTTCCTAGTGGCTGAGCAAACATCCCTTCATGGTTGTACACCCCGTAACACACATGGCTGGAAGGGGTTGTTCCAGACAGGGCAAAGACCTGGCCTATGGTACATAAAATCCACAGCTCAATTTTGTAACCAAGTCCCTTCCTAGTCTATAGCAGAAAGAAAAAATTTAGCTCCATTGGAGCTCTGGTAATTTGTACTGAAAGCAGTTTTTCATTCACTAGTTTATCACTAAAAAGCTACTGCAGCCAGCAAAGCTACAATGGAATTTACCACAAATCACATGTGTACATTCAAGGGTATAAGCAAACATGAAATAAATAGTTGTCCTTTATAATGTATTTGAGCATTCTTTCTGCATCAGTTTGCAGAATTCTTACCTATTTTGCCTGGAGCAGCTTCGTTGCATCTTCTAAGATAAATAGTAATAAACATATTTGGTTATAAAACTACTGAGCAAATGTTTAAAAAAAAACCCTCAGTTTTTTTTACATTTGGCTGTAATTAAAAACAAACAAACAAACAAAGATTAAATATAAAAAAATCTGGAAATAAACCACAGAATGTTTTGAAGAAACAAAGATGCATATCCACCATTGCAGTGCAATCACAGATCTTCAGTGTTCTCTAGCCATTACTTGAGCTTTGCTCTAAATGGAGTTATGACACCTAAGATACGATACGGTGTTTAAGTCAAGTGAAATATTTGCAAAGTATAAATCCATTGACAAATATAAGTGCTCCTTCTGCACATGGTAACTGCATTCATGTACAAATACAGAAGATAGTGTGACGGCAACTCTCTTTGTCATTTATTTCTGCTACTGTATGGCCCTGTTACAGACAAGCAAAGTGGGAGTATGCTTTATTTTGTGTGTGCTTCCTATATGGTAAACACAGTTGCATTAAATCATCTTTAGATCCTATAAACAATGCACAACTTTATAAAAATTGTGGGAATTATCTGCCATGGTCACATGCATAACAATGCCAAATCCAACCTAGCCTTCTAAATATTATCTCCTTTTACTTGAATGGTGACAAGTATAGACAACCAGGTTAACAGGATTAAAGCTGTTTTGTCATCAGTGGAAATTATTCTCTTTTCCACCTACAGCAAATGCTGTTTCTTTGGGATATTCAAACAATTTTTGACGTGCAGTACTGCAATGGGAGCCACAGGGCTCAGAGGAAAAACAAGCCACTATCTTTCAAAATGTACACCTTGATTTTTAAAGAAGTATTTTGGGAAAAATAAAAAAGAAAAAGAAAATCTGAAATGTCCTTACTTAGCTACAAAATCACCCAGCTCGGAGAACAAGAGCTATTTGCTGTTTTCTGCTCACATATCTCTTTCCCCAAACCTTTCTGATCTATAACCCACTAACCAGAGCAGCCCTGAAAAAGCAGTAATGTGCTAAGGTCCCACATGATCACGCTGCAATTTACAATCAAGCATGCTGTTGCTGGGGAGAAGACTGGCTTGGTTTTTTAAGTATTTCAGCATGTTTTCTGCATCTGTTTTTCATCAGAGCCTTGCAGATGCAGCTGTAAGAAAAAGATGAGTCAGACATCCACTCCCTTGGTGTTCTGTGACCAAGACAGTCTAGTTACAGAAAGAGGAAGAACCGGTTTTTTGAAAGTTGAATCACTTCACCTGAGAGGGTCACATAATGCTATAGTAAAAAGCAATCTTAGGCTGCACTCAAAACAGTAAAAAATAAATCTTACAAGTACTGTGTATGTCTTCTAGGTGAGTGGAAATTAAAAGGCTGTGAGGAAAGATGCTTTAAAGTGAGTGACAGGCAGCAATGATCAGGTTTAAGGAGGGGTATTTATTTTAAAGCCCCATGACTTCCCTCTTTATAGAAAAAATATGGAAAAACTTAAATGGAGAAAAAGTTTAGTGTTAATTAAGACACAGTCAGAGAAAAAGTCAAAGGTTCACCTACCTTTTAGTTATTTTTGAATTATGATAGTAGTGCTTCTTCCACTACTTTGCACTCTACTTTTGTCTTTCATGACATAATAAGCCTATATAAACTGAAACTTCTCAAAATTACTTTCTGACCTCCTTTACTCAAGAAGTCTTCCCTTGCTATGACTTGCTTCCAGGAATGCTGTATCTATAGTTTGGGATACAGGAAGTATTTTTACACTGACTTTTCTAGAAGATGTCATACGTTTAAATCACTACCACACAGACAGAAAAACTTTATACTTTCATGACTTGTCTTTATTTTTGATAAAAATAAAGGACCCTTTTTTTCTCACCTTTCCCACATTGAACTATGTTTCTCAGAACTAAATTTGTAGTTTTATAGAAGTTCACATATCTTTCTTTTTTGTGTGCTTTCACATCAGTTCTCTCCTCTAGTTCATTTGTCCTAAAGTTCAGGGCAAAAAAACTCCACCCCAAAACAAAAACAACAAACAAACAAACAAAACCCCCAAAGCAAAGCAAACAAAAAAACCTCCACTTAAAAACCTGCTTAAGAATACAAACACATTCTTTCTATTGAACTCACAAGCTCCCCGTAGTATAAACTCTTTTTGGACAAGAATTGTGCAGCACCTTGCACTGTCATATTCTGATACATGGCTAGTGTCCTAAATGTGATAATGAAAATGTCACTAGTACACGCTAACTTAAATGGAAACTTTTCACTGTACTTAGCAACATATAATGATAACAATGTACAATAACACAATAGAAATAATGTCCCACCAATTTCTTTTATGTATGTGCATATTTAAGAAAACTTGCAAAAACAGTATGGTAACATTTGGATTTTTAAAACTACATTAAAGAACATTCAAATTTGTGTACAGAAACCCAGGGAAGCCAATTGTTTACCTTTAAAATGTAGCTATTTTTAATTCCTAATTATTTTCACGAAATCATAAAAAAATCCAGTTTGGAAGGGACCTCTGGAATTCTTTTATCACACTGCTTGAAGCAGGTCCAGTTAGATCAGACTGCTCAGAGGGTTGTCAAGTCAGGTTTTAATTTCTCCAAGACCAGTGATTTCATACCCTCTCTCATGTTTTTTCCCAATGACTAATGGGTTTTCCCATGTTCCAGGTCATGTTCATTGCATGTCATCCTGTTGCTGTTCACCACTGGGAAGAGTTTGGCTCCATTTTCTTTGCTCCCTTCCACCAGGGAGCTGCAGAGAGGAAAGAGTTCTCTCCTTCCCTGCCTCTTTCTGAGGCAGAACCAGCTGTTACAATCTGATAATCACAGAGGAGCAAATTGCAGAAAGAGCTTTAGGTTCAAATATTCCTCGAAGCAAGATCAAAACCCAAGCAAAGTTATATGTTGATACCAAACCCGGATATTTTTATTTTACTAATTGTAAAAGAGGCAAAGAGAAAGGAAAAGAAAAATAGAAGCTGGAAAAAGCCAAGGTTACTTTAAAAACATAGGGCAATTTTACCAGCACTGTCTACCTTTCTGCTGAGATGCGGGGGTGAAGCAGTTCCTGCCTTTTTTGTTCTTTTCTCTACCACTTGTGATGATTAACTTGTGGGTCTGGCTGCTTGTTAGAATGCAGTCTTCTGGAATGCAGTTGCAATGCGTGGTCCCTGCCACTCACTTTTTAGCCATGTTTCAGTCGGCCAGCCAGCAGGCAGTGCAAAGTCATGATTCCCATCTCGGCAGGCAGTGACTTTGGCTCTCAGGAATACGGTAGGGATGCAGGAACAGAGTCTTTCAGAACTCATGCATGTAGCAGGGATGGTTTCTTTCGTCCCTTGGCTGGCAGTGCCTCAGTTCCTGGTCACAGATTTTGCAGGTGGTGGTGAGAAGAGGTGCAGGGGGAAAGGGTGGCCGGCTCCAGCCTCACACAGGTGGAGAGAGACTTGCAGAGCAGGTGCCTATCCTCCCCTCCCGTCTTCTCCTGGTTTTGCACAATTTTTGCTTCACTTTTTGTAGGTGTCTTAGTTTGAAAAAGAAAACTAAGATATCTGGGGGCTAATAGAACAGAGGACTCCACACGATTAATCACAC
>JAWWEU010000091.1:25923501-25949909 GCA_035583155.1 Acropternis orthonyx
GGTTATTGCAGGCCCGTGGATGAAGAGAGAGCGTGCCTGCTGCTGACAGAGAGCACCAGTTTTCAGTCTTTCCCATCCCAAGGCTCTCCAAAATGCTCTTTGCCCATTTCTCCTTGTACTCTGTGGCTTGGGCTTTTGTCTCTGAAGGGTGTCCAAAAAACCCCATTGAGATCCTGCCCTTCTTAATGCTACACAGTCTGCTCATCTCTTGCTGCCACTCTTGAAATGACCTCTTCAAGCATGAAATCTCTGACAGAGATTCAGAAGAGACACATCTTCCTCATCACCCTCACCAACATGAACCAGAGTCAGTGGGCTTTGGAAAACTGTTAATATTATTTGGCAGTTTGACCTTGCCCAGACACGAGCATTTTAACACCTCCATATGGTCTCAGAAGCCCATAAATGACACAGGATCCTGTGAGTGCCTTTAAAACATAGAGTACTCTCCCTGAATCCATGGCAAGTGCTGTGTTTCACAGTAGGCATTTAAAATACAGATAAATATTCACACCACAAACATTTCTAAAGCATTTCTGCCTTGAAGCTCAGATGAAGACAACAATATTTTGTTCTCTACACGATGTTTGTGGGTTTTGCTGAGTGCAAATACTCTTAAGAGAAGCTTCTCATCTTCCACAAAAAGCAGTAAATGATGCATGAAATAGCCCATTGTAGGTGTAAACCAAACGACTTTCTGAAATGTAAACATCTCCTTGCAGCAGAGGTGGCTGTAACTTACTGTTTCGATATTAATAATCACGCTGTGTTTGCCTGACTCTGTGAGGAACTCAAACAAAAGGGCTGGTCCTACAAATCCTGGCAGAGCTACTAGCAGAATTACCCGCTGTGGCTCTGCAGATGAGCAGATGTTCAGACATTTGAGTGTAAGGGGTACTCCTAACCATCATACTCACATACAGAAGTGATTGCCATCCAGTCTGTAATTCAGGCAGCGGGGAAAGGTTCCAGCAGTCAAAAAGAGCTTACTTAATGCAATAAAACAAAAGCTCACAGTTCAAGCTCCTTCCTGCTGCTAGTTATCTCCTCAGCCTTCAATCAGCTGACAAACAAAGAGAAAGTAACTCTTTCAGTTTAATAAATTTAGTCTATTGAATCAAGGAATGTTTTATCAGATAATAACCCTGATAGGTATTTTAATTCCAGTGCTTATCTTTATTACAGGTATACTGACTGACTGTAATACATTTTAAATACTTACCTGAGGAAAGGTCTTAAGGGCGATTCTTATAAGGAAGACTATGGTCTTCAGAACCTGCAAACCTGAAAGTCCAGCTATATGTCTCCCACACTCAAACAAAGTATTTTTAAAGAGCAATTCCTCTCCTTTCAATTTCATTCAGACTGAAGCATAAAAGGGAAATGTGTTCATCTGCTGTCACTGAGCAGTTTCCAGAGCAATCATTCACTGAGAATTCACAGCTCTGGACTCGGTCTCTGGCCATCCCAGTTCTGACCTGGAGACAAACCAAACTTCCCTGTGCCTCAAGTGAAGGCTGTTACCACTGGGTGATCTTCTGCAGTATCTCCTGCCAAAGTACACAGAAAAACAAAGAGACATACAGTCATGAAAGCGCAAACATCTGACAGAAAGGTCTCTTTCTCATATGGATGAGAAATTTCTAAACATTCCCACTAAAATATTTCAAAATACTTAACATTTTCTCTTCTGCCCTATACCAAGTAACCAAGGCAAATACGTAATCTGAACATTCCCCACCTATCTCTAACCATCAGATGATCTGCTTTGCACAGCTGTTTTTACTCTGTCTCTCTCTGCCTCTAAAGGGCTTAATTTCTTGTCCCTGAACAAAGAGCCACTGACTGAGACGGCAACTTCAACCAGATCTGGGGTGAATGAGACAAGGGTGCTGCAGGCCTGGGACAGCAGTGGTCATGTGTGATGGGAGGAGAGCTCAGGGAAGGGTGACTTGAAATGATCACAGATGCAGAGAACATCATGCTTTTGGAACCTGTTACTTCATATGCTGACTACTGACAGGACACTGAGTGAAGGTGTTCAAATGACAGTTCAGGATACAGTTACTTCCACAGCAATTAGATCAGGTATTATCACCTTCTCTGTTTGGAAGAGTTGAACTGCACTCCTCTTTTTTTTCCCTTTGTGGTATTATTGAGAGTCAGGGGTGATAAGATGTGTGGTTTCTGTAGGCTGCATTACAAAGTTCAAGACTTAAAATTAATGGGCTTGAGGAGGTGATTTGAAAATGCCATATGAACAACCTGTTAGACTTTCTTTTTCACTCCCCACCCATAATCACCTGCTTTTACAAACAGACTGACAGTGGTAACAGGCTAGTTCAAGTTTCATTAAAAACAACAAAAAAATCCCTCCTTAATCAGTTAACTGCAACTCCCAGGATTAGGTTTATTCACTGCCAAAATGGTATAATGACTCATCTATATTAAGAGCCAATAACCTACTGTAGTATTTGGAATGTCACCCAGGACTGACACAGTGAGAATTTGGGACAAATTAAGTTAATCTCCTTCAGAAACATGATTAAAAACACATTTTTAAGATGTTTACTTTTATCCTTGATGCAAAAGGCAATACTGTCACTTTCTCAGGGTTGCAGGGTCAATGAAAAGTAGAGCCTCCCTGAAGGGGAGGATAGAAGAAGGAGAGGTAAAAATCTCTTCTGATAATATCAAGCTTAGTAAGTCAGCTTCAGTTTGTCCTGCACAAGCTTTCATAATCTAGTTCCATTAAATTTAAACAACTTCCAATCCCTGAGAGTAGGGTGTGAGAAGATGGAATTAATACAATTAAGAGGCACTGTAACTATCTTACCTCTTCAGAGATTTGTAACTTCACTTAAAATGTAAGTAAATATCTGTATTATATGTGCTCAGCCAAACACTTCAGTGTGACATGAATATGAAGCAGAAGACCTTTCTTTGTCTTTATGAGAGTATGACTAATACTAAGAAAACCAGTTGGAGACAACAGGAATATGATATCAGGAAATAAATTAATATCTCAAGAGAACCCTCAATATTACTGAGGCAAAATTCTGCCTTTTTGGTAAAGAAGTCATTTTTCCATCCAAGAAGCTGGACTGTGACTATAGCTCCAATTTTTGGGAGTTTGGGCTATGTTGCATAGATTTACTTGATGTTGTCTTCAGTGGTCTTCCTCTGTATATCATACCTAATGGGAAAAGGAAAGGGCAGGCAGGGACTGTCAGGTTTTTTTCAGGCATCTGCTGGTGAGTTAGCTGGAGTTGTCTTTTCACCTTTTATTCAATATTCATGAAAAACTCTGTGAAAAATCTGGTGAGGGAAAAGAGTTTGTTCTTATTCCATGCTTGCATAAACCCAGGCTTCTGAACATGGGAGATTCTAGCTCAGCAACTTCTGACACACTACTCAAGACTGGATAGTTTAAACCTCATCTCAAATCAGATTCTGAGTTATCTAATGCCTCAGTATCTGGTCCTTGGAGTGAAATCCAAAAGGCCAGAAAAAACAAGGAAAGGTCCATGTGTGTTGAACCAGAGGAGTGAATACTCAAGGAAGTAGGCACAATAAAACCAACTGATGTGCAGGAAACCACCCGTACCTTGGCAAACACTGTGCAGAAAGGTGTGACTGAAACCTCACTCCTTTCTCAAAAGCAGTCTCTAAGTTCTCAGCTGCCACTGACCATCCTTGCAGACATAGAGCCCAGAGTCTTCCTTTACAGATGAGCTCTGGTCTTCAAGAAAAGGACGGATGCAAGCAGAAATAGTTCCTTCAGCAACAATTTAAGAAAGGTGCTGTGCAGCTGATCCAGCTTGCCTCATGCCACACAAATTAGCTAAGGCTTTACCTGAGGTATTCATCCCTTCTTTCCCTATCAACAGGAGGCTGACCCAGCTGCCTGCAGAGATTAACTGAAATATCCCAAAGCTATACACTAAACAGCTCCAACTGACAGGAGGCTTTTGTCTCTGGTCTCTTGTCTTGACTGCTCAAAGACATTGGTTTTGTGGTAGAAATCAGGTTAAACTTTAAATGGCATTCCAATGGGTCATACTAACATTGCATCAGTATTTCCCTGAGCTTCTTGCACTTTGAGAAAGAGCTTCCCATCCTCAAGAGCAATTCAGTATTTAACAAGGGGGATCTGTTGTTCCACTAACAGGGTGAACATTCATATTTAGGAGCAGAAGGATTTCTCCACACACTATTTCCAGGCCACAGACACAAGAATGTGATTTATGGGCAAGCAGAATGGTTAGACTGGATGGGGACTACTGATGATACTATACTAAGAAAATTACAGGATATGAACATCTTTTTCTGTGGTGGTTTTTTTTTTCTTTTGTTTGTTTGTTTGGGGGGGAGGGTGTCAGTAGATTTCTAGCTTTTATTTCAACTGACTCTTGAAAATACCACTCAAATATTTTAGAAAACTATAAAATTCTTAGATAGGATTTTGTTTGGGTTGTTCAGTTTTTCTAAACACTTGGATACTTAATTCACCCACATATTTTACTTATTACCATCTACTTTCATGCGTTACCCACACTTAATAAGATGGAGTAGGATTTTGCTGGTACTTGCAAATTTTACGTGCTTTTCCCAAAATTTTTGCCAAATGTCCATGTAAGTCTGTCTGATACATGGCCAACAAATGCTGGTGATCTATAACCACAATTACCCAAACAACATGGAAAGAAATCTGCTCTGGAATACCCTTGATCTGTTAGCAAACAAAGTGTTTATTCACTGGGATGAAATAATAGGCATTCTTCAAATCATGAATACAAACTCTCTGAAGAGTGAGAAAAAAAAAGATCTCTGCTACTTTGTGCAGTGGGACCATATGTGTATCCCAAAATCTGATAATATTTCCTATGTCTCGTGAGCAATGGTACCTTTATTTTTGTCCCTGTGAGGAAATGAATATATTGTGTGCAGGAGAAAGGTTCCTATGGGTAAAGCAGTTGTCACTGTATGCATCCCCAGCTTCCTACTACTGCAGGCAACACAATCCAGCAACATTCCTACCTTTGCAGATGAGTTTACAGGTGTATCACACTGCAGTTGTAGGAAGGAGTGGGCTGAGTCTCTCTGCCATACATCCTCCCTACTCAAGAGGTGACTTTTGCTGGCTGTTCGCTGATAACACAAAATTCACCAGGAAGTTGTCAACAGCTGTAATCATAGAGCTTGTTTTCACTGAATTGAAAGTTCCTTTTGAAAGCATTCTCTTTTTGTGGGGGTTTTTTTACTTCTGCTGCCTTGCTTGTTAAAAAAAGGCTCTAATACCACTGCTAAATGCAAAAAGCAAACATAGGCTACTGTCACATATGATTTACTCACAACTGCATGAGATTAGAGACTTCCTGAGGAAGAATTAGCACATGCACTTCATTAAGGTCCATCAACTTTGCAGAGAAAGATCCCAGAGGAAAAATATCTTTACTGGATGTTTCCAAACAACTCTGTCTCCACCTTTTAAAGTCTGTTTCACTTTTCTAATGCAGAACAGCTCCATAAACTTCAAATGGTGTAAACTCCACTCAACTTTCATTACAACTCACCTTGAGCTCCATTAGAGAAACAAACTTCTCAAGCAGGCCATATTTGGCATGCTGAAGAAAGCGAAGTACAGAGGCACATTTCCAGAAATTTCAACATCCCTGCTTCCCATCTGATACCCATGTAGCTGGCTATGACACACCTGTGTGTGTCCTTGCCCTGGAGCAGTAACCGTCCTGAGGAGCTGCAGGGATGCACCTTTGCCAAGAGCCCATTCAGACTTATCTGCAGAATGGCTGAGCACAGCCTCTCAGACATTGTGACAGCAGAAAGCCCAGGTGTGTGTGAAACTGGGAGAGAGCTGGGAGAGCTAGGAGGTTAAATGCAGACTGGAAGAGGAGATGATTGTTATAAAGCAGCCATCAAGGGGTTAATGGCACAGCCCAGAAGTGTTTTGGGATAATGCCATGCTCAAACCTCCTTTCCTTCCTGTTCATTCATCAGGAGTCATCCTCCCTGCACACTATTAGGATGTAACTGTAATAAAAATAGCCTGTTCCCTGAAATTCACTGGACAGGCTTCAGCTGGACATGCTGTTTGGGGTGTTTTTTTGTTTTTTTTTTCTGCAGAACAAAGGAGATAGAGTAGAATGGGCGGAGAAGGTATTTCTGAGAAATCCCTTTGCAAGACTTGCCACCTCAGGCAAAGGCTATCTGGATTAAAGTCAGGGTGTTCCATGCTCACAGACTGAAGGCTTCACCAGTCCCTGCAAGAGTCTCAGTTTGCCTTGCTTGCACACCAGTCCCTGACAGCAGTCTAGAGCAGTGCGATGTTTTGTGATAATCCCGTTTTCACCAGTGAAAGAAAAACACCACCATTATGCTTAAAGCTATGATCCTATTAAAATCTCAGAACAACAGAGCACAGTAACATTATTTGGGATTTTTCTCACCTTTAACCATATAAAAATCAGGAAATGAGGCTACAACAGCTAAGAATCCTCTACATTCAGAGACTTCACTTTCAGGAAGCAACTGATTCCATTTGTTTTGAATGCTCATTTTAGGATGATTTTAATTTTTCTCTAAGATTACATTAATGCACTTCCCAGTAACTGGCAGAACCCACTTGTAGGTCCCATCCAACTGAAAATTGCTATTTGAGGCCTTCCTATGTACTAAACTCATATATAATCTATATATATATATATAATGGTGGTGCCAATTCATCCTACTAATAAAAGTATACCTGAAATGCTGTGAAACCTGAATTTCACCAGAAGTTATTAAGACCTGTTAGAAAGGCTTAGGGTCTATGTTACTTTTGCAAATATTATAGCAGTTGCAGACTGACTCTTGAAGTCTTTGTCCAGTCCTGATATGTATGCTTCAGGGCACGTTCTGAGAGAAAGAAAAATAAAAACCACACCAAAACCAACCAACCAAACAAAACTAAACAAACCACAAGAACCATCCTTATTCTTGAAAATTTTCCTTGTAATATGAGATACTTAAGAAAAATCAGTGATTATCACAACAATAGCTTAAATAGAATTTGGTCACAGCATGTCAGTAGCCATATTTGGGGCACATTTCCAATACTATCTGCTTCTTTCATCAAACAAGTAAAAAGACGTCATGTAATTTAATGCCTGAAAGCTAAAACAGAACAAAGTCAAGACTACAATAATGATGTATAGCTTTTAAAATGAAGATGATTGAGTACTAAGATGATGGTTTTTTTTCTGCCAATTAAAGGTTTTTGATAAATAAAACTGATTCTTTCCAAACACATACTGAACCTTCACTGTGCAGTTAATATAGAAATTACTAAGCAAGTTTGATAGTCCACACTGTTAGGAGATGGTAGTAGTTACCCACTTTTATCCCCAAATATCTCTTTGCCTCAGTCTTTAAGGTTTTCTTCAGGATTTCTTCATGCATCTCAAAAGATGGAAAGGAAGAGAAAGGAGCATGAGGGAAGTATTACAGAATATTTGACACAGTGATAGGTAACCTGTGAATGAGTAATTCTCAAATCTTTCAGCAGCAGAAAACAACAGGGAACTTGATGCAAAACAGTACAAAAAGTGCTCTGCCTGTTTTATGTGACCCTGTTTGATATTTGCAATAATTATGACACTACAATAACTAATTTTTTCTCTCCTAATAAAATTTGTATTGAATAAAAAACAGATCCTTAAAAAAAAAAAAATGAGTTGGCATCTCAAGAACTGTGGCAGACAACAGTAAAAGAGAAGAAAGAAACTCTCTAGACTTCAAACCACACAGGAGATACAAAAATTTATTTTTTACCCTTTTTCTCTGAACTTCCAGGTTTTCCCTTGGGCAAAGAAATTGAGAATTACATCCAGACTGCCCAAAAGAGAAGCATGCCAGGTGCATGGTTCCCACCATTACACTTCCTACTAAAATGGGACTCTGGTGCTGCAGGCATGAGCAAGACCATATGGGACAAAAAAAGATATACCTGCCCCAATTCAATAAAAGAACAGCTAGTAAAGGTTCATGAGGCAGCACACACTTCTTTAAATTAGAAAACCTGCAAGTGGCAACTGAGGTTATAGTCGAGGAAAACAGGTGGACGTTTATCAGCAGACACTTTGCAGTGTTTTCAAAATTCCCTGATAATGGGAGAGGCTTAGTTATAACTAGTCTGCTGGCAAGAACAGCACATATTTCCTCCATCCAAGTGATTGGAGGATCAGACTCGTATGATCTCTTGTGTGCTGAATCACCAGAGGGTAGCAGCTTTCCAGATGTGATGTCAGCCCATAAAAACACAAGACGTACCTCTTACTGTCCCAGTTCGACCATCCCTCTTTGTACTGTACCCTGATGTCAACAATCTCATATTGCATGCTTGATTGGCAAGCTAAACATCACAATGTTTTGGGATAATGGCAAGTCAGGTCAGGTATCTGATGCATGGTTAATCCGTAGTTCAATCTCTCAGTGTGCTTCTAGTTTGAAAATGGTATCGTGCAATTAATTTGCAATGAATAGTACATCAAGGACGATCTGACTCCTCATGCAGACAAACTTTTCTGTCACTCCGTGGCAAAATGAAGAGATTTTTTGAAAGAATCTTTACTTTAGCAGTTAATACATTGCCAGAAGAACACCGCTTCATCCTCCCAGTTTCCTGCTTTTAATTGAAGAAAGGAGAAAATTAAATTTTTCTGCTGTTAAGACGGGCAAAACCTTTGTCTTTCAGGAGTATCCCCCAGCAGAGAGAAAGTCTGACATCTTTGTATCTGCAGTGATGAGTGTGGCTGCAGCTATGCTTTGTTACTAACTCCACTCCCTATCCTATCCCCTCATGTCCTCTGTCAAAACTGGGGTTCTGTTTCCCCTCTGGTGGGGAGATTAGGAATGTTTCTGGGAGGCACGGTGTTTTGTATGCCATAGGGTAGCACAAAGCACAAAAAGTGGGAAAACTTTGTAGCATCTGCATTTCTGTTCTTGCTGCCTGACTTCGGGGTGGTCTCGTGTAAAACCAATTCTCGTAACTTCCAGCACAGGCTTGGTGGTGGCACTCATTACTGAGCTGGAGATAAGCTAACAGCACACATTTGGACAGTCTGTTTCCACTTCAGATGCATGGGAATGGTGCCACAGCAGGGTCTGCTGTTTTCCACCAATTATGCTGATGTAGAGAAAATGCCTTTAAACATCCATCTCGTAGGGAGTTTGTTGAGGGCGTGCACAGGACATACGTCTCCTGAATGTCCACCAAGGTCCTGCACAAATGTGAGATGCAATGCAGTTAGAAAGAGCAAACCAAAACACAGTGGTGAGAGGAATTGGAACAAATATTATGGGAATGCAAACTCTTATCAAAATATCCCTATTGAGGAACTATCAGAATTTGTAAAGTACCAGGAAAATGTGCCATACACGTGCAGGACTGCACGCTGGAACAAAATTGTTTCATATTGGCATGTTCTCCTTCTCCACACACCCTTTGCACTTGAGACCACACTTCCCAAAGATCCCTAAGTGTTTGCTTTCGTATGGAAACACTAACTGAGAACAGTCATTGCGATTTCTGTATAACAGAGAGGACTGCCACCTTCCACCAACAGACACCACTTTAGGGTTTAATTACTTGGTGCTTAAATACGTATTTTGGGTGCTACTTGAGCAGGAGCAGCAGTCCCAGACAAGACCACAAGTAGACACTATACACATACACACTGTCAAGAGAAGACAGGTCCTGTCCTAAGTCATTTGCTTTCTAAATATACTGGAGGAAGGACAAGAAAGAAGGGAGGGACAGAGATGAAAGTGCTTAGCCAGGGCTCTCTTGCAGCAGATACACAGCAGGTCACAGCATCCCCCTGTCCGTCTTGTATCTCTGACATAATTTTCATGGTTGGTGCTCACCAGCTTTCCCTTCCCCACAGGTTGAGCTCCCTGAGCTTTGGATATTAGTTCTGGAGCAACTAGAAAGGTTAAAGATGACAGACAGAGTGAGAAACACTGGCAGGGACACAGGTCTGCCAGCATGTCAGGTACCACCAGAGGAAAATTGAATTACATGTTTTTCTGTGTAGGAAAAGACCTTTATTAGTGGCCCAGTGGAGACCAGGATTGCTTGTGTCTCAGTTCCCTAGCAGTAGGACCACCCATGACCACACAATGCCCACACAACATAGGTTGCACAGCTGCCCTCCCCAGCGTTGTGTGTTCTTACAGGCCACACAGGATCCTCTCCAGCTTTTAGTAAATGGGCTTGGGCTAGCAAGTAGGGAAAGCCCCAACAAAATAGAGTCAAAATTGTCTACATTAAGAAAATGCCTTATCTCCAGTGTAGGGAGATACGTTTTAGGAGTACATTAGGGTAGGAGAGGACTCCTCCTTACCCATAAGCCCGCTCCATCTGGTTTGTAGGTGGAAATTCAACCTTTAAGAGGAAGGACTAGAATCCTGCCTTTCTTATAGAAGTACTGATATCCAGTAAACCGTGCATATGCCCTCCACAATTCATCAGAGCAGATAAACTTTTCTTCAGTTGCTGTACCAAATCACCTATTGGGTTTTTATCCCTTCAACTGAAATCTCATTCAAATATTGTTCTAAAATATCTCAATTAAATTCTTATAATCATTTTGTCTCTCCCTTGTTTTTGAAGCTTGTATACAAGAAGGGTTTTTTAAATATTGGGATGTGGGGATAAATCACGATAACAAAGACTGTTGCTTTGGATTTTTGAGAATAGCGCACCTCTAGTATGTATCAGATTGCATGGAAACATGTTTTCCCCTAAAGTGTTATATTTGTTTTCCAAGATTCTTGGCAAGGAATTTAACCCCTCTCGACTGTGGAGATTTTCTGACAGATTTAAAAAAATCCATTCTCCCAGCAGTTCCTGTCAAGCACAGTTATATTGCTCACAGTCACAAAGGGTGGCTTACAAAATTTAGATTTAACAATACCAGGGGGAAGGAAACAGGAAGGAGGTACATGAGTTATTTGTATGTACTGCATCACCACAAATTAATTCTTAGTGCAAGAGAAAGACACTCTTGAAGTGCTTACTGCAGCCAAATGGCACTCTGCAGCATCAGCAGGGCCCATAGCAGAGGAGGGATCAAGTAAAGAGTAGAACCTAGGTGCAAACAATAGCTGTTGCAAGCTGCTGGCACCCATTTTGAGGGCAGCACATTACTTTCCCAGCCTTCTGTTTTGGAATGTGCTCACTCTCTATGGTGGAGTAACAGCACTGAAGGTTTTCACAAGAGAGCATCGAACAGTCCCAGTCCTCCACAGGCTCACCCTAATGATGATTTCATTGCTTTCTGCTGCAGCTGCTGGGTGACTGTGACTTCAGAGAAAGGCACTGCCTGCTTAGCATGTCTGGCCTTCTAAGAAATAGAAAGAATTTTGAAACTCCCATCACCCTGCAACCACAGTTCCTTTAAAGTATTATAATTTTATCACCAATGACTAAAATTCTGCACTTGCAAGACTGCAGCTGTATTTTTATTATCAGCTCAAAAGCATGATCCCTGGAGCCACCAGAAGTTCAGGCCCAGGGGTGTCACCCCAGGTTTCCTTTGTGCCCGTCCTCCTCCCAGGACACCTTCAGGACACCCATCCTTGCTCACCCTCCCCTTCCCACTGCAGCAGCACCCCAGCTCTCTGCAAGCTGGGGACAGCCTTGTGCTGCACAGTGGCTTTGTTGCCACTTTCACCCTTCCCATCTGAATCAGAGCCTTGCTCCTTCTACTTTCCAGTTTGCTGCAGTATGACTGATAAAGCATGTAAGCAGCCATGGAAGCCATCAAAGGGGACTGACTTTGCCAAGTTTTTGCTATCATTTGCATGGCAGCTCTTCCTTAAAACTTATAAAGAAATCTCCTTTAAGGCGTAGATTTTAAAAAATCTACACCACCATATTGTGAAAAACTAATATTTAACAAAAAAATCTAAGCTTCAAGGAGGGTTTTTGCAGAAGTTATCTAGTTATGTAGGGTTAGGTTTCTATGAATAATAGTGATTTTTAGAGACCTGATAGCTTCCTGAAGGAAAAAAACATAATTTAGATCACAAATGTGAGAGTAGCTGGCAGCTACTGGTAGCGAACAAAAGATAGTAGCAAATGCTTACTTTTTAATAGATAAGCAAGAGTCTTGTGTCTTTCTGGAACTGTACTGGAATTCAGATTTTGTTTGACTTTTTCTCTCCTACAACACACATTTGAACTTGTAATACTTTTGAAACCTTGAGCAAATAAAATACTGCAAGTTAAACATTACATGAGTCAAGTGTACCAACTACCATGACTTCAAAACAACTTCTCAGACAAACTTATATCTGTAAGAAAGTATTTTAATGAGGAATCTGTTTACCACAGTTCACTTTCCTAGTAATTAACCTACCACCTCTGTGAAGAGTTCTGAAGATAACACCACTCCTCTCCATTCCTGCAGCTCTTTTTTTTTTTTTTTTTTTTTTTCTTTTGTGGGTGATTGGGTTTTTTCCCTATGGGAGAAACCCAGAGCACTTGACATCTGTTCGTTATTTACCCAGCGAAATGCACTTGGCAAGCACAGCCAGTTCTGCTCATTTCATCACGAGAGTAAACCAAGGCACAGTGAGACTGAGCCTTACTGACAGTGCTAATGGCTTACATGGCACCATAAAGATTTACACCAAGTAATGACATATCCAAGAGTGCCACACTGGTTGCCAAGACAATGAAGTAAATCACAGGCAGAGTTGATAGCTGAGGGAGACATTGCAGTTCTAGTCACCTCTGCTGACAGGACAACCCCTGCTGACTGGCCCACTGGCAGCCCTGGAAAGAATGCTGTAGGAAGGGAGTTTGTGGTCAGGAGTCTCAAGAGTACCTCTTTTTCTTAATTGGAAATTTGAAAAAGAACCCAATGATCCAAATAAATATACATATTTGAGACACATTTAATAAAATTATCTCAAAAATTCAAATACAAAAGTGCAGTCTTTATTTCCAAAATTATAGTCATTCTTATCCTCTAAACTGAATTTCCTGTGAGCAAACATGAAGCAATGACACTTAAATTCAAGGATGTCAACTTTAAATTTTTTTAATATCTAGATGACTGATTTCTGAACTCATTAAAAAGATGTCAAAATTACCAGTTATCTCATTGTAGCAAGGATTTCACCCAAAATAATATGAGAACCCCTGCTGGTAACAACTGAGGACAAGCATCCTGAAAATGGCACTTTTGCCTGCTTTCATAGTTTGTCAATAAGGAGCAGCTACTTTTTTAAAGGTTAGCATACCCTATAACATGCTGTCTTTATAGCTTTCTCAGTGTCACACTAAGACAGTCCAACAAACATCCTTGTTAAAAAAATATGTCCTGCTTAAGTTAAAATTTAGTCTAAGCATACTCTTAGAAACAACAGTATTTATGACAAAAATAGGCTGAAATAATACCTACTGTCCTTATTAAAATGAATATTTGGATTCTTTTTTTCACACAGATTGGTGTTAGCATATCTTCTCTACTTTTCTGTGTCTGGAAGTGTATTTTTCTATTTTCAACATTGTTCTTCCTCCTTTGTCCTCAGAGCTGTATTTTAAGATAGTGTTACATTAATTCTCCAGTGATAAATCAGTTTTCTGACACAAAATTTTATTTTCATTTCCATATCAAATAAAGTGTAAGTATCTTCACTTCATTAGTTTTCTCAGAACTTTAACAAGGCAAAGAAACTTCATTTATTTAAAGGTGTTTTTTTTTTTTTTTTGAGTGCTCATAATTGTAGTGTGTAAGTGCCAAAAGGAAAAGGAAGTGACGAATAGTAATTTTGAGGATTTTTTAATTACAGAATTCTGTACCAGTTCTAATAAGAACTGATAGACTTGTATGAATAGAACTGTGTTAAGAGAACAGTATGTGTACCCATGAAAAGATGCTTTAGTGTTCTTTAGTATGGCTAGCTCCAGAAATTATGGGGTTTAATTGCCTTCTTTTGAGCAAACTTGTATTTTCCTTAACATTGATTCAGACCTCACACACTTTGAGGCTATGTGGTCAACTAAAACGATTAAAACATTCTTCATTTATTTTAACAAACAAACCAATGCAAGCTCCACCCTGACCACAGAGCCGAGAGAGAGAGTGTAAGTCAGTGTATTTGCTCTCATTCTGAAAAAGAGATTTCTGAATAGTACAAACTACATATTTATCTCAGTATACCCATAGCAGTTTTTATGGTGCATTGAGACATAAACTGTGTGATACGTAAAACTCCAGAGTTCACTGTGTTTTGTTTTTGCCTCCCTCATTTAAAAATTGTATGGAGTAGACCCTTAAAAAGATAAATTTATTATAATAGAAAGCTGAGTCCTCAACACAGGCATGTTCTGTGGATGATAAGAGGACAGGTACTTCCACTTCTGCCAAACCTTTCTTGGGGAGGTTTGACTGAAATACATGTGAGTACAGGGAAGTTAACTGGCTTTACCTCAGCAATCTAAACCAACACAATATAGAACAGCTACGGGTTTATGTTTATTTATTTTTTAAAAATTAAGGACTCCAGTAACTGTAAGAGTGGTTTCTTCCCCAGCATTAAAAGAACCTAGACTATACTGCATACATCTCTTCTGAGTTTCAGAGACCCCTTCTTTGGGACACTCAGTGCCAACAGAGCTATTCTTCCTAAAGGCTTTTCACCTTTAAATTAAGACATTAAAAAGAGACATCTGTAACTTTTGCACTCTAATGGAAATCAGTCAGGACAAGAATTAAAGAAGAGCCTAAATTTTCCAAAGCAAACTTTGGCCCAAAAAGGCTTCTGCTAAAGTTACTTTTTTTTCAGCTGTGCCCTTCTGTCCAGATTTTTCCTTGGCTAGACGAAGGTCTCCATGGCCACTGACATTTCCATGGCATGTTACAGTCTTGGTGTGCATGGCCTCTCTTTCCCAAAATCAGATGTTGGTGGGACTGGGACAGATGAAAGGCAGGTGCCATGAGACCATTAAGGCAAGCTGTTTCCTCTCTGTATGTAAAGACCATGTTTTGTGGGAGCATGCACTTGGACTATTTCATTTTTTGGTTTCTTTCACATAAGAGCATGACAGCTCCTCAGATTTTATTTTGTACAGTGGTAGACTCTGAATTGATTTCCATCCATCCACCGCTCTCAAGATATTGCAGTGACAAAAATAAGCCCCCACACACCTATTTTTACCACAGCAATAGCCATTAGTTTGTGGTTACAATCCAAGGATCAAGAAGCCCAGTACTGGCTCTGATCTAGCAACTTGAGCTCAGGACCCAGACACAAACTGTACACCAAAATATTCCCTCCTGAAACAGAGTTCCATAAAACTAATGGGTTTTGTTAAAAATTAAATCGTGGTCATGTTTTGATGGGAAATTTATTCTAGAAAAAAAAAATCCTTGAGGTTCAATCAGTATTTAAAAGTGGAATTTTTTTTTAAATTAAAATCAAAAACCAGTTCCTGTCACAGAACTTTGAAGCCAAAGCCCTCTGACCTCCCCGTCCTTGAAAAATCTGGCTGTTTTGATTTTCTACTGTGTTTCTCGAACTAAGCCTGAGAGCTGAAACGCAGAAGGGTGGAAGGTGCCTTCTCAAAGATGGTACAGAAGGCTGGCCATGGGCCTACCAAACCAACCCTCACCTGATCAGCTTTGTTCAACACCTGTTGGCTCCATGCAATAGAAGTCCTAAATTTCTTTCAGGTGACCCATCAGCACCTTCCTCTCAAGCCTGTCCTCCAAACCCTCACTCTCCCAGCCCCAGAATATTCCATCAGTAGTTTATGCCACTCACTCCTCTCCCCCTCCTTATTCCTCAAGTGTATTTTTTCAATTACTTTCCATTCACAGTCATACTTTGTTCCTCTGCAAAGAGATGCAAAGATAGCTTCTTTGAGGGTTTTCTTTCATTAAAAATCTTTTGAATGTTCACTTGTAATGGAAATAAAACTAAAAGTTGATGTCCCTTTGTGCAGTGCAGTAATGCTCCTGTTTTGTTTCTGGTTTTGTTGCAGCAAGTAAACTTCAAAGTCTTGCAACATACAGGGCCCCAGATTATATTTGACAAATAAGGCAAATGTACTCTTGGCTACTTGACATAATGTATTTTGTTAGAGGCCAGGTACAGATGATACATGTTGTACATATATACATTTGTCCAAAGAAAACCTGGACCACATCAGAATAAAAATTATGTTATCAACACTGGCAGGTTTGAAATACTTATGTATTTTAGCTCCTTACTCTCAACTGTTACAGTTCAGGGCACTACAAATTGTCTTGGAATAGAGTCAGCATTTCACACACCTTCTCTGATAAATGCAAAACCAGCTGAACCTGTGTTAGCTTTTAAAAATTGTCAAATAATTGAGAGTCTCCTTGGCAAGATTAAAACCTGAAGCCAAGGGCAGACACCATATTAACATCTTGGAGTGGAGGAGGGAGAGTTTTTGTGTGAAAAAAAGAAATAAATTCCCAGTCACAGTGAGAAAGTAGAGAAAGACTACTCCAAGATTTTAAAATTAATAAAGCATCTGAAACATAAATATGGGAGAGGGAGAACATTATATTGTTTCACCATGGATATATCCTTTTATTATTGCTTCTAAAGTCATCACAAAGCGATCTTTTTTTTTTTTTTCCTAGAAAAGGGGAGGAGAATAAATTAGAATTCCACAATTCTTTTACAAGTATAGTTTTCATGATTTCCTGCACTGACAGGACTAAACACATTCAGATTTCAATGACATGACATTTTTAAAAAAACTTAGAGCTTTTCAAAAACTCCATTTTAAAATCTTATTAAAAACACAAGACATTAACTTATTCACAGGAACACCAACTTAAGGCAAACAGATAACTTGAAACTAAACAGGTAGTTTTTTGAATCCTCTCCATAGCAGCTGGCAAGACTGTCACGTGGAAGTTGCAGCCTTGAGACTCAGAGCATCTGGATACCATTCCCAGCTCTGTCTCAGGACTCCTTTCTGCCACTGAACAAGTCCTTTACCTCCCTATGTCTCTGTACTGGAAATGCAAAAGGTATAAAATATCTCTGTGCTATCTCATGGTACTCATGTTATTCACACACATATGCATGACCATTTTTACTCCAGATAGAAGCATTTTTTCCATACTGACTTGAATAAAACTGCAGAAATACAATAAAGTCTCCTTTGCTGCTTTAGTATAGAGCATGTCCTTCAATATTAAATTTTAAATAAATAAATTTACAATGCAATACACCTTGAAAATTATAAGCTCAGTGCAAATAATAAAAAAGAGAAGAAAGTCCCTCTCCATCAGTAAAGGGCAATTCCTTGAAGTTTCAGTTAATTTAAAATACTGCAAATTAGATCTCTTGCCTTGCCAGGAATCCCAAGTTTTCCCTAGGCTGTCCCTGACCTCCCCCATGGGAGTCCATCCCTTTCAAAAAATTCAGATTTGACTCAAAACATTAAGAATTCTCCAAAGGCTGAAACTTCTTTTTGCCTGGTATGAGTCATGTGTTTAGTATGCATGCATGTGTATGTATTTTTTACACAGTGTCCACTTAACCGCAGAGGTTAAATGTTTCACCCACAAAATCTTTGGACAAAAATAGAAACTTCTGGTGAGTTGCATTTCCAAACACCGGATCTAATAAAAAAGAGCAGTGCCTCACACCACGGAGAGACAGCGAACAGAGAAGTCCATTTCAGGAGGAGAAGGAACTTCTCCAACAATTGTGACATGGGTGCACTCCTTTTAACTGAAGAGGAAGATCTGCCTTTTAGCCATACCTTTACTAGTTCATAGAAACCTCTCCATGAATCAATTTTACACAGCTAGGGTCTTAGTCTCTTAGGCTAATGCACTACTTTCTTTTCCATTGCTTGAAATGAGAGGTACATCTCCATAGCAAGCTAGAAGAGATGCTGTCCCTGGTTACCAGCTGGAAAAGAGCTAGGAGTTCTCACAATCCTGGGTATGTTATGTGAATCTAAGGTGTGTCCATGGGCAGGCAAATATCTTCTAGGTTTCCATGCTACCAGCTACAAATAGTATCTCCATCCTGTGAGTGCTCCAAGGTTCATCTCTGTCACTCTTCTCCACAACTTGTTCCAGATTGCAGCCACTTCACACAGTGCTCCTCTACTTTATGACAAAGAAGCAGTGCAGCATTGCAGACAAGCTTTCCATTTCAGACCTCCATCTTCCTGCTCCGAAGGAACACTGCTAGTCTGTGAGTATCCCATTCTGTGCTTATTTTTAAAACCGTTTTCTTTAGACTGGATAATACCAAAGGCTTCCTGAGAAAACCTAACAGCTTTTGCATAGAAATATTTTATTTCTTGATGTTCAGGTTCCTTCTATTCTATTTCCTTTGTGTTCAAACTTGCTTCTAGTAAACATTTTGTTTTTCAAGTGTAACCAGTATGAAGAATTTAGGCCAGGCAGATGGAAGTATCTTCACAAAATTACTGAGAAATGTCATATAGTAATACTGTGAATGAGTTCCAGGAATTACTGGAAGTCACTTGCTATTTATTGCTTAGTAATACAGTGCTTGAGGTTTCCGGTCACAAGTTCAGTTGTGCCAAACCTTAAAAAAATAAATTACAGTTTCACATGTTTTGTAAAAGCCTACTTCTACCAGAACATTTTGCAAAACAGAACTGACCCGGTATTCAAGGGCAAATAAAGAACACTGGAGGACCTTTTTTTGTTCACTTTGTGACCAAGCTTTTGCAAAATCTAACCATACGACCAGTAGCAAAAATGATGACACAGAGTTAAGGTGCAATAGGCATCATTCTCCCCTGATATTCGACAAATCATTCTATTGCCATTACCAAATAATTAATCCATGGCATTTCATGTTCATTTCACCTTGCAGCTGCTAGTTCACATTGGATAGACAGCCCCTCAATATCACAAGGAGAAGACCTTCTCCACATGCCCCTCTAATCTTGAGGAAAAGTACATCATCATACACCACTGGATGATTGTGGTGTGGTTAGCAAAAAAATGAGCTCCAAGTTCTGGATTTCCTTTTGTAAGAGCAGAGACACAGCAAACAGAATGAAAAGAACAGACTGTGTTTAATTACTATCCTCATTAGGTTTCTAATGTAGTCTACTTGCAGACCCAAATTCTGTGACAGAGAATCTCTCAGTAGATTCCTCAAACTTTTTCAGAAACAACTTCCATTATGTTCAGTGTAAACAGGAAAATAATTGTTATTGTTATGCACTGTGTGCATCTCTGCTTTTGTCTCATGGGCCACACATTCATAAATTTTCCAAACTTGAGAGAAAGAGTAATATTTGCCAAAAGAAGCAATATTTGTCAAGGAAGTAGATGCTATTGGTACCCTTATTCAGGGAACTACCTGCAAAACTCCAGTTTAGTCAAAATTGAGAGATCAAAATGACTGTAAAGACCCTGATGAGAAGCTTTTTTTGAGAGCCAAAGTAGGGTATACTGACCAAAAGAAGTAAACACTGTAGCAACCCTTACACATTTACAGCAAAACAGTGAGCAGAATATATATTGCTCTGGATCCGTTTTAACTCTCCCAGAGGGACACACCTTGCACAGCCAAATCCACCTTCCTGTTCCATGTGCTGCCACCCTTATATTTGTCTGGTTACAGAAATAAACCAATGTCTCAAGCCCAGACACAGCTGACACTTCTGGAAAATTACTTCTGCTAGTCTCTGCATGTTTACATAGAGGAACACCAGTTAGGTCATGCACTCTTCAGATTAATTTTTTTACCCCATTAAGAGCCGTATTTTTATATCAGCACAACAGTTCGATGTGCTTTTCCACCTCTATACATGGGCAATATCCACAGTGACATGAAGTGGTAGGGCCACAAGCTCTGAGACAGCACTCTACAGCCTTTCAAGAACATACTCTGCCAGGAAGAAGGCAAGCACCCTAATACACTCTCAACAAAGGCAGAAGAAAAAAGAGTAAGCCGTGAGAAGCAGTGCAAAGTAGGGACTAGAATCAGGAATATTCTAGTTCTACTACCCTCAGGTAAAATTTTGTGTAAGGGGGAATTCCAAAAAGACAGACAATTACACATAGCTCAGACAATTTGATTTATGGAGACAGGAGGTGAGGGCAGACTTTTATTTGAGTATATTAAAGAAATAAACAGGTGGAAGTTTTGAGGGCTTTTCAAAACTGGCAGAGATGCAGGTCTGATTAACGTGCTTGTATAAATGGAGTATATGATAAACAGAGACAACCACCTCTCCGCCCTCAGTTGTGTGTGCTCCCAGCATGGATTCCAGCATCTATGTCTCACGTCCTCCCTTCCAAAGCATAGCTCCTGTCCTTCTGCCCAAACAGTTACTCTGAATGATGTCTGTGATTACACAGCTCCTGAAATAAGGCAGTTCAAAACCATAACTTCTCCCAGGACTGACCTTCTCCCTGGGAGACTGGGCACAGGTAATTCTTGTATGGCAAACACATCACCAGGACTAACAACCCGATGAATTGTGAAGTAGTTCAGGTGACAAGCAATGACATTTTTTTACTGTTATCTGCCAAGAGCAGCATGGACATTGTACTGTCTTGAGCTTGGAAAGAGCATCTACATAGAGAACTTGCTGAAGAAGCAGTAAAGGTGCTGCAAGTTTGTCCCACATTGATGATGTTCCATGTGGGGCACAAGTCATAAAGAGAAAGGAATAGCTGCATTATAAACAGAATGTCATTTGGCTGCTCCTTTTGCAGTGAGTGGGCATCATTTCACTGAGACATGGATAATTAGAATATACTATCAATTCTCCAACATTTTCAAGAACACATCACTTTAAATCTATGCACCTCTGCAACATCCTTTTACACATTTTGCTGTGCAAATGGCAAATACATCCATGTGCTATGGAGTTTTAAATGTATTTTTTAGCTGGCAATAAATCTGATTTTGCAAAGATCATCAAAAGCTTCTTCACTCCTAGAACTCAAATAAAAATGGAAACTGATTCAGTAGTAGACATACCCAGAAACTAAAAAAATCAGAAATGTTTCATCAGTTGTTCTCACAGAATAAAGACAAATGAAAAGACTAACTCATAGTTTATTCTCAGAGGAATCTTATCAGGCAACACAGGCCAACACTGAAGGTTTACAATATTCATGAGTTCTTGCTTCTGTTGGTATTAAACTCTGCAGCTTACTCAAGTCATTTATGGAAGCATGTTTTAGGAAAAACACTAGCAAATGCATTTCCTTCTTTCTGATACTTTACTGTCAGCAAAGCTTTTCATTCTGACAATTCCAAAACAGGGCACACAAACGACAGTTTAGCTAAAATGAACCCAGAATTCTGGAAGTTCCAATAAGACTCAGAAGTAGTATGTGCACAAAGAGAGGGAAAGTTAGCTTTTGTGGCAGACACATTTCATTTCATTGTATTCAGGAACATTTCAAGAATTCCCAGTTTTATGACAGATATTACTGTGGCATTGTAGAAGGGATGAAATTACATCTTTATAGCCATGCCAGTGCTATAGGAAGCATGAAAAATATGGGGTTTTATACCAGAAAACAAAAACATAGCCTAAATAAAAATGTTAGTCAGTGTTCATTACTGAAATGTTAATTTCACAGCAGCAATAAGAGAGGAGAAAAGTAGAGATATCAACAAATTTTCCGGTTTTTCATCCTTTTCCTAGAGAATCAAACTATGTCACAATATCAGAAGCAGGAATAAGATCACAGGTCCCGGTTGGGACATTTTTATGATTCTCTACATCTTGGATAGAGCAGAGAACTTTCAGAAGGAGATACTTAGGGAAGACAAATACCTGTTTCAAGATTTAGTCAAAATTAGGTGAAGGAAGGAAAATAGATGAACTGTGGTCTTTCACACTTCTGGTCAGAATTTGGACAGAGAAGGAAGAGAGGCAGAGCAAAGAAAGTTTCACCTAAACCTGCCTCTTTGTCTAACTCCAGGAAAAATCTGTGACTGTGAACTTTGAATAGAGGCATATTTCCAGCTGGTTGGCATCTTTTAGGATCTTCTATCTCATGAAACTTTCACGTCCCCAGATATTTCCTAGGGGTGCCTCACCAGCTTGCTGCCTTTGTGAGTGGCCTCTGTCCAACACCTGACTCTGTGAGGCTTTCATCAGGGGTTCAGGTGGCTCTGAGATCCACCAATGACTCAGCACTACCCTAGCATCACTGGTCTAGCAGTGACTAGTAATGACTAGGCTTTGTTCTGTGAAACAATTAAATTTTCTTGTGTAAACACAGGAAGCACTTGATCTGAAAGGATGCAACCTTACCAGTGTCAGCTACCTGTTCTCTGATAGGATTTTGAGCTCACCACAGCTTTGAGATGAACTCACTGAGACATGTTTCTGACAATGAGCTTACCACAAGATCACCCTTTAGGACCTCCTGTATATATTCTGCCTCCTTCAGCATCTCTGCAGCAAGGTGCCTGCTCTGTCCTCTGAGTATCTGAGGTATCAGGGCATCTCTCAGTGGCTGAGACCATATCTCCTTGAGCACATTGATTTGCTTTTGAAAGAAGGAATAATTCTTCTCTCCCTTCCAGAAGTGTCCACCCAACATAGCTCTTATGAATGAGCTTATCAAAGCAGCTGAAAGCAAGACGGAGTTAATAGACACTGTTCAGATTCACAAGAAACAATTCACAGTTTTCCTTAAATAACTCTAAAAGCACTAGTGCTGGGTTTCACAAGTCATATTTTCATTTAAATGGTTGACCTTCTTATGTATCTGTCTCTTTAATTTTACTATCAGTCTTGTATCAGCTTCTAACTTTTTTTCAGGTGTTAGTCATTCAAGTCGTGTTAGACATGTTAGTCATTTTGCCCTTGAGGCAAATTATGACTTCATTAGCATGTGTGAAACCCAAAACTGAAGTTAGATAACACTGCAAATAATACCCTGATAGAGGAAAGACCTGCTATCTTGAATACATGTAAAACGCAATTGTCACCATTTTGCTCATAAAATGTAAAATAAATTTTTTTGCACTCAAACCTGTTCCTTTGTAACTTTGTAGCACAGTTTCAAGTTCTGCGTCTGCTACTCCAACTCAACACTTCATCAAATTTTTAAATGAGTGTGAGTAAGACATGAGACTAGACATGAGAACCAGACAGAGCTTCCAGCTCTAGGACTCCTAAAGTAAGAAAGCTATCAACCTGATGGAGCGAGTCTAGAGGAGGCCACCAAGTTGATTAGTGGCATGAAGCACCTACCCTGTGAGAAAAGGCTTAAAGAATTGGGATTGTGTAGCTTGGAGAGGAAAAGGCTTCTGGGAGACCTTGTGACACCATTCAGTAACTAAAGTGGACAAACAATGTTTCAGGTATGATGATAGATGAGAATTAAGGTGGGTTACCAGGAAGGAAAAGGGGATGTAGAGTAGTGTAAAGTTCTCTGGAGATAAAAAGTGGTGACAGGTATATCAATATGACAGGGGGAGAAGAAAAGCAAGATTTTCTCTTCACAGCAGTAATGCTAATCCAGGATACCTTCTACTGAGGTGTATTCAGTTGCTGTGCCTCTCCAGTAGCATCACCTGACAGGTACCTCTCTCCTTTTCTTTTGTATTCGCTGTGAAGCATTGACAGTACATTCTGACTTTCCAGGTTTGTCTGTTAATCAACATTACAATATCATTCATCCGCACAACCCCTTCTCTGACAGAAATGCAGAATGAAAACTCTCTCTACTGATCATCTGGGGTAGCAAGATTTTGCAGTACCCAAACTTTTAAGTCCTTACATGATCACACCTTTGGAAAATCTACAGGAAAAAAAGATTGAGAAAACACACCCTTAACCCTGTGTTTGACCTGACTGTAACAATGGAATCAGTCCCTTTCAATTCCACTTAATATGCCACCACTTCCAAGCCAAACTCATACACCAATGAGCATTGCAATAGAACCACCCAGGTGCAGACAGTGATAGTGCTGTTTACAGGAAAGTGGTGATGCATTCACCCCTGAGCACCTGGAGTCCTGTAACCTAACAGATTGTTTCCTAGTTTGTACTAAGATTGTGTAAATCTTTCATAAGGAACTGCACGAAGAATAATGGTGTCCAGAGTAGTGAGCCAGCTAGGGTATGAAACAAGCTAGAGTACTAATAAATCAATGAAGCGCAGGAATCTGGTCATAAACTGCTAATGTTTTGGTTACTTCTCCAGTAGCATTTGGAGCCTTTCCAATAGACTAGAAAATTAGGAAAGGTTGTGATTTCCTCATGGCAAATGGCAATGTACAGAAAAAATGTCTAGAAATGAGACCACTTCATCTTTTCCCAGAATCATGTCTTTCAACACAGAGAAAGAGAGAGCAAAAGATACTTTTAAATTCCTTATTAATCCTTCCAACAGCTCCTCTGAAATGAGAATAAGCATATGCAACTAACAAAATTAATTCTAATTTAGTAATTTTTCAATAATACAGAACAAATAACAGCCAAACTAGAACTCAATCCCATCCCTTATCTAGTCTTTTTGTCTTCTTACCTGGCATGTACAGTTAAATTTGTAGTGTTTATTTTTTTCATAGGAACGGGTGATTGCAGTATCTCTATTGTTTGAAGATATTGAGCATGAAGTATCTGTGTACAATATTACTCAGGGGAAAATGTAGCAAAATAAAATGAGGAATCTCCAGTGTCATGGCTTCTCTATGTTTTAATAAACTGAAAAAAAGTCTCTAATTCTCTTTCAGTCTCTGTTTCTGCTGTACTAGGAAACCTTATTATCAGTCCTTGTAATTTTAAGTATTTATACTTCAGAATTACTACTAATTCCCATTTGAATTTTAATTTTGTTGATTTTATGTTCCTTTTTATTATCTTAACTTGCATTAAATTTTCTTTTCTGAAAGAGAATTCTTTAGGTTCCAGGGATATCTTAGCAGTTATTTCAACCCAAGCTGCCCCCTGCTGATCCTCATGCTGGTCATATCTCTCCTATAGGACATCAGTGTCTTCTTGTTCAATATCTTGTTTCAGTTTACAAACCATAATTACATAAAGATCCTTAAGCATGTTAAAAATTTCCTACTTTTTTCCTCCCTGTCCTGGTTACAGCAGCCAGGATCAGTTTATCACTCTGTGGGTGTAACCAAAACTGTGTATTCTACACCCTCTATGTCATTTCTGATGAACTGCTAATAATGGATCATTTGCAGCAACTGCCCAGGGCACACCTGACCCCTCAGGCTACAGGCTGGGTGTTTAGGAACTCTGAGAGACAGAGGAGCATCTCTGTCTTCAAACCTTCAAACTCAGGTGTGATAAGTCCCCTCCAGGGAGGCATTAGCACATTCACACCCAGCCTGAGGGGTCAGATCTACTAATGGGCCATCAAAGACTCCAAAAATATGCCGTGACTTACAGAGTAACTCACCCACTGTCGAACTCGTTGTCCTGGGGGAGGTACTGGGCATTCCCACCTAAACCTGGTCTTGGAGCTTTGGGACTTCTGGTATGACTTGTGGGATCCAGAGGAGGACCAGAACCTCAACAGGACTGCAACGGCCCCTCTCAACAAGACTGAGAACATCATCCTCACCAACAGGTTTTCCTTTTACTTTGTATTCAGGGGGAACCACATGGCACTCAGCACAGGGGCTGATGAACACCATTCTGTTTGTGTCCCGGGGTGTTGGGTTATACATCTGAATTTTGTAGGTTAAAACCAATTCTTTTTTCTCTGTATCACTGTATTTACTGTGATCTTTTTAGTAAATTGCAACTCTGACTCGCAATCTCTTTTGAGTTGGGTTCATCTCTTCTGCCTATTTAACTTTACACCAGCACATCCAAAGTAGGGCAGCTCCAGAGATGGGCAGCTTACAGCAACATGCTGGGCCCTGGTCACTGCCTACCTGACACTGCTTGATATGGTACAGCACCATCAGGAGAAGGAGGAGAAGGGAGGTAAATCCACAGGCCCCATGTCCACCCAAACCACAGCTGAGCCAGAGGGAAAAAGAAATAAGTCAACCAGCACCGTGTCCATGCGAAACACTGAGGAGCCAGAAGGACAACCAAAACCAGTAGCAGTCGCCCCTGTCCAGAAAAGAAACTCAAAGATTAAATTAGTTTGTATAGTGAATGATGAGGAAGATGCAGGACCTTCACATCCAGCAAAAGAAACAGAGCCAGAAGTAATCACTAAGTCCCTATCCCTGGGTGAGCTGCGTGAGTTGCAGAGAGTTCACGCTACTTGGTTGCTCCAAACCTGGGACACCGCATCTAATGATATAATTCTAGATGGGAGTGAAGCAAGGCAGCTGGGATCCCTGTCTCGAGATGTGGTCATTGATCAGGGGATTGGAAGGAGGCAGGAAACTCT
>JAWWEU010000091.1:25992183-26014001 GCA_035583155.1 Acropternis orthonyx
GATGAATTTTTCCCCTCCACCTTGTTCATCTGAGCTAGTTTACTCTGGTCATGTAAGTACGTTTACTGATTTCACTGAGAAATTTTTTGAAAAAGAAAATTACTCAGAAACATTTACCAGATTAGAGTTCTAGATAACTATAACACCTAGTTATCTAGATAACTAGAACACCTTAGAAGTGTCAGTTTCAGTTTGTGATAGATGAGAAAAAGTGACTGAAAAAATGTTAAGCTTTATACCCTTCAACTTGTTACCTAACAAACACATAAACAGCCAAGTGAATCAATGATGAAGTGTGTCAAAATACATGTATATGGTACCTATAGATACTGTACCAAATCTAAACTATTGCACAGTATGCACTTATCACAACTCTCAAAATACACCATTATTTCTTGGATCAGAAATCTGACAAATAGCATTTTGCAAAGGCTAGCACAGAAGTTCAAAAAAAGGCAGGTAGCATCTGCAGGTTTCCTCACAGAGCCAAGAAATATACCTGAGGAGCACTCAAAAAAGCTCTGACACCTTACCACAAGCTGATTTTTTTACAGTCATGCTGTAAGCAAAATCATTTCTAACAAGACATCCCGTTTACCATTATAGTGCAGATTCTCTCCTGATTCTCATGGGGTTGAACCATACTGTAATAAAGGTATAGAACTCAATTTCCAGTTATAATGAACTAAAATTCTTTTCAACAGGACAATTTTTTCCTCTCTAACCAATACTTATCTTAGCAAAGATAAAAAAGAGTCTACTATATCAGCTCCTGCTTGAAATTGCTTACTGCCGCTAACTCATTTACTGCATTCGGCAATGAGCCCATGTTTTACATGATGAACTTCCAGTAACAATGCAGTGGCTGAAGTTCTTGTTGCTTTTGACGTCTCTACCAAGTGTCATCTACAGACAAGCTCTGGTTTTCCTGAAAGCATTCCTAACATGCTTGCTCTTGCTTTTGGATTCTTTCTTTGTTAACTTGTTCCTGTTTCTAACCCTTGAATGCTGCATTTTTGCACAGTTCCCTGTTCAGTCAAGACAGTTTCCTTATTGGTCTTTCTTTGGATCAGTCCTGTACTTGGAGAATGCTGACCTTAAAGACCTGCCAGCTTTCTGGAGCTCTTTGACTCTTCAGTTGCCTACCATGAGATGAATGCCAGCAGTTCATTGGTTAAAATCAAGTATGTTCAACTGAACTCCAGCACTTGTACTCTCTTAATTGCCTTCCTTGCACCCCACAGGATGTTGAATGCCACTATTTCATGAGCATTACAGGAAGAACTGCCAGTAATTATCACCTCACTAAACAACTCTTCTCTGTGAGCAGCATATCAAGCTATATATCACCCATGACTGACCCATCCTATCCAGAAATTTCCCTGACACTAGCCAGAAATCACTTGGACCACTGTGATCAACAGCATCATCCGTGTTTCCTGACCCATGACATAAATACCATGTGGTCATACCCCGTTGTAAAAGAGTAAGACCTTTAACCTGAGACTGGAGAATGATCTCTTTACAGCAATAGACTCAGGAAATACCAGTCTAAAGACATCTCAAACAGTTAGAAAAATATTAATTTTCAAATTATGGCTAAACTCACTGCCACATCACAGATGAAAAGAAGCATGAAAGATAAGGGATGCCAAGCAGCCCATCCTTTAGCAGAAAAACAGCCCTTGGAAATTTTGCTTCAATACTGCAGTCTTTCCTAAAGGCTACTGTGAGATTCAGAGGTCACACCACTGGATATGTGAGTAAGTGGGATGCATATCTCCATGGAAGAAGACAGAGAAATGCAGGTGGGCAAAGAGATTGGCAGCATATTTTCTTTTGCCTGGTGAAGTTCCTCCAGCCACAGCAGCCACATTATAGAGCACAGAAAGGAAAAGCTGTGTCCATGTAGAGCTTTATCTTTTCACGTGCTTCCCCAATACTAGAAACAGACATTGGCATATGCACACTTGAGATGCCCAGCTGCATATATATCTTGGATATCAGCTGTTACTGACAGCACTGTACCAGCTGCAGTCTTATTCAGCTTGTTACTTGTCTGTGTTCCTTAACACATTAACAAGGGCATGCAAGAGGTGCTCCCTTCAAGCTCTAGGAAAAGCTACCTCCAGAGCAGAGTAGTTAAAAAACCCGCAACATCTGACCTTCAAGACTCACAGTTTAAAATATACAGAAGTACACTAGAAAAGAATAGTTTTTAAAAACTCTTTACGGTTCACCTATACACTTGTACAAAGGGACATACATATATTTCTCTCTTTGCTGATTGCAAAATTATCTCTCTCATTTATTAACACAGAAGCCTAGGATCAATCCATCATCTACTTTACCACCATTTAATTCCCAAAACAGGAAAATTTTTAGCTTTTCCAGATTTTCCTATGAAAAATCAGATGAAGCCTCCAAAGCCTTTCGAGCTTCAAAATTTGTCACTTTTCCAGATAACTTGATGGTGTTAAATCATAAACAGTTGTGACTCCTACTCTCCTGACATAAAATTTCAATCCCCACTGCCAATACCTAGCTACTGTTTCCAGTTCTTCTAATGCCTTTAGATCAACACCCTTTCTCCGTATAGTATCACTCAAACGAACTCCCTAGAATTGTCAGTTTCAAGTGAAACTATCTCAATATTCATCATTGACACAAGGCAGTAGTAGATCTTTAAGAGAAAAAGTGTTTAAGAAGCTACATTAGAATGGAGTGACCTTTCCTTGGGTGCATCATATTTTCTTCCTTCAGCAAACAGTACTTCAGGGACTGAGCTGGAAGAAGCATTTGGCAATGAACTGAAAGAAGGGCTGGTGTTCATTCAAGGAGAACATTGCAAATGTAGTCCAGCTCTCTTTCACTCTTAATAAAGATTCAAGACCATCACACAAAGGAAAGCAAGAGGACACTGCTCACTGAAGTATGCCTGCTGGAAATGGAGGCAGTACTTTCTCTGCATTATATAATTGGGAACCATTTCCTTGCATGCCAGTATGAAAACGTAGCTGAGGAATATCTAGCACGTTTTAGACTATTTGTTCAAACTCTGAGGTTTGCTGTATAACTAGGCATCTGTCTTAGAAAGAGTAGCCCCGTCCTCTGAAAACGGTTTCTGGGGATTAGACAGGAGAAGGAATACTGATTCTGTTGCCTCCCTTATCCATCCATGACATAACTTTTTAAAAAATGCAGAGGGGAAAGGGAAAAGTCAGTTACCTCTCCCAAATAAATAGAGGCCATATTAAAATAACTAGTTCAGACAAGCAGGTGAGGAAGAGTCATAAACATAATTGTGGCACTCTTAATAAAAAGTAGGTTTTTCCAGTGAAGAATCAACAAAAGACTAATTTAAAGGATTTAGGCTGGACTTCCATGAGCCTGACCAGGTCATGTATATTAAAAGTGTCTAAGGCGAATTTTGCTTCGAACATCTTTCTTTTAGAACACTGACTAAATGAGAGTCAGTGACAAGAGAACCATATTGTAAATAAACCCAAAAATTTGATTCCTATCAGAAATCATGGCAGATTTTTATAGCAAAGGAAGTTCTGCTGACTGCTGAATTTCAGGGACATACTTTCTGATATATGAAGTTATGACTTCTATCTCTGTTCATCTGTCTTATTCACTCAAATTTCAGTCAACACTGATTTTTGGAAAAGAGGACGAAAGAATCTAACAGAGAGGAGAGTTATCAGAGACTGGATTGTCTCAAGAGTTTCCTCAGTTGAATTCCTCCTTTTCAGACTGCTGCTGCTTCCACCAAGAGAGATCCACATGGCCTACTTCTGTCTGCTCTCTGTCTTTCACATTCCAATTATCTTTCCCTATCTCCCATACCACCTCAATATAATTCTCAGTTATTCTCATGCTACAAGCTCTTGTACTCTTGGAAGTGGCTATTTGTCAAAAAACATTTGTTGAAAGTTGGATGGACATCCAAACTATTTTAACATTTTTTTCTGCTCTTTGCTATAGTCACAAATGAATCTCAATCTTGTGAAATAGAGCTTATATAGAACATGTTAAATTAACCTTGTTTAAGAAAAATTCTACTTAAAAATTCCCTTGCCAATATATTTTGAAATACTTTTCCATTTTTACCATGCACTGCGGATTTGAAACCTGTGGGAGAACACACTTCTAATAATTTCAAACTGGTTATTACCCACATCTTGTAATAGACTCTTCTTCTTCTTCTACATCTGAGAGTGAGAACAATGCTTTTGGTTTGGTTCAGTCTTTTCCACTTCACTGTCCATTATTCTAAGATCAGGTTTTTCATTTGGATATCTTTGTATCTTATGTCTCCTAGGAAGGGTAACACTTCATCAACCATATATAGCTGTCCATTTTTTCAACCCTTTGCAAAACTTCCTGTAAAACTGAAGCTAGATCTTTGCAATAACACTTAGAGATCTTGTATAATGCTTGCCCATCTTGAATGGATTTGGATTTCAGAGTAGGAAGCACCTACTCTGAAACACCGTGATTTAAGCAGAAACATCTTGTAACATACACCTGTCACATGCATACACACATACACTGTTCCTTGTACTCATCAACCTGATGCACATACTTACTTTCAGGGTGTGCAGGGTGTTGGTCCATTCCATGGAACCTATCTGAGGTATAGCAGTAAGGAGTATGCTAGTAGCCTTATTTGCATTCCCTTTCAGTGTCTTTAACACTTTGTCCACTGAAACCTAGAAATACAATACAACTGAATGATGTCTCTCAATTTTGAAGGCACACATTTCTAACACCCAAATAAATTTAACTCATAAGTGTAAAGATAAAGCCTTACAATGTCACAGTCTTTTTAGACAGTAGAAACATCTTTCCTCTGTACATGTATGGTGTATATTTGTGTATTGTACATAAACAGGAGAACTAAGGCAGATACACTATTTTGTACAGAGCTGCAAAAGAAAAACAGTAGACCAGTTACAGGAAGACAAGTGATACACAGAGCTCACAAGTTTCATACTCACAGACCCCCTGATTCAGGCAAGAGGAAACAAAACGTTTCCTAGTAGTGAGGCACCTTTGTGAAATGAATGAGAAAGCAACAAATGACTCTTACTTTCAGTCATTCATCAAGAGTACCTCAGGGATACTGAGGCAAGAACTAGTTCAGTATGTCATTTCTTACCAAAACCTACACATTCTCATTCAAATCCCTCAGGACAAGACCAGAGGAAAAAAGTTTCACTCACTGCTTCTTCATGCTCCTTCCAGCAGTCATAATCTGTTGCCATGGCAATACTAGCATAACTCATTCCAGCTTCTTTTGCAAGAATCACTTCAGGCACTGTGGTCATGTTGATAACATCAGCTCCCCAGCTGCGAAACATACAGCTTTCTGCTCGAGAACTGAAACGTGGGCCTTCAATTGTGATCATTGTTCCCTCAGAATGACACTTGAGCCCCAGCTTCTTGGCAGTCTCAATAAGAACCTGCGAAACATGCCAGTGTCAGGAAAAGAAAATAATTCCCCTCCTGCAGTGCTTTTGCATCCTGTCAAAAAGCTTACATACAGAAGAAGTTAGCTTTAGACAAAGCAGTCAAATGTCATATGGTTAAAGCTCTCTAAACCAAGGATCAGTTTAGTTTTCTCACCCAACAAAGGAAATTAATAGTCCTACCAACAGGAGCAAACTTGAACTTATTTGATTTTGTTAATGTCAACTGGATTACTGCTTTCAATGCAGAACAAGCTGGAAAACAGGAATTTTTTGCATATTTAGACTGTGCTTGCACTGCAAACAGAATGGCAAAGGTGCTCTACTGAGCACTACATTATCACATGATGGAGTTGAGCTAGTGAGAACACCAATAGGAAATGTACATTTTGAAAGCAAAACTCCACAAACACATACTTCAAAGAGTACCCTGGGAATTTGCATAGAAATTATTACCTCATTTTCCCATGCCAACGGCTGAGCTGTACACATCACATATAGCATATACTTCATATTAGTCTTTACAGTCCCAAGCAGGACCTCATACAGGGAAGAATGACTGTGACTTTCTCTCTGAGTAAATGGCCTGGATAATGCCAACTGGTACAGTCAGAACAAGAGGATACCAGCCTGAGGAAATGGGACTAGGATACCTGTCACTGTGCTGAGTAGAAAGGAGAAAGTAACTATGATGACATTTGTTTAAAATGGCCATCAACAGAAAAGCTTGAAAAGAAGACAAAAGTAAGAAAAATTGTGATAGGACAGAAGAGATCTTCATAACATGGTAGCAGTGAAAATACTCTGACACCACTAGAAGCAACTTCTTAGCATCATGACCTTCACACAGGATAGGTGGAGCACCCTCCCTGCAAACTACTGTGAGAAGCCTGCACTCAACATACACAGGTGCAACAAGCAGCAACAGCTCAAGTGTGTTACTTGACCTTGTGGGGTGACTCCTTCCTGGCACACGGATCAAGTGGATTGCATGGAGCAGCACAACATAAAGCTGGAGTACCCACATCTCCCACTGCAGATCCACGTAAACAGGTAAATCTGTGTGCCTAGAAGAAGGTGGCTGTGCACTTAACCTACATGTCATGAGAAAGGATATTTGGGCATGAGACTGCATGAATATGTTTGTAAGCCTAAAGCAGAGCTTCTGGAGATTAGCCACAGAAAGACACGTAGAAATTTGTGGTGTTTGTTAACATGCTTTTTTGACAGTCCTGAATGACATCCTTGTCTCCAAATTGGAGAGACACTGGATTTGATGGATGGACCACTTGGTGGATAAAGATCTGGCTACATGGCTGCACTTAAAGAGTTGTGGTCAATGGGTCATTGGCCAAACCAGTGATGAGTTGTGTCCCTCAGGGGTTGGTACTGGGGCCAATACTGTTCAACATCTTCATCAGTGACATGGACAGTGGTATTGAGGGCACCCTCAGCAAGCTTTCTGATGACATCAAGCTGTGTGGTGCAGTTAACACACTGGAGCAAACAGATGCCGTCCAGAAGGACACCGACAGGCTACAGGCTTGAAAGATGGGCTGATGAGAACCTCATGAAGTTCAACAAGACCAAGTGCAAGGTGCTGCACCTGGGTTGGGGCAGTCCCAGGAACAGCTACAGGTCAGGCAGAGAAGCCAGTGAGAGCAGCTCTGCAGAAAAGGACTTGGTCAGAGATGGCTGATGAAAAACTCAGTGTGAGCCAGCAATGTGCACTCACAGCCCAGAAAGCAAGGCAATCCTGGGCCCCATCTAAAGGAACATGCCCAGAAGATCAAGGGAAGTGATCCTCCCCCTCTATCTGCTCTTGTGAGACCCCATGTGGAGTACTGCAAACAGTTCTGGTGCCTTCAACGTAAAAAGGACATGGAATTACTGACGCAAGTCCAGAGAAGGACACAAAGTTGGTAAGAGGACTGGAGCACCTTCCCTATGAAGACAGGCTGAGAAAGTTGGGGCTGTTCAGCCTGGAGAAGAGAAAGTTGTATGGAGACCTCACAACAGCCTTTCGGTATCTGAAGGGGGTCTACAGGTAAGCCAGAGAGAAGCTCTTCATCAGGAACTGTAGTGATAGAACAAGGAGTAATGGGTACAAATTGACAGAGGGGAAATTTAGGTTAGATATTAGGAACAAACTTTTTACTGTGAGGGTGGTAAGACACTGGAACAGGTTACCCAGGAGGTTGTGGCTGCCCCAACCCTGGCACTGTTCAAAGGCGGGCTAGATAAGGCCTTGAGCAATCTGGTCTAGTGGGAGATGTCCCAATGGCATAGGGGATGGATCTAGATGATGTTTAAGGTGCATTCCAACCCCTTAACATTCTCTGACTTACTCTGTCCTGTAAGTTAATCTAATATTAATCTCACCTAATATTTTGGTTTATTGCTGAAATTAATTCTGAATGGATGCTTAACTGAATGCCATTTAATTATACATTGTTAATAAATCAATAGACAACTTCAATTGTGACTTGACTTAAACCAGAGTTGAGCAGTACTCTCCCAAAACACTTCACAAAGTTCCAACTTTACTGGCTGTAAGATGTTGCACTGAGCCTCAGTTTCTGAAAGCAGTAAAAACCCAGGCACCATGTGTTATTCAAAACTTTACAGCTGCAGAAAAAGATAAACTCAATTTATTTAATTTGCGGTACATAAACCAACTAAACAAAAAATGCAATATAATATAAAGTTTTCAGATGTTTTGATGCAAAATTCTTTAAATAGCCTGTTACATTAACAGTTTTGGTTTAGTTATTATGGCATTTATCTATGAAATTCACCTGAACTGGGATAAACTGGGCTGAAACTATTCCAACATTTTTCAGGGATAATTTCAGGAAAAAATTTAAGTCACTTTTATCTGTTATTTTCAAATGAAGTGAAAATACTCCTTCTCAGCCTCACATGGAGTTCAAAACCACATGTTCTTTAAAACATCTGTTAGACTGATTAAAACGCATAGGCTAATGAGATTATGATCACATGTGAGACTGGGAAGTACCTAAATGTTTTTTCTCTGTTTGAAAAGGAGCATTTCTCTGCTGATTTTTCAAAAACTGTAATACCCAAATAATATTGTCTCTAGCTAGTTAGCAGCTGAAAGAAAACTAGTCTAGGCGTATGTTTCTGGAAACCTCAGGAAATGTCTTATGCATGAGTACTTACATTTTTTTTTAAAGTGAGAGTGTAAAATGCTGTCAATCACTTCAGTAAGAACACTGCTTTTAACCCATTTCTTAACAAACTCCTTGTACCTGTTTTAACATGACACTATGCTCACAGTTAGAAAGCAACTCTATGCCAACTAAACTTTGGTAAGAGCATGTGGCTCTTTTTTGCAAGAAAAATGAAAAGTATTTTCTATAATCTGCTGCTCAATGGAAGACGGTCAAAGCATTCACATGTTTAATATGCGGTGATTTGTTTCCTCATGAGACTTGAAATATCCTTGGTTCATTGTAAAACACTTTGATTCCCAGTGTGGACTTGCTTGTGGATACCTCTAAACCACAGTGTGTGCAATTAACAAAAACAGCCCATAATGACACTGAAGTGAACTGGTGACAAAAGCAGCACAGATCAGTAGTACAGATGTTTGTACATTCTCTGGGTATAGACTGTGCCACCTGCTTCACAATTCAGCTTTGTCTTACTTGCAGCGAGCAAGTCAATGTTAGATGGATATGACTGATTCTACAAGTACTCCTGTTCCTCTAAAGAACGTACCTCCTTGCAGTTTCTGATCAGAGCATTTAACAACAGCACAAAATAGCAGTTTGCCTTCCTTTTTCCTCAACTCTAAGAACATACTAAGGTAACATGTTTAATCACAGATACACGCCTCTCAGAAGCTTATAAAGGTGTTGAAAAACAGCAAAGTGTTTCACATTCCCTAGGTTAAGTGTTTATGAAGCCTGAAAAACTTAAAGTGACAAAACTGAGAGCAACAGTTAAGAACAAAAGGCTACTGCAGTTTGGCTTGTTTCCACGTTTAACGTCTTAAGTCTTGACTCACCACCACCCACCTCTACAATGCACAAGAGGACAAATGCAATACTGTAATTTCTGTGAATGCTAATGTACTATTTATTTAAATACTTGTATGAAGTATGCAGAGTGCCTCTACATAGGTGCAGCTCTATTAAGAACAAAATGGAACTAATTCCTAATCCTAACTGCTTTGTTCACTTTGTTGGTGTCTTGGCTGGTTACCTGATAAATAAAGAACTTTTGTCCTGTTATTAAGACTCTGGGGAGATCTAGGTTGCAAAACAACATCTTCTGCATACTTCCCTTAGAAAGACAGACACAAGACCTTCTACTTCCCATGCCTTCCAAGTGTTACATTTGTCCTTAATGCTATGATGCAACTGAGAGACAGGGCAATGAGGGGCACATTGACTCTGTATTCTATGAATGCATAATTAGACTGCTGTATCACAAAAAATATGTGCCATAAAAGTAACATATTTCTAAATACTATCACAAAATTCACTAACCTCTCTGGTTTTGGCACAGAACGGCTCTGCCATTGGAATATGACATACTCCTGAAAGACTGGAATGCTGCCCATCGTATAAAGTACAGTCTCTTTTAGTTGTCCTAGAAAAGCAGTAACATGCTTAGAGAGAAGAACGGAGAGAAAACAGAAGAGAAAGCAAGAAATTCATACAAAAAAAAAAACACAGCATCCCTGGGAGGTGAGGGAAAAAAATCAGTATGATATTAATGACCACCTGCAATCCTGTTTAGCCTTTGTACAAATCTTTCAGAATTGAGCTCAAAACTATAAAACCATTACTCCAGCAGTGCACTGTCAATTAATTAGAGAATTTTTTTTTAACAAGACATTGAAATGCTGATTTGCTCCTCAGCATTTTTGCATTATTCCTTAGCAATGCACATTATGCTGTGAATCTATCAAAAAATAAACAGCTAATTTAATAGCCAGGCATGTAACTGCCAAAAAAACCAAGCACAGTAAGCTTTCAGGAAAGAAAGAAATAAAGTCTGAATTACCACAAGGTTAGTCAAAATAGAACTTGTTCATATAATTGCATTCCTACATTGAAAGGATGGGAATTTATAGGAACAGCTTCCTGCACAAAAAAGGTGTGAATCTGACTAGAAAAACTTGGGAACAGGTTGTCTTCACGTTCTAGAAAGATCACACACAAGCACTGGCATCTTCCAACTAGGAAAACCCTTTTTCTCTCTTCTTTCAAGTGAGAAACTGTTTTCTTGCATGCAAATGGTCAAACATGCTACAGAAATTACCACCCAGCATGGCATTTTGGAACACATGGAGCCACTACTCACTATTACTTTACCTTCAAATGCACTGCCTCAAGCTAATTCAGCCAACCCTCTTCAGCACAAACCCTCTGGAACAAAACTCTTTGAAATATTCCCTTCTTCCCTGTAGTGTGTTACATATTGTACTCCACAGGAGAAAATTAAGACAATTCAATTCACAGTTAAAATACAAAACATCTACTGGTATTACTGTTTACAACAACCCCCCAAGCAAGTCACTAGCAAATATCTTAAAAAAGGGTTTTAAATACAAGTTACATGTTAAAGTAGGTTTGGGAAAAAAAACCCCAAAACAACAGGATAGCCTAAAAAATGAGATTATAAAATAGCAAAGAGATGAACAAATTAAAAACATGCAAAATGTTATACACTGTTAAAATCAGTAGAAACACACTGATATTAATTTTTCCTTTACAGGATGCTAAAAAGGTGCAAATAGAATGTATCTGATTTTTCACACTTTTCTGTACTATCTGTTAATGAACAATTTAGAGTTGGAGGAAACAGTAAAAGTAACAATCCATTTCCTGCAATATAGTAATTTAGATGTTGTAAATATTAACATCTGACTTTCAAATACCCTGTTCTTTGAAGAGAACGGCCACAACACTATATGGCCTGTAAAAAAATCTGACTATGTTTAGTGCCATACATACAAACTGCATTGGAGTAAGTAACAATATTAAGACCCGTAACTGCTCTGAGCAATGGACCATATGTGTTTGCACGCCACATGTGAGTGTGACAATTTCTCTTCTGCACGGAAGGTTGCAACTCCACAAAGGCCACAGCTACTTGATGTGGGCCAGCTGTGTAAGTTGTCGGCTATGGGAAGAATAAAGGTGGATTTGAACATATCTGTAACTCCTGCTATATATGAAGTAATGGTTGGCAGAAAGGAAAGCCTTTTAGCTTCTCATCCTTTCTCAAGACTTCCTACTCAAGTCAAGGATTGACCATCCTGATCTGTCCAACTCATCTGCCTGCAAGGTACAGGGAAGCAGCAGATAATTTTAACTGCTGCAATACTATTCCTCTGTATCCCTTGCAGAAAAAAATGAAGATGGCAGCTGTTACATGATTTCTTTAAAGAAGCTATTTTTCTGCATCTCCCCAGCTGAGCTAGTCACTCAAGTAAGTAGTTACTGTCTTACTCTTCTTTTCCTAGCAAATACCAGCAGCAAACCAAAGAAAGTACTCAAAAACCCCTAATTAGTCTGATGTAGTCAGACTAACAATGCTGGAACTAAGTAACAGGAGCCAAAGGTATAAAAAAGTTCTTCCAGTTTTGTTTTTTAAGTACTTGTTTTAAAGAAGAGAACAATTTGCAGCTCATAGTAGCACCTGTGGTTAGTTCTGGACTTGGAAGTAGGGAAAGCACAATTTAAGTATTTTTGTATTTATTTAACAGAAAGGATCTTTTAGTTTAAATACACACAGTGATAAGCATAAAGGAAACAGGGACTATATATGGAATCTCTACCATCTCCATGTCCCTCTTGCACTGTGGAGCCCAGAAGTGGATAGAGCACTCCAGGAATGGCTTGCCAATGCAAAGCAGAAGGGAAGAAGGATCAATGTCCTGACCTGCTGGCAATGCCCCTACTAATGCAGCCCAAGATACTATTTGCCTCCTTCAAAACATTGATGTTGCTGGTGTGATGCCTTGGGATTTTCATATATTTGTAGAATTTATTATTTTATATATTTGTAGATTTTATATAGCTGTATAGCTTCTCACACTTGAGGTAGCAGCTAACAGTTTCATGGTTTGTGCCACATTCCTAAATTTGTTTAATGGTCTTTTCAAGGAAAGAGTTTTCAGGAAGGACATAATTTTTGGGATATATACACCTGGACTGGAATAACAAGACATACTCTAGCCAAAACAAGATATAAAGCCCGGAACCCTTGAAGGAACTCCAGTGGGGTGGTTCTAACCAAGACAAATGGTTTCAGGGTTGGATGCAATCGTAAGATTTGATAATTAAGTAGTGTTATCAGTTTGTAAGAACCCTACACTGGGTGTGCGTCTGTGTACTCTGTGCACCTGAAAACCTTCATTAAAGAACTGCTCTCTACTTTACTTACACTGTCTCAGAAGACTTTTTTCCTCTCTTTTAGGCAACAGTATCTTTAAATGTGGCTTTATTTTTCCCCCAACTTTGCCTGAATTTTTCAAAAAAATCAGGTAATCACAAAGGGTTGGACTGGCTGGAGTACACAGAGTTTGGAAAAAAATCGACTTCCTTATGATTCTGAGCAAATAAAAAATGCAAGCCTCTATCTGTTTTAAAACAATCTCCTGTCTTTTGTTATTATGTTGTATTTACCTCTCTTCTGCAGAACCTCATTATTGCTGCATGTAATTTCCTACTATGCTTTCTTACACCCCTCCATCTTATTTCAGATTCTCCATAAAATTTTGAATGCCCTGTGCTTTTATCCATGTTTCTTCTGCACATCTGAGAATAGGAGATTTCTTCTTCTGAAGAATACTCTTCCCATGGAGCTATACTTTAGTTCCTTCATGGCCATTCTTCAAAGCCCAGTACTTCTACGTCTGTTAGAACTGAGCTTTTTGTAATCTCATTCTTATTACCTGTCAAATCTTCTAGCATGAATCTCACTTTGACAGAAGAACTGAGGCTATCATCTCATTTCACAAAACCTTGATTTAACACAGACATGTTATTATATGGTTTAACCCCACTTGTCCTGTTTTTCCCTCCCTGTTACTCACCTGTCAATGAACTGGTCAATTATGACAAGATCACCTGGTTGTATTTCCTCTCGTAATGAACCACAGGCAGTAGTTACTAATACATGAGAACAATTTTCTTCTTTTAAGGCCCAGATATTGGCACGGTAATTGACATTTGATGGCATAATTGTATGATGCCTTCCATGTCTGCAAAGATACATGTTACAAGAGAGTAAAATAAATGAGATTGAAATTGCCTTCCTTCTCCCAGATAAAGTGAATTTCAGGAAACATATTTTCCCTAATAATACTGGAAGTGGAACTGATCACTTCAGCTACTTCCAGTGTAGCTTGTTTTCCTAAATGTATTAAGGTTCTCTCATAAACAGTGATACAATTTTCTGTTTAAATACAAAACTTTTAAGTTCAAGACTGTAACAAAAAAGAATCTTAAAAATACAATCCAAATATACTTCAGTAGCTTCAAGAGTAAAATAAGCATTTTTCTCTGAATTTTCTAAATCAGTTCCATGGATTCTGAAACTCTTTTTCCAGATACTACAAAAATTTTCTAAGATTTATATACACCTCCCGGAAGTGCTGTTTGTATTCTCCCATATAGAAAAGAGCAGCACATCACAGAACATTGTGTTCGAACTTTAGTCTTTCCAAAGAGAACAGCAGAATCATCAAATTTTTCTCTTTGCTCTTAAAGTGATCTGATCCGACAGCTTTCATAAATTAAAAGAATGACTTTACACTGCTGCAGTATTCTTCTTCACCAAGACAGGAAATACTTAGTCTTTGTGCTATCTCTGTCTTTGCTACAGAAGTACATTACTCACATAATGATTAAATGCATTTGAAAATTATTTTCAAGCATGTAAGAGAAAAGAAAGAACTTAATTTTCCAACTGATTTTTTCAGAGACCAAAAAGTCTTAAGAATTTGATCATTTGGGAACTGAGAGTCACACACAGCACGACCAAGCACTGTCTGGCAGGATTTCCATGTTGTCATTAGCAATTCTGATAAGCTACTAGGAATGCACATTTATGGTTTAATGTTGCAGTTGCTGTCATAATCCTTTTCTGGAATATACATGCCTTTTTTTCTTTTTAAATTTGACATTCAGAATCCAAAACACACAGTGAAGTTTGCAGGTACCTTAGCCCTAAATGTAAACTCATAAAGATTTATATATGAATGGTCAAAAATCCCAGTGAGAAGGTAAACCACAGGTGAGTTTTTCAGACATTTGTGGCCCAAGGTCTAGTTTAACACAGCAGAGCTACGAGATCTTGACTTAGCATTTCATGTGAGAAAATGAGAAAAATGTTGTCCAGCTGTACAAAAATACATGAGCAAAATCCATGAAAGATAAGTAAAACCACAGACAGAAGTGTAGTTGCAGAGATGGTTAACAGTCAGCAGCTTTAACAGAAAAGCACTGGCGTTGTAATAATCAGGGCCCTGAGTGCACCACTGGATCCTGTCCTGTCCAGTCTCACCCTGGACCTCTGACAGAACCTGAGGTGCTCCTGCCTCCAAGCTCAGGCCCCAGGCTTCTCTCCTGGCCCGAGCCATGTCACAGGTGTGCCTGTCCCCAGCCCTGTCTCCCAGACAGCATTCAGACCTATGACGTACTTTTGTCTCCAGTCCTGCCTGGACTCCCTGAATGGAGTACTTCAGTAATGTCACCTTTACTTGTCTGAGCCTACTGATGGACCCTGTCATCAGCACTTGGCTCTGTCCATGCTGTCCAGATGTTGAGAACTGTGTTAGTACTCTTATGTTTAATCTAGTAGCACATTAGTCCTAGACATGCATGGTTATAGCACTGAGAAATTTCCATGCACTCATCTGCAGATCCTGTTTCCAGAGTCTCTTCTGAGTATAGTAAGAGATGTCTGAATAAAAATGATCCAGGGAGGGAAAACTACAGGGCATGCAACCCCCTAAGCAGTAGGGGGAATGTATCAGCCAGAGGACTCAATACTCACAGGGAATGATTTGGAAGAGTCTACAGTAGTATCAGAGACACAGTTCATCTGGAAACAGGCATTTTCTCCATTTCACAAAGGAAATTTGCAAACATGGTGGGCAGATGAATTAATTAGTAAGGTTATCAGCACCACCTACCTAGCACTAGAGCAGCTGGCCTTGCAGGCTGCCATTCTTACTAGGGCAATACCTTCCACTGGATTTCTCTTTCCTAACCTTAATAGAGCAAGATGAAGTCACAGTAGAAATTCAGTTCACCTAATGTAAAAAAAAAACTTCTGAGAAAACTTTAAGACACATTATATAAAATCCCTTAAAATGCTCATTTACCTTGCTAAGAGCACACAGTCCACATTTTTGATCTTTCCCAAAATCAAAGCATCCGACGGCTGCAAAATAAGCAAATAAGAATGAGTTACAGCATATTAGAAATCTTTACTACTATCCAAAAAATAGGACAATAGTTATGAAAGGTAAATACTGGCTATCACAATAGTCTCAGACTTTCTTGAGCTCAGCTCTGTAATTTGATATGGCAGATTATAACAGTCTGGAACAGGAAGATCAAACTTAAGACCAAAAGGACTATCACAGTTTTTCTGTGTTCATACTAACATTAACATTGCAACTTTTTACTTTAGTTTGAAAGCATAATACTTTCAAATACGTCAAAAGAGTATTTGAAACAGTGCTTCAAGCATAAAAAACAGCATGTACGTGCTCGCATTAGATTGGTTAGCATGCCTCACTCTTTCCTGTACACTTCAATTGCTTTTTGCTAAACAGGTGCCACTCTCTACTGAAGTCCCCTCTCAACGTAAATCACATTTAAACTGTCCCTTTTCATAACACTCACCATTCTCTTCTCAGTCTTTCTACCATGGCCCCATAGCTCACAATAGGGGTGTGAAGAATTCTGGATTCCTCCAACTCACCCTTCAGTCACCCCTAGCTTCCCAAAAAGAGCACTCTTCCCTGCTTCTGGGAGTCCTGCTTTTGGGAAATGAACTATGTGATGACAGAGAAATTCTGGTACATCAGTGACAGAAACAGTGTTGTATTTGCTCAGCCCTGGGACTGCTCTCACAGATACACAGCAGGAAAATTGCATTCCTCCTGACTACCAACCAGGCAGGACAAGAGACCACTTTGATTTTAGCTGTCCAGCTGGGACCCATACCCTGCCTTGGAGATGGGTCATACTGCCTGCACAGGGCAGCCCCCAGGTCATAAACCACCATCACAATAAATGAACTGCTCTGTGGCCTGTGTTCTCTTCCTGGGCATCAGGGATCTGAAACACACAATTTCTAGCTTCCCTTTTTGTTAAAACAGCTAATAACAAAATTGTGATTTATTCAGTAATCACAAGTTTGCAAGTGTTTTGAAGGACTCCCACATTTGCATTTAGAAATGTTCTCTTGCCAGCTACTTCATAAAATACAAATAAAATTATAATGTTAACTGTAAGATTTCAATTAGAATTCAGTTTCACAGCTGTCAATTCTATTATACACTTGAAAATTTGCAGAGATCTAGATTAAAGTGATATCTGAGTCCCACATAGCTTCATTTTGAAAATACTAATTTCTAATAAAATCATCACATTCTACTTCCTATTGCACAGATCTTTTTGGCAAATATTTGTGTGAAAGCTTTACAAAGCCCCACAATTTACTCAATCTCCAACATTTAAATTCTAATAGACATGTCTTTACTACTCTTTTTTTTTTAGAGGAAATATTTCAGAAAACTTATTTTTAGAGCTGTAATGTATTCTGACTTCCTTTTGGAAGTCTCCATTTAATATTAAACTACTGACATCTAAATGTTTAATCTTTACTTTACCTTACATGTACTCTCCTGAAGAAAATACAGTTTTAAGGGTGAAATATCACACAGGGCAGAAACCTTGCTGTCTAGTTGCTAGTTTTGATGTTATAACATTGCGTAACAATGAAGGTTCAAAATAATTTGCATTTAGGCTTTTGTTTTGTTTGCACACATTTGCTGTGTGAAGTAGTAAGTACTTGGCTCACAACAGGATACAAAAGCACTCCTATAAATGAAAGAGGACTTTGAGCAAAAGTCCTTGCCTCCTACCAAAATTAAAAATAGAGATCAGTAAATTGAAGACTGGATCTTTTGCTTTGCAACTGACAGATGCAAATTTATTGCAAGTGGTAGATTTAGGTTTATATCCATTTCCAAAAGACTTGGGGTAGAAAGGTGCAATTTAACTGCTGTTTGATATTCATTCCCTCCACAGAACTCCACCAAATTCTGGCATACAATGATGAAGCAGAAAGAATATAACAGCTTTGAAATCCATAGTCTTCAAAATCTAGTTGCTACAGCCAGGGTTTCCTTCTCTATCTGCTGCCATCCTAGTCACTTCCAAAGGCTTCAGGACAGTTGTGTAACAAGGCCAGCTGGCACCTTTACACAAATTTTGACAAAAGGCATCCTGCACATCTTCCAGGTGACATACTGAATATCTTTTTTGCACATGACTTCTAGAAATATGGAAGAGAAAAAGAAGTATTTGGAACAAAGAATGCACTGCTAAATGATGAACTGACAGTTTAAGAAGAGAATTGCAGATCCTGCATCATGGGTCGTTAAAATACATTAAATAAGGATCACAGAATCACAAAATTGCTAAGGTTGGAAGAGACCTCTGGACATCATCCAGTCCTAACCTTCTGTCAACGCAGTCACCTAGAGCAGTTACACAGGAATGTGCTTGTACTGGTTTAAAGATAAACCTGCAAGAGAAATGAACCCAACTCAAAAAAGATTACAAGTCAGAGTTACAATTTACTAAAAAGATAATAATAAATACAATGATACAGAGAAAAATTGGCTTTCACCCACAAAAGAACAGATGTATAATGCAGCACTCTGGGGCACGAACAGAATGGTGCTGAGCTGAGCACCACGTGGTCTTCTGAGTACAGAGTAAAAGCAAAACCTGTTCATGAGGATGATGGTCACAGTCTTGTTGAGAGTGGAAGTCGCAGTCCTGTTGATGTTTTGGTCCTCCTCTTGATCCCATGAGTGGTATCAGAAGTCACAAACCCCCAAGATTGTATATGCTTAGGTTCAGACGAGAAGGCCCACTATCTTCCCCAGGGCAGAGAGTTCCACAATGAGTGATTTAACTCTGTATTTAACTCTGAATGGGGTATTTCTGGAATCTTTGATGGTCTGTGTCACTGCAGCTGCCTATTGTGCCAGTTCCTAATGGCCCATTAGCAGACATGACCCCTCAGGCTGGGTGTGAAGGTGCTAATGCCTCCCTGGAGAGGAGTTACCATGGCTGAGTCATTGGTGTGAAGACAGGAAAACTTCCCTGTTTCACAGGGTTCTTTAGCAGCCAGACTGTAGCCTGAGGGTTCAGGTGTGCCCTGGGCAGCTGCTGCTGCAAATCCATTATTAACAGTTCATAAGAAATGACATAGAGGGTGTAGACTACACAGTTTTGGTTATGCTCACACAGTGATAAACTGGTCCCTGCCGCTGTACCTAGGACATGTGCCCAGGTAGGTTTAGAATGTCTCCAGAGAGAGAGTCTCTGGGACCTCCCTGGGCAGCCTGTTCCAGTGCTCTGCCATTCTCAATGTAAAGTTCTTCCTCATGTTGAGGTGAAATTTCTCATGTTTTAAGTTATGGCCATTACGTCTTGTCCTGGCACTGGGCACCACTGGAAAGGGTCTGGCACCATCCTTTTGACACTCATCTTTGAGATACTTATACATACTGATGAGATCCCCTCTCAGTCATCTTTTCTCTAGACTAAACAGGCCCAGATCCCACAGTTTCTCTTTATCAGAGATGCTTCAGTTCGCTTATTATCTCTGCTGCCTCTGCCAGACCCTCTCCAATAGCTCCTTGTCTTTCTTATACTAAGGGGCCCAGAACTGGACACAGCACTCCAGATGTGGTCTTACTAGGGCAGAGCAGTGGGGGAGGATCACCTTCCTTGACCTACTGGTCACACTTTTCCTGATATCCCCAGGATACATTTGGCCTTCCTGGTGCAGGGGCACACTGCCAGCTCATAGGCCACTTGTCACCCACCAAGACCCTCAGCTCCTTCTCCATCGAGCTACCCTCTAGTAGGTCAGCCCCCAACCTGTACTGGTGCTTGGGGTTATTCCTCCCCAGGTGTAGGACCCTACACTTGCCTTCCTTGAACCTCATTACGTTTTTCTCTGCCCAACTCTTCAGACTATCAAGGTCCCAGTAAATGGCAGCACAGCCTTCCGGTATATCAGGCACTCCCACCAGTTTCATACCATCAGCAAACTTGCTGAGGGTACACTCTACCCTTTCATCCAGGTTGTTGATACACAATTTGAATAAGATGGGACCCAGTACCACAGGTGTAAAGTTACAAGGAAGTGAAAGACACAGAAATTTCATACTAGATGTTATTCATGCAGTATACCTAGCATATATATATTTACCTGCCACTCTCTTTCTTCCACAAGTTCTTTACAGTGCTGTACTTCTCTATTATTATCTTAGTTGTAGTCAGGAGTGATGATAAAGTAACAAAAACTTTCAATGGAACAATCTGAATTCAAAGCTCTAATACTGTTTCTTTATAGCACGATTTAATAAAAGGTCCAACAAAAAGTTCTCAGACATTAATAATTCATATATGTATTTAACTACTTCTCCCTTTCACAAAATCCAAGTCAGATAAATAATACTCAGTGCTGCAAAACAGAAAAGGCAGAATAGAACCCACGGCAACTAACCCTAAATTATGACAATAACAAAAAATTGAAATAAATCTCCTTTAACATAACTATGTATAAAGTATTGTTCATGTGGTGTCTACAGAATTAATTTTTTCCTTGGTCTCACCTTAGAAGCTCGTTGGAACAGAAAACAGAATGAACAAGGAAAATGAAAATCCAAGGAATGCTTGAGACAAAAAGGGATCTCGCAGGTTCCCCAAGCCTTTATTTAACCTGTGAGCTAGTTTAGGAACCAAACAATGTACATTGTTTTGGGGATGTAGAAGAGGTGTGTAAGTGTTACATTACATGGTCTGATTTTTCCTGATATAAGCATACAAAGCTCAATTGCAAGGCAGAAGTCCATCCTGCTTTATTTGCCAGATACACTTATGAGCAGAAAAAGAGGGGGAGCCTCTAGAATAATTTTCTAGAACAGAAAGATACTTTGCCCATCTGGGAAAATGTGATTCAGAACCAAGATCTGCCATCCAGAAAGTAAAACAATCTAACTCAAAGTATATTCTGAACAAATTTTTGTAGTAGTTTCAAAATTCACTGATGAAGATAAAATTGCTTTGAACAGCATCTGTTATTCTGTAGGAGAAAAGTATTTTCCAGATCTGGAGACAGAATCTCCAAAGATTTCAGGGTGTTTTTCACAGAATACTAAATTTTTGATGCAGTGAAAGCAGAAAAAGGAGGAGAGATGGAACATTAAGAGCTACAGGCTTATTTTTTAAAAAAACTAAAGTAATGCATTTTCACTATTATTAATGTAACTTGAAAGATCACAGGAGGACCAATGTCAACACAGAGAACTGCAAAAACTGTCATACTAGTTTCCTTTAACCTTTTCCATATTTCACCTGCAAAAAATATCCCCATGTTCCTTAACATTAAGTTTTGTTACTAAATGATTCTTATGATTTGAGAAGGCCAAAGTAGAAGACAATTCAAGACTCTATATGACAAAATTTAAGCTATTATTCATCTTCTAAAGAAAAAAAGTAGCATTAAAGACACACCTATTTTGCTGCTGTCAAATGTCAAAAGTGCCAAGGAAAGGTTTTCAGCCAAAAATCTCTTGGCTATGTTCTTGCCAATAAACTTAAACCCCAAGATTCAAATAAAGTAGTATTGTTCCGTTTGCATTTTTACATGATAGAGAGAAAAGGATACAAGTTTTTTTAACTATGTCTTGCGTTTTCCTTTTGACATTCACTCATTTCCATTCTTCCTAGTTTTGCTTGAACTAAATAAATTGATGTTGTATCTCCATTTCTCTCAGGAAATAAAAGACCATGAAGTTCTTATTTAGATTACACCCTTTAACCCTTAAAATTTTGGGCACTGATCATAGAATCATAGAATCATAGAATCGATTGGATTGGAAAAGATCTCAGAGATCATCGAGTCCAACCCTTCGTCCAACTCCCATCTGTTACTAGATCACGGCACTCAGTGCCACGTCCAATCTCAGTTTAAAAACCTCCAGGGATGGTGAGTCCACCACCTCTCTGGGCAGGCCATTCCAATGCCTGATTA
>JAWWEU010000091.1:26056039-26073257 GCA_035583155.1 Acropternis orthonyx
CCAGATTCTTTCTATCTCTTTGAAGCTTTATATGCTGCCTTTTTCTTTGCAAAGTGCCTCTAATCACTGCGTTAAGACCTGAGAAGCAACGGGAAAGAAAATAAGTGAAACAAATCCTTCAAACATTCCTACTTGGGAGGACTCCAAAATGACAAAAAGGGGTTTTCTAGCCCACAAAGTCTCACTTCAAGGAAAAGACCCATCTCTTTTCAGGTTTTTGGCTTTAAAGGCCAGCATTTACTTTTGCTACTTTATGCATGCTTATATATAAATATAAAAGTTTGAGTGTGCATATTTCTGCATTTAGTACATACACAGAAGCACAGAAGCATATAGGCTTCCCCTCTTTCCTTTCTTTATTCACATGAATGCTGATGTAATAGATTACATAGAAGCCTCTTACCATAAATCTGTGTTAGTGCTTTTATTTAAACTGGTATTTAGAGAGAAAATACCATATACATGTCCTGAGAAACTGCTGCAGGGATCTCTGGCCTAAAATTATTTCAGTTCCCTCTAAAAATGCCTACATACACAGGAGCACAGACTACAGTGACAAATACACAAAAAAGAAGTTAATTCATGTGAAATCTTTATCAGTGTGAAATGGGCTCTCAGCAGTACTTTAGCAGTGAATTAGCATGCTAGTTTCTTAGTTTTTAAATGCTCATTGAGCATGCACAGTGAATGTGTAAGAACTCTCTTATTAGGGAAATTTTCAAGCCTGGCTTTGCTACATTTATACTTGAGATTCTGTGTTCATCAGGTAAAGCCCCTTTGTAATGTTAAGTAGATAGTTCTAGGGTTCAAGCTGTGGCTGCATTATTTCAGCTTTACAGTGTGTCCCTCACATGTCTGAATTTTGCATAATGTCAGTATTTAATTTATACACATATATACGTATATGTACATGCATTTGTGCTCTTGCTTGTATAAAGGAAAGGAAACATTCTCATCCTTGTGCTTCCCTACTCAAGAAGAAACTCAACTTAGAAGCAATGGTCAGCATACGCCTGTATTTATTTTCAAAACAATTTATTTTCAATCTGTTTTGATTTTTGATGACTTACAGGAGTCTTACATTATCACATATTTTTACTGCTCTTCTTTCAAACAAAACAAACAGAAAAAGTCAAAATCCTGTGAATTACTGTGATATTTTACATGGGCAAGACTTAGTTTTCAGCACTGAATACTTTTGTCAGTTCACATCCTCCAAATTTTGTTCACTGTGTAGATAGAGTGTGCAATGACGCCTGGTTTCAAAACTGTTTTTTTTCAGACCAATTCCTGGTCTTTTAAAAACAGCAGGAATTTTGCCTTGGACAATGTGACATGCTTCAAATTTATCTCAGACATTAAAAAAAAACATTAAAAGTGCAGTTATTTTTGCACCACACTGATCATTTTGTACAATAAAATGGACTGTTTCAAGTAATAAAAAATATTATTTTATTGCTCTTCAACTGATTTCTTGCCTGCCAATATGTAGGGAGAAACTTTAGTTTTGTACACACACAGCTCACTAAACTCAAATAAATGTTCTGTTTCCATTCCAAAATTAAGCCATGCATAAAACAACTGTGCACCTTTTGTCTAGTCTGGCACGTTGCATAAGCTCAATAAATGCAAACAACACAGCTGCATGCAGAGTTTGCACATATTAATATTTATGGTTGGAATTTGTAATATTTTTGTTATTTATCTTATTATAGTTTGTCTGAATCACGATTACAGCATCAAGTTGGTAAGAATGGAAAAGGAAGAAGAGTATAGACACAAGAACTGGCAGTTAATTTACACCAAACATAAAAAACTAAACTGTAATGTTGTTGTAACAGTCGACTTTGGTTGGCTTTGTAGTCTATTTTGCTGTTAACACTTGAATTATTCCTACTCTTTTGGAAATATCAAGCTCTGCAGGCTGAAATTCTCTACCCAAACAACATGTTACTCGCAGGCAATATGAAAAAAGTCTTCACCAGGACACCAAGTGCACATGTAAATTTGTAGTAAAGGGGATTGCATGAGTAAAATCCCATGAACAAATAATTTCAAAGATCAGGACCTAGAGCTACATTCTAAATATAAGAGTTGAAAGGCAGATTCTTTCTTGCTTGTTACACCACAAAGCACATTGTACTACAAAGTGCTGTATAAGATTTAAGAAATGCAGAAACCCGAATAGATCTGACATTATTTTAAAAAATTGGATTGCAGTAGAAGTAATGTTTAATTAGTTTAGAAACACTGTATTTCACTCATGTTGTTTCATCTTTTTGTTGTTATACACAAACACGTATGAAATTTGGCGTTTCGGTTTTGGAAAAAGGAAAACAGCAGAATTTTACCCCATTACATATACATTTCATATCTAAATAACATGTCATTTTCTTGTCCTTAATACGTTAGGTCTGACAATACGTATTTAATGACTATAGTCCTGCAAACCAAGGTACTAAATGATCAAACATACCAAACTTTGAAACAGCAAAAGAATAAATAGTAGATCTCTCATGTTAGTACTCAGTATAGATTTTATTTAACATGGCATTAGAAAGGTGGATCAAAGGATCAACCAGAAGGCATAATATTCCAGTTGCATAGTGAAGTCTGCCCACATTATTCTCTCAATATTCTGTTTAATTTTCCAAGAAGAAATCTCTTTAAATCCAGGTCTTTGAAAATTGCAATTAATGGTACATCAGCCACATGGCTTGGCAGCTCTTAAGTTATTCTGATTGGTAAAGTAATACAGCTAGTTTTATAAGACAATTTTGGGGACTCAGAGCCCTTACCCTATGCATGTCTGTAAGTTTATGAATAGTCCAATGGGGCCAAATACAATAACTCCCATGGAAAATGTGTGGCTGGATCTGGGGCCAAGAATTACAAATATAAGAGAAGAAAGAGAGGAAATTCCACAATAATGACTGGAGCACTGTCAGAAGCATTAAAGATGCCAAGGCAGCAGCAGCTTCCTGAACCACAGCCCTTAGTTCCACCATTTAAAGTTATCATGGTTTTTTTTGAGTCCATTACACATAGGATCAAACACTGAAAAAAAACACCTCTAAGATGACAGTCCCAGATTTGCACCATCACAGCAAGACAAGATTATGTTTGTGACCCCAAAAACTGATGCATGTCCGAAAGATCTCAAAATCGGTAAATGTATCTCTCCTCTAAAAATTTCAGTGCCAGAAGCCATACAATTGACTCAAAGTAAAAAGCATTTCAAGTGAATCACACATCCAAGCAAGCCCAGACAGGACATTCTGAAGTATCAGTTGGCCATCATAATGGTTATCTCTCTTTAGGAACTTCAGTGTCAAGAGAACTCCTGGCAAATAGACCTATCTCACATGCTGGGCCCAGACCTGTTCTCTTTCCCATGGTAAAATTCCCACAGGAAGCAGTGGAAATTTTACCTTTAAGATCTACTCAGCACTGTCATTCAAGTGAAAGTGAGAGCTGAGTCTTCTGTAGAGAACAAATAGTTACACACATCTTGATATTTTTCTGCACTGTGTCCTAGCTAGAGAGACTCTAATGTCTGGGGAACAGGGAGCAAAAGAAGAGGGAAAAATGTGGCCTCCTTCCACTGATGGAGTTTATGCACCAATTTATCAATCCTTCTTCTTAACCACTCCTCTGCACCCATGGCCAATAAAAGTTTTGCCCCGTGCTCAACATTTGGTTTCTGCCATCCTTAAATACCAAGCCAGTAATTCACAAAAGGCACCAGGAAAAATGCACTGCTCAGCTCTTAGATTTGGAGGTGACAGCTCTATCACAGAGGAGGAATGAACTGACAGACAGATTGAGGTGGTGCTCCTGTAGCCAAGTAATAGGAATTCAGATTTACAGGAATATATCTGATGGCTACCCCTTTCAAGTCATTAGCTAGAACTCTATCCAATTCTCTAATGAGTCTGGATCTTCCACTAAATTCAGCCATAGGTTCCCTTAAAATGGAAGTCAGCTGATGATGAGGTTGGTTTCAGGATCACAAGTAGACAATCTTAACTGGTAACCCAAGTGTGGAAAGCATCTAAAGTGAACTGAAACTGAGGAGGAGGAATTTTATCTGTTTACATGCTCTGTAGTTCCCATTGGATTTCTGATACCATATTCAATCCAGAAAGCTAGGTATCCTCCACCTGCAGGACTGTCATACTACTTCAATCAGAACTCAGATTTTTCTCTTGCTCTTTTAAATTGCTCACTTGAAGGCAGTAGTCCTCATGGGAGGCAAGTCTATCTGGTGGGACAATGCTTTGCACATCTGCTATAAACTGTGTAGCATGAGTTATACAACTTACCCATAAAAACTTCAGAGATCATCACGTGGAATACAAAAACAAAATCTTGCCTGCAATTAATCATTAAAAGTTTTGTAGCTTGAGACATCTCTCTGTTGTTTTATTGGCCCAACTGAATTTACTGTCAACAGAAAACATTGCTTTGTACTCCTCCAAAGAATTACCACAGATTTGTTTTGTGCCAAACCCTTGCCATTTCCCATCCCACAGACAGTAGAAGCAGATAGGTGCAACCATTTTCAAAATGTTGCCTTGTGTCTGAGAAATTATGTGGATAATGGGATTGTTTTCCATGAAGCTCTTTGTGACATTCATTGCAGAAACTGATGTCCAGATTCAACAGAAGGAACTCAGACTGTGGCCCAATGTAATCAGTGCATAACTTGCATTTTAATATTTACTAATATTTCAGTTATAAAAAAAATAAAATGCATGTTGAGATTTTAAACTAACAAATAAACAAGAACTAATACAAAATATGGTCCATGTCACGAAAGTATAGTTTTATGATGAAATAGTAATTGCACCACAGTTGTAAATAAAGCCAAGGCCAGTCAGAGTGGGTCACTGAACTATCAGAAGGAGTCTCTTGCTATGATCTTGCAATGCTGATATTTCATCTCGGGCTTCAGCGATTAGCCAATATGCTGGATTTTTCAGTTACTTCGATTAGAAAGATGAGATGATATATGAATAGTCTTCTGGTTTATGGATATTTATTTAACAAAAAATACAGATATATGCAAAGGGTATTTCCTGGTGCCTAACAGTATGAGAGCAACAGCATTACATTTCAGTTAACAGTGTGCTGGGAGAACTCTACATTTGAGAAGACTGTAACAATTCCCTTCTCCCTGTGTTATAGCAGTTAAATCCCTGAAACAACACAAGTTAGCCCTGCCGTAACTTTTCAGTCACCAGTATTCAAGGCTGCATTTAATGACTCCTTCCACTCAGCCTGGCAGAAAGGATGCCAAACATAGCTACTGGGCCAAATCAAGTCTCCAGCTGCCCCTATTTCACCATCTGATAGCTGGCAGGCATTGATATTCTCCAGAGTAACAATTCCATCCCTACAATGGCCTTTTCTTCCACTGAGACTGGCAAAACATCACTAGTCTAACACTAGAAGTGTAGACATTCAAAACAGGTTCAGGCAGCTACATTTTATAAAGAGGGATGAAAAAAAAACCTGATCAGGACATATGATATAATTACAGGGTAATAAAACTATAAATGTTGTTAATACATTAATTTAATATCTGGCTTTCTCATCTGGGTGTATAAATCCACAGATCTCCAATTGTTTGCATTTTAGGTTGGAAAAAGTGTTTGTTTTTTTTTTTTACTGATGCCCATCAATAGACATGGATTTTTTTCAGCAGCAGCAGAAAATAAAATATATCAGAAATATTATTGGGGGAAGCTCATCTTCCCAGAGAGTAAGCAAATAAAAAAGCATAAAATAAAAACTCCCATGATGTTATAAAGATTCAATTTATCTGGGTGTGAAAAGCACTCTACCAGAGGAAAAATATTTGTATAAAAAGTGGGGAGGGCAAGATGCTACAGCTACCATAAGAAATGACCCTGACATCCAACTTTCTGATTCCTTTCTGAATATCTGTGCTGAAGTTCTGAAACCCTTGGAAAACACAATGTTTCAGATAAGGCTCATAAAAGCATGACTGTCACAATTTTCCTGGCTAAAACCCTGTCAGTCTCAAAGCAGACTCCATAGACAGCAAAGAGCATTCTAGCCTTAATTTTGAGAGGGGCAAGGAAGTCAGGTGGAATGGCGGTGTGAGTAGGGAGCAGAGATGATGTTTGCAGGAAGGGACAGTGTGACACAGAAGATCTGTAACACATGGCAGGAGGAGCTGGGTGTGAGGGAACAGAGCTGAAGGGAGAGAGGAGGGTGAGATGAAGAGTGTGTTCCAGGAAAGGACTGTTGAGGACAAGGATACTGCAGGAGTCAAGGATAGTTAGGTAGCTTGGAGAGGCATCAGATGATCATTCACCAAAGTCAGAGTGGAACCAAATTTTACAGGCAATAGAAAACTCGTACAGGTTTGCCAGTTGCTGGTTTGAATAAAGTGAACAAGATAAGCCTCTGCAAATACCAGACATTTTTTGTATCAAGAAAGAGACTGAAACTTGTTTTGATTTGCTTAAGTTAAGCTACCTCTGCAAAGAAGCTCTGAGACTCTCTGGGAGCTGGACACACTATTGCTCTTAATTTACTTTATTTTGTACTTGAACAGTACAAGGAGAAAATACTTCAAAATTAATTTAAAAAAGCAATAGTGTTTAAATGGCTAATCTTGAGTGTTGAAGAGAGAGCTTATGTGTCATTTTCTTGTTACAACAAATGCAAAGCTGCCACAAAGCACTCCACCCCTTATTCCAAGTGAGAGTTTCTGGATATGAAAATCACCAGATCAAAAGCCATCTATGCCGCCTACAGAAGACTAAGATGTTCCAACTATGCTCTATATCACTTATCAACAGTAATTTGCCTGTAATTAGCTCAAGTCTGCTGAAGTTTGAAAAGTCTGTTGCAGTTTAAAAAAAAAAAAAAAGAAAAAAAAAAAAAACACACCAAAAAACCAGACCAAAAGTCCAAATCCCAACCAACAAACCTCCTGCAAAGTGATATTAAAAAAACCCACAATTGATACATGTACTGTACTGTGGGGAATTCTAATAGGTAGAACAGAAACCTCTGAAGGACAGCAAGTAACCTAAAAAGAAGTAACATATAAAGCTACCTAGTAGAGCAACAAAGTTTAGGATTACCCTATGAGGTTTAAAGAGGTAATCCTGTTTTGTCCCCATGGGTTGGAATGAATGCATGCTACTGTCGATTTCACTGTATTCTCCAGAGTTTACATGTAGGTATCTCCATAATTGTGTGTACAAGCTGAGAAGATGCACTACATTTTTCAGATGAACAAATGTCCCTTTGCAGATTATCACTTTGAAACCTCATTATTTAAAAATAAATAATCAGTATCTGATCAGAGGACACATGGCACAACCCTTCAATGCAGGCAGCAATCTTCTCAAAAACTATTTTACCCCAGTTTTCCTTTGGAGAGAACAGAGTGCTTGCTTACTTTTTTAACAAAGCATAATATTGGCTTTGAGCAAAAACTGGGAAAAAGAGGAAACAGTTGAAATTTTTTACATGTTTGCTATAGAATTTTATCTTGTCAGCACTTTCAAGAATTAGTATGAAAAGGATCACAGTGCTCCTTGCTAAAATGAATTCTCTGAAAAAATATTGTCACAGTTACTCTTAAGAATCACAATACATTTTTACCATACCACCTTAAAAGAAAAAGCAAACTAATTAAAAAAAAAAAAAAATTGCATCAAGAACTCAAGTCAATAGCAAATTTTTTTAAAAATTCCTCTCTGTGTATATATAAAATATATATACACATAGATACATAAATTTATATACATAAAAAATAAACCCCAGTCTTACCTACAGTGAAAAATCCTGAAGTTATATAAGAATGAAGTGAGATGAATCCCTTACTCATAATGAGAATCAGATCACAAGCAGAAAGAAAGTGAAATCGGAAAGCTAGTTCCTGCTTGAAAAACCACAACTGTGAGGAAGACACTAAGTTTGCCTATGAATCAGCCAAACATCTGATCTCTGGAGGTAATTAACTGCCTGAAAATAAATGCATCTGGAATCTTTTTGTGGAATAGGAGGTAGGAAAAAATAGAAGCCATGTAAATAATGAAGCTCAGGAGATAATTTCTGTAAATGATTCAATAATTCCTTTATGAAAATTAGAGACTATTGAACACATAGCAAAGAAAGTGAAAATTTTAGCAGCAGCCAGTACTTTTTGATCTACACAAGTAAAGGAAAAAGGAATTTCAGAATTACTGAAATTTTAGAGTCACATTTTTTAAAATAAAACCACTCCAATTTAAAATGTTTATATGCTTTTTTAGCCCAGACATAAATCGGAGCTGGAGTGCAGGTTTTCTGCAATACACAGTTAAGATGGATGTTTCTTCACAAACTGACAAGCAGTACAAAACACAAATTAAAGCTGAAACATTTCTAATTTGCACAGTTGGAACAAAAATATAAGTCAGGCAAATCTGGTTGCCTTGCTCTCCAAGTCTTCTGTAAACACAGTCCAAATGATGAATGACTTTGACACTTATATGCAAAAGAATAGGAAATATGGTCTGAATGAGACATTTACTTGCCCCATTTTGTTGTATTGGTAATACTATATTTATGAATTATAGCTTTATATTCTGTAGAATACTTAAAATTTCTTCAATTAACCCAAAATATGAAAAATACTTAGAGATCTTTAGATATTTTAACATCTTTCTAATACATATTACAGGCAGAAGTTAAAAATACTCAAAGAAAGAAATATGCTTTTTATTGCAAGTCATTTGATTCCTTCAAACTACATAGAAGAGTCAGAGTTGCACCATCTAAAAGACACATTTTCCTCTAAAACCGAAAGCTTGCAGTAGCTGGACTGTTTCATTTGCCCACTCCAGTCTACAATGTGGATATTCAAATGCTACTCTCAAACTGGGAGGACACTTGCATTCTTTGAAATATGACATTTCTGGCAGTGAAGTGGTTATTCTTTGACTTTTGAACATTCAGTAATGTCTTAAGATTCCAAAACCAACTGATAGTTAAAATCATCATATTATTATTATTCTTTTAGTCATCAAGTCCCTTTAAGAAGTGTTACAAAAGGACAAAAAATTATCGTAAGGCAATTGTAAATAGTGCTTTAACCATTGTATAAAAAGAAAATTAAAATCAATTCTGACCTGCTGAGAATGTGAATTCTATGTTCTGTGGTTTGCTTTTGTTGCTAACAGATTTTAAGGGAAAGGCAGTGCCAACTGCCAAGCAGGCACATGTCCCTCTCACAGACACATTATTACAGCAGATATCAATCACAAAGAAACATAGCATAAACCAAGTTGTCATGGTTTCCAAAAAACCCTATGACCAACAACTCTAAGAAGGAAAAATGCAAAAAGTGCTGTGCAGAGGATAAAATGACACATGAAGAAAATCAGACTTTTCCAAGAGATCATGAACCTTTGTCCAGGTTGTGTTTCTCATCTCCTGTGCCTTTGACTCTCCTACTGATCTCAACCCCCATGGATGCATGTGTGGATGTAAAGCCCTGTGTGCACAGCATTACACAAAGACTTTCCTTGGGCTGCAAATGAACTTTACAGGACATTGGAAGAAGAAGACCTGCAGGAAGACAGTTTGTTATGGAAGCCCTGGGGACTGGAAGTCTCTCTGAAGTACACTGAGTGTGGAGCAGTCATGAGATGCCACAATGGGTTGCTGCAGCACACAGAGAGGGGCTCCTGCACCACCATCAGGACTGAGGCTGGAGTCTTGCATGTCTTGTGATACAAAAAGTGAAGTTTCATGGCATAGCAGCTCCACAAGAGCAAGGAAGGAGGAGAGAGTGTCACAGAACTCTGCATTGGGAAAAATCATTTCAACTGGAACAGGCCAAAAGCTAATGCCAAGGTTTATTGAACCAAAATAGTGTGGAACTTTAGCTCAAGAGAGAAAATTTGATGGAAACAAGCTAAAAATCAATTTTTTGAGCACTTTTCCCTGTGTAGCACAGCTGGAGATTGGTTTCTCTTCAAGAGCAGCTGATGAGAGGCAGCAGGGCATTGTGGATTTTTAGTTCTTTTGTCACAGGACAGTCACAGCTCCTCTCCTGGCCTCCTCAGGGATAGTGCCACCTCCTGAATGTGATCACACCTTAAGGTATCATTCAGTTCCCTTTGCATTCATGAAAAAGGGAATTTCTTCCAGTTCTGATTTAGATCTTTCGTGGATCAAGCAGGTGCTTGCCCACCCCTACTTCAGTCTATAGCTAAGCTCAAAGTCTATTGATGTCTCTGACATTCTGATCAGTAGCTTATTAGTCTGACTATAGCCCACTAGAGTTGTCTGTTAAGATATAAAGTAAAACCTTTCATTCACCACCTCTGACTGCAGGACTTCAATCTGAATGTGCAGAGATCCCGACTCAATTGGATGTAAATCATACAATTTATTGTAATATATTCACCTTCACACACAGAGCCTCCAGGTAGACCCATCAGCTAGAGCAGGCAATCCTTAAGGAAAGGGAATAGAGAAAAAAGCTTCTGTGCTACACATGATTAGAAATAGGCCAGCACCTCAGAGCAGGGCTGTCAACCATAGGCCTTTCCATTCGAACATACAGAGTAGAAGTGCTACATGGGGAATATCTTCATGTTTTTCAGTCCCTCAGCAGCACATAACTTGAGAAAAGCCTTCCTTGGCCCCTACTGCATAGTATGAGCATCCCATCTGTTCCTCAGGTATCCTCTCATGCATCACGGCCATCATGGTGCTTTGCTGACTGTCACTGGTCCCTTATCTATCTTATCTTTGCTCCAACCACACCCTATTTCAATTACAGCTAGTCGGTGATTTTATTCCTCTTCCAAATGATTGTGTGTAGGTGGATTTTGAAAGGCCCTGGGCTCTTCTCTGTTTTGAACAAACTCTACTGCTGTACACCAGTGCTCAGAGGTGCTCCTGTAACTGAACTTTCAGAAGCACTTGTTTGAAATTATGTTTAGAGATTTCTTACTTAATTGAAGAGAGAACTGACACAAAACCACAGATGGGACAGATTCCACTCCAAAAGATGTGTGGCTCAACCCAAAGAACACCATGGCACGTGTCCATCATTCTGGAGATACTTCCATGTACCTGAAGCTACATCTCATGAAGAGACAAGCCAGTGCACAAGAATGATACCAGATGTTTCATAGGGTCATAGCCTCAGCGATTCCTTAAGTCACTAAGAGCCCCTAGCCTATTCTTGCTGAGTTGTAAGTAGCAAAATCAGCCCTGTTTCTCTCCCCAGCTGTAAAAAGGGTTTGGACCTGGTGACTACCATATGTCTCCTCAAGGCCACTCTTGGGGCCAGATGAGCTACCTATGCAGACAACAAAGTACATGATATTTTATTCAATTTCTTCCACAGGACATTGGAAAATCTATGACTTTTCTTGATTTTGGTAGATAGACCTGTGAGGAAAACCAATGTAGTGAAAAGCTATAATCCTGTTGGAGGCTGGATAAGAAAACCAGCGTCCTCACAAAAGAAGAGAAGATCCTTGGGAAAAGAAGGGAAGATAGAAATGGCCCAAGTATAATAAGTAGCAGACTTATAAGGTGTGATGGGATGGGATGATATCATGGTATCTCCAGGATAAAGGTGTCACAACATGGATGCAATAGCTAGATGCCTATTGACTACACAAAGGGGAACTTTGAGTTCCAGGTTATTAACGGAAGGCTTCAAAAACATACACCTTACACTTATTTGTAAGGCAGGCTGATCAGGAAAGTATCAGGCTGGGAATTTCTCAAGATGCAGCTATTTCATTAGAAAATGATGGTTCATTGAAAACAAATATTTGCCAGGAAAATTATGTCTGTTCACATAATTTTCACACAGATTTCCAGATAATTTAATTTAAAAGTTTGAAACCAAGAATATCTGAATTCACTTAAACTTAGTTTCTTTAGGTTTAGAAATCTTTCATGTGTAAATGGTGAAACCTGTATGAAGAGTTCAAGTACTATCAAAACATCTCTAGTAATAGAAACCATCACTAGTTTTCAATATTTATTGAAAAATAAGTTTATATGTTTCATTTTAAGGAGGTATTAAGTGCCATTTAGCTCATTTGCAAGCTGTAGACCTCACGCTTTGATTAGAAAATACTACGGGTGAGATAGGTCTGTCTGTTAAAGAACAAAGGCACAAATAAAAGTTCCGTATCATTGCAGTTTGAAGTTTAAAAATCTTCTAAAAGACAGGCAAAGCCTAAGTCTTTCAATTTTGTCACTACATGTCCACTCCAACTCACAACCAATATGTTGCTTAGACACCTGCCCAGAAAGACAGACATCAAAATAAAAAAAAAAAAATAAAATCTAAATCAGATAAAGTGAAGCTTGAAATGGACCACTGCAAGCAATTAGGGCTTGGTAAATAAATAAAAATACGGAGTAAAAATTTTTTTTAAGGAGATGGAGGGAGGTGGAGAAGAAAAAGCCCAACTGTAAAAAGTATTACCTGAGTCCTCATGCAATTAAAATTTGTGGGTTAAGTTCGGGTTTGTTCCACATGTTTTGCACCAGTTCCAGTAGTATTATACAGTTTAATATCTACCCATCAAATGATGCCTTTGGCATAAGGAAATCCCCAGGAGTCAATTTTTACATATTCCCTCCTGATCTTTTGTGTAAGCAGCAGGGCCAGTGAAAGGGAATGTGGTTTGAGACAACCACAGGATCCAATTAGTCTCACTTCTGGGGTGGTCCCTTGGGGACATAGACAGTGGATGTTAAATTTACTACCCATGGATACTGTAATTTACGTTGGCAACTGTTATCAGGTAGCACCAAAATATGGCACATAAATATTATGAACCAGAGACTAACCACAGGAAGAAAGCAAGCTTCACTTTGTGCCTGCAGGTAAGACTGTTCATGAATGCAAAACTAATAGACTGATTCTTTTAAAACAAGTATCTTCTTTAGGTTTTAAAACGATATACAAAAGGGGCTGAGTTTCGACTGAATCCACTTAACTCATGCTGAGTTAAGTAAGCCAACACTTGAACAAGGAATGTGAAATGAGGAGACAGAACACAAAAAGGATGATGTTGATTCAACAGAATCTTTTTTAAAGATAAACTGATGCTATCCAAAGGACTTTTTTTCTGTAAAAATTTGCAACAACATGAATGAGTAATAAAAGAAAAGGAAACAAGGAGGGCAGTTCTGTCTAGTCGCCTTGAGGACTTTCTTGCAAACCCATATTTGCATCCCATCAAAAGCTGTACAATAGCATACAGTATTGTGAAAGTACCACAAAAACCTGAAGTTCGTAGGATATCTTAGAAAGATTCCCAATAAGCCAGAATGCTCTCTGAAGCCCAAATTTTGCATGGAGAAATATGCCCCATTGCGCTCTCCCACTGCACCCACAGTGCTAAAATTCCTAAAACCCCACACTCTGCTGTCAGCTAGTACCAAACCACGCCTTTTAGAAAATAAAAAAGCAGCTTGCTCCTCATATTGAAAATTTTACCCAAGTAATAACAAAGAAAGATTCTTTGAGGGGGGTGAGTGGAACAAAAGAAAAGAAAAATAAAGGGGGTGAAAGTTCTGTAATGAAGGTTGTATTCCAGTTGGCAGCCTTTGCGGTCGTATAACACATGGGAGCCTGCAACTTAACAGTCATGATTGATATAGGTTAATTTTGTCCATTTCTCACCAGATATCCTGATTAATTAATAATTACTAGTTTTGAAATATTAGTCACCACATAAACTATTTGACATATATTGGTAACCACTCTGAAACTATGTGTTTTCTCAGCTGCTTAATTTACCCTGAATATCTGCACCAGTTAGCTTAGAAAAGGAAACAAGAAAAAAACCTCTTTAACATAATAGAAGGATAAATATGTGTGCATGAACATACATAATATTTTTATGTATATATTCACACATGCACAGACACATACCCAAAAATATTTCGCCGAAGTGTAGCGAGTTTTGAAGAGATCTTGGCACTACTGAAGGATTCATATAAATGAACCTGGAAAATGATTGTCAAATAATGCACATCAAGGCAAAGAACAACATATACAATACTAAATACTTTGAGCTTACTGAGTTGCTTGCTTGGACTTGCAGGAGAAACCTGAAAACTGGTATATAGTCAGTATGAAACAGTATTAAAGAGTATGTGTTTTGTCTCCTATTCATGCATATTTCATAATTTATGTTAATTGTGAATTTTAATCATCAGTAATCTTCAAAGAGGTGTAGAAAAATATCTGAAAGAGAGGTTGAATACAAGGAATAGATTGGGTACAGTCACAAATCAAGGGGTGGACTGAGGAAGCAATCTTGGCTCTGTAGGACAAACACTCAACAGCATGAGGGGACTAATGTCACAATAAGTCAGAGACAAGGCAGACTTTCTCCTAAGGGAAAGGGAGGGGAAGATGAAGGACTCTGGTGCAGGGAGGCAACTCAAAAGTAAGAGTTTGGCACGGACAAAAAGATTTAGGTGATCTGTGGGTGGCAGAGCAGGGATGCAAAGCAACTGTTGGAATGATTGACAATTCATTGAGGTCTGCAAGTATAAGTCATCATCTAAAGACTTGTATCCCTCACTGTTGACTGTCATGTTTTAGATAACACCTACCTCAAGGTTTCAGTTAGGAGCCCAAAAACAACCTGGGGAAAAAAAAAAAAAAGAGTTTCCAGAAAATCAACATATGAAACATATGCAGAAAAAAAATTTCTCTTGCACTTCATTGCTACAATGTGTCCCAGGCTTGACCACTACTGCCTTAGAAGAAGGGAAGAGAAAAATGCCATCACACATCATTACACAAAGTCCTGATGTTTTATAACCTGTTACTCTCCCTGAGTAGTATAACAAATGTCCTTGCCCAGCTTCCAACAAACAAATGAGAACAAATAGAAGACATAGTGATGACCTTGTAATCAAAAGGAAAAGCCATAGGCTCTTTATATCCATCTATAGCTTGGTTAAAGAGCAGAGCAGAGCAGTACTATACCCTATTAAAGGGCAGATTGCAACTGACTCTAAATCAGAAGACAAGAGGCTACAAAGTAAACTCTTTGTCTCAACATGTCTTCTGAAATTACCGTAGTGTGTGAGGACTACAGTACAGCTCTGCTGCATCAGCTGATGAAGTTGCACTGAGAGAGAAGCAGGACAGAGAAAGGAATTGGGCGTCTTTCACCTCCTTTGCTGTCAGAAATGCTGCTTTTAGCTGGAACCTATGGGAGTTCTTGTTAGGTATCACCTCCTGCTTCTCCTACTAAATGTATGAATACTGAGACAGCTGGATGCGAAACAGAAAGAGTAGGTAAGCTCCCTTCTTACACTTTCGAATGACAGTCTAAGATAACCCCATCTCACTTTATGGAACCTAATTCAGAGTTGAATGTTAATGGATATTTAAGTTGAATGCTCTTCATCTGTTAAAATGAGGTGTATTATGGTTTTCAATTTAATTATCAATTGTATTCAAACTCTATTAGACAACTAATTTGATAAATAAGAGCATCAAATAGGTCACTTGAAGATTAGTTCTTCCTGACTTTCAAAAGCTTTTGTTATTTCCATCAATACCAGAAAACCTTCTCATCTTCCTATATCCAGAAAATTTAGGGTTCTGTTGTGATACATCTTACTTAGCATAAACAACAACCGACTCCTGCAAGTTCCTAAGAGAAGGAGGCCTGGGGGTGTTCCATGGGAAGGTCAAAGCAGTCATGAGACTTCCCCATGAAGAACACTGGACAACCATCCTGTCATTGCTTTTAACTGGCACCACCCCTCAGCTGGTTCCTGAGGGTTCTAAAATTAATTACTGATGATCTGGAGGAATTACAGCAACCTCTGAAATCAAGTCCTTTGAACTGATACATTCCAAAGTGCAGAAAATAGTATAGTTGTGCAACAATCTGAATTACTGTGTGAATACAATGCATTTAAAGGTAACCACTTTCAGTTAAACACAACCCTGGGAAAAAAAAATAAAAGGAAAAATCTTTGCTTTGCTTCTTGTAGAGCAGGCACATGAATTAAAAAAAGGACATTAACAGCCCTTAAGGTTCCTTCATACTTTCACTTACCTCAAGGAAATGTATTTATCCTGTTATGACTAAAATAAAATAGTTAAAGAGGACTAGGAAATTGAATTCAAATGCAGAGATCCATAGCTTTCCTCAAGCAGATTAGGTAGCATTTGAGAACAGGGATCTCTATTGTGATAAGGAATGCTATGAGTGCATTTACATGGCAAGAACATGCACCAAAATAGCATCAAAAATTTTTCTGCCTGGTCATAAAAATCGGCCTTGTACAAAAGAAAAAGTAATTCTGGCATGGCCCAGTGAACAGAACCACTTCAAAACATTTGAATTTAAGAAATCTTTTAATTGTGCATTGATTTATGAACTGGTGCGTTTTCTTGGCAAAAAGATTCAAGAAAAGCAAATATTAAACTCCAGTGCTGGAATACTATGAGTAAAATACAAGTCTGAGCAGGGTCCAGGAATTTACACTTCCACATACACCTTCAACAAGTGGGGTAACAAAGGTAGGCCTGCTCTGCACAAGGGTGAACTTCAAAGAAAATGTTGGATTCTGTAGTCCATACAGACACTGTTACATCAAGGTCTGCTCTCCCTCCTTTTGCATTTTACACAATGGCAGTTTGCCATGCAAGTCATCAGGAAGAAATATTACAGCAAGAAAGTGCCCATTCTCCTTGCAGGTTGCTTGTAAGAAAAAAAGTCCATGGTTTTGCCTACAGTTTAGTAAAGTACACAAATGTTCTGCAAACCAAATGAGCACATCCTCAGTGAGAATAATAGTCTGAATATCACAAGAAGTTTGCTTTAGGTGTTGCACTGAATAGTTTCTATTTCTTAAGTCTTAGCACAGCATGGGATGAATACCAGCTTCCCTCAAGCGAAGGATAACTGCTTTTACAGGAAGAGAACAGTAATAAGATAACATTATTGTTGTAAAGTTATTAATGTTTAGGCATGAATATATAGCACTAAAAGGTTTTCCACAGACACCCCCTTGTCACAGGGAGGAAGCTTGCGTGCCCTTATGAGGTTGCCAGCCATGCTGGCAGGGTCTGTGCCTCTGGTAGTGTCTCCCATGCTAGTCAGGTCTCAACTGAAGGGTCAGACAAAGTGTGTCCACGGGCAGGATGGGCTCGCCAGCCTCC
>JAWWEU010000091.1:26080854-26091011 GCA_035583155.1 Acropternis orthonyx
TGTTGTGTTGGTTTGGGGAAGATAGACTAGATTCTGGGGACACCTTGCTCATATTACTCTGAATCTGGAATACACAACATGACATGTGATCATATGAAGCATACCAGCATATCTCAAGGTCTTCAAAGTGCTGAAAAGGAGAGAAGTCTTTTCTTAAAGAGAAAATGGTCTTCAGATTTAGGGAGAATAGGTCTACTTCACTGAGATACTACAACACATAAAATTTATCTCCTGAAAGAAACTAAATATTAAAAAATGGCTTGTTGTCCTTGTCCAGATATTATTTTCCACATATTACCTTTAAAAAATACAGCTTTTGCTAGTTTATTTCCAAAAAATTCCATTTATATCTTGCAAAATAAAAAATTTTATAAAGGAGGAAATTATATGAAATCCCCACAGAGCAAAGAGCTTGTGTAACCTTTGTAACAAGTGTGTAAAGTGTTCAAAGACCGTGGAAGTGGACCTGCTATAAGAACAGTGATAAACTATGTATCTTGTAAGCTGAAGCTTCTCTCTGAGAAAAACATGTACTGTCATTTCATCTAAGACTGTTGTTTCATAAAAAAGTAAATTTGCCTTCAGAGTTTCTCCTATCACATAAAAAATGATTGTAGTCACATGTGGCAAACTGCTGATCTAGTAAAAGGTCATTTTACTGGTTCAAATTAGTTCAGAAAACTTTGAAGCTCTAATTTTTTATGAAAGGCTGCAGTCAAGATCAAGTATGGTTAATTTGAACAATTCTAATTTTACACTATATCAAGTGTGATTAATGATGCTTAAGCTGATGTATTCACTCTATCGAGTAGCAGTTGTACAGAAATGTAGTCATGAGCCCTAGATCATTTGAATCAACTCTACGTTGGCAATAGGACTACATGCAAAGACCTTGGATCAGAGAGAAAGGCTCATGAGTGCTTTCAAAGTCATATGCCTTATTCTTGTTTGATTGTGTTTCAGCTGGACCTAATGGCACATTGACATGAAAACACCTCTGCTTCCTGGGATGGTAGGTTCAGAATTTGTCATTCTTAAGATTTCATTTGGGTGTAGGTGTACCTGGCAAACCCAGGATATGAGTCAATATTTGCTTCCTACAGAGTAATTACATGGAAGAGTGGAAGAAAGAAAGAATAACAGAAAACAGTGGAAATATATTCCCTTAAGCTTGGGTTTTCCCTTAGTCCACAAACACTCAGACTAATCTCCCTCATCACTTAATTAGAAAGAATCACAGAAAGAATTACTGAGAAGGATCACAGTACATCAATCACCAGTGAGAGGACTATTTGTCGACTAATAATTACGTGTCTCCAAAGGCTGTGGCTCAAAAATTCTCCTTGTGGTTGGCTGGACTCATTCTGCCCAATTTCAGACCTACCTGAACAATTCCATCTGTGGTCCATATTTGTCTGGTCGGCCAAAATGCAAGCTTGAAAGTTAAATAAAGATGAAGAATAAGTGCACTGCATGTTTTAGGAACAACCAACATTAATAATACCATCAGATTGAAGGATGCTCCAGTGACAGTCACTAAAAGGTAAGGGCAACATTTCAGTGATTTTTTTTTTCCCTTGGGTGGTTTTTTTTTTTTTTTAACTGAATCATTCAGTACAATTCTAAAATATTGATATTGGGATCATATGTATTTTCATGTGGGCATTATTGTTGTCTTTGTGTGAGAGCATCTGGCAATGGAAAGATTCTGGACAGTGCTATTAAACATTTAGAGATTACAACCACATTAAGAGAAACTGGTTTTTACTTGAGCAAAATTTTATATACAACAAAGCATCTCTTTCAAAACTTTTATGACATGGCAAAACACATATCCTCTGAATTAATTTCTGACTATCTATTCATTTATCCATCCTTCCAAGCCTTTTGTGATGAGTTTTTCTAAAACACAGCAGTACAGACCAGTCCACTCTCACTTTACCCTCATTTAACATCCTAGGTTACTGGCCAGTTGGTTCTTATGAACTCTGAACATGTCAACTAAACAGCACAGGCTTACAAAAATAAGATTAATGGGAAGATTGATATTGCTTGAGCAGACAGCAAATGCTCTTGGTCCTGGACGCCTTTTTAAAGGATGATAGCAACTTCCTTGCTTTCCTCTTTCCAGCCAACTACAGAATGCAAAATCTATCCCCTTTACTGCTTAAATCATGCTTACATCCAGAGGTCAGGATGCCATCCAGGAAACATCAGATTTGTAATCACTTTCAGGTTGATTAAATATTCACACATTTCAGTCCCTTCCCTTAGTTTAAAATGCACAGTAGAAATGCTTCCTTTTTAGGCAGGATATTAGTTTTTGTGATACAGTCCAATTACAGTTACCTTGTAATCTTACTCCTAGCACAAGGCTCCCCAGACTTAGACAACTTTCTTCAGGGATATTCTGTGATTTGAGACAATGTGAATCTTGTTACAAATGACGATAAGTACTTTTAAGATATTGTTTACTGCTGTTGGCCACTTCTGATAAATCCCACTGAATTCAACAATACTAACGACTCACTTGTGTAAATAAATGCCTGTGCAATTCATGCTCATTCAACCTGAGTTCCACTTGCCTTCACTTTGCGCCACTTGGGTCTTTACCATTTTATTGCCAGTTTTGGAAATTAATCTGGCATTTATCTTTGAAATAACACCAGCTTGTACATTTAAACTCACTATGTAGTCTTGGAATCCTTTTTCTAAAAATATTTGCATGCTTTACGTTTACATATATGGACATTGTTCCGTATTAGCTGCAGTATTCACACGTATGAAGTTAACACTTGCAGAAATCTTTCCATGGGCAAAGTCTGTGTGATAAAAAGGGAAAACCCCCTCACTTTTAAATTAAACTTTAAAATAAACCACCATCAACCAGCCAGGAAAAGCTAACTGCAACATCTGAAGAATGAAAAATTTACCCTCCCAAAAGCCATTCTTTTTCCTACACTGAGCAGCACATCAATACAAAGATTTTCAGTCCAGAGGCTGATTCCTTCTCTGGAGAAAAAAGAATATGAAAAGAAAAACTACACAACTGTTAGTGTGTTCCATTTTTCTAAATTTTTACCTTTAAGTTTGGAAGAAACTCTTTAGTACACAGAAAAGAAAAAATTTTGCAGTATGCCACATATGTTGAAAAGCATAACTTCATACCAGCATTTAGAAAAGCAACTAAAACTCTAAATATATGAAAGGCTTCTTTTTTCTACAAAAACAACACAAAAGTAATAAAACAAAAGAAGGCAAATATTTTTAAAGTTGCACAGCTGTTTTAAAACTTCAGTAAGCAAAATACCAAAATTTGTTTCTGTGGTTATGCAGTACTTTTTGTTAAGTTACGCCTTCATTTATCAGTTTAGCAAATGATATTTTTCAAAATAGTCTGGGAAATTTTAATTAAAGTACTCTTATTTTAATTAAAATATTCTTATTCAGCATCTTAGATGTAAGTAACCTAATTACATTAAGTGATACTACTGTCGACCTCTGCTTTACCTTTGAATTTCAGGACACTACCACATTCCTCTATTAAGACTGTGCAACTGTTTTTATGGTGTCTGTACTGTAGATCTAGGAACATCTAATGCAAGCTTTTCTTGGCTTTTTGTAATGGATGCACAAATGTGTCTCCTGATCTCATCTGTCAGGTCTTACTGGTGAAATGTCAGACAGGTTTATTTGCTTTTTATGCTCCAGATAGCAGCAATCAGAAGACCAGTAGAGATGAAATAGAAGACATATTTAGTGACTCTACATGGCCTATAGTCACCTCTAGTCTTAAGGGGACTTTTCTTTTGACAGTCATGTACATAACAACAGCACAACAATGCAATAAGTGTTAAGTCAGTCGAAACAGGGACACCTTGTTACTCTTTCATGTCTTTAAAGAAACCTGCAGATGCCTTGTTTGGACCTCACTAAATTTAGTTTTACAGAATGGGCAGATATTAGAAATAGGTGACAGTCTAGTGAATTGATTACAATAATTTTATAAAAGATGTAGAAATAACATCAGGTATCTGCAATGGAAAGCCACAATCAATAGCCATTCAAAGCAGCTTTAAAACTAGAACTGTGCAATATATGTTAACTACAGCATACAGATTTTAAAAATAGATAAATAGACCGATTCACCCTATATCTAGCAGCAGAAGACTTTTTAGAACACCTTTTTTCTTTAGCAGTCCAGTTGCTCAACCCTAGGGTAAGTCACTGTGGTAATTGCTCTTTCAGTCTGTGTGTCAATCATTCTGCAGCTGAAGTTGGAAGAAAACTCCCCTTGTCTCCTACAGCCCCACCAAGAACGTGGTACTTTCCAAATTTCTGCCAAAGGCAGAATCTTAAAATATTAATAGCAAGAAAAATCTACCTTGAGTGCACTACTGCCTCTAAAGTGTTTTTCTCCTGCTGCAGGATGAAAGGAGAAGTATCAGTACCAAGATTACTGCCTATCTAGCACGAAGAGGCATGTGAAAAGGAAATTAATAAAACACAAAAGAAAAAAAAGCATGAGCAGATGGCATTTACCTTGCAGCACTAGCGTTAAACCTAGATGGGACTTCATCAGAAGCTTCTTGACAAAGCGTACCGTGAAATGCAGAAAGCCAGCTACACCAGAAGCCTTACTTCCTCCACTGCTAAAGCTAGAAAATGTTAGATTACTCGCAGGAAATAGCCAGCTTAATCCAGGGCTTGCTGCTAAGACTAAGAAACAAATCAGAGACTTACATAGCAGTACAAACAGCTAAAAATTTCAAAAATATTCAAGTTACTATAACATTTGTGCAACAGACAATACAAACTGCAGTTTAATCACAGATTTTAACTTGGCTACACCAAGTAAATTCAGGTGTAGCCTGCAATCTGCTTTTGGAGGAACCAGAAGAGAAGGGCACCTCAGCACCTGTTTAGGATGAGGAGTGTCCTGGTTAGCAAAGTCTTCACTGATGTGTTTTAACAGAAATTCATCACTCACTGATCAGTCTCAGCAACTCCACACCTGTAAAATTTCTTTTAATCAGATTGCCAACATAAGAAGTAATGTTTTTTAAAACATTTGGCCACTCAAGTCACTTTCAGAAAAATATTTATATGCCCAAAAATATTAAGTTTTGTTGTATTAGCCTTTTAGAACAAGCAACACTGTATTTTGGGAAGACAGAGAAATGATAAATATTAGTAATCTAGTATCCTGAATCATATGACTTTGTCTCTTCAACATGCTTTCAATCAGAGATTCATAAAAGCAAGCAATTAGAATGCCCCTTGTGTACAGAAGAAAAGCACTTCTGATGGCACAAACCTCCTTGCAAATACTCAGACAGTTCCCATATGATAGGTGACCTTCCACACTTTTGTCCCAGTGGACAAGACTCATTTAGGACACTGATTTTGAAAAAAAACCACTGAACTTTTTCCTCAGATTAAAAGCAAGCATTTCTCAGAGGAAACCTGTCTTCAGAAGACTGGACGGTCCAAATATCTGGTCTAGGCTTTTCAAGGAAAAAAAATGCAATTACATCTCCATGCTGATGGTAAAAAACTCAAATACAGATTAATCATTAGTTAATACCTGGTAGCAAGTACTTCTCTTCAGCAGAACTGTAAAAACACTGACAACCCATTACTCCCTATAAAGTTTACACTGAATTTTTTAAGTGCCTAAAACACTTGGGAAGAGGCCTTTCTACACAAGATCTTTCAGATATAATCACTAAGACCTCTATAAATCTAATTCTGCTTTACACATTTTGCTTAGTAGTTATAGGAATTAATCAAATTTAGTATGATTTTCAGGACAATCTAGATGATTTAGACACACCACCCTTAATGAAAAAGGCCACAATGAATGCTTTCATTATTTCCAGTGCAAAAGTGGGTCTGGATTGCTTCAAAAATCTCTGTCAAGTGTAATCTGAAAATCACTACTGAACCATTTTGTTAGATGCTGCATAAAGGAAGTTACTGTTGAAAATTATGATAGACAGTAAAAGCTAAACCAAATAGCAAAGACAGCCTTACTATCTATCCATTAATATCCATTTACTATGTAGGGCTTTTCTCACTTCTACAGGACATACCATTGATATGGCATTGACTGTGTATAACTCAAAACATTAATTGACATGCACAGTAAATTCTAACCACAAGTTAAAGAAATGTATTACACAGGAATCACTAATCTCTGCTCATAATGGCATAAAGTTGTCTTGTTTGCCGTACTTGGATTTATTAAACAAAGTGAGATAAACCTCTGCCTAAGAGATACTGTATGTAGAGATGGGTGTATGTAAGGTACTTCTTCTATTGTAAATCCATTCTGCTTGACTTGTAAAACATTAGGCATCTCCTGTTGACTCTATGCCCTCTTTTGTCCTGCAAAAAGTTTAAAAGATTGAAGATGTTCAACATCCACCCAAAAAGTTACCTTTCAGCATGGGACACAGTTTCATGGATTGTGCAATGAAAACCCTTCCCAGGTGTACATAATATGCTGTTAATACGAGAGACAGTGATGAGGATTGCATCTCTGTGGAGTATATTTTTCACTTTGACTGGTGATTAAAGTGTATGCATTTCCACAAATGCCAGCTAATAAGAAAAATATTTGGAAATAACAGATCAACTTTATTAAACTGTGGGCCCTATCTCAATTTTGAAATCTGTTGGATTTCATTAAACGTGACAGCAAATTCATGTATTTTTTGTATTCTTAGAATGTAAGACAATTTTGTATCAGTCCTGGGCCATTGTTTGAAACAGGTTCTGCAAGCAAGTTGGCTGATGCTTACGCACCAGACCTTCATCAATCATGTACCTTTGTAAAATCACTCCATAGTAAATGTGGTTTTTCATTTCTTCCATATTATAGGTGAGAATCCAAAGCTGTGTAATGCCAGAACAGAGTACAGACAAAAGGATGTCCCAAGAGGGTTTTTCAGAATACCTCGATCAGTTGAAAGATCTCAGATTTCATTAGGACTATTGGTTAAGAAAGCACATAGACTTCACCTAAGCACCAGTGATACCAGGGCAATTCTCCTATGACAAGTGTTCTGCACTCCTTAAGCCTCTACAGTGTTTTATAACCTAAATCAAAACCATTCAAATAATAAGATGAGCCTATGTGGCACACTAATAATTATTTCTACCATCAAACTTGGGAGTGGTTACAATCCTATAGATGTAATCTCTCCATTCAATGATATAATTCTATAAGTGTTTGTTTTGGCACTCACCTGTGGAAGCCACATTGATATTGAAAAACTGAAATACTTGTTCCCACAATGGGTGTGGACATCGTGAAATCAGTAGATGCCTGTTAAAAGAGATTGCAAAACACTATTTTCTGTCTTTTACAGTCATGTTGAAAACCATGAGAAAGTGATAGAATATTTGCTGGTAGGTTGCATTATGATTTAAACTCTGTTTTACAGGTGTTACCACTACAGAAGACGTAGCTGCTTTCAAAAAGTTATAAAGGCAGCATTTACAGGAGCACTCAGCTAGTTTGCAGTTATTCTACGTAAAATCACACTGCAGTCTGTCAGAGGAACAAGCTAACCAGTCAGCCCAATAATGTGTTTCGTTCTTGAGATTAGGCACTAACTCAGGTCTCATAAGCTATATTATTCTGTTTATCAGTGTTCCCTCCAACTGATTCCATCTCTCAGAGGAATTGCCCCAAAGGAGAGTCAGCCACAACATCCAAAGAAGGATGATCAGCTTTTAGTCTGTCAGACACTTGCTGCGTAAGTATGGAGGTAAAAGGGAGACCAATAAGGCGTGGATACTATGCTCAGACCTCTAAAAGCAGCCGAAGTCTAACATAAGCAAAGATGGTAAATTTGCTCTGTAACTGATTTGGTTGAAGAAACGGGCATGATATCCTTCTAGGAAGTCTTTTCCTGATTAAAAATGAACTGGAGTTTGCAAATCCGTGGTGTTGACAGACTGATGAAGCCCATACAGTTAAATCAAATGACTTGGATGAAAGTCCAGCAATTTTTTCTGAAATCAGAGGAATTTATGCATGACAGTTTTTCTAACACCTTTAGGGGTCTTCTGTGTGTAACCCACACAAGAGTGTTCTTCTAGTAAGGAATACTGTTTCTAAACCTCAGTTTCAGTTCCATACAATACCGAAAATCACTGACCTATCAGTCTTATTCCGTCATTACTTTTATTCTATTGCTCATCTGCAGTCGTCATCAAGTGCAGATACAAGATCACAGCAGCTGTGAAAGTTACACTCTGACTCAACCCACCACAAAACTTCTGTCCCTTAAGAGAGCAAGACTCTTGGGGTCTCTGTTTTAATGCAGAAAATACAAGAGGTATTTTTATGACACAGTATGTCCTCTCACAAATTACTGCGTTGTCTTATCCTAAGCTTCCTCACTGGTAAAATGAGGCCATAACACCTATCTACTTTCACTTTGCAGGTGAAAAGTACTTAAGGCTAATACAGGTGGAGGAATAACACTGTTCCTTCTGATCTCTACCTTCACACTCTGGGCACTGGAGTCCATAGCAATTTAATTTTCAAAAATTGCAGAAAACTGATACCAGAATTTTACAGAGACCTGGATAATGAAAACTTATGTAGGGGCTGTTTGATTATTAGCCTGGTACTTCACTTCAGTAACTGTTTATGTCAAGCCCATATGAACAGATATTTACAAACACATGTGTTTTTTTTTAATGTTATCTTTAATATATCTTTCTTTCATGGTACAATATGCTGTCACTTATGTATCTATTCCACAAGACAAGCACCAAGAATTTATCAACCTATGGTCTGAAAAAAATGAGAAAGCGCAGAGATGGAGCTCTACTGAGTAAGCTTGTGGAAAGGGTCACTGACAAGTTCCTCACTGCAGTCTGTGAGGAAGCTAATACATACTCTAGTTTTGCTTTGTGGTCTTTTAGGGGTCAACCTCAAACACACTGTTACTACATTTGACACATCTGCAGTATCTCATAATGCTTCTGCAGGGGTACAATGAAATGTACTTACAAGGGTTTTAAACTCTTAATTAAGAACTAGCTGGTAGTTATGAAGTCAAAATTCCTGCTTTTGACCTCACTGAAGTCCTTAATTTTCTATGTAAAGCATAGTAAACCAAACGAATGGTAAATGCTACAATACTTAGAAGAGGCAGAACACCTAGCAGAGGGCATTAAGCAATATGCATGGCACCTGAGTAGTATCTTGAAATGACACAGCTCGCCTCTGAACACTGAAGCAGCAGGGGAAAGAGACAGTCAAGCAGCCAGACTGGCCTTGTGTCCTGCTCCACCAGCTGACTAACACTGCCATTTCTCCCTCAAAGCCCAACTGGAACATGCTCATTTTTTGAGCTCACAGAGGTCAAAAGTGCCTGCCTGCTATGCCATGCTCTAGGACAGTGCATGTCCCTATACGGCCATCTCTACAGGGGCAGAGCTGTCAGCTGTTCATCCAATGGTCTGTCCATACTAGGGGAAGCACTGATACCTGTTCAGGGAAGCTTAGGGACACACTTCGGAGTTCAAAGAGGTCTGTATGAGCCTTAGCCTGGTCTGGAATTCTGTCTTTTGCCTCAAGCAAGAGCTCATTCAAAGCAAACACAGCATTCATTGGTGCTTCTGCAAAGACCCTAAATTCTAGAATCGACAGGTTTGTTAATTAGGTTTGGAAAGCTTTTTTGATGATCTTATTTTCTACATGAAGGAAATACTTTCATTTTAGCAACTCTTGTTCTTTTGTCCATGTGGCTTTGTAAGTCTTGTTACAAAGTACAGGACATGTTCTCTATTTCATGTATCCAGTTAAAAAAAAAAAAAAAAGGAAAAGCTTCACTACCTTTCTTCTGCCATGCAAAATTTGGTAGTCAGACTGTTAATGGTGCTCTTGACAAGAAGAACTGCCTTACACATGTTTAAAGACGGAGGAAGGCAGCAGCAAATGGCTCTGTGCTTAATGAATTTAATGTGAAGCTGTTCGTCAGGCAAGAGGCACTTCAGTGTTATTGAAAAGCAACTTCTAAGAAATCACCTGCTACTCTGCAGGCTGGCAGAATGTTCAGTTCAAATTTTCATTGTTAATATTGTTACTGTAAGAATTAACCCTCTGGAACATTGGACATTGAGAGGCAGGT
>JAWWEU010000091.1:26092807-26123871 GCA_035583155.1 Acropternis orthonyx
AAGAAACTGTTTGTTTCAGTCGTTATGTCCTTGACTAAAAACAGTTGCATGGGTGTGAAAAAGTTGCACTAATGTACACCCACCAAACCCAGAGACTGGAATTCAACTTTCAACAGAAACAGGCAGAAGGAACTATGTTCAGTATTTTAAGTCGCAAAATGTATACCAAGTTAAAGGCTGCTGTCAGTGGATTTGTAGATGCTTCTGAAAATACAGTGGTCTAGACAATTAGATCTTTAAACAGTAGGTGGACATACATGGCATTTAGTTTATGGGCATTTCTTGAAGTCAAATTCAGGTTTTCAGCATAAAAATTCAGTTATCCTTTTAGTATACTCAAACTCAGGAAGAAAAAAAAAAAGGCATTTCCAGCCAACAGAAATATCAGAATAACTGTTAAAAGGATCTGGTTGATGCCTGTAAAGTGCTTCATAACCCCTAACACATCATTATATCCTGTGAATCAACAAGCAGGTGTGGCCCAGCTTTACTACAGGGTAAGGGTTAGGTTTGACTGGACTAGATATCAGTATCACAGAATGCATGGACAGTAAAAAGTGAAAAATGAATGCACACACTACTTTACAAACCCATAGACTCTCCAGTCACTTCCTGATATGTATCAATTTACTAATCATAAACAAAACTCTGGGAAATTATAAGATCAACTTGATTCATGACATTTTTCAGTCTTGTGTGATTGTTGTTTTTTATCTTTTCTAATAATCCTATTAGTATCTAAAAGGTATGACTACAGTTTAATCATTAAAATAATTACAATGCCACTCCTACTGGGGGCCTGACTCCTCAATGAGCTCCCTGTACTCAGCCATTTTTGCAGAAACTAATTATTCCTAAGAGTAGAAGACTGATTGGCATCAGTAATTGCTGGTAAGTAACTTCAGAAAAGTGCTTGGTAGTCAGCAGAGAGTTGGCAAGAAGATGATCTGGTTTGGTGGTCCTTTTCTTCATTCCAAAAGATTTTCCCAAAGGACCCTGCAGTTGAGACCCTGCATGTACAGCCAGAATATTTATAGACTACTCCTCTAATGCTATTTTTAAAGCAAGCAATTTCTGTGTTTCTCACAAAGTTATGATGTATTAATCATGACTGGAAGCAGAGGAAGCCTGCTCAACTCATGTGACTGTTGTCCATGCTGTGAAAAACACCTTGGGAACAAATCCCATAGCCAGAAATTAACCGAGTTGTAATGCACTGACACAGGTAAAAAGGCATTTCACATGGGCTGGGCAGTCTATTCAAGCCTTGCTGGGTTGTACTGAAGAACTACTTTTGTAGCATGTATTGCCTTCATCAAGCAGAAGGTGATTTAAACTGACATAACCTTACAGCTGGTAAAAAAATCTACAGCCAGGTGTTTTGCCAGGCAAAAAGCAGGAAGGTAATGCCTATCTCAAATCAGGAAAAATTGGCTTGGAAGGCCATTGTGCGTCTTCTTATAGAGCACATTAAGGAAAAGCAGTCCACGAGCACATAACTGAAAATACTCTCAAGGAGGTATCTGAAGATTTTATCTCACTAGCTGCTCTGTCAGTTTTGTGGGTTTACAATTACCTTCTTTTAATTTCAAAAGAATGTTTCAAATTGCTGTGAGAACACTGTACAAAAGAATATGGTGCTATGCAATTAACTGAGTACAGAAGGAAATACTGAAAATTATACAAAGATTTTTGATAAGAGTACAAACAGGAACTGAAATAAAGAAAAATGTATTTGCCTAATCACTGCTTTATAAAAGCATGTATTGGAAATAAAGGTCGTTGAATTTAGAAATTAGCAAGATTTTTAATTAGCAGCATGCTTCACTATGGTGTATGCCTGCATACCTTTTGTTCCAAAAGCTCAGAGTTGGCTATTTTATATGGAAATGTTACTTTAAAGGTCATGCTTCAAATGTGTTTTTAGCTTTTCTGTATTGCAGCTTCTAGCCGCAATTTTCCAACTCAGATTGTGAGTAAAATACCACAAGAGAGAAATCCTGAGGGTTCACTGTCGATGAGTAGTAGTATTCAAAACCCACCTAATGTCCCTACTCCACTACTCCAATGTTCTCTACCGTTATTCTCTGTAGCCTAACAGATTACCTAAAAGTTTGTATCTAACCTTGACTTTAGTTTTAAGCTTGAATTTTACTGCTTCTTTTCAGCCATGACAAGGAGCTAGGTCCAAAAATTTGCCTGTGTTTCCCAACTGTACTGTCAGGTCAGATGAGCAACATGTTTTCCACACATAAAAAAGTTAAAAAAAAAAATAATTTAAGATGTGTTTGTCTTACTACCCTAAGAACTGTTGAAAGTATCAGTGATGCTGACTTCTCCGTGATACGGCGATTCGGAGCGCGGCTGCTCCGCGGCCCCCGTGGTATCCCGCTGGTCCCGGCGCAGCGCACACGGCGGACAACCCGCGGGGCTCGGAGCAGCTTAAGGGGCAAGGGCGAGCAGGGCGGCGACGGGACCGGGCTCGCGGGGAGGCAGGACCGGGGGCGAGGCGGAGGGAGGGGAGCGGGGCTGGCGGAGCGCGCAGGGCGAGGCGTGTCCCCCGCGGGCGCGGGCAGCGCTGGGGACGGCGGGGCTGTTCCCGCACCGCGGCGGCAGGTGTGGGGCGGCGGGGATGGGGCCGGCCGAGTCCAGCCGAGCCGAGCCCAGCTCAGCCGAGCCCAGCCCAGCCCAGCCGAACCTCAGCTCTCCCGACTCTCCCCTCGGCCGCTGCAGGTACGGACGGGGCCGGCCCGGGGGAAGGTGGGTGGTGGAGGTGCTGGCGCCGGGGGGGCAAGTGGGGTCCCCCGCGGGTCTGGGGGCTGTACCCTCGCTTCCCGCAGCCGGAGGGGAGTCGTGGCAGGGATCCCTCCCGTGGGACAGCCCTCCCGGGGAGCGGTGCACTTTGGAGGAAGGGGAGCGCGGTGTTCCCGGAGGAGCGGCGGCCCCTAACCCCAGTACCCCTCGGCAGACCCGTGTCCCGCAGGCCCCCGAGCGGGCGCGGAGCCGGCACAGCCCTTGCCTGCGGAACCGGCGGGACAACGGGAGGGACTCGGGGCTCGGGTCCCGCCGGCAGGGGCTCCCGGCCCCTGGGGGTGGCTCCGCTCGTCGGCCAGAGAGTCAAAGTACCGAAAGTCACTTGGCACAGGAGTTGCCCTAACGTGAAGTCGGTATCGTGTTAGCTGCAACGTGCTTAAGGAGTACACCATTGTACGGAGTAAAGAACAAGCTTCTCTCACGCAAATAATGGGGAAAGGGACAGAGCCTGCCGTGCTGAGATGTGGTTTAAGGTAAATGCAACTACAAATAGGGCAACTACTGCGTTTTACAACTAGCCACGGGTAAGACGTACTGTCTGATCACATACTTGGTCACATCCAGTTCTCTGCAGATCTCTGAAATACCTGCTCCAGTAGATTCTGTCAAACACACTGCTTTTTACTTGCGCGAGTTGCTCCTCTGGAATATTTAACTGGATTCTTTCACTTCTATAACTGGAGTTGAGCCATAGTACAAAAAATTTCTGAAGACGAAAGCTTACAAACAATCCAAAATTTTAAATGGTTTCACTTCTTTTTTTTTTTTTTTTTTTTTTTTTTTTGTCTATGAGCTGCTTTAGTAGGTTTTTTTTTTTTTTTTGCAAGCCACTGATTATTATCCTGTGCAAGTGAGTTTGAGACACTTTTGATACAGACTGCTGCTGACGCCTTCATCAGGTGACCTCTCTAATTCAGAAAAAAAGGTGACTTGCAGCCCATGGTTTGCTGACATCTCTGATTTCCATTTTTTTATATTTAGAAGGAACCCGAGTATGCTGAGGTTACACTGCAAATCTTAACTTCCTTTTGACAGTGCATCAGTTTAAGTCCACTTGAGATAGTTTTACAGAAAACTTCTTAAAATAAACAGTATCATTTAGACAGAACTGTTTGACCTGCGTGTGTATTCAGGGACACATAGTTTTACAAGGGGATTTGTTTACAGACTATTTCCAGATCGAATTTTTACTACAGTAAATACAATACCCTCTCAATTAATTTAGAAAAAGAAAATAAAGTATTTCTGTAACTTTTAACACTGAGAAGAATCTGAGCCCATGTGCAGTAGAATTAGGTACAAGCAGGAGAAAAATATCATCCTTCTATACCACCTGACTAGCCAAAGTCTGTTGAACTGTCATAATCTTTATTTAATTCTTAAGTATTTGACATCTGGACTCTAAAACAATTGTCACAGTTGGAAGTAGCAATGGATTTTTTTATTTTTTTTTAATGCTACCTGCATCTGGTTTGGAGAAAAGTAAAGCAAAGTTATAGGCAATTATAATTAGCCCAATATATGACTGAATTCTCAATTTAAATAAAGCATTGTTTCAGAGGGAATGAGTGTTTAACCATTAGAATGAAGGGTGGATCTTCATTATTGAGTGACACAAGGTAAGTTTTCAAGGCAGCAGACTAGTTCGCGTAGGCAAGAGTGTAACAGTATGTAGAAACAGAGAAATCTCTTACGTATCTCTGTAGCTGTAGAGGTGGGTTACAAGTGTATTAGCACTATGACCTCAAATTTTGGACTTTATTCAAGTAGTGGTGGCAGGAGATTTGTGCCTTTTTTTAGATCTTGAAAAGCAAACAGGCTGCTTTAAATATTTGCAGAACACTCTGCAGTTACTGAAGAGTTTCTAGTCTGGGAATAGAATCAGGATTTTTTGCCTTGAGGTCGTGTGTGTCAGCATTTTGGGATGCTTGGCCACAAAGAAAAGAATGAGCCAGTGTTGTCCTGAGCTACAGGAGGAAGCCTGTTCCCTGCTTAGTTTTGAGTGGTCCCTTGTCTTGACGTTTCTCTTTCATTGTGTTGGACAAAAATTATTCCAGGAAATGAAGGAAGCTGTCCTCTTTTTGGAGTCTTCTTAGAACTCTGAAGTGTCATATGTGGGAATGACATTTGTTTTAGTACATACAATTTTTTTTGTTTTTCCTTAGTGCAAGAGTATTTAATGAATGAGCTGTGAACAGAAGGGGAAAGCAAGGGGCTGGAAGAAATGAAAGAAATTATTTATGAGTAAAGAAGAAATCCTTTTGTAAATTCCAATTTTTTTCTTAGCTACTGATTCCTTTTCTGTTTATTTCCATTTATCTCATCCCATGTGACTATTGTTATGTCTCCTGAGGAAAGTTAAGCAGTACTATTTCTCCTTAAAAATAAATAGGGATGACAGTCAAGTTCAGAAGCCAGAACAACAAGGCACAGGATTCCCTCCCATGATATAAAAAGTAGTATGTCTGGAGGGTGGAAGAGTTACAGGATGGACAGAATTGAGGAACTTCAGCAAAGTTTTATACTTGGCAACTAAACCCCCACAATAAAAATACAATTCAATGAAGAATAATAGTGTAGGTTTGGTTGTTCTCTGAGAGGGTTAGGGGAAGAGGCAAATGAATTTGCTTTTACAGTATAGATGAACTTAATGTTGGACTTGGCTCAGAGAAGCTCTGGCCATCTCTTCTGCATCTTGGTCTTCCCTCACTTGTTAATGATGTTGCACAATTGGCAGATGAACAGTTGCTGTGAGAACTTTCCATCAGAGGAAAAGTTAGTGGTAGGAGGAGTGTCTTTATGAAAGGAACTATGACAAGTCTGAGAACAGGGCAGATGAATTAGTTCTTAAATTTGATATTTGTTTTTAAGAGAGACATGATGCTAAAAGATAGGATAGTGCCAGCCTACTGTACAGTCTTCCTTCTCTGGATTTTGTCTTTTGCTGCCTGTTTTCAATGTTAGTAGATGTGCTGATACAAGTTTTAAAGTAATGTAAGCCATTGTCTTTTAAAAAAAAATTATATTTCCCTGTTGTGACTGGGGAAAAAAAAAAAAGAAGCAAAAAAAATATTTATGACTTGCAAAGGCCAGAAACCCTTGTTAAGAAATAACAACGTTGGTGTCACAAGCATTTCCTTCCTACCCTGAATCCACACGCATCCTAAGGATGTGTATGTGTTGGCAAAATTTATGTTTCTACAAACTGACTGTTTTTCTCTTTTTAGAGTCCCACCCTCAGTGAAATAATTATTCTCTACTTTTTTCCCCCTCTTTATTTGTGTCTCACCTCATTTATTTAATCAGGTTGTTTAATTTTATCTGTTGGGCACCAAAGACCTTTTTTAAAATTTCTCCCTAAACATGTGTTTAGTACAAGTGTTGTGTGTGATTTCTGAGTGTCTCTTAACAAACTAATTAAATGTCACAAAACCTGCAAGAGTTCTGTAGATGCTAGGGTGAATATGGTCAGATGCCTACTGGTTCTGAATATCCTAGCTGGGTTTGATATCCTTGCAGTGATTGTTTCTGCAGCATAGCAGAGAGCATCGCATCACATTTGCTGTTCTGTTTTTGTGTATTTCATCCTGACTATTCAGAAAACAAAAGGCTAACAATTAGTAGGCATTTGTGAAAACTTTGAAAGAAGACAAGTCCCTCCTTTGCATAAGAAATGTAGACTTGGGAAGGAATTCAATTTACTAGGAGATCTTTCAATGTCTCTAATGCAAGATAACTCTTTTTCTGACTCCCACCCCTATACTTAATTCACATATATCCTGTAGCATCTGCAACAAGCAGAGCAAATTCTGTGCTTTCATGTACTACATTCGGTGATTTGTCAGATCATAGTCTTTCGAACGGACAGTACAAAGTAGAAAACTTTTGAAAACACCGTATACGAGCATATAAGTAGTAAATATTGTTAATACAAATGCAAATTTCTTTCAGAAAGTGAGATAAAAAACTAAGTTTGTATTTGGCAGTAAATATTTATCTGTTGAGATTTGATGTGGTAGAGTACTATACAGCTACTCGTCATTTCCACAGAGGTGGTTATCAAAAATAAGCTCTGACATTGAGAGGAATTGAGCCAATACTTCATGTAGCAGAGTATAAGAAGCAATTGTTCTTACAAATAGTATTCACAAATTTTCAAGATAACCAGGAGATGATAATTACAGAGAGTAAAATATTCAAGATTTTTTACATTGAGTAAATGAGCAGTGTATTATTTCTCTCTGAATGCATTTTAAAGGTTCTTTACACAAGCCAATACATATATGTTAGCACTTAAAATTAGTAAAAGAGTAAAAAAACCCAAACCATTAGATTAGAACCTAATTTCAATATTTTTACTATTTTAAATAGGCACATCATTGTTGGCTACCAGTAAGATGCATGACTGTAACACTAAAAGCATGTCCATAAATCTGTTTAGAGACCTCTTAGGACCACAAAGTCTGGTTATAATTAACTAGTATGATTTAGGGGGGAAAAAAAAAAAAGAAAGGTGTTTCTTTCTGTGACTGTACATGTATATAACCCATTTCAGCACATGATAAAATTAACGAGAAAATTGCAATCCACTGCAGGGGTTTTTTTAAAAATATAAACTATATGCCTGAAACGACACTTTAAGATGTTTCATTTTTTTATCTGAGAATTTAAAAATTCAGATAATGGTAACTCCCTGAATTTAAAAAAAAAAACCCAAAACAATTGAACAAAGACTAAATCAGTATGTTTTCTGTAGATTAAGCAATAAAACACCATTGGTTTATTTTCAAATCCACTTAGAGTTGACATTCCCTGGCAGTAGCTATGTAGATATTCTCCAGTGGGCTACTATTTTAAGTGAGTTGTTCTGTTACTGGATGCAACAAATACAGTAATGAGTTTTTCTGGCTAAATTAGTCATGCTCAGGTATTTGGAGAAATTGAGCTTAATTTGGATAAAAATCTTCTCCTGCTTATGAACAGGATGGGGAAAAAAAACACTTTTTCTTCCATTACTGTGTTGGTCTTGACATCAGTTACTTCTCAGAGATCGGTTCAGCAGACCTTCTCCGCAATAACTGTCCTAGGAATCCTCCAGCAGAAACTGGAAATAAGAAATCCCTCTTATCCTTCTGCAGTGTTACCTGTTGCATCATATATAGGATGAAGTATGTGTCCACCAGCCACACTGCTTGTGGAGCCCAGAAGCATATTTTTAGGGTCTGCTGGGTTTAACCAGTTATACAAAGTGATTGGTTCTCTAACATGTTCTCCATGAAGAATGGTAATTCTCACGTGCTATCCAAAAAATTTTTATTTGCTAATCATGGTGAACCTTTGCTTTTTCCTATGATTCTGCTTCAGAATTGCCAATCTGTGTATTACCTTTTAAAATTCTATATTAGAGAAACAGAAAATACAAGAAAATGCACAGTTCCTGCAGCAATTTCTGTGTCCCCAGCATATCCTCACTGATTCACCGAAACTTGCAGTAACGAGTCACCTCTTTGCCAGCACTGTCTGCAGTGTGGGTCGTGGGATGAATGGGAAGAAAGGCAGTACGGTAGTAGATATTAGACAACCGTCTGTGCAGCAAACTGAAAATGCCTGAGTCCAAAATCGAAAAACCAAACTTCCTTGGTTTGGCCTGGAGCCGGGTTAAGCCATACTTAAAAGTCAGAAATCCAGATCAAGCCCAGTTAATTTGCAAATTTCTTTCCAATAAAGATGTTCTTGACACAGTAGGGTGCTTTATTTGATCAGTGTTTCTTAGACCTCCTTAGGAACATGCTGCTCACAGCAAGCTATTTTAAGAACATTTTAAATCACAAACACATTTGCAAGACACCTGCCCCTGGAAGAAGTTACCCAGGAATAGTAATTAACACCTTTCTTTAAAGTGCAACAGAGAATTTCAGATAGATAGGATCAGGAACAATAAAATGGAACTGCAGAGAACACAAAATAATTGATTTTGTAAGTAGATTAATTAAAAAAATTGTTGTTGCAAAATCATGAAGAAGTAATGATATGTTTTCAAATCTTCAACTTCTTATAAGGCAGATAGATGTCTGCCCCATATTTGTATTCACTTGTAGCAGGTATAGTTCTGGAAGTCCCAGTCTGTAAACAAGAAAATTATTTTTGTGACCAGAGTAATTTGGTGGGTTTCACTAATATTATGGCTAATATGAACCAGTCATAATGCAAATGTAAGTATGGATATTGTATGCCTCCCTGAGAATGCACAGCAATAGCTTCCCATGCAACTTCTCGGCTTTCCTATGTTGAGGAATCATTGTCTGGTTCCTACACCGAGTGGAAAAAATGGGTGGAATTATTTGGGAAACTGACTGCCTGTGAGCTGCAGAGCAATTTATACCTCATGTTGTACCTAATTTATTTTGCTAGACTTAGTGGTTCATTTGTTAAACTGAGGAGGAGTAGAAGGTCAGTAACTATCTGCATGCAAATCTTTTTATCTGCCTTACTGTGCAATCCAAGCAAAACACACAGAGTAGCGGTAACAAAAGGCTTAGACATTCTTAACAAATCACTGTGTTCTGCTTATTGTCTATATGCGCCTTTTGTTAGTTATCATGACCTCATCATCAGTGGTGATAGAATGGGTTTGTTACATATTTTTTACCTGTTTGTTCAGACCCAACTGAATCCTTAGTTCAGTGTGTCATGGTGCTGTTAAATGTAATTTTTCACACCAAAGCCATTGTTATTACCCTATCCCATTGCCAGCCAGCATATGCGTCCTACACCACTACATACAAAGTGGGGATTTCTTTCAAGGACAGTAGTAGTAACAAAGTTATTTGGATGAAATGGACAGTGTTGGTAAAACTTCGGTGTTGTTACAGTCCGTTTGCATTTTTAGGTTGTGCCTTGAGAACTGCTTCATCTTAATCTGTTTGAACAAAAAAAGGAAGTAGCCAAGGCTGTTTCTTTGCCAATAGAGAATATACAAGTATTAGTTGGCTTACATTTTCACAAAACAGCATTTACCCTTGCTGTACCACTTAAGAGTGTTTATCTGTCATTTATGTCCAGCTTTTTTCCAAGCTAAAAGGAAAGATGATTATCTTATCAAACAATGGATTGAGATGATAGCCATTACATCCCCTTCACTGTGGAAGTCTGTCCTAGCTGTATACAAGATACTCCTGAAAAAAGAATCACACCCACTTTTTTCACTATTAAAATACTGTTAAAATTAGTCTTCCAGGGACAAAGCTAAATGTACTCTGATCTTGCAGAATGCTGTGTTCCTATTTAAAGATTGCAGAATTTCTCATCATCACTGACCTCTATACTAGCAATTTTTTTAAAGATACATTTTATTGCATCTGGCTACAAATTAGCTAACTGACTTGGAGAAAGAGAAATATTCAGAGGATCTGAATTACTTCGTGATTCTTTTTCTTTTTTTTTTTTTTTCATGGCAACCTGTTCATTTCTATGACATAGTAATACCTAACAGAGTGTGTTAAAAAGACAGAATTCACACAGGAGAGCGAAATACTGCTAATCTCATTCTGATTTCATTCACATTCTGACTTCCAAACACAAACATTAGACTGTCCATACTTTCACCATGTCAGTGACAAAATCCCATTTACCCAGAAGACTGAATTGTCAGCTGTTAACCAGTTATGATTTTTGGAGGTTTTACTTCCAATAAGGGTGAGAGAGGTTCATGTTACACCAGTTTGGGATTCAGATATACGGTTGAGAAATCTCAGGATGCTGTAATTCAAACTTCTTCCTACTGTATAAAGTTTTTAAAGATGGGTAAGAAGTGTAACATAATTGTGACAATCATCTTTACCAAGTTTACTGGTGGCAGTGATCACCCTGTTTGATCTTTAAAAAATTATTGATTTAATTTTTTTGAAGGATATCTTTATGCCTGTGCTTTCTTGTCATGTGACTTACTTTACTAGTATTTCATATAAGTTTGTGTTCAATTTTGGATAACAGGTACGATGACTTTCTAGCTAATCAAAATTAAATATCTGAAAGGGTAGTGTCACTTTTAGCTTTCAAAAAGTTGACATAATCAGTGGACTTTTTAGACCAATTGAAGAGTTATTTGAGGAAATACATAGATCACCTCTAGTGAAGTTTAAAACTCAGGGCTTTAGTCCAAGTATTTTTTTTTAATGCACGGGCTAACATTAGAATCACAGGGATTTCTTTTCTAAATAAGGACTGGAGGAATATTGGTGTACCTGTAGCATTGGATATTTTGGCAAGTTTTAGGTGTTGCTATCTGGTTCTGTCTGATTCCATTGGAATTGTTCTTGTTTCCATCTAATTCATAAGGAATGGTGTTTGAAATCTTATTTGTGTTGCAGACCTTACCATTGGAACATGCAAAGTGTATTGCGTAATTCAAATATTGATAAAATGTGTATTTTATTTATATCTGCATAAATATGAATGTGAGCAAATTAAACTGAAGTTACACTGTCTTTAAACAAACGTACAGGTCAGTATTTTTTTGAAAGCTGTTGGAATCAGACACCTGCGTAAGGGTCACATCTTCTTCACTATCAGGTGACATCAGGGGTGTTAGCTGGTCATGGTTCAGTGACGTGTAGTTAAATCCTCAGACAAACCCATCCAACTCACACACCTTAGTTCCTTATTGCTGGAGCCACCTTAGAGATTGCTGATTCTCTCAGAGACTTAGAACTCAGCAAAATCTGAGGAAAAACTAGGACTCCATGGGATTCTTCCATCTGGGATCTTCCAAATAATCTTTCATTTTGAAGATCCACTTTTTTTGGTGTCCAGAGAAAGACAGATAACACATCATTCCTCAAAAGATGTAGTCTGTACTATATATCTCGTGTTATTCCCACAGCCACCTGCTAAAGGTTAGATTTTTTTAACAGCAAAATAACAATTTAAAAAAGCTTAGTTCAGCAACTGGAGTCATAGCCAATGCAAAGAAGCAATGTCAAAAGAGCTCAGGATAACTTTATTTAAGTTAATGTTAATTTTTTTTTTAGCTTGACCTAAAAAATCATCAGAGGGATGGATGCATTCATTTGTGGGTGAAGATGAAGATCAGTCATATCTTAGCCAACTACAACAAGGAGATGTAAAGATCCACAAACATTTGCACAACCAGATATCTTAAATTATTTTTTAGATGCCAAAACAAGACAGGCCTTAAAAAAAACCAAAAAACCAAAAAGAGCAGCAGCACATGGATATCTGATAGGCTCAGTTCAAACCCCACAGAAATTAACTGGAATCTTTTTGACAGGCTTTGTAATGTGGTGCAGTTTTTGTGTTCATGCAGGAAAAAGGATGTGGATTAGGCTATGGCATAATCTTATAGGTTTTGGGAGCAAGCGAAAGAAACAAGAATGTTTTAATTTAACCAGAAGAATACTCATGGAAAACTTAGTATGGAAGAATCCTTCAACTGCAGGAAGAAGACAGTTCTACGCAGTGAAATCCAGTTAGAACAAGTAATGTTTTATACTGTAATAAGAGAATAAGTATTTCTGGGTGAATAATTTCTAAAATTCTCCAATGGCCAAGTAATTTGGTGTGAAAGAGAAATATATGTGGATCTTCTTTAGAAAAGGTTTTCTGCAATGAGCATTTCAATCAGCTGTGTGTTTTTCTGTTTCCAGCTTCTGCTTTATTGTGGATGTATTCCTGGCTGATTCTAGAATCTGCTAGAAAGTGGTTGCCTGCTCATTCCTTTCATCTTCTTCCTGATGCAGAATGTTTCAGGTTTTCAGAAATCTATCAGATGCTCTTTGGTAACTGAGTCCATAGGAGGCTTGTTATGTGTTTGGCCTCAGTCTCCCTACAATTTGGAGTACCTCCTGTTTGTTTACCAGTCCTGTTAGGTTAAGAGTTTTACTTCTCAGCAATGTTGTGTCTGCATGTTGGGTTTGTATCCTTGAAGTATTTCTTTCCTTCAAAAATGTATTTTTTCTGCATTTAATGGGAAAAATATTTTAGCCAGTGTCATAAATGGAAATTAATTAAAATGCAATTAAGTCAATTTATGACAGACGCTTATCTTTAGAAATTTCAGGCTATTATTCTGAAGAAATTAATCATAGTGTCTCTATAATTAGTGAGAAAATACATTGAAATGGATAATGCATGTCAGAGGCTGCCAAAATACTTGTTTTAAAAACAAAGATCCTTGAGGGAATGTCCCAAACTCCCAGTTTTATGAAGCTTCAGAATTTGTTTGCAGACCTTTACATTATCAGGTCTGCATAATTAGAGGTATTAAACTGTGCCCGTAAGGCTGTCTGTTTTCTCCTGGTGCTTTCCCTCACACACACACTGCTATTGCCAGTGCAGCTACTGGTTCTGACAGTGGGAGTCCTATAACAGAAGAAGCTTCAGACAGCTGCCAGCACTTTAGATATTGGTTGTCTAAACCTGCTCAGAGCAGGTCTATACACAATAACTGGGTGATGCTGGGGATTGGAAGGCAATTTTGCATTCTCTTCTGCAAGGTTCATCCCGGTGAATCAGTACCAACAATGGTTATTTCTCCCTTCCTTTCCCTCCTCCTGAAAGCTTAGCCTCCATTGTCCATATGAAGTTTTGCATTTGTTTCAAGATCCTTTTAAATGTACAGCTTTGTTTCAGTGAGGTGCTGATTCTTCGTCTGATTCAATCACTTTTCATAGAATCACAGAATCATTGAATGGTCTGTGTTGGAAGGGACTTTAAAATCATCTAGTTCCAACCCCCCTGCTGCAGTCAGGGGCACCTCCCACAGACCAGATTGCTCAGAGATCGGTCCAACCTGGCCTTGAACACTGCCAGGAATAGGACATTCACAGCTTCTCTGGGTAACCTCTTCCAGTGCCTCATCACCTTCACCGTAAAGAAACTCGTCACAACACCTAAGTCTTCCCCCTTTCAATTAAAAGGTATTACCCTTGTTTTGCTGCTACATGCCCTTGTAAAAAGTCTCTCTCCAGCTCTATGGTAGAGCTCTGTTGTACCCATCTAGGTACTGGAGGGCTGCTGTAAGATGTCCCCAGAGCAGCAGTCTCTTCAAGCTGAACAACCCCAACCCTCTCAGCGTGCTTTCATAGGAGAGGTGCCCCTGCCCTTTAATAAATTCTGTGGCCCTCTGCTGGACTGTCTCTAGCAGGTCCACATCCTTCTTACATTGAGGGCCCCAGAACTCAATGCAGTAATCCTGGTGGGGTCAGAGTGAAGTAGAGTGGTGGAATCACCTTCCTTGCCTTGCTGGCCAGGCTGCTTTTGATGCAGCCCAGGACACCATTGACTTTCTGGGTTTTAAGTGCACATTGCTGGGTCATGTCAATCTTCTTGTCCATTAATACCCACAAGTGCTTTTCTCCAGGGTTGTTCTCAATCCATTCTTTGCCCAGCTTGTATTTTTTCTTTGGATTGCCCCAACCCAGGTGCAGAACATTGCACTTGACCTTCTTGAATTTCATGAATTCTGCAGAGGCCCACTGAAGCTTGTCAAGGTCCCTCTGGATGGCATCCCCTCCCTCCAGTGTGTTGACTGCAGTACACAGTCTGGTGTCACTGGCAAACTTACTGGGGTTGCACTCAACCCTACTGTCTGTGCTGCCAACAAACTTGTTCAGCAGTGCCGGTCCCAGTAGTGAGGGACATCACTTATCACTGGTCTTATCTTGTATATCAAGCCGTCAACTGCTACTCTTTGAATGTGACCATCCAGCCAATTCCTTTTTCCCCTAGTGGTCTATCTGTCAAATCCATGTCTCTCCAATTTAAAGACAAGGATGCCCTGTGGGACATCCAGACAGATGACACCTGTTGCCTTTCTCTTGTTCACCACTGCGGTAACCCCATTGTAGAAGGTCACCAAATTTGTCAGGCACAGTTTGTCCTTAGTTAATCCATCTTGATTGTCACCAATCACATTTTCCATGTGCCTTTACATAGTTTCTGGGAGAATCTAATCCATAATCTTGCCAGACAAGAGGTCAGACTAACTGGCCTCTAGTTCTCATGGTCTTCCTTTTTTCCCTTTTTAAAAGTGAGGGTCATGTTTCCCCATTTTCAGTCAGTGGGAGCTTCACCAGACTGTCATAACTTCTCTGATTTGTTGGATAGTAGCCCCATTATCTGCCGGTTCCCTCAGAAATTGCATGTGCATCTCATTAGGTCCCATGGAGTGTGCACCTTCAGGTTCCTTAGATGGTCTCAGGCCTGATCCTCTCCTATAGTGCGTGGTTCTTTGTTCTCCCAGTCCCTGCCTTTACCTTCTGCAACTTGGCTAAAACACTTGCTGGTAAAGACTGAGGCAAAGAAGTTGTTGACTACTTTAGCCTTCTCCATGTCCTGGGTAATCAGGTCTTCTGTTTCCTTCTGGAGAGGATCCAAATTTTCTTTAGTCTTCATTTTATCACCGATATACCTATACAAGCTTTTCTTGTTGCCCTCAAACATTCCTGGCAAGATTTAATTCTATCAGGGATTTAGCTTTCATAGAATTATACAATATGGCAGCTTGGACAATCTCTCTGTATTCCTAACAGTCTGTCTCTCCTTGCTGCCATCCTCTGTAAGCTTTCTTTTTGTGTTTGTGTTTGTCCAGGTGCTCCTTTTTCATCCGTGATGGCCTCCTGGTGATTTTGTCTGACTTCCCCTTTGTTGGGATGCATCACTCCTGAACTTGGAGAAGGTGATCCTTGAATATCAATCAGCTTCCTGGGGTCCCTCTTCCTTCCAGGGCTTTATCCGATAGTACTCTACCAACCAGATCATTCAAGAGGCCAAAATCTGCTCTTTCTGTGCTGGTCAAAGGATCTTGAACTTCATGTTTTATGGTCACTGCACCAAGGCTGCCCTGGAGCTTCCCACTCACCACCAGCCCCTCCTTGTTGGTGAGAACAAGTCCAGCATAGTACCTTTCCTCATTGGTTTCATTGTCACTTGTAGAAGAAAGTTATCATCAATGCACTTCAGAACCTGATGGGTTGCTCATGCCCTGTTATTTTGTTCCTCTGGCAGGTATCAGATGGTTGAAGTCCCCTATAGGAACCAGGGCTTGTGAATATGAGGCTGCTCATATCTGTCTATAGAGGGACTCATGCACTTGGTCTTCCTGGTTGGGTGGCCTGTAACAGACCCCCACTATAATCATCACCTGTCCCTGCCCTCCCTTTAATGTAGATCCATCAGTTGGCTCCTCATCCATCCCTGGGCAGAGCTCCATCCATTCCAGCTGGTAACTGACAGAAAGGACAACACACTCTCCTCATCTTCCTGGGCTGTTCCTCCTAAAGAGCCTGTATCATTCCATTCCAGCACTCCAGTCATAGGATCCATCCCACTATGTCTCAGTGATGCTAATAAGATGATAGCCTTGTAGGTTTGAGCCCTTCTCTTAACTCCTCTTTATCTATTCCTGTTGTGTGTTTGCACAGAAGCATTTCAGTTGGGCCCACAATGCAAACAACTTACTGGCTGGAGTGTCAGGGATTCCTTTTAAAATGCTCTCCTGCTGACCTGCAATTCCTCTCCAAGCTCTGGGTGTCTCTCACTGGCACTGACATGAAACTGGTAGGAGTGGGATGGACTGAGGTTCTCCCCCAGCACCTTGAGTTTAAATCCCTCTTCATCAGCTTGCCAAACCTATGGCTGAAGATGCTCTTCCCCTTCCCTGGCAGACGGACCTCATCAGGCCCCAAAAGACCCAGTTTCTCCACCTGGTGATGTAGCAAATGAAGGCACAGACCCTCAGATGTAGTACAGTGAGAATCATTTATTGTCTAGCACACATGTACATTTATACCCAACTTAGTTTCAGTTTCTATTCCAATTCTCCAATCAGCATGTGACACACAAGCACACTTCCTCTAACCAACATACAGCGCACGTCCTCTTTACCAATTGGCTCCTAACACACAGTGTGCATGCAGTGTTCGTGCAGCTGGCTCAACTTTGGCTTTATCATGACTCTCCGCATTTCCCTCTTTGTTGTTTAACAACTGCAGGGCGAACTCTTTATTCAACTGCATACTCATGACATGATTAAAACTACAATCAAACATTTGTTGAACACAGGATAACAAACAAGGAATACATATAAAAATCAGAAGAAACACTCCCAATACAAAAAATTCCAACACAAATAACCATTTAATACAAGGCCCAATCCCAAGAATTTATAATCAGGCAAACCAGCTCTACAAATAAATCACTTCAATGTTAGTGGTCAGGGGTTTATATGCCATCAGTGTTTAGCTGGGAGTGGTTAAGCAAACAAGACAGAATAGATCTGTAGTTACACATTCACACACACTCACACATTCACACAAACTCACACTCGGTGGCCGCCTCTCACACATACAGACCTTGCCATTTGCAGCCCACGCACTGTGATTGCAGGCTGAGAGCTTAACTCCATCTCTAGTCAATAGATCAATAATTCAAAGCTTTAGGTAAAACAATACAAGGTCATCTTGACATTTCCCAGGTGTTCTTGTTATTCTTCTTTCTTGTTCTTATACTTGACTTTCCATATCTCCCCCCATTTTTGTTTAAAAAATTAGCAAATATTAACCACATGTTTCCTCAGTGCAAGACACCTCATTTGAGGGGTGTTCCAGCTGTCTGATGAGGAGGCAACATAGGGCCACACACAGTGGGAAGGGACCCATCTTAGCTGAGAACCTGTACTAAAACAAGCATATCCCCTCCCCCAGGTTATGAGATCTACTGGTCCTGTCCATTGTTCTTTGTGACTGATGACTGGCTGCCGGGCCCCTCCTACCACTGGCTGCCCCAGCGGCTGCAGTGAGCCGGGGACCACCAAATCAGGTGGTGAGGGTGAGGAGGAAGGAGCTGAGGGGCAGCCCTGGTGCCATGGTCCCAGCGAGACTGGCAGTGCCCACAGCGCAGTGGCGCTGCTTCTGTGTCCCTGTGTCTGTGCCTTCTGGCAGTGGCTAGGACAAGCTCATTGACCAAACATTTGGACTTGCATTTGTTTCATTTATTGGGGCATGTGGTCTCAGCCCCTGCTTCCCATTTCCAGTCACTCACATGCAACGCCTGCTCCCGACATTTCTTCCCCTTGCTTACATAAAGATCAGTGCATATTCACCAATCAGCGAAAGGACAAAATTCTGGTTCCTGCTTCATTTCAACCAACCCAGGAACAAAGGAATCATCATGTTCAATGTCTGGATCCGCAGTTGGGAACACAAAAGAGTGTGGCTGCAGGAGGCAGGTCACGTCCCCTCAAGCAGCATGCTGTCCTGCACTCCCCCAGCTGCCTGGTCAGAGAGTCCCTCTGTACTCCAGTCCTTCTCCTCCTCTGTAGGAGGGACAGAGGGGACAGAGTCTGCAGCTACAGCACGAATCACTTCCTTCTGGGCTGCCTTTAGTGCAGCCATGATCACTTCCCATGTGGCCAAATGCTCACATGCCACAGGGTCTCCAGATCATGCTTTCTCATAGAGTCTCTCTCCGACTCTCTGCCAAACGTCTTATTTGAAAAGTCCCATCACAGAGAAAACCAGATCTGTGCAAAGTAATCCAGTCCAGAAGCATCACTAATTTCATTTTGGACAGATCTGGGCTTTGTCTTTTTTCCAGGGATAACTTCCCTCCCATGTTCCCAACCACTCACCTCCTCCAAGACGATGGGCGTGCACAATGCAAAAGGAGCTCCTTTTTCCTTGGTTTGGTTAGGCTTCACTACTGGATGGACCTTTTCTTAATCCAATGTCTCACTGAAAATCCCTGATTCAGGGTGCCATTTGTAGTGAGTGAAGGCACAGACCCTCTGATGTGGTACAACGAGAGTAGTTTATTGTCTAGCCCACATGTGTATTTATACCCAACTTAGGCTTGGTTTCTATCCTGATTCTCCAATCAGCATGTGACATGCAAGCACACTTCCTCTAACCAGCATGCATCATGTGTCCTCATCACCAATCAGCTCCTAACAGATGAAATTGGCAATTCATTAAGAAAAATGCACTATCCCACCTTTGGTTTTATGAGTCATAATTAAATTTTCTACTTAGTCAGAAAATGGTTCTTTCAACAGCTGGTTTGCTTTGTGCATTTGGTAGCATTTGATGTATTGCCAGATACTTAAGCTGTTGGTCTTATTAACTTGTAGGGTCTATGGAAAAATCTACAAAATACACAAAAACCATAAATTATATTAGATTATTTACAGCTCTCTATTTTTTCCCAGCAAACTTCGTCTAAAATGAGCTGTGGCATCAATGGTACTTTATCAGGAGATGGTCAGAATCTTGTCCTGCAAGCTCTCCATGTTAGTTTTGCAAGCTCTACACATCTCTGCTTTCAGTTTTAGCAATGGATTTGTCAAATGGGATGTTAACTTTCAGTGGCAGCCCATTACTGCTACAAAGCATAGTCTTGCTGGTGGTTTGATTTTGGGTTATCACAGCATGCCGAATCGAGACTCTTTGGGTTAGTGGCACAGCTAGGATATGCAGCTTTGAAATAATACCTCCCTTGGCCTAAGTCCAGACTAAGCTGCAGTTCATACACTGCCCTCCAAAAAAACAGTCTTTGTTAGGACAAAAGTGACTATACGAGACATCAGTTTGGCAGGTGAAGAGAACATTGATGTTAACACACCCTGATCTTGTCTGCTGACACTGCTGTTTAATTTAATTCTTTTTTATTATGTTCCATGTCAGTATAAAAACACCCTACTGATGTGAGTACATGTACACGCAAACATTGTGCAGAATCAGATCCCAAATATAAGCAGTTTTCAATTCAGAAAAAAGGATTGGAAAAGTTGTTATCTTAAGCAGATGCAGAGATATTGCAAAAGTTTTAACAGAACCAGACTCACTTGCAAGAGTTCTGTAAGATAATGGTAAAAAAAAAGTTGCACACAAACATACCAGCTTCATACATATTTATGAACTAAATTCTAAAGGCAGAAAGAAAGGCTTAGCAAACACAAAATAGGCAAGTAAACATGGGGTTTTTTTCTGTACATCCACAATTTTTTATGAAATAAGTATTCAAAAATTACAATTTACTTTCAATTTTGAAGAATAAAACTTTTTCCCATCCTGAGATACCTGAATGGAAAATTGTAATGTTGTTCGCTGACAGTATTCCCAAATGGCAGTTTAAGAGCTTTTCCTTAGACTGGATTTAAAATTAATTTAAAAGAGACTCTTTAAAATGTAGTGCCATTCACATGTCTTCAGTTCTGCACTGTTTTCTTAGAGTAGTTGGTGGAAGAGCAGACTTTCAGTTGTATGAGACGGTTGTGTCTCAATTGTGTGAGACAGCTTGCAGGCTAATTGTAATGGTAATTAAAGATGCAAGTGTTAACAATAGGTACAACAAAAGGTACTCCCTTATCGTGTTTTGAAATGTGATAAAGTGGACAATGCTTTCTATTCTGTTTATGTAATATGGAAAAATGTGCCTTCCTCTCTTCCCTCCTTTTTTTGGGATGGTACTAGATTGTACATTGTTAAGTGACTTGATCATTGAGAACACTGTAATACCCAATGGAGGCTACCTTGTGCAACAACCACAGCTCTGAAAGGTTTTAGTGGAACTCAGCTTCTTTAAAGATCACTTACAAAATTTTATGCTACCAGCATTTCTTGTGACCATAATGCATTGTCTGATGTTAAAGATGTTGTAACAAATGTAAACAATCAACTTTTCCTTTGTTTTTCTCCTCAGTCCCAAAAATCTGGGGAAAAAAACCCAAAACCAAGTAAACAACCAAAATCCACAATGTTGGTATAACGTTAAGGTGTCAGGTTTGAATATGGGGTTTCAAAATGAAAATTAGAGGTACAGTTGAAAATTTCCACAGCTGACAACATCATCTGTTCAGTAATGCATATGTTTGGTGTCATGAATGACTGACCTAGTGCTCTAGATAGTAGTTATCAAATGTCTTTAAACTCATTAGACACTTAGGTTTCACTCTTGTTGTTTTGGCTACCGTACAGCACCAGATACACAATAGGAGAAATGTATAAAAATATCCCCCTTTCTTTTGTTTAAAATAAATGAAAAAAACCCACAAACCAACCACCAAACAGCAGAAGTGTGGCACTGTGGGCAAAGTAAACTGCACGAGTCTGTCTCCAGCTTTGTAATGACTACCACTTTCATCCTGAAAATATGTCTCCTTGACAAATCTGCTACCCAAAAAATACCCTTCTGCAAATGTTTGTGCAAATGGAAATAGATTACCGGAAGGTGGCAGTGTGATTTCTAAGTATGAACGAAGCTGCTGATGTATTTTTATAACAGCAAATGTTTGTGTTTTAAATCTCCTCCTTTGGCACCACCTTTTTGTTTATGTGAATCTAGGACAAAGAGACTGACCAAACACAGAAGATGAGATTAAAATGAAGTCACTTGAGAATGTGATTCTGCTATGCTGTATAGGGTGCATCTCTAGATCGACTACCCACTCTCTTGGATTTTATTCGTGCTTTGGTAAGGAAAGCCCTGAATACATTATTGTTTTATGAAAAATAGTTAAGCTAACTCTCTCTCTGTTCTGTAACTACTGTAGGCACAGAAGTAAAAACTTGGCTTTTTGCTGAGATATTTTTAGATCTCAAAGCCTAAAGGATAAAAAAACAACTCATATTAATATTACTGTACACTGTATTGTGAGATTGATATTCAGATGTTGTACATAAGAGTGTGAAACTTCTACCTAAACTTCTACCTAAACTTCTACCTAAATTTTCTGTTTTAGATCAAAAATATTACAATAAAATGTTATACAATTCCCACAGATGTCTTTCCAGGAAGTTCCTTTATGCAGAGCTGGAGGGGAGGCAAGATGTTGGCATAGCTGTTGACGTAAAAACCTGCTATGCCAACATATTGTCATCTTTCCTGTCTATTTGCGGCAGAGGGAAATTATATCTTGTAATAGTCATTTAGAACAGCTTTAGTCTTTATAGACAACTTGAAATGTCATTTCTCTGGCCCTGCTTTTAAGCCAGTGTGGTATGTGTTTATTAGTTGCATAACAACCAAAGGAGGAACAGGACTTGACTGGATGGGGTTTTTTGTTATTCAAATGGTGAACAGTTTATTTTGCTCTGAAAAAAGATACAGATACAGGAAGAAAGGTGCTTGAGGAGGCCATCAGTGCACAGGACAAGAATTGAGTGTTTTGCTGTCTGACCCCTACACCTTTGCAGAGAGGCTAAGAGTTGTCACTTAGCAGCCTGCATGTGAGTGTTTCTGTTTACCTAACTTTCCCCTTTTTGATTATATTCTCCTTCCCTATATACTTTTAATGGTTGTCATTTCCATTAAGAGCCATCTATTAAAGGGTTTTGAGCAATGAGAATACAGTGGGAGTCAAAAAATGAATGAGCACCCACTGAAGAAATTTTGTAGCTGCATTTCACCTATCTGTTTCCAATGCTTAATTAAGAACAATGAGACAGTAAAACTTGATCTTGAAGAAGATCTCCTGATTGCTATACAGGGAACCTCTTGAAAAATACAAATTGCATGTAGCAATTTCATCATTCATGTACTATTGTACATAAGATGTTACATCACACAATTAGAGTTTTACTTAGAGAATCTAGAATCTTGATTGGGAGTAGTAGTGCTACTTAAAAAAACCATAATGGAGCAGAGCTTGATTCCACATTGTGTCCAGTTGCAATAGTCCTGTTGACTCACAACACTTTCTGTCACTCAAGTATTGAGTTTGACCCATGTATGAAAGAACCATAGAACAGTCTATAATAACTAGACTATGTGATGCCAAACGTAACTTTGGATTAGTATCTTTATCCACCATAACAAAATTATTATAATTAAAAGTTCCTAGTATTTTCATATATCTAATATTCAATTTTATTTAACCTCTGCACTTAAGCCATCTCTCTGCAGTGGAGCATCATGCAAGTGATGTATAAACTTCTTGTTTTAGTATTCTAATGCACTCATGATGACAAACAGAGAGTGGTGCACCAAATGTAGTTCTAGAAAATTCCATCATTTTAGCAAACAGAGAGAATTCTCCTCTCCTGATTCATGCTGAAAATAATATGATAAATAAATAGCAAGGTCTGAAGGGCAAAAACCATTGTGTTACTTTTGTTCTTAAGGCAGGATGCAACTTAAAATTCAGCTCCTCTCCTGTCCCAAGCCTGTCAATGGATCCACAGAGCAGCTGGCATCTTTCTTGTGGCAAGCTGACTTATTGCTCTCAAATAGCAAATAACATCTCATTGTTTGATCACCTAGCCTATGGTATTGGACCTTTATCAGTGCTACTGTTCTAATAAATAAAATAAATATTACTTGGTTTTCTGAAAAGAAAATAATGGTGAGAAGGTATTCAGTCTGTTAGAATGAATTAAATGTAAATGGAGAAAGGCATTTGATATTGAAAAACAATTATAATGATCTGGTCTTTGTTGAGACAGATTAGCTGCTTGACATAATAGCAAGTTTTAAATAAGAAGAAGTCATTCAGAGATATAATACTGTGTGAATTAGTGTGCTGTTTGCCTGGCTTTACTTGCTTACCATAAGTAGCTGAATTTGCTGAAGTCTTAGGCCAATACCCATGAGCTTTCACCTAGAGATGCTTTTGGCTGGAATAGAGTTAATTATCTGATTAATTTTCTTAGTAGCTTGTACAGTGCTGTGTTTTGAATTTAATGTGAGAATAATGTTGATTACACGCCAATGTTTTAGTTATTGCCAAGTAGTCCTTGCTCTAAATCAAGGACTTTTTAGTTTCCTATGCTCTTCCAACTGAACTAGTGCACCAGAAACACAAACCAGAAGATGAGAAGGCTGCAGTTGTCAGCAGAAGCTACATCTTGACAAGATAAGAACAGTTAATGGCCTGCTCATGTGGACATGGAGAAAGAATCCAATAAGGTGGTAGAAGGCCCCAGACCAAAAACTGCCATTGCACCAAGAGGCACATGCAGGGTGCGTGAGGAACAGGTGCATAGACTCTGAGGGCACAAGAGCCCCAGGGACATTCTTTATTTGGGGTCCCTCTCTAAAGTCAACCAGCTCTAGCTGTTCCTATTGCTGTACTATTTGATTATAAAATCACTTTCCCCTGTAGCTGGATGCAAGAGATGCATGAAACTCTGCTGAAAGAAATCTAGGGTGAAGATATTCCTTTTAACATCGTCATTTTAGTGGCAGTGAAGTCTTCAAATAACTGCTGTTACTGTGGACCAGTGTTCTCTATAGCATCTCTCAATCAGAGAGGACAAAATGCTTGCTTCTAGAAAGTAATAACTCTTGTCTCTCAAACCTTAAAAGAGAATGCAAGCCTCTGCCTTATGATATTACTGACTTTTTTTAAGCACAGTGTTTTGGCTGAAGCTTAGTGAAATTGCTAGAGTACCATTATTCTTTACTTTCAAGGGAACAAGTTTAAATCATGTGGTACACAATATTCCAGTCCTAAACAAATTATATCATTAGTGTATTAAGATATATGAATTTTAATTATAGAACTGGTTCTGCACTTCTCTTTCTTTCCCTCAGGATCATAAGAAAATAACAGAATGGATCATAGTTTGGCCTTACTGATGCAGGTTTTATCTGTTTATCCAATCTCACAGTCTGCATGTTGTCTTACTTTTAACAGAAATTCTTTCAAGTTCAAGTAAAATACACCCATTTGAAGATTGCATTCTCCTAAATGTAAAGTAACTTATTCAACAGAGAGCATAAATTTTCAACTTACTAAAATTTCACTCTTGCTGTCTTCAATAGATTCAGTAGAATTTAGGCTGGGAATGTTATCTCCAGAAACAAAAATTTTGATCTTTTTGGTAGGCCTGCTAATGTTTAAAAGTTTAAGCTTTTTAAATTTAAAATATAAATTTGTTTTTCCAGCATTCATCAAAACTAAATGCTTCTCTGTTTAGAAAACACTTTTTCTGTGCTTCTCACAAAAGCTATGTCTTAGAAGAGTAGCATACTATCCCAGCACTGTGCCATTGACTCCTGTCTTAAGCCAGAGCATGCCTGTGTTTCTGGCAATTGCAGATTTGTGTGGAATGTACTTCCTTGATGATGAGTTTCTAGACAATAACTTTTAGGTTTTGTTCCTAATAAGCAGTGAATACAGAATCAAATACATGTACCAGCAAAGCCCAGTTTATTAGTAACCATTTAAATAACAGGTCCTGCGTCTGGTAAAATAGAAGTTTATTCTTAAAGGATAGTTTACATGTCCTGAGACAGTTTCTCTCAGATTTTTTAGGTGTGACAGATACTCACAATATGTTTCATGGCAGCTCTTTGATTTTGACCTCTGTTTGTGGTTATGTTTCTGAATTACATAGTCTATATTATGATACAGCAGTGACACTCAGTATAGTCTTGCAGTTATATGCAGACAGCCTTCTTTCATACCAAAACTGCTGCAGAACCTTAAGACTAAGGTACATCATTCATGAACCAACTAAATTAGAGTAGGTCTCAAAAAAACCAGGCAAACTCACAACTCCAAATTTAAGAGAAAAAAGTTAACATAATTCCACTGGAGAATCTCAAGTGTTCAGTGACAGGGTGAAGAAAGAGAGGTGAGCTTTTTCTTTTCAAATTTGGAGTAGCATTAAAAAAACCCTAAACAACAAAGAAATAACCACTCCGTGGATCAAATACTCTTTGTCTGTCCCTTCTCCAAATATATGTCACTGTCTTACACAAACAAGTTACTCCTATCACCTAACGTCAAGATGTTAAAAGAAGTTATTCCAAATAAAACAATGCAGGTAAGATGTACTTGGATCTAAACTGACACACAATTTTCTTAAACCCATCACTCTGAAAAAGAAGGCATTTCAACAGCAGGTCATGAAGAAGTTTTGGTATGGTATTGACTGAATTGACTAAAGCCTTGACCAATGAACTAAATGAAATATATTAGCATTCATTACAAACAACAGCATGTCACAGGATGGTTTTGATGGAAATCTGGCATTATAGGATATTATAAATTCACAGATATTATCAGAAGAGGCAACTTTTTAGATATTTATTTTAGCGTGCTAAGAATTTCCTTTTGTCTGCTGCTTTAAACTGAATGTCATTCAAATAAAAATGGATTGGAAACCAAAACTCACATCTGCTGAAGCATTTGGAGTTTTCTGAGGTTTACAGGACTGGGACAAGAAGTTGAATTTTTTGAACATTCTGAAAAACTATGACTTAACGTTTATAAAAATTACATTTCAACTGCACTGAAACTTTTTGTTTCAGCTCCAGTTTTACATAATGTAATGTTCTAGTAAAAAACATGTAGAGCCTAAAGAGCCTAAAAAATGCTGAGCCTTATCCTCAGCAAACTACATAGAAATAAGTATATTCTGTGAAGAGACATGAATTATGGTAAAATCCTAGTATTTCTGTAGGAAGCAACTATGCTCTCAAAACAATATGTCTACTATACTATAGATACTGCAAAAAGTGTCTACTACATCATAAGCATAATAAGTGCACTTCAGGTGCAATACAACTGATTTACTTGTGTTTAAATATGTGTATGTAAATTTAAAATTTATGTTAAAGTTGATCTGATATGTTCGGAAGAATGATAAATGGTGCAAAAAAGAGCTGAGCAAGAACAAAGAAAATTATCCATATTTTTCTTGCCAAATATAAGACTGGACAGAATTATAAGGAAGGGGAAGGCAAGGGCCTGAGGTGAGATTTGGGCCTTGCTGGTGTCAGCATAACTATTGTTCCAGTCTTGTTTAGCATGATGATACAGCTGTGGATTAAGTTTGCTGTTAGCAAGATCTTGTTTAGTACATCCTTTATTAACTTCAGTCTTTAACAATGCTCAAGTACTGTGCTTCGCTTATCATCCTAACAGATATTTCTTGTTGCTACCAATTACATACTTCGCTCCTCCAGCAGTAGAGGGAACTTGAAGGCCTCTTTGTGTTGCCAAAAGAGAAGAGAATTTGTCCAAGGAGACGGGGAATTCAACATTTAAGTACTCCATCAAGCAGCCCCATGAGTGACCTTCATTAGTCGTCAAGATTCAGCGATAGTTGGCCAGCTTGGCTCCTGTGATCATGGAAATATACTGTAAATATTAGCATATAACCAAAATACCAAAATAACATGACTTGGAGGCCGGGGGCGGGGGGCAGGCGGGGGAGGGGACTGAGGGATAGGAAGTTGTGTGTAGGCAAAGGTAATTGAAAACTAGTAAGACAAAGTATCTTCAGAAAGAGGTGAAACAGGAAGCAAAGAGACTATTTCCAGTGATCCAATTATTCTCTCGTCTGAATCTGGCACTTACAATATCTATCTGATTTCGTGTGACTACATGTTGTATAGCACTGATTTTACTCTGCCCTGCTACCTGATAATTGCTAACACAATTGAGACATGCAGTGAGGCAAGAAAAGGCATAGAGTAAAGGTTTCTGTTGTTTCATACTTCTGCCAGCTCTATAGAGCATTTTTGATCTTCAATAATGCAGTAATAAATTGCATTATTTTTGTTACATGATTTTTACACTATTAAATGATCATTAAGATTAGTTACCTATATACGTTGTGGGAGCTCACTTTTTATATTCATCACTGCATTTGTGTTCTTTTAGAATTGAAAAGTTTTCCAATGCTGAAATACATGCCTAACTAGCGAGTAAGAAAAAGGGACATAAATGAGTAGGAAATGGAATGAAACTGTCTGCTTACTGCCATTCAAGGAGGGAAAGGTAGGCTTATGTGGGAAAGACAGGACAAGGTTAATAATAATGGTACAATGGAAAGTAGTTCTGTTTTCTGGAGAACGAGAAAGTACTGGATGAAAGTTGGCATGTACAGAAGGAAAACTATTATAAATCTGTTTCCTCTTTTTCCATCACCTGATGAAACCTGCTTATATTTCCTGCTGACCCGTATGCATGTGCGCATACAGAAAGATTTATTGGTTGATTCGTAAGTAGATAAGTATGCACACGTGTTAATTCTGAAATATATTGGTAAGAATCTACTTACTGTATTTTAAAATTCACACAGCACCAAGTAATTTTTTTGTTAACTTTCCCACCTCAAAATCAGTGTTTCCTGATCCACAATAAATGCAAAAAAGCACAAACACAAGTAAGCGTCTTTCATTCCCTTAGACAGCACCAAAAAAAAAAAAAAAAAAAAGAAACAATTTCTGTGAATAAAGTCATGTTTCTTACGCCCCTGTTTTACAGTCAAAAAGCTGGTAAATAAATTCATATAATTCATAAGAAATTATCATTAAAAACATAATAAGTTTCTCATTACTATCTTCAAATGCTTACTGTTCTTCTCCAAGCATGTATCTAAACTAATTATAATTAAGGTGGTACTTATTCAGGTAATTTACTAGATTTGCTGAAGTACCCATGACCTGGATGATTGTTAATCTGGGCTCTTGGCTACTCATTTATGCAGATATATGATTTCCAAGGATAAAATGCATAATATGGCAAATTGATGTTACCATTCTTCTACCAAATGCCAAACTATTTTCCAACATTACCAGCAAATGCTATACACTCCTCTGCTTCCATCTTCTGAAATTTGTAGAATAGGGCTGAAGAATTACGTGTTAAGAATTAAGAAAAATCTGTGTATATATTTAACAGTGCTTGGGTGAGCATATTCTCATTATGGGATCATAAAGCAAGTCAAAAGTGAGTAAAAAAAGTCCATCCAGAATTAGGGTGGCATGGAAGGTTTCCAGTGCACTGTCCCTGCTGAGCCCAGGGGTGAAACTGCATCTGGCAGAGCTATACAGTTACTTTATCCAAATGTCCAGACCTGCTGTAATGGTGCTACAAGATTGCACCCTTTTTTATTATTACTTTCTTTGACTTTAGACAGGGTAAAGAACAGATGAAGAAGGATGCAAATAATAAATATGTGTAACTTCAGTACTGTTAAGGAAGCTTATATGAGTAACTGTGATGTCATGCATACTGCTTACCTTGATCATGTCTCTTCAGCTCACAGTGTATAACTCTTCAGGGCATATTTCCTTCTGTCTTTTCCATTTCAAAACAGGAGGACAAAGTTCCTCAAGTTCAGCAGCACCCTCTTGTGTTGACAGCACATGGAGGCCAAACCCAGCACTGTTTTTTGGGTTTGTGTTTTTTGTTTGTTTTTTTTTTTTTTTTTTTTTTGTTGTTTGTTTGTTTTTTTTGTTCAGTTTACTTAATACAGAAAATCAGAATTTTGTATAGTTTGTAAACAGTTCTCTGCGGAAACTATTCAACAGCTATAGAGTTGAATTCCTGAGGAAATGGCATGAAGTTGTGTTAGGGGGGTTAGGTTAGATGTTAGAAAAAGGCTCTTCACCCAGGGGGTGGTTCAGCACAAACAGGCTCCTAGGGAAAGTGGTCACAGCACCAAGCCTGCCTTGAGTTCAAGAAGAGTTTGGACAACGCCCTTGGGAGCATGGTGTGTTCTTGGGGATGTTCTAAGCAGGACCAGGAGCTGGACTCAATGATCCTTTTGGGTCCCTTCCAGCTTAGGGTATTCCATGACTCTGTGATTCAGAGAGACCTGCATATTTTTTCAGCTTTTCAAAATCATCCTACAGAATTCTGTAGCATACACTGTTTTTATTACATAGGAGGGATTCTCCAAGAATCTTTCAGTATTATCACCATTTCCTGTTTAATTACGTGGTTTTCTTTATGAACAAAGAAGTCAGTCCAAGTACTTTGCACATGAGTATAACTGTATTCTATCATATTTGTGTCTTACGTAGAATTTTGTCTTGAATAACTTTTCCACATAAGAATACTAGTAAAACTGGGTAAATTTGAATACAATTTAAATTCACAAAGTACCAGATATAAATAGATCATGGGTTTGCAGTAGATGAATTGAATACATATTAAATATGTTCTGAAGAACATGAGAAGCAACAACAGTGCTGAATGCACTCATGAAGATATAGTTAAAGAAAAAAAAAATACTTCTGGCCACAACAGGTATTTCATCTCCAGGGAAAAGATACAGTGACATTTCTAGACCTTTCACTATATTATGATTACCATCAAAAGTAATTAAGATGTCTCAAAAAAACCAGCTTTGTCTCCTGAACCACAGTGTTCCTTACGTATATAATGAGGGCGAAGTGTTACTAAAAACTCTTAGATCAGCTCAAGATAGGACATGAGATATTCTAAATTCCTGTCATCTGATGGGTGTCAAGAATACAGCACTGTACAGGTAAAAAGAGGTTTCAGCCCTTGCAGCCTTGGCTGAGCACAGTGCACCCATCCTAGGTGGTGTGCCTTCACACCCACTGCCATCTGCTGGTTCATCATAGGGTGCTGCCTGTACCACTAATGTTTATAACACAGCATCAGGAAAATGAAAAATCCCCCCATTTTTTGTGTCATACCTATTGATACAAATAAATCAGTTAATCCTTCTTTGATTCTGCACTTTAAGGTACAGATTCTCCATAATGTGCCTATTAGTCTTCAGGTGATTTCAGTATTAAAATTTAAATAAAACAAAAAATTCTGTGTTCAAATGCAGGTAAATATGCTCCCCAATGCAGTTGGTAAAGATGATATTAATTCCATCTATACAAATAAGAGATGAGATTATAATAAAAATACGGCTTGTACGTTATCCTCCACAGATATGTCACACAAAAAATTAGAATCTGTCATTTGCCTTTATGTTTTTCATTATGTCCTTAATTTTGGTTGCATTTTGTTTAATGCATAAGCCCATTGTCATCATTAGTCCTGTTTTTGTGATCTCTGTTTGACAAGGATGTGAAGTGTACCTGTTTTATGGATGAATGCAAGCAGAAAACAACTGCCAATGTTGTCTCCCAAATTCCCAGCCAGAATTCAATGGTGCTTTAAACAACTCTGTAGATTAAAGATCTTGGGAAATGGGTGGTCACGTGATGTAAAGGAGAGCACCCTGGACTCGGAATCCCAAGGGCCCGAGTTCGAGTCTCAGTGGGACTGTCCCCTGGGCAGTTAAATGCCTCCCTGCCATCCGGTCCCGTCAGATCTTGGATGCTCAGCAGGATCAGCCCCCAGTTAGTACCGGGTGCTGTAGACAGTCCCGAGGATTTCACTGTCACTGTCCAAGCTCGCTCGGCCTAGGTAAATGGACCTTAGGACTTAAACGGTGGGGCCAGTTCTGTGAATGCTGTGCCTCACATGAAAAGTACACTGGAAGGGCACACCCACGTGGGGAGAGCCC
>JAWWEU010000091.1:26141546-26174991 GCA_035583155.1 Acropternis orthonyx
ACTCCTTACAGAGGGTGCTGCCTAATGACCACCATTAATTAAGACTGCTCATTGTGCTCATTGTGAAAGGTTCTAATCCAATACTTGGTTAAAGTCTGATTAAAAAATAAAATGGCAGGGAACAGTATTGACTGCACATGTAACAAGTTATCATTTATAAGAAAAATTTAAAATAGGGATATTTTAAGATCATTAGGGCATTTTCTTTCTCTCTCCTCATTACTGCTAAAAGCTTGATTCAAAGTCCAGTGAAGTGAAGGGTCACACCAATCTCAATGGACATTAAGGGTGAGGCAAACATTAAGCAAGAAGACAGCATGAGGCACCCTCCAAACTGCTGCACACAAGTAGCAATACAGACAACAGTCTTTGTGCCCACCTGTTGTTTTTTTCTCTTAGTTAATGCTAAGCTGTTTGTTGGAGTTTTCTTGCTACTCTTTTCAGTGGAGGGATCTTACAAAACTAAGGCTATCCAGATTCAGTTTCAATACAACACCTTGACATTTGGTTGACAGTTAACTGGTTTTTTTACCATGCTTGGAACCAGACAGGAAACATCCTTTAGAGCAAAGGGAACAGGTTACCTCTCCCTGACTTAGAGAGAATGCTTGCTAACAAGAAGTTGCTGTTGTTGGCTGAGAAATGGGTGGTGTGCAAGGTGGTTACATCCCTCCTTTAAGTATATTACTTGCTGCAAAGACTGTCATGCTACTTCATTTCATTGTTTCTGCTTGGGAAGCCTACTCCACAATAATGAAAACCTCTGAGTTATTGATCTGAGATGTTGCTTAGAAATTAGAAAATACTGGCAAAAAAGCATGAAATCAGGGCAGGAAACATGAGAATATCTCTGAAATACCCAATTATCTCTATAAGAGAGCAATTAAGACCTCCTAGACAATACAGGCTGTACCTACATGAATTAAATAGTGAGAGAAACTAACCTGGACTGTTTTGACCTGAGCCATTCACACTCTGTTGTCAAAAGCACTCCTCTGTGAAAAGAGACATTTCACTTTCATTGCTTATAGCCAGAGAAGCTTCAGCAGGATTTCAGCTCTGACACTTGACTGCATACCTCAATTGGGTTTATTATCTTCAGAGCAGCATCACAGGAACCCAACTACCTGCAGTCCAGACCCATGCTAGTTCTCAACCTACTCACACCTGTGCAGGCCACATTTCCCTTCCAACCTACAGACACAGTACAAAGTATGTAACTACCCTGCTTTTTCAAATGAATGGCAGGTCATTTAGCATTAGGAGCACTTCTTACCTCCTAGGCAGGGCAAATTTGGGTGACATCTAGATTTGCAACCTAACTGCACAAAATGGCCAGATCTTCTGGAAACATAAACTGGTAAAAGTTGTTCAGTAGAAAGCACAAAGCTGGTATTAAATACTCAAGTTTCATGTCTAAAAATCACTTGACATTATTAAAAATTTAGAATATAATATTTTTTAATGCTAGTCTTAGTCTTACATGTAAAACTACTTTCTTATAGATTAGTAACTTACTGTTGTAAATACTGAAAATAATGTGTTGGTTTCTGGGAGAGGACAGGTTTTTATATCCCTAATATACTTAATATATTGAATTAATTCAATTATTTTCAATCATGAGTACAAGGAGTCTGACTGTGTTTCCAGTGAACACACAAAAAAAAAAGCCAAGGTAAAAAAAAATTAACAAACTATTCATCTTTTCCTCTGGGGTGGGGATTAATTTTAAATACACTCTTTTTTAATGTTACTATATGAGTTGAAAAGTCTTCTTAAAATCCAGTTATAAAAAACAATGATACATGTTTCCATTTTTCATTCCTTTCTCAGAGCACAAGGTTTTGTCACACAAGTATTAGACTTAATCTTTAATGGGTAATAAAAGAGATAGCACAAAAGTTTTTAACAGCTGACATCACTTCTCAAAAACCCCATGACATTTAAACACATTTAAAGTATTTTTAAAAAAAATCACAACCAGTGTGCCACCAGGAAATCCATGTTAATAATAGTAAATGATTCTACAAAAGTATCCTCACTGATTATATATAACACCCTAAAGAAACTGCAACTTACTACTACTGGGGGTATTAAACATGCATAAAACCTCAAGAAGGGAGAGTATTTATGGCTCTCTACAACACACAGAGCTCTGCCAGAAGTAGATATCAAACACTGATGAGATCAAAACCCTCTTAAATCCGTGACCCATGTGCTACGTAACTGCACCACTGAAATCTGTCTAGACGACACCACAAACCCTGTGCTACATATCCTACTGAGAATATTCTGTCAGAGCACCAGTCAGGGCAAAACGGCAAGAGCTTCCATTTGAAGGTAGTCATTTGATTAAACAGTAAAATACATATAGATTCCCCAGCTATGATTATTTCAGCTAAGTATATTCCACTATCCCAACACAAAACAGAATTAAAGTTAACATCAATTTCATATCTTCCTTCAGATCATGAAGAAGGAGCTCTTCCCAGGTCACCTGACCCTGCTTCCACTGGATGTACATTGCCTTGTTATTCCTCAGTTTGAGCAGTAGATCCTTGCTCAGCCATGTGTGTTTGCAGCCTCTCCTGCTTGGGTTCCTACATATCAGGATGGAGAGCTCTTGAACTCTAAGAAAAGTGGTCTAAAAGAGTTGCCAGATCTCCTCAGCTCCTCTGTCCTTAAGGACAGTTTCCCAAGAGATCCCAATCCACTAGCTATTTAAACATCTGGAAGTTCACTTTTCCAAAGTTCAAGATCGTGACTTTGCTCTTTGCCAGGCTAACATCCCTTGAGATCCTGAACTCAACCAAAGCACGGTCACTACAGCTCAATCTGCTTCCAACCTTAATCTCTTTAATGAGCTTCTCCCATTGGCAAGCACCAGGTCCTGTAACATCTCACCTCTGGCTGACTTGTATAATATCTGGACCAGGAAGTTGTCCTGTATATACTCCTGGAGTCTCCTGGATTGTCCACAGCCAGCTGTATTGCTTACTATACTACACCTGGGTCGTTGAATATGCTACCCTCTACTATCATTAGCAACTGAGAGACTGTAGAAAATTAGCTTTTGGATACCACAAGGAAAAAAATGTGCAGGAACTTTAGCACAGACAGGATGAAACCAATGCAGAAAAACAATCACAGGCCAAGAAAGCCCCCAAGCTATTTTCCAGAGGTACCACTCCAGGATGCCACCTTGCTTCATTAGCCTAACTAGTTTCTTGGAATTTACTAATATTCCATTATCCTGAGCACAAAACGCTGCAAGGACTCCTCAGCAAACATGAGTATGCTGCACTCATCAGCTAATATTCTAGACAAACTGCTGTCACCCAACACGATACACTGACCGCAATCATGACCTGAGATTTGCAAATGGTTCCAGGTCTTCCTCAAGCTGGTTCATCCCTTTCCACTGGCTTCTTCTACATGTAGAGTCCCACTAAAATGAATTGTTCCTACCACACATGCAGCCACTGATTACACTTCAACAGGTTTTAGAAAGGTGACTAGATACTACATTGGGGAGAAGGATAAAAAACTTACCCATAATAAAAACACAGAAACCCCGTGCTACAGTACAGTAATTCCTGCAAGGGCATGTTGCTTTCAGAAAAGTGTGAGTTAAGACACACAAAACATTGATTTGAAGCTTGTTGTATTGTACTCCTGCACATCGAACACAATCTTTGTTTCTGATTGCTCTCTTCTGCTCTTCTTCAATACTAAGATTTAGATCTTAAGTCCTGTGATCACAACTAAGTTTTGGAATAGTCATTAATGTGTTACCTTGCACTGGAATAATAAGGGTTTCCTTCCTCCTCGAACCTCCTAATGATTGGCTCCTTCAAAGCTGCTTCATCTGCCTCAGATAACTAAAAAAACATGCAAATAAAAAAGATGACATATTCTTTAATATTTTCTTCTACAGTGACAGCAGAGCTTTAAATCCAGCATCAACCTGAAGAAATTGCCTAAATGGCCTCCCTTAAGTTTTTCACCCTTTTTGCACACAATTATCAAATTAGCATATTTAACAAAATTAAAATACCACTCCTCAAAACAGTGGGTGGGAAAAGGAGAATAAAAATATACTTAACTCCACTAAGAATAATTGGGAATTGGCATCTGAAAAATTATGGAAACTACTGTACTAACTCCCCCCTGTTCTGAGTTGCCTTTGGCAAGATTTTTTAATAAAACAACTCTGTGCTATTCTAGCACTGGGTTTTGTCTGTGATCCAGAGTGGTCAGCACTCAATTCAGAAAATTTTCAAGTTTCTAACACATTTCACTGACATTAACTACAAATACGTTTCTTGAACTTCTTTCTGGGGATCAGGAATTTGCAAAATTAAGACAGACAGTGATCAGGCTGAATATATTCTAACCATAGAAAGCAAAAGTAAAGTATAGACAAGGGAACCATTGAGATATGTTCATACTGCTTCACTATTCTGATTAGCTACTCATGACAAATAAAACAATTTTAAGACATCACAATAAAATCACTTCTTATGGGATTAAGGCACTAGTATAAACATAAACCTCATAATTAAAAAAAAAAACTGTAGAAAAGAGTGTACACAGAAACTAGAGAACATTCCTAAATAAAATACCATTATTTTTCAATTAAAATGTTGAAATGAGACAAAAACTTTTCCAAATCTCAACAGACTTCTGCTGTTACAAGTTTTGTAATTTTCAGTCATGGAATCATTAGAAGACCAACTTTTTATAACACAGACATCTTCAAAATAGTTGAAAAGACACTATTCTGACAAATTCCTCTTCATACTCCCAAACCAGAGAGGATCCTGGCTGCTCATCTTGGGCAGAACTAATCACTTGGTGCACAAAATACAAAAATATGGTATGTGGAACACTCCTCTTTTTAAGTAAAGACAAGAAATGTCATGAATGATCTTCACATTTCGAAGATGTAAACAGTCACATTTCATAAATGCTACATGTTTGTCAATGCATTAGGTGGCATTGGGAGAACGGTGTTCAGTCGTGTCTCATTCTCTCTTTCCTAGCTCACAAAGTGAGAACTCTAGTGAAAGAGTAAATTGTAATACCTTTACTTCAAATGAAAGAAGAAAGATGTACCTGTTTTCCCTCCCTCGCTTTTTGGTCCTTAGCTATAGTAGCTAGAACAGTTGCAGCTTGTTCCCCTCCCATCACCGATATGCGAGCATTTGGCCACATATATAGGAATCTTGGACTGGAAAAATACATATTAAGCATTAATGTAAGACACTGCCTTACTTCCTAGTAAAGAACTAATTCCCAGTCAGCTAAGAATTCATTTTTATGCATGACAGTATTACAATACATTGGTTTTTAAAAAAACAGATGTTAACATATTTCAAAGCTTGCAGCATTATGTTTGAAAATGCAAAAATTCTGTTCATTTCCTGTATTCAAGCACCTTAAAAATTTATTTCTCTTTCTTGAGTCTCTTCAGCTCACATGCCCAACCCCCAGGAATTTTTTTCTTAAACATTCTGAACAACTCCAATAGTATCAGGAACCTTCAAAAATGAAATTAGAAAATTATGTAAGTCATGTCCAAAGGGTCAAAAAAAATCTATAGGGATGCTGTAAGCTTTAGTTATAAAAACAGACTCATTGAAGTGAATAAGGCCTAAGGATATTTTGCACACGCTGGTATTCTTCCTATGAATTCAGAGTAACAGACCAGCCTATACTGCCCAAGGATTGTTTAGGACTGTACAATTTCCTCTCCAATAACTGAAATGGAAGAAAAGGACATCAACACATTTACATGTCAAAAAGTCTCTTCTGTCACCTAATTCAAGATGAATCATGAGCCTGTCAGTCTCTACAAGTTTATCAGGGTGTTATTTACTTGTGAACATATTCACTGAGAACTGTTGTTTTCCGAATAGCACAACTTTTACAAGAGTCCAGAGTTTTTCAGAATGGTACTTCAAGGTTATACTCTGTTAACTTCTTCCTATCTGCTGTCATAATTTGAAGCAAAACTTACCTATATGCCCTTCCACACATCCCATAGTTTCCAGCTCCATAAGAACCACCGATAATCACAGTTATTTTAGGTACACTGGCACAAGCTACAGCAGTTACCATCTTGGCACCATCTTTTGCTATCCCTCCAGCCTCATATTCTCTGCCAACCATGAAACCTACAGAATTACAACATGAAGAAAAGGCTTATCAGCTTTACATTACTAAACTGTGGTATGTGTCATACTATCACTTCATAGCATACAGAGAAAAACATGAAGAGCAAACCACAAGGCAAGGCCTTCACCAGCTGCTGACAGGTTGATTTCCAAACAGGCTGGAGATGTAGGTACTACAGAGCACACAAAGGCTGTCTAAAACATAGCCTCCACAGTTAACAGCAAAGCCTCCGACATAGTGAAACATCAAAATAATGATCTTATTCACCTGTAATATTCTGCAAAAACACAATGGGAATATTTCTCTGGCAACACAGCTGGATAAAATGTGTACCCTGTGGAGAGGAGCATACAGAAAGGGTAAATCATTAAAAGTTGGACAAGTGAAGCTATCACTACCAGCTCTCTGAGGTCTGTAGTAAGTCCTTCCACTGAAATCCATGGGAGTATTTGCCTTATGAAGTGCTATAATACTTCTAACTTCATCCAAAGTCAACTGCAAAACATGCACACACTCTAGCAGATATAAGAAACCTCCAAAGATGTTTGAGTCCATGGGTAAAGAAGAACTAATATCCTTAAAAAGGATTACTACTGATAACTTAAAATCTCAACTGCTTTGACCCAATCAATGTGTACAGACAGCTTCATAGTGTGGCATCTGACATCGAGTTTTATAAGACTTTTCTAAGAGTTTAGTGTCACAGAAATTAGAACAGCCAGTCAGAAAAAAATATCTCCCCATTTTCTGTACAAAACAGAAGTATTCCCTGAAACTGGGAAAGGCCCACAAACATTTGCTCTGTGTCCTGCCAATTGCTGTAACATCATCTCCTTTCCTGAGGGCAGATGTCCTCTCCCCATTTTCTAGGAAGAGACCAATTTCCTAGCAAAGTTACAAATAGTAGATTTCAAGCTTCTGTTTCAACTAGAAAGAATCTAAATCAATAAAGCTCCTCAGGTTATTTATACACTGCTGGTAAACAAAGCCAAATAAAAAAAGGTTATGTAGCACAGTAACCGAGAAAACATCTAACCTCTTCATTAGATGAATCCAGCAAAAGTTACAAAAAGAAGAGAAAAGTAATAAAGCATAATCTTTAGCTAGTTTTTTCAGAGAAGCACAAGAATAGCATAGTGATGATAACGGGAAAAATACATAATAACTCATTAGAAAAATGCAAAAGAAAAAAAAGGAATATTGTTAGATTATGATGTTTATAGAAGCAACATCATGGACAAAGGTTTCTCTAGAATTGAAACCTGACCATCTTCTTTTACAGTAATGATATGCAAGTAAAAGTCACCAGACAAGGATTCCCTACATTTTTGTCATGGATAGGAAAAACAATTGTGACATTGAATTGTTGGCAAGATACCAGAAGTATTAGAAATACTGTAAGACTTAATTTCTACTTGGAAATGACTGTGTTATAGCAAATGTTATGTAGAAACAATGTTATTTACTGCTTCAAGTTGAAAGTATTCCTTCAGCACAAGAAAGTAAATTTTGTGTATTATTTTATTATAGCAATAAATCAAGTAAAATTACTTTCTCCACATCACCCATCAATGCTTCCTTTTTCCTATAGATTTACAATAATGATTTCCTCACCATTAGTTTGAGAAGCCTGTTAGAAAAAAATCACCATATATAACTACTATTACAAAAAATTCAACTGACAGTCATTTCTTGAAAAAATAAAGAACTAAAGCAAACAACACAGACCAAGATAACCACTCTGACATATCCAGATACTCTTTATCATCACCCATCCCCGAAGTCCAACCTGTAAAGCACTGTTACCTGTAACACTATCACAATATTCCTCCATAGATGTCCTTTCATTCACAAAACGGTTATTTTAGCTCAGAGATTTTATGAGACTGCACAGGTTTTCACTCATTATTCTAAGCCAGGAGATCCCTTAGCAAAGTACGAAAATTAAAACTCTGGTAAACCAATGAACTGAGTCCTGGAATCCAGGTTTGAAATTTACCAGTTCTTATAAAAACATTTACATGATCTAAGTAGTACTTGCAGTTTAGAGGTTAGGAATACCAATGGGGTATTTGTCTTGTAATAGTTGCAAGTTGCAGGATTGACTATTTCAGCTGTGCTGCAGTCACGTGAATTTAAATACTGTTCTTCTATTTTCCTATTTTCTTCACATCAGAAACATCTGCAGAACATTGTTTCTAAAATATGGTCAATTGTTTTTACAATTTATCAATCTGTTTCACATTTACAAGAAAAATGTGGAGCCAGTTCCTTTTCATTATTTAAAAAAGTTCCTAATCTCAATAGCAAGTTGTCCACCAGAAGTTTTGTTTCTCAATGGCAAAGAAGCTAATTATCTATTTACCTTTTTTGCTGACTCTGAGAAAAGAACTCCGTTGTTTCCAATAATTCCTACTGGATAACCAAAAATTCTTGCAAATCCTAAGAGAGAAATGTTGATTCGTAAATTTTCACATACATTTATTTTACCACGGCATGCAAAAGCAACACTTTCTCTTGGTAACAGAAACTGCTACTCTTCTGAAAATATATGTTATTAAAATATCAGTGGATGAGCCAAACAGAATGACTCCAACTATAAAAACCAATGGGAACATATACAACATAATTATATTTCTAAATACCTGTAATTAACGTATCCCCATACAAGGCTTTGAATTCATCAAATCTACTTCCGTCTACAATTCTAGCAATTACCTTGAGAAAAAATAGAAAAATGAAGTTAAATTCCTAATCTTTCATAGATTTTAATTTGTTTAGGAAGACCATGCCAACATATAATTTAAAATACAATCTTTCCATTTTTAGAACATCAAGCAGTGCACCACGTAAACAATCTGGGTGGCAGGCAAAGCCCATTTACTTTTTGAAGTGTGATTTATCTACATGTATGTAAAAAATGGAATTTCAAGATTAAGAATATTCTAACCAAAGAGTTGAATTATACCCGAACAAAGTTTTCCTGGTAAGTTGAATTTAAAAGCAAAACTGCTACTTCTGATTATATTCAACACTGATCAATAGGCTCTCATTTATAAAGAAAAAAACATATAAAGCCATGAGTCACTTTGTTAGAGATATGATTATTTTCAGCTTTGCTTGAATTTACGACATACAAAAATAAAGAAGATGTGATCTGAGGTCTCTCTGAGATGCGAAGGGGACATTTTTTATAAATACAGATCCACTGGTAGCAAGACATTTACCATAAGGTATTTATTTCAACTTTATAAGAACACAAGTCCAAATTACTCCAATGCTTTTGAGAGAGTTATGTGAGCCTCAACAAAGTGTTCATCTCTTTTTCCCTTAATGCAAAGCATATCCTAGTCATTTCTGCCAAATATTTTAAGATAGGTATATACTAAGACTCTTCCTAAAATATATACCTAGTTGTGGGTATCTGCACAAAATATGACAAAGGCTCAGATGAAGGTGCCAAGGCAGATAATTACACTGGACCTGCAGTACAGTACAACAGACTCGGTATGTGGTTGGGAGAACGCTCAATTTTTTGGTGTGGTTTTAGTCCATAAATCTTTAATTATTTAATTTTTCGCAGGACTAATAGAAAAAGAAAGCCATGCTACCACTCAGCAAGTCTACAGAATGCTTTGCCAATGTAAAGTTACCATTTCTGTCAGCTTTTTTAGAATGTTATCAATCTCTCATCCTTGCACATCCTTCTTAAAAGTATGACCAAAAAGTATTATAGTTTCAACAGGTAATTGCTATCACAATGGATTTGGCAAACAAAAATAGAAAAAAAATACGCACCCAAATCAGATATTATCAACGATGATAACATAGAGACTTATTTTCTGCAAGAAAATTGGGTACACACATGTATGGGCATGTGAATCTTGCATTAATACTCATACCTCTTTGACATCAAAATTTCTTTTTAGCTGGTCTCCAACTATTCCATAGATTTCATCAGATGGAAATAAAGGCTCTTCTGATGGTTCTATAGTCACCTATAGCAATTTAACAAAGCAATTTACACAATACAGAAACTATCAATCTGCACTATTACTTAAAAGTCCAAACAACAATTCATTTGCCAACTTCTTTGAGCACAGACTTCTCTTCATCAGCCACATCAAAATTACTTACTGGCTTGTCTTCATTTTGCATAAAGATCAAGTTTCTTAGACTGAAGGCTGACAACTCCTTTCTCACTACTATTACCCTTTCTCTACTCCTGCATATACCTTCACATGTACTCCACTTCCTCCATGTTATAAAAAAATTAAGCATCTCCTCCCATTTTCTTCTTTGCCCCGTGACCTATAAATCAGGAATTATTCTGAAAAACTGAAGATTTTTGTCCCACAACTGAATAAAACATCTTGCCTTCCTTAAGCTGTCTGTTCACCCTCTCACATCTCCTACTAAAATAAAATAAGGCAGTTCCCCACCATATGCTATCCATCCTGTTTTGTGTGTGGAATTTTTAAATCAATACAACAGAATGACACAATTTAGGTCTATCCCCTCAGTTTTATACTTCTCATTAAAAACCACTGAAAATGTCTATTCAAAAAGATGCTTTAGCAGGTATCTAATTTTAAGTCCATGGAAATGATCACATGGATTTAAAATTCAACTGAGCATCTCGCAAGACCAGATTAACTTAAAAGTCCACTTCTGTGACATAAGCATTCTACTAGTTGCTTCACTCTTGAACTTAATCAAAGTGATTTTATTGGGAATAATACAGCAGGAACGTAATTGCAGAACCAACGCATTAGAGAAATCCTTAAGGACAAGAACTGTGACTTCCATTTTCAAATTATCTGAAGTCATAGACAAAAAATGTGTTATATAAATCAGGCTAAGAAAAGCATGCCTAATTTCAACAATGCAGTGTTTTCAGATTCTATACACTTACATCTACTTTCTTCTGGAGATTTAAACTTCTTACAACTTTCCTTGCTAGATGAAGTGCATGATTATCATCCAAAGCATAATGGTCTGTTACACCAGATTTTCTGTATATAAAATAACAATAGTTACAAGAATACTTAGGAAAAAAACATAAGTTTGGCAATGAAAATTTGAATCTTTAAAGCTTCTAAGACCTTAAAAATGTTATTTTTTAATTTAAACTAGAGATGCTACAATACACCTCTGTGTGCTGTTATGAAATTACTTTAAAAATAAAACCCATGCCTGACCTTTTCTTTGAGATAGTACATTCAGGTAATCAGACATGACATAAAATAGCAACTCCGGGAACTAGAAGATCTAAATGACACCAAAAATTACAAATAAGCATTGATCAAATGAAACAGAAGTTCATTTGAAATTATAAAGAAAAACATGTTCAGAAAAATGGCATGAACTGCCCCTCAAAAGAATTCTTTATTCACTTCAGTAAATTGAAGTGAAAAATAAGCAGTTATTGTACAGCAATACCTAACTTACTGTTCAGTAATATCTAATTTTGTTTACTATTAATTTTAGAACTTGGAAAGTGTGTAGAATTTTTTGTTTCGCTAACAAGCATTCTCTTACAAAAAACACAGGCTGTTTTGATCTTGCCTGTAGTAAGTTCTAACAGACAGTAAGAAAGATACAATATGCAAAATGTATTATCTTTCTCAATATGTGTAACTCTATTAACACTTACTATTAAATAGTAAAGTCCTCCATATTATGCATGTTGCTGCAGTATACGAGACTTGTAAGTATTTTAAAGGAGTAAATGAAGGAAACAACATCCTAACTAAAGTAACACAAGGGTAACTGTGCTACTCTAACAGTAAAATGAACTATTTGCACTAGATAAGCACACAGACAACCTTAATTTTCAAAATCTGAAAACAGCTAAAAAAGATCCAAAAATAAAATAAAACAGAACAAAACAAAATAAATTAAAGCTGAAGTCTAAAATATGGAAGAAATTAACTCTAGAAAAATGATTCTTTAAACCTGCAGTGAAGATCTGCCCCTCCAAGATCCTCTGCTGATACCTCTTCACCTGTTGCTGCTTTAACCTACCACAAGAAAAGGAAAATGAGCTTCAGAGTTGACACTTGCCATTTACATTGGCTTATTTATAGCAATAAAAGAGACCTTTGCAAAATGCTTCTTCATTAACAGTACTCTCGCCCTGAGCATTCAAAATGTGACAACACAGAATCTTGCCAAAATTACTTCTTTGACTTTGTATTCTTATACTAGCATTAACGTGTTTTTATTGACAAAGATTCTCCACTTACTGTTGTATTTACTGCTGTGTCCATTATTAGGGCGAATATACATACACACTCTTTAGACTCATAAATGTGAATTTTCACAAAAATTTTCTTGGCACTTAACAAGACATTTCAAATGTGGTACTTCCCTGCACTGTTTCAAGCAAACAGTACCTCGGTTGAAACTTTGTAATCTTGGCTTTTGCTTTCTGTACACAAACTCTTCTATGAATTTTAACTTGCTTATTTAAATATTAGCCATAGAACAACCATTAAGCAGTTTTTATATTCTTAACCTTCCAGTAAACACACAATAATTTAGTAATACTAGTTTTCTTTGAGTGTATCAGTATCATATAACTGCTCAGATCAAGTATGATGTCTCCATAAGTACCTGCAATGCATGATCTAAATCCTAGATCTGTGAAATCTTAGACCTGAAAGCGTCTCAGACCTGAAAGAGTAAATGATACTCTTCTGAAAACTAAGCAGCATCATTTACTATATGGTTTAAAAAACCAAAACCAAAGGACTTCTTGATGCATTTCCACTCTACAATAACTGCTTTGCAAAGAAAACCTTGAGAGGTGGTGAAACCATTATTTATCATGCACAGAGAGTACCGAGGTAGAGTATGAGATGAAGGAAGGGAAAACTATCATCACTTCTAAAACAGATTTCAGTTTTCCTGTCTAAAAATGATGCACACTAAATATATAAATACATATTCTCAAACACACAGAGTTCCAAACTGTCAGGTTTGCAAAATTAAGTATAGACATCTCTTCAGTAGTAGAATTTTTGCTTTGAAACAAGAACTACCTATTCAATATGAAGTTACTGCATTCTGATACTAATTAATGAAAAGTTTCTGTCAGAGACATAATTAACTTGAATCTTCATTAAACAATGAGCAGAAGAACAGACTTTCAAGAGAAATCAGGAAAATTTCTTCAGTGAAAGGGTTGTACAGCATTGGTACAGGCTACCCAGGGGACTGGTTAAGTGAAGGTATTTAAATACATACAGATATGGCACTAAAGGGACATGGTGTAGTGGTGGACTTGGCAGTGTCAGATTAATGGCCAGACTCAATGACCTTTTGGGTGTATTCTAACATAAGTGATTCTATGATTTGACTTTATATGATTTTATTCTATGATTCTAGGAAATAATTACATATGTCTCTCTTTATGCAATCAGTTACAACATATTGTTAACTACTGCAGAACTTGGCACAAATCTGAATAGAGCACTGATTTCTTTTAGCCCAGAAATAGAGACTAATTTTAATAAATTTTACAAAAAGGTTTTTTCCCCTCTTCCAGAGAGGTGAAGTTTTCCTTCTTCAAACCACAGAACTGGCACTGCAGACTCTGCCAGTAACCCTTTGAGACTGCCAAATTTAACTCCCCTGCTGAAAGCAGGTCAGCCAGAGAAGGTTGCTAATGACTACATAATGACCACAAGTTTTGAATATTTCAAGGACTCCACAACCTCTCTGGACAACTCCATTTGGCATGACCACCCTCGCAATAAGAAAGGATTCTCTTGTAACTAAACAGAACTTCCTATATTTCAATCTGTGCCCTGTAGCTTCTACCCATCACTCAGCACCAATGCAAAGTTTGGCTCTACTGTCTTTACTCCCCACCACAGGCTATTCATACACAAGTATATATTCACCCTGAGACATCTTTTCACCAGATTGAAAAGTCCCAGCTCTCTCAGACTCTCATTTCACAGATGCTCCAGTCCCTTCTTACGGACCTTCACTAGCTCACTCAAGCATATTCATGTCTTTCTTGGTCTGGAAAGCCCAGAGCTGGACCCAGCAGTCTTATGAGGGCTGAGTAGATGGGAAGGATTATTTGCTCCATCACCTTCCCAGGTATGGCAGTGCAACAGAACATTCTACAAACCATAGTTTAAGTAACAGTTAAAGTTACTTAAAGTCAATAGCTGAAGGTATCTTAAATTCTAACAGGCTGCAACTAAGAGCCTCGGCAAATGGGCATTTTCAAAGAAACCCTGTTCAAGCTACTTCAGCTAGAAATTATCAGAAGGAATGAACACAAACTTCAGATATAATGTGCATTTCCCACAAGAGATGAGGCTGACATGTAGGAAAGTCCCCAGTACATAAATACACATTAATTTCACAAACTTTTCCTTCTTTTTACCAGACTTTTCTTTACCTCAGAGCACAGAAAGTAGCAAGTATTCCCTCAGGAATGAAGAATCACAAGTTTCTGAAAAGAGATGAAGAAGCCTGCACTACCAAGCAGTACTGCCAAAGATGAGTATATAGATACCTTCAGCTTGAGGAAGTGCAGAAGAATGGCCCTAAATGTCACTACTACTGTGACACTTCTCTTCTATTGAATTCTATCTGTGTATGAAGTCATTACTTCCTGCCCTTCTACAAAGAAGGCCAAGGAAACTTCCATTTTAGATGTCAGACTAATTATACCTGCAATTCATGTATTTTCATCATACATATCTCAAGACTGATTATAACGAACACCAGGGATTTTCTTTCACTTCCTCAGAATGTTTTGGTTTAGGCAGGTAAGCAATAAAATCCATCCAATTTTGTTCATATAGGAAAGACATTTTGGGGAACAGAGCTTACACAATAAGAGCTACAATATATGCTGCAGCATGGAATGGCAATTTCTGTGGGAGTTTCAAGTAATTTTGACGCTTAGAAAAGGCAAGTAAAATATTTTCAGTGAGAATATGAGAAGTTCTACAAAACAGAAAAGCTGACAGATAGTGATACTGAAGTTTGATCTATACACACGAAGATAAGGATCATTACATCTGCAGGTTGCTAAGGAACAAATTAAATTGGAGGACAGTTGTGAAATCTTCCTCTGAAAATGGTGAGAAGTTTTTGACATGTCTAATTTCACAACATCCTTTCAGTCACTGACTTGCCTAGTCAAGTCTTCCCTTGGAGACCTGACTCAGGTCACCCTTTTTCAGAGGCTTATACCAGCAAAAGTCTCACGTGCTACATCTCAGTGATACACATGTATTACTTATATTGCATTGTGAAGTTAAATGACTGCCAACCAGACAAGAGCCTGGTTCCCATTTTCAGCTTCCCAGCCAGCTTCCTGGGTATTATGGGTATTAGCTGCCTTATGCACCTGCATAATGCTTGAGCTTGAAAGAACCTGGCCCTGAGTAACTTCTCCAGGACATGTTACTCAGTGCACCTTTGGGTCTCCCAGGATCTGAAGAACATTTCCAGCTCTAATGCAGCTCCAAGCAGGAGTGTACTCAAGGTACACAGAACTCCCCACCAGTCTTGCCAATGGACATACCACGCACTTTCTGAGGTCCTTAAGATTCCCTAGCTGGGCTTCTGCAGCAGATTACTCTGTACCTGAGCAAGCCTCAGAGGCAGTGCTGCCCCTTTATATGCCACTGGCTCTAAGCTTATAAACATTCCTGAACCTAGAAAAAGTTTGTACTTCGACAGCTCAGGTGCTCCTGCAACAGGGTAGTTATTCTTAACACAGTAAACAAGCTATTAACTCTGATGTAAAGGTTCATTTCTTTCATCATACTAACTTCTTATGTCAATACAAAGATGTATGAATGACACGTTACTCACTCAACTGGCATTATTCTCAACTAATATCTTCATTCATGTTTATGCCACTGATCACCAATAAACTCCAAACACATAAATTAGGCTGGCAACCTCACAAAGAATTACTTAATTTTGAGGAGGATTTGTCTTTGTTTACCTATAAACAACAAGGTGAAAAAGACTAATACAAGATAAAAAGGAACAGAAACTTATGTAAGAAATTTGAAACAATTACCACGAAAGAAATTCCAAAGGCCAAATTCTAATGAACACTAAAAAAATTAGCATTACATTACACAGTTGTTATTCATCACTTCATCTGCTATTACTGATTACTTTGTTCTTCCTGTCAACTTAGAAAGCCTCCACTGAAATAATAAATTACTTCAAAGTAAGTGCTTTGTTTTATTAGGGTAGACAATGAAGTATCCTTATAGGTGTGTGTCCCACGCCCCTGTTTTCCATATGCCAGTAACAATCTGAATTTATTTAAGGCACTCTGGAACAGTAAATAGCATTTCCCAGTCATAGGAAAGAATCTCTGCACTTATGGTAAGACTTTTCGTTTTTTTCAACTGCACAAGAATTTAAAAGCCTATACACTGAACTTTGGAAGGAAAAAAAAAAGGTACAAAATGCCAAATCCACTTTTATCACCAAGATGACACAGTGGGAAAAAACATTCACTCTAAAGTAAAGGAAAAGAATGCAATGCAAAAACATGCTGTGGAAATGAGAGCAGTCAACACTAAATGACCTTATAGGATAAGTTCTTTATGCTTTCAATGAAATTAACACAATCATGCCTTAGAAACTGGTCAACAAACACATCTGTCAGTGGTTGTCTTCCCACAGTTTAATGGGACATGCTAGACTTTCCCAGCATCTTAAGTGGTGAAGGAAGTGACTCCAATAGATTTAATCTCCTTACAGGAATCAGTGTAGCAGTATATTCATTAACAATGCTGTTACAAGGTGATTTCTCCACTGTTTGTACAATAGGACAAATATCTGACAATTTCAGAACAGCAAGTTTATCCAGTCACGATTCACTGAGTTGTGATGGGTGATGCTCTAGCTGCTAGTTCTAGCACTGACATTCATTACTGGAAACTAGTTTCTTCTTATAAGCTTGTGTTAAGTCAAATAATCTTTGTCAGCAGAGATTATTACTTGTACCAGTATAAAATTGAGCCTACAGTTGAATATACAGCTGTTTCTAAGATAATAAATCCCATTCAAGCACTCCTTTTTGTTGGAGCCAAGCTATTGTGATTTTAAAGCTGTCCTATACTGCAGTATTTTGTACTCACGAATTCCACTCTGAGTTCCACAATAAAGTAAGTTTTAATTCACAAAAGTTCTTCAGGTCAGTTTCCTTAGAAACAATTTCCTTACTAAGAAAGTAAGAAAGCTACTATGAACTCCATCCTAAGTGCATCTCCTTTGTAAAATCACATAAAATATAGCTGATCGGTCCTGCTTCTGAAGTTCTCTGGTCTTGACTCTGAGATATAAACACATCATTGTGAATTTTTCAAATTTCATGTCAAACCTAGAGACTACAAAACTGAATATAGAAACCATTTTTAGCATTGAAAATGTGCATGGCAATCTAATAGTAGCATAAAAACACCTTAATACAGTCTGATCTATATATATATATACATCTAATAGACAGAAGAGATTTAATTTAGGACATAAAAATTCAGATGTACTTAAAAACACAAACTAATTCATAGAATATCTGGAAATATCTCATTAAGAAGGGTCTCAATTGTTGAAGCTCTATAAATGCAGCATGACTTTGGAGGTGGGGTTATGTCACTAGAAACTTATGTATCCTTACCAGTGGTGGCCCACCCAGGAATATTGTTCCCTGTTTGCCAACAATAATACTTTCATCAGCCATTGCAGGTACGTATGCTCCTCCTGCTGTACAGGATCCCATTACTACTGCTATCTAGTGGGAAAAACAAAAACACAAGTTAATGAATTGTTCAACCATTAAAAATAGCAAATGCTTTGTAGAAGGTTTGTACTGATGTTAATACAGGTCACTGGACAGCTCTGCAAGAATATTCTTTCCTAACAGAGTGAACTGTTTTATGCTTTAGCTTTTCTTTAAAAAATAGGGAATTTCTCTAGTGTTCAACAGTCTTTTGAACTATGATCTTCAGTCCACCCTGCTGGAAAACTCATATATGAAATATCACAAGCTACGTACATATGTTTGAAGAGACACACATTCTAACATGAAATTTGTTGTTACTGATGAATGGTAAAAGATTGAAACCTAGAGGTTACTCCTGGTATTTATGCTTAAGTCAGAGTTTCAGTTGTTGCTGACTAGCATAGTTTCACCAACATTAAGATCCTTTAAAGAAAATTCCTCACATCTACTGGTATGTTACTTCAGTTCTTCAATGGATCAAGTAATTAACTCTGCCCCTTCAAGGCATGTTGAGTTTTTCGTTATAGGCTTCAACACAAATAATCTCTGCCTCATCTCTTTGCCTAATTTTCAGATAAACACGTACCCAATGGACATCTCCTACCTTATTACTGTAATAAAACTGATTTGACTCCATATATGATGAATACTGCAACAGTATACGATCATGAAAGGGAAGTTTCTCACTTAATTTCACTTTCAGGAGAGCACCTCTGAAGACCCTTCCAAAAACTTGTAGAGTAGAAGAAAAGGAATACTCATATGAAAAAGGCAGACAGTAAGAAACACTTCCTTTCACCACCACACACATACACACAAAAAACCCCTATAAAACCCCCAGAAAATAATGTTATTTTATGTTGTTTGTTTCAAGATATTTCTAAAGCCACATCAGGTAGTGTTCTCTGTTAAATAATAATTTAATGTTTATTCTTAAAAGAAAACAGCACACAGAAAAATGAAACTTCCAAATCACATCACCCAAATCTAAAGCAGGAGTAAATGAACTATGCTGATCTGCTATCATCAAATCAAGCAGCTTTTTCAGCAACCAGTTTTCAGTATCTTAAACTATATTCAGAGCCACGTGATTAAACTGCAGTATTTCTGTTACGCATTTAATAACTAAATCCTGGTAAATACAAAAATAACAGAGGCCTCTAGAAATGAGAGAAACCTAGGAAAAAAGTTTATGTGATGTTTTTGCCCAGGATTTGTGTGGTTTTTTTCCTACTCTTAATTTTACCATGCTTATGTTGAAAACTGTGCCTGCATGTAAACTTAACTCAGGTGTTATTTTGTCCAACATAAAAATTGGTATATGTATACTCTGGAAAAAATAAAACCTACCTGTTAAATAGCACAACCTCAAATTCTCAAATAATGTCCTACTTCGTGACTTTATTCTTTGACTTATGCCATACAAAACTATTGACAGGTGCAATAAAAATCAACAGTCTTGAATGCACATACAGTATTTCATATCCACTTATCAGCTCCCTATTTTATCTATGCAGCAGGAGTGTGAGAGCATGAGTGTGAGAGCTCAGGAAGCAGTTAATGAGAAGCTAATCACAGCTTTCTGATTCACAGCCATACAGACAATAGCACAATTCAAGCTGTAGTAGGCGTATCAGAAATTAGTCACAGGTAAAACTAGAGGGGGAAATTAAATGCACCATCAGCAACTGGAAAATAAAAGAAAAAAGGCCAAGCACTTCAAGGGGAAAATTGAGAAGAGCTAATGAACTGATGAAACAGACCTTCACACAGGTCACAACACCAAGCAGCAAGTAGAAAACGAACAGCATCCAGACTTCCATGTCAGAAGAACTAACCAGAGTGGAAATCTGAGAGAGCATAACTTCCTAACCCCATTTTCTAATGAAACATCCTGTCAGACAGGGAACATGGTTCTAGCTACCACAATCAGTTAGCACAGGACCAATACAAGATTTACAAACATTAACAGTGCCTTTTTGAAATGAAACAAAGAAAAGATACATCTCTGAAACAAAATGCACCCTTATTACATCCTTCAAATAAAGGAAGTACTTCAGTAAACATTTTTCCTAGTCTTACAGAAAGATAAACTTTCATCAGTGTCATAACAAAGAAAAATGTGTTTGATTAAAAGGCAAATCTTTCTTACATTTGGTTTTTATTGTACTGGAGTAAAATTTATATGGTAATTGAAAGAAAAACAAATTCAACTTTTTATGGAACTTTACAAATATGTTAAATATGTTTCAAGATATGCTGGAAAACACCCACATGACTTTAGGGCCTGGTATTTATATAAAGATCCTGTCTAACATCCGTAATTTCAGCCTTGCAACTGGGTATACATATTCATCTTTGACATAGCATCTAAAAATCATTACTCCAACAGCAGATCATGGCTGAAGTCTCTGGCAAAAATAAGGCTTTCCAAAATTTCTCCTAAAAAACTTTTCCAGTAAAACATTACCTTCTCCTTGTCACCTTGTGATGATCTCCTTTGATACTTGCTGTTCCACCAAAACACTAGGATTAATTTTATTCACACTTATAAATGTAAAATACAACCTAGACTTACTAGTAACTCTGCAGGATGACCAGCTTAGAAAGTATCTTTTTTCCTAAATATTTTTGTTCTAACTAAGCACTGGTTTTCTCTGAAGACCCACCTAATCAACTACAACTACTCCACTTCTACTCTTGAAAAGAACTGCAGAAGGTACATTATGTCATACCTCCTAAAGAAATTTAGCGTGTTGCTAGAATATTCAGCCTTGGATTTCTCTGGAGGCAATGGATTTCAGGATTCTTTGGTAGCGGAAAAGATGGTTGAAGGTTTGAAGTCTGACTTGCTTCCAAAAATGTGCCAAAAAGGTTTCATGGTAACAAACATAGCTTCCTTAAAAATAGTGCAAAGCCAATGTCTGTCATGTAAGGAGTCAGACTGAATACTGTATCCCTGACTGGTGCATCTGCTTTACTCTGAAAGCTGTACTGGCTTCTACTACCTCCTGCCATGTGAAGAAGCTCCTGCGTAATGGCCAGTGCAGTCAGTTGTGCAAGAGACTAGAATCATGCCTCCTTAGGCCCCAGGGCAGAATCCAGTGGGTTTTATTCCTTGTGGAAAAGAACATTGGATAGTGGGGTTATGGTGGGGTTTGTGTCATAGTACTGCCATGGGTTCTGGGTGTGTGACAGACCACCTGCAGATAACATAGGGTAAAATAACTGTTATGATTATGTAACTCAGGAGAACCTCAAAGCACATTGCAGGCACTCACAAATCGAGCCTTATACGGATAATGACTGGCTGTTCCAGGCTTTCAAAATGCAGTTGAAAATGTCTTTTTCTTGAAAATAAATATTGTCATCACAAGTTCCACAGTATGTGTGACCCACTTCTCACTCAGAAGAGATTTTGCCATTCTCATTGCACAGGAAACAGAAGCTGAATATTTTTTTAATGTTCTGCACTCTTCAACTCACCTTGTAATCAGCCATAGATTAATCTATCAGGATTGTACTTATCACTGTTAGGCCTAAAAGACAACTTGGATTTATGATCATAACTTCTTTTTGCTCCAAGCACTTGTTGATGTCCACAAAGAATGCAGGATTCAAACAATGCCTTTATTTATTAATTTATTGTTTCGTTGGAAGGTTGTATGTACTTTCCCCCAGTAAACAGAAAAAGTTCTGCAGGATTAAAGAAAAAAAAAACAACTAGTTCTGAGAACTGTTGTTCAGAACAGGAAGATCTGTTAAGTTCCTCACAATTTGCCTTTTTCAACTTGTATTAGGAACTGTTGCTGCAGTCTGTCTCCTTCAGGTCAAAAAAAGACATGAGATCTGGAAAACAAGATGAACTAGGACCAACCAAGGTAAGGAACACTTTCTGCAGGAAAACAGCTATTTAAGTTTGAATTTTTTGGTTTGAAAAAGGGAGTATGAGGCAGGTATATGAGTGGGCCAGAACCATGTGAAGAGGCTGGAAGTTGACTAGACAGCAACTGTGTAGGAACTATCTGGTTGTTTGCTTTTGTTTAGTGTTTCTTTATTTGGAGGAGGTTAACTTCAAAGACCATGGATTCCTCCACCCTCCCTGGGAGTTTCTCACACATCCCTGGACAATTCCCTTACAGTTTGTACCCTGTTACCTGCCATCCTCAACTCCACTGGGACCTCACACTCTGTCCTCTACTTTCACTGCAGCCATGGCTGCCCATCAGCAGTCACATCCTCAAACATTTTGCACTCTTCCTAAGTAACAGATCCAGAAGTGCACCTCCCCTAGCACACTCTCTGCATCAAAAAATTGATCCCTACATATTCCTGAAAGAACCATGACACAAAATCACTTCTAAATCCAGGAACTGTGACTAACAGTCATTCTATGCATCATTAATGACTTAGAAAATAACCTCACTGTTAGGGCAGTTTTATCATAAAGCACATCAGTGTATAAAACAGATATATAAATATACACATACCCCTGTTAGTAGAAAGTATGTGTCATTTGCTAGTCACAATCAAAAGGGTCCTCACCTTCACAATGTTGATGCAGGCTAATCAACTGCTCCAAAAGATTTCTTAGTGCTTCCTCAAATGGCCCTACATACCATACTGTCAAGTCCATTTCTCTCCTGCTCCAAGACAGGAGCAGGTAGGTCAAGTCGTTAATGCTAACACTAGGAAAGAAAACAGCTTCTTCAAAACTATAATGACTTCTTGTGAACAGTTACTGTGTTTACAGTGCTTCCAGTGTCCAGACTGGGCCATCAGGTTAGCACAACATAGTGCTGTCAAAAACAAAGCATGGGTACAAGCTTTGAAAACACATAATGACAGCAAGCATAAAAACTAATTAGTACATTTAATTCTTAGGTAACAGCAAATTACCTGTGGAATTCCTTGTGAGGACATGACTGCTTGATTATAGAAAATACGACCAAAATGATCTCGGTCTGGAAATACTTCTGCTTGCCGAGGTAAATTGGCTCCTCCTGAATCCACTAGAATGAATGAAAGCATATGAGCATGTCTTTGAACACTGTTATATACTTCAGTTACTGGTAAAGTATCTGCATGTTACTTAAAATATACAGCAATTACTATCACTAAAACTATATATATTGCCATGAATCAAGGTATATTATGACATTCTTCTTGGGGGTGGGAGGGGAGGGAAAGAAGAAAAATAATAAACAATCCCTTCCAAAATCACATCCATCCCAATAATTTTCATGCAAAATGAACTGAGATGTGCTTAAAGATGCAGTTGTGCCTCTTCTAAACTCGCCTTACTGCAAAAGTTTTAAACTAAGAACACTTTCAACATATAATTTTAACTGAATTATTCTACTGCAATTCTGAAACAAGTTCCAGAAAAAGAGCAAGACTAATCACCAATGAGTTCATAAGGTGCAGCATGTGTACTTTCATACCTTGATTATATTCATTCTGAAGACCTTAAATTATCTTTAGGAAGATTCACTTATTGTATGTTCTTGCCCATGATGTGCCCTTCAGCTGACAGGTTTCCACAGCAGCTACCTCTCCACTCCCAATTAATCAAAATACATCCTGTCATGAGATGTATCCAAACAAGGATACAAGCAAAGTTGCTTCTAGTTCTTTTAATAACCAAGATAAAATAGCCCTCCCCTTTCCTCCAAGACTCCTTCTACAGCAGTACCACTAAATCTACACCCACACTATCCCTGTATCCACCCCACCAAAAGTTTCAAGTTCACACTTCTCCTAATCCTTCTATTGGTATTATTTGCATGGTTGGCCTGCCAGCAGGGCAAGAAACTACAAACACCTACAAAGGCCAGGACCTACATTTATGTTGATTTTTTAACTAATACAAGCAACTAAACTGGCAGACCTATTAATGTCCCTCTGTTGCTATGTAAGCTGCTAAGCTAAGCCAAACAGACAAGGGAAAACCCACTTTATTTTTTTAAATTAAGACAGTAGAAGGGTCTTTCTCCTCTGATGCTGACATACACAAAATCCACAGGAATACACACTCTCTTACTGCTGTCTGTCAAATTTGAAGGAACTTGGCCAATTGGTTCAAAAGTTGTTAGATTAGGAATTGAAGCTGAAAAAAAAACACTGGCAGAAATCTCTTGGATTTGTATAAAACCAGGCTAAGAAAATACTAGTGGTAATATAAACATATTTGGTACTTTGATCTTAATCTTTAATAAAATTGTACATACATAAAACTTACAGGACGGTTGAGCTGTATACTGATGTAATAGACCAATCTCAAAATGAAAAATAATATACAATTAAATTTCTGCTTCAGTAAAATTAATCACAAATTCTAAAGATCTCTTGATCCAAACTATTAATGAGGCTATTTTTATTTCTTTGGCATGTTCTCTCATACAGCTACATGCTCCACCAGCATGTACTTTTTAATTGTAATTTGAATTGATTGTATGAGACTATAGGAAAGATTGTTCCTTCATGACAGAAGGGAAAGGAAGAAGAAAGAAGTGATACAGTGCTAACAGCTACATCTTATGAACCCAGTCCTACAACAGTGCAGAAGATAGTGCTGAGAACCTATAAATACCCTCCAGTTAAGACACACCACCAATCTGTAGAGGTAACACAGTACTGACGAAAGTATAATTGAATATTTGTGTCTAAAATACATTCCTGGGTAGTCAAATCTGGGGGACACATGAGCTGCCCTTAACACAGGTCATTTGCTACTTCTGCAATAGGACTTACCCAAATAAAGGCAAGGGAGATGATTTTGCATTGCAATTTCTTGAGCACGTAAATGTTTCTTAACAGTGATAGGATAATAGGTACCACCTTTGACAGTTGCATCATTAGCAACTATCAAGCATTCCACCCTAAAAATAAAACAAGTTTATGAGAAAGAAAAGTATTTCTAGTGAGTAAATACGTATGTTGGTTAAGAACTGCAACATGCCGAGAACTCTTGAAGCCCTGATGCTCTAAGAGAGCTCTTCTTGCCAGCATTCTGTCAACTGCGCACTCTAACAGCAGCCTCAGCACTACAATGTCCTGTTCCATTATGCTGTATAGCACTGTAATTAATTTCAAGAATAGTCTTGAACATACTTTGAGTATGCAAAACTAATTTTTAGACTAAAACACCCCTCTGTTTTTTGAAAATTGCTTTACAAATGCGCTAGTCTTCTTCCTTCACTGGACATCAGAAACTCTGTGTGTGTTCTGTTTTAATATGGGATACACTAACTGAACAAAAAAAAAGCAACCCAAAACCCAAAAAACCCCAACCCAACCCAACACACCCCCCCACACAAAAACATCAACCAAAAAAATTAATTTCCTTTTAGCTAAGATTAAAAAAATTGAGATACCAACTTTCTTGATTTTATGGGTGTCAGAAATGAAACACTAAAAATGCTAACAGATTAATACTGGAAACTGAATAAAATTACATCTTCCTTTTCATATCATCGGTAATGTAGATGACTGGAAGCTCTCACCCAGATACTCGCCCAATGCCTGTGATAATGCCTCCTGCAGGTACCTCTTCATTACCATACAACTGGTAACCAGCAAACTGGGAAAACTCCAAGAACGGAGAACTGAATAATGACAAATAAAATGAAATTTTATAAAGTAATTGGCTGTATTTGTCATTGGATCTCCCTTAAAAGGTCAAATTTTAAAATGGAAGTTTGTTTGGTTTTTTTAAAAAAAACCCACATGAGTATTTAAAAGAACGTTTTTGCAAAATTTCAATGGTGCTATTTGCCAGTGCTTATGGAAACTAAAGAGAAAAGAAGCATGTTGTAGTATTTACCTGCAAAAGAGAACCTGAGGTGTTTTAAAAAGAGAATCTGAAGTGTTTTTTAAAAAATGAAGTACCTACCCGGGATCAATAAGCTTGTCAATTCTCTCTCGGGGTAACATCTTTCCTCTTGATACATGAAGCTTACGAGCTTTTTCTCCACCTCCTGTGATACAACAGTAAATTGTCATATTTTCTATGGACACAGATAGATAAATCTCCACTTATATTAAAACTTAGAATGGAAGCGCTGATGAGGTCCCAGTTTTTCAAGTATGGACTTTAATAATGAATTTAATAAATAATGGTTTCCACTTCAAACAGATTTAAGGTATTGATAAAAATGCTTGCTTTTTAGAATGTTCTCTATTTCCCCCCTCATTTTTCATAGTTAGCGTTGAGCTAAAGATTTTAATAAACATAGTTGTCTGAAACTTTCCCCCACTGCTTGGCAACAAAGAGGAAGGCAGAAAATACAAACACACAGACAAAAGCACAGCAGTAGAACTTCAGAAAATGCTATTCCATAGACCTGATTCAGAATAGCTATGCTGAGTCCAAACTTGAATGACCCAATATAATCTGGATTAATTTCCTTAGATCACGCCAAAACTGTCAGCAGAGTTCAGACACACAGCATTTCATATGAAGTTCATATTTGTTTCAACCCTTCACTTGAGGTCATCCTAAATCATATCTTTTGCTCCGTAGAGCCTTGTGTCATCCAATACTTAAGATGGGTTGACCTCAGCCTCTTTGTAATAACAGCTTCTACAAACATGGTCTCTCTGTGCAGACAGATCACTGATCCACCTTATCACTCTAAAATTGTCTCCCTGTCCGAAATAAAGAAGGGGTTATTGCGCTAACATTTCTCCTGAGACTCCAGGATTTCTTTGTCGGCTAGGTATCATTGACACAGAGCTTTTAAGCCTACCTTTCAAGTCCTTTCTCCCACTCCATCTTCTTCCTTGATCACTACACACATCATTTCCTACCTATTAGGCATGCCAAAAGTCCACAATTTATTTCCAATTCAGCCTGTTCATTAGGTCTCTATATCCAGCCTACCTCTAAGTCTTGTAAATTCTTTCTCTACAAGTTTCCTACGATACATCCTCATATCCACCCACAGAGCTACTACTCTTACCCATGTTTTTTAACATCCCACATCATAACTACACTTTCTCTGACCTCCATCTTGTCTTTCTCATTTAGACTGAGCAAAGCTGCAAAAATAATTTATCACAGCCCGTAAATTCTGTGAGGCAGGGACCATCTTCCTGTTGCACACTTGGGGACTACTCAGTAGAATGGGATATGGGTTCACAAAATCCCTACTCACTGAAGTAACAGCTAAAAAATGAAGCATTTACTATACAGACCTCAAGCAAGAACTCTTCCTCTGACAGACAGCTTTTGCAAGGAAATGTAAAGATGTTGCACATATCCTCCAAAAGTATTCAGGGTAAGTACCTAATTCTTCTCATATACTTAAATGATAGGCAAAGCAATTTCAATCTATGTCACTCAAAAACATGTATTAACACCCTGGTAGAGCTCGCTAAGATGGAAGAAAGATGAGGACTAAATTCTTGACCTGTCATTGTGAAACAGCCAAGAACAGGCAAACATGTAGCGGTGAAGAAGGCCATGATCATTAGTTCATGAACCACACAGTGAACTGCTGAACAATCTCTACACCCACAAAAGACAGAGGTAGTCCATGGGCTTCAGCATCTCCTCAAGAAATCCTGGACCTTTGTTACACAGTAAGCAAGATGAAGGTTGTAAAAGAAATTGCATTATGCAAGAAACAGTATAGGTAAAGACAAACCAGTATCATGACAGTCACAAGGAGGGGAGAATTAAAGCTGTATGTTCAATGTCTGGCAGCATAGTTAAGCGTTTCTAAAACGTTTTCTTTTATTGTCTCCATTGATTATAGTCAACTGCAACTCCTTCAGGTAGTCAAAAAGAAGAAACACAGATTTCAATCTTTTAAACTACTACAGACTTGCTTCTCCTTGCCAGCACAGTTACAGCTAGGAACTCTGAAAAGATCCCCCCAAAAATGGGCGGGCAAAGGCGATTCCCCATCCTTTATTGGACACATGAGGAAGCAGTGACAAAGGATGAGGAAAAGGTAGATACACCTAATGCTTTCTTTGCCTTAGCTGTTAACAGAGCAGTTGCCTTCTGGATGCCCAGCCCACTGAGGTGGAATACCCATGCAAGGAGCAAACTAAAGATCCCATAACCCAAGGGGAACTGATTAGTGACTTGCTACACCACTTATACACACACGAGTGTATGAGGGCAGATGGGATCCATCCAAAGGTACTGAGAGAGCTGGCAGGAGAGCTCACAGAGGCACTTCCCATCATTTATCACCAGTCCTGGCTAAACAGGAAGGTCCCAGTTGACTGGAGGCTGGCCAATGTGGCCATTCATCTACAAGAAGGGCCAGAAGGATCCGGGGAATTACAGGCCTCTCAGCCTGACCTCGGTACTGGGGAAGGCCATGGAGTAGATCATCTTGAGTGCCATTATGCAGCACATACAGGAAAACGAGGGGATCAGGCCCAGCCAGCACGGGTTTAGGAAAGGCAGCTCCTGTGTGACCAACCTGATCTCCCTCTGTGACTGAGTGAATCACTTACTGGATGAGGGAAAGGCTTCAAATGTTGCCTATGTGGACTTTAGCAAAGCTCTTGACACTGTTTCCCACATGCTCCTGGAGAAGCTCTCTGCTTATGGCTTGGATGGCCATACCATTGACTGGGTACAATAAGATCCAGCTGGACAGCCAAGCCCAGAGAGTGGTGTGAAAGGAGTTAAATCCAGTTTGTGATTGGTCATAAGTGGGGTTCCCCAGGACTCAGTTTTAGGACAAGGGGATTCAGTGCACCCTCAGTAAGTACACGGACAACACCAAGCTGGGAGGAAGTGTAGACCTGCTTGGGGGTAGGAGGGCTCTGCAGAGGGATCTTGACAGGCTGGATCACTGGGTCAAGACCAGTGTGTGAGGTTCAACAAGGCCAACTGTCAGGTCCTGCCCTTGAGTCACAACCACCCCATTGCAGCACTAAAGGCTGGGGGAAGAGCAGCTGGAAAGCTGCCCAGCTGAACATGAGCCAGCAGTGTGCCCAGCTGGCCAAGAAGGCCAATGGTATCCTGGTATCAGCAATAGTGCGGCCAGCAGGACCAGGGCAGGGAATTTTCCCTTTGTATGCAGGACTGGTGAGGCTGTACCTCCAACCCTGTGCTCACTTTTGGGCCCCTCACAACAAGAGCGAGCTGTAATCCAGGAAGTAGGTTGTATCTGCATGAAATGATTAATGAACGACAGTTTTAGGAGGAAAATTACAAAGAACAAAACTGCCTTTTGTACCAAATTAAACAAATTAACTTTTTTATTCAAAAATTTAGACTATCGTACTTACCTAACCTGATTTTTTCAGCATTTTCGTGTAGTTCAGTTACCAGTGCTTTCATTCGTTCATAGTTTTCCTGAGTGGGAAACAAGACAGAATTTGAAGTTTAGCCAAGAGAGACTGCACTAATTTTTAATAAACAAACACAGAAAGTACAAGTCTAATTTCTCTTCTAAATCTAGTTTTACCTTACTAAATACTGTCTCCGCATTGTCTTTAAAGTAATAACATTTCTATCTATGTATTGGCTTCTCTCAAGCATTTAATAAACACACTTCACAAAAATTCTGAGTGTGTTAGGATAGTAAAAGACCAGTTCTTTAATAAACTAGTTATTACAGGGTTGAAGTGCCATTTTTCAGTTTTTGTTAATTCTTTGTATAGGTTGGTTTGCTTTTCAAATCTAATTATGTAAAAAATGCGAATTCAAATTAAGTGCTCTTATGTCTGTTTTAGCAAAGGATGCATGACCTAGACCAGGCAGAATTTGGTAAACACTATTTAGATTCTTGTTGTTTAGGTTGAATATAAAGGTAAAATAAAGCTTTTTTTTTTTTAAAAAAAAAAAAAAAAAAAAAGGTCTGATTTTCTTGCCATTATACCCCTAGAAAAACAAAGACTTACAATTCTGAATATGAGTGATCCAGTACTGAGCTCACCATTTCTATCAGACTTATCCAAAACTCTCTGTGCTCATTACAGTAGGGTTTTTTTTCCCCCCCCAAATTCCTTAGGTATTTGAAGGTATTAGTCAAGTTTAATTTGTTGGGGTTTTTTCCCAGACATATTAAGAACTTTACTACCTTTTTGAAAAGTGTAACTGCAATAAAAGAACATGCTGCATAAAAAGATTATATTGCTTTGTCTAATTCTCATTTAGATGATGTTTGAGTCTACTCTGACAGAAAAAAACACCTGGTGACTCTTTAAATTCGTATATACTTCAACACTCCGACTTAAGGTTTCACCTAGAAGACACAAATGTTGCAGTTAAGGTTGTTCAACAGTCTTAGGCACTGAGAGGTACAAAGATACAAAGCAGAGAGAAAATAAAAACACCTACAGAGGCACCTCACATTCGAACGGTTTTAGTTGAATAGTGACTTTAAAAAAAATACATTTCTCCCCCTTTGTAATCGCTATGAATAGATTAAAAATACTCTATTGAAAGCTAAAAAATGTATACAGTGAAAACAGGTCTGAGCAGCTTTATCAGCTCATTATATACAATTTATAAATCAGGTCAGTATTAAGAGGTCATTCAGCAAGATCAAGGTAACTGAAACACTGAAGTCCAACTCCTGTGCCTCTGCTGGCTCTTGGGAAGAGGATTCCCCAAGCACAAATACAGTGCTATCTGTGATATGGCTCACAGCCTGCACTTGTATGAATTTTGTACCACCTAATTGCCAGCCAACACCTAACACAGGCAAGACACCGGCCCCAGTTACAAGGAAATCTCTCTGATGTGAGGTGCCCCTCTGCAGCCCCACCTACTGAGGACACAACAGGTCACCAGGCTCCTGCACCTCCTCCCTCCCTCCATTCCTTTTAAGGCTGATCAGTATGTCCATCAGATTGTTCCTCTTCCAATCTATTTCTTTTGATCCGATACTCATCCCTCTTCCTGCCCATCCACTGCACAGCTCCAACACCTACCTCTTAAACTGTTTTTCTTCCTGCTAACCTGTGAAATCACACTGCAATGGCCTTCAGGTAGTTTAACCACCAGCAGAGTATCCCAAAAACCCAAGAACAAAACGTTTTGTAACATCTTGTTAACTTGACTATGCTGCTCCTACCAGAGACTAAGAACAGTCACTGTGGCCACACAATCATGAGAAGCACCAAAGAACACAAAACCTGCCCTTCCCAAAAGACTCTGTTTACAAGTTAACTTTTTTTCTCCCCATGAAAAATCTGTAGATCAGTCATTGTAACTCTGTACTTTTAAAAATCTGCAGTTGTCACAATGCCCAATATTATTCTGTTCAATTTGTCTGGCTGGGTCATTTCACTACATACAATATTTTCCTTGTTTTCTCTAAATACATTCACCTTTTGCACACAATATTGAGCTTAAATACTCACCTTTAACAGAGGAAAAAATAAAAAAGCAACTAAAGGCAGATGATTTTAAAAGAGGAACAACAATCACAATCATAGGCTTCTTTACTAGATTCTGAATTAACAACTCATTGCAGCTGGTTTGGATACTCTACATGAAAAATTGTGAAAGAATTTTTCAGCTAATCTATAAAGAATAGTGTACACAAACATTTGTGCTGCTTAAATTCATTTAACTTCCATCATAATCTTTCATATCTTTAACCAGAGCAGAATGTTATACTTTACCAAAAAGATGTTTTGAAATAATTTTGAATATGCACAGAAAAGACTCTTCTCAGACCCAAATGTGCTAGTTCTACCATGTATTTATGGGCTCTTCGTTGTCATTAATTAATGAAAAAAATGCCAGTGAAGTGGCACAAAGCTTGTTTGGAAACTGGCCCCTGCACTAGCAAGGGCTATAAAATTCTACTGTTAGTATGAGGGTTGGTTTCCACAAATTTTAAAGCAAAATGAAGAGACAAAACCTAGACTAATCCTACAGTTACTGCACAAACGAATTTAATTACTGCTACACCAGCGAAGTGGCTGTAAGAGATAATCTCATCTTTAAGCAGACTTTCCTTTGTTTTCCAGAATTTAGACTCACTCACTTTTAAATTACCTTTTTTCACCTGTCTGGTTTGAAACAGTTTACATTATGAAGCCAGCCTGTCTAGCTGAATTCACAGCCAGAAAGGCAAACATTGGCTAAAGATGGCAAGACCTTCATCACGTATCTCATGTTTGCACTGTATTACTTTTATTTCTGATGGTTAAATGCCTCACAGCAGGGACCTCAGCTCTTTGTGTTTGCACAGCACTACATGCACTTACATTGTTCTATAAATTTTTTCTATCAAATACTAATAGTACTACCTATTTTACCAAGTCTTGCTTTTCGTTTCAGGTTGAAAAGTACACAGACACAAATACAAATCTAGCAACAGCTCAGATGAGGAAACACCTTTATTAAAATACTTTTTTTTGCTATGCAAAATATCAATGTACACACACATATATGTATACACACAAGCTTTGTATGTATATGTGTATATACACACACGCACACACACAGAGAAATTTCATAGAAGTTTCAGTCACCTAACTTCTGTCCCAAATTTGGTTTCTGCAAAACAAAGCACAGAATCAAATATGGAACCAAAGGGGCTATTTCAATAAAAATATATGTTGTTGCTTTCACTTGCCGTTTGATCTTTTACTTGGAATAAATATGAAAGCAAATGCACGTCATCCTATCAGTTTTGATGCACACCTAAAGCCACGCTTTACTCAGCCTAAGCGTAAACATGATTTTTATCTGAAACATGATGATATTAATAATGCACCATTAAAAATGAATCAATTTTTACCAGATACAAGGAGTGTTCTCTATTTGTAAAGACAACTGGAATTACACTTAACCCTCCTACTCAAAAACGTTTTTGGAGGCATGTCCATGACTGCACAGCTATTCCACTTGTTTTCAACTCGGGAACCAATTTGCCGACACAGGGAAACATCCAATGTTCAGCCGCCCACAAACTCCCCGTCCCCACCTCATTAGCACGGCTTCGATCAGCTTAAAACGCAGCAAGCCTGGCCTTATGATTAAAAAAATAACGCTGTAAAGACACCCATGGCGAGGCTGACGCTTGTGCAACCCCTCCCGCACGGCCCCCGCAGGCCGGGCCTGACGGACCGCGTCGGGCCTGGCGCTCCGTGAGCGGGGCGGGGGCGGCCCGGGAGGCCGCGGCTCGCACCCGGCACTGCCCGGCGGGAACGCCGCCCGCCCCGGGCCTGCCCTGCCTGCCCAGGGCCCTGCCCTGCCCGCCCGGCGCTCCCCGCCCGCCCCCTCAGCCCGGGCCGCCGTACCTGGTAGAGCGCGGAGCTGGCGTCGGGCCGCGACCCCACGGCCGCCACCGCCTCGCCGCGGTACCCGCGGGCGAGTAGCGGACGCAGCAGCCGCAGCCAGCGGCCCGGGAGCCGCGGGGCGCCCCCCAACATGGCCGGGCCGAGCCGTGCCAAGCCGAGCCGTGCCAAGCCGAGCCGTGCAAGCCTGAGCCGCCGCCACTCCCCCCGCCGCAGCCAATGGGCACCGCGGGGCCGGGCGCGGGCCCC
>JAWWEU010000091.1:26175091-26188025 GCA_035583155.1 Acropternis orthonyx
ACGCTGGGGAACATTTTTTAAAGTCTAGACCTCTTTGGTCGAGCTGCTTCCTTGTCTGAAAGCGTTGCTGTTCTCCAGCATTCCAGTTTAACTTTGTTTAAAATCAAGGCCGTTGTATTTAGAGAGAGCGAACAACTGGGAGTCTGATACCAAGTAAATTAAGCTCTAAACCAAACCAAACCCACAAAAAAACAACAGCCCTGTTGAATTACACTCACCTTGTTACTACCAGGCCAGCAGGTCTTCATGGACCCCACTGCTGCAGCCCACACTTACAGAATATGACAAGTTGGAAAGGGTCCACAGGGATCATGAAGTCCACCTACTGTGCCTGCAAGGGACATCCCCAAGGGTCACACCATGTGCTTGAGAGCGTTGTCCAAACGCTGATTGAGCTCTCTCAGGCTTGGTGCTGTGACCACTTCCCTGGGGAGCCTGTTCCAGTGCCCAGCCAGCCCCTGGGGGAAGAACCTTTCTGTAATATCAAACCTAAACCTTCAGGCCATTTCCTCGAGTCCTGTCATTCACCACCACAGAGAAGAGATCAGTGTCTGCCCCTCCTCTTCCCCTCACAAGGAAGTTGTAACTGCAGTGAGGTCTCCCCTCAGTCTCCTCCAGGCTGAACAGACCAAGTGCCCTCAGCTGCTCCTCACGTGGCTTCCCCTCAAGGCCCTTCACCATTTTTGTTGCCTTTGTTTCGATGCTCTCTAACAGCTTAATATCTTTCTTACATTGTGGTGCCCAGAACTGCCCACAATATCCAAGGTGAGGCCGTCCAGGTGAGTGCAGAGCAGAGCGGGACAATCCCCTCCCTCACCCGGCTGGTGATGCTGTGCCTGATGCCTCCCAGGACCCTTTTTGCAGCACTGCTCTCCAGCCTCTTGTTCCCTAATCTATATCCACAACCAGGGTTGCCCCATCCCAGGTGCAGAATCTAACACTTCCCCTTGTTGAACTTCATATGGTTGGTGATTGCCCAATCCTCTAATTTGTCCAGGTCTCCCTGCAGGGCCTCCCTGTCTCTACCTTACTATACCTATGAGCATTTAAAAACTGCAACTGATATTCAAAGAAACAGAAATACATAATAAAAACAGAAACAGAATAGAAAATAATTTATTCACATAATTTACATAGAGAATAGGACTACTTTCTTTGAAACAGAAATCTTATATGTGATGATACAGGGTGTCAGACAACTCTGTGCAAAGCAGTCTTATGCCACATCTCTGTAAAAATGCTACTCAGAGGCATTGAGACTTCACCAATATTTTCTTACATCCTTCATCATTATAAACGTTCATACACAAAACAGAACACAAAATCGTCCTATTTCCATTAAAATTGTTCTTTAAAAAAAAAAAATCTGACAAAGTGCATGAAATTTACTGCAAGAGAAAGCACAGCCCCAGTTAGTAATGCAGATAAGGCACCATAAATCTTAATAATGAAATAGTTGATTTCCCCCCCCCACTCCACCTTGTAATATGAGTGCAACAGCTAAAATGTATGCAACTAAATCTAGCATGGTTATCCCCTCAGTACTCACTCAGAAGGTACTCATGGCAACTGTTTCACAGGCACCCCTCACAAATCTATTTTTAGGCTCTATGAGTGCAAGTGATACAAACATGCCACATGTATCAGGAAGTAAACACTTGCATACTTAAAATATTATCTACAAGATATACAATACATACTTTTATGTATACATAAATCTATTTAATAATGTTTACAGTAAGACTATTTAGGTAAACATTTCAAGTTAAATGGATTAGGCAAAGTACAAGATACCATCTGAACAGAAACTGTTGTTGGTATTTCTGGAGGGATTTTTGGGGGAGTGAGGTGGGTCAATCATATGTTTTCAAATAAGTTACTTCACATTGGGACCATTAATTCCTTTTCTGTCACCTCCAGGAATACTGCAGCCAGTGACATTTCATTGACAGAGGCCTGCTAACATATCTTTGCAGTAACAGTAGCTTTTGTATTTTTCCTCAAGGACAAAATTTTAAAGGCTCCTTCAGAAGCCTTGCCAATAAATCCTGAAAAGACAAACATTCTTGAAATTCATGAAGTATTTAAAACTTAACTACATACTTACATTATTTACCTGCCAGTAAATGATTACCCAGTCCAAAGCTGATGATAGGTTCAATTTACAATTAACAATACCATTTAAACATCAGTTTCACTTTCATAATAAATCTTTTGTTTTGTGAAAGTCCTTGCTACTATTAAGTAACAGGAGAAAAATTTAGACTACTCTATTCTACACACTCACTCTTGTGCAAGCAAGAGTGTCAGAGTAAATACTGAATCTTTCAGTGACCACCTGACTTAGACTGCATACACCTCATTACCTCATCAAGACAATCTTCTTGATGGGGTAAGAAACTAGACTAAAATCTAAAGCCACACCAGAATTTTATAGCAAGTTACAGTACAAATAGATATGCAACATGAAAAAACCCTTCAAACTGAACTGCTTCAGTTCAGCAAATCCTCAAAACAACATTGTATAGTCATAGTTTAAATCCTATGCCTTTGTGCTACTTTGCACAGGGGAAACTGAGGAAGTCAGCAAATATACAAACACCTACATGTAAAACCAACGAAAAGAAATGGTATCCTATCACTTTGTTTTCCAATATAGAATAAAATTAGCTGTTATACTAGGGAACATCAATCCTTTCCTCCAAATAACAAATATGGCAGAGATTAACCTTGTGTTAGCATCTTTTACTAAATTGTGCTAGTTTCCAGTACACTTTTAGGGAACCAATCCCACTGGGCTTTTCAGGCTGGGATATTTTAATCTCTGTAATTAAAAGGTCCTAAAAAAATAAGTAAATACACGCAGTGCTTAACATACCTATGTATTTACTACACTATTTCCAGTATTTGCATTCTGATCTGCAGAGATTATACTACCCCTCCTAACATAACATACTTCACAAAAAGAAGTATAGAACTTGTACAGCCAGTACTAAAAGCTTTAGCATTAAAATGCAAAGGGATATTTGTTACAAGATTAAACATTATTTCATTGCACTTTTATGCAGGATAGTCATGCCAGCATCTAAACAAGTGAAACTACAGGCCAGCAGTTGCTGGTCTGGTCCAAAGACATCACTGTAGTGGTTCAGATTACGTTAACATTTTGAAAGTGTCCAGGTTGCTTCAGAAGGAATCCATTTCATCTTAATGGTATGAATGAACAACAGTAGAACTGCCTGATAGTAAGTGTGGCATAACAATCGTCAGAACAAAAAATACTCCTTTCTTTTGCAGTATATCCTGCAATCCTAGGTATTTATAAAACTAATTTGCTATTCTGAATCATCCACTTCCATAAAGATGTCACTGAAAAAATACTCAGAGACTCTGGTTGGTTCTTCTTCCTTCTCTTGATCGTCAGTGCAAAGAGGTGCCTTCTCAGATGAGTTGTTACTTGGAACCTAATAAAACATGAGAAGATTGCTCTAAAGAATCTTAATCTGTGTATGTATAAATATATTTACATATATATGTCCTTGAGCTTCCTATTTATGTAGGAAGTTTCGACAAAAAAATTCAGTTTTTACTGAAAATGGGAAGCAAGTACTTATACATCCAGGGAAAAAACAATTTAGCTCCCTTACAAGTTTCTTAGATATGAACAAGTCAGAGTTTGCTCACTGGAGCAGATATCTCTCTCAAAACATGAGTGCTACATGGCCAACTACCCACTCCTGAAACAACCAATTTGATGTTCTTCATATCTCAAAAATGCATGGGTGTTCAAAAGTAAACACATACCATAACTGCAGCGTCAGCAGCTACGCGCTCATATTCTGCAGAGGAGGATGGAGAGGGAAGGGAACAAGATTCTTTACTATCCTTAGTGGATGGAGTGGGTTTCTTCAGACTTCGTTTTGGATTCCCAATTCGAGGCTTTTGGATCCTCCCTCTACTTCCTTTGGTATCTTTTGTAGATTCAGAACTGCTTTTTTTGCAAATTAAAGATAAAAATCCCAATGGTTTTCGTCTACCCCTGTTCAAAACAAATTGAGTCAGGATGTCACAGGATTGCTCCAAGGAAGGAGAATGTAAATAGTGTTGCAGGAATCCAAGTCATTACACAGGAAATAAACACACACCTACTGGATATATGAGAACTGTAAGAAAAAAAACCCAAAATGTCATTCTGAGAATGGCTTTTGTATTCCTGAACATTCTGGCACAAGAGTTTTTTGAAGAGTTATAGAGACTCTTGACAATATTCAGTCCTGAGAACAGGAAGCTACTATTTGCTATTAACCCACAGAACATAACAAGCTACCAGACCTTCAGAAAGCAATTCCAACAGGGATTGAGACACAGTCCTGTCAAACTGAAAACAGTGTCCTTCATGTAAACAGTGAAAAAAGAAAGCTGATTCCCAAGGATGGGGTCACAGCAGACTATCTGCTGCAGGGTTTCAGCCTACTTAGAGCATGAAAGCCAGCACCAATGAAGTTACAGAAGTCACGGCTTTGAGGAAGGTACACAGAGTGTTAACCTTTCAGGTTGTTAAGATTTACAAATTAGAAAGTAAACTTTAGGGCAAGAATTCTGATGTTAATGCATCATTATCCAGTTGCTTGGATGTCCCAAGTACAAACAGCCATTATTGGTACTCACACAAGCATAATGAAAAAGTAAATGACAAGATCAGAAGAGGCCGGTAGAGCACCACAATCAAAATCAATGAGCACAGGAGCAACAGAGAGCAGAGACTCAAACACGTAAACAAACATTTAAAAAGTCAAGACAACAGATAGATATGAGGAATATCCTCTAGGCTGCCAAGATTGAAACTCCTTTGGGGAAATGACACATCTTAAATTAGTCCTAAAAATCCAGTGTTCTGAGTACTATACCAGTAACAAATCTTGGTGGCATCACAAACACCAAAGCAAGCGGATGGGCATATCTCTCACAATATAAGACTTACCCAAGGAAAACAAAAATTATCCTAAGTCCCTACCATAGCAAATGGACATCTGCCTGACAAGACGCATCTGTCAGTGTCTAGACAGACACACAATATGTCAGTAGTGTCCCCTGATCGATATGCTCATTTACTGAATAAAATAACTCAAATTTCAAGCAGACAATTTGATCCTCTCTAATTTGCAGGAGAGTATAGATACTATAACTCTTAGCCATGTAGGTCACAAACAATGGTACAGATAAAAACCTCAACATGGAAACAAAGGTTTTTTTACAGAACAGGCTAAGAATACACTATTGCATAAATACCTGAGTAGTGGAGTTTTTGAAGATGATGCTGGGCTTCCAGTATATTCAAACTGTCCAGGTTCATGTACATTCTCCTGCTTCCGTTGTCCACTTATTTCTGGTTTTGTGTTGGAGGTTAATCTAGACATCACCTCCTCTTCCTGTTTGGATGCTGAATTTTCAACTGGTGCTTTCCCTAAGTTCTCCAAAGTCTCAAGCTGGCTTCTCTCAGCCAGTTGTGACATAGACTCAGACATCAACACAGAGGTAAGTACTTTTTCCTTTGCTGAAGACTCTGTTTGCTGAAAATGTTTCCCTGTAAAAGGAGTTGAGAGTTAAAGACTTCAATGACTTAACTTCAGTGATAATACAAGAGCCCAAAAGATGCATGTGATATTAAGATGGCTCGAGCCATTACCAGAGAAGGGCTGAACTTTTGTTCAGGTTTTTTTTGCAATTTTTTTTAAGTCATCACTAAGAATTAAAAGTTCATGGTCTGCTTTTAAAGCCTGCAAGATCTTAGAGATATTATGGGGAAAAACTGGTGGAAGCACGGTTTTAGATTTTGCAGCATGCTCCTCCCCTTCTCATCTTTTACAGCACACCATAGAACTTAGTCAAGTCATCCAGCTCTTTAAGCTTCTACAATTTCCATTTAAAGTATTTTTCAGGGCCAAAACATAGGTCTCCAAGCCCTCCACAGGTTCAGATCACTGAAGACTGTGTTGTCAGCAATTCTGCTTTTCCTCTCATTCTTCAGAGGCAGATTAAGCTTTAAAACAATTTAAAAAAAAATAGAAATGTAGAATAAAATAAAAACAAATTATTTTGGCTTAGGGTGGTTAAAATGCCAGTTAATACGTTTGATTATTAGTGCTCTGCAATGTTTTTAGAACCATTATTAAATTAATAGCCAGTTATGTAATCCAACACATCTAATTTATAGCAGAAAACATGGAACGGTGGTATTAGCATAGTACCAGCTAAATCTGTTTCTACTTTTATGCTAGACAGCTTCAGTTAGAACTATTTAGCAGGACAACCAGTGTTAAACTGTGATGTGTTAAGCATTGATATTCATTATACTTTGATTTACGAGTTTAAGTTTACCTACCAGAAGCTAACATTGGTGCATCTGTGGATTTAACTGAATAACCCTGTAATTAAAAAAGAAAAAAAATAAAGATGTTATTTTCTCTATTGCTCTCAATACAGAAAAGACAATAAAAGTTGATAAACTCATATCACACATGTACAGTTCTACGAATAGGACTGAAACAGAATACAGTACAGCATCATTCATTACTTAACTCATTTCCTGAGCAGGCTTTTAGAAGTGTTCTTATGACAAATGATTTGACAGGGATATCAAGATGAGAGACCAAAAGAAGGAAGATGACTGTAATCCAGTCCTTCCTAGAAAAGCTCTCTGAATCATGTGTGGGAATTACCACCCATTCCTTCACCAAGGTACACTATACAATCTTAGCCTACTCACAGAAATCACTGCCCACAAGCTTGGCCATATCCTAAAAAACACAGAAGGAAGCTGGAAACATGCTGGCCAGTTTTCACTGGCAGCTTAGTCTTTTAAACTAGTACCCTGCTGTGTTAAAAATTGATAGGGACGTATCTAACAGTTTCTTCATGTAACAGACACAATGCAGAATCACATCATTCAGTGAACCTAAGCAAGCTGCAAATCATCCAATATACTTCCAGAGTTTCCCCTCCTTCAATGTCATTGTTGGAAAGGCTATGCTGAATGAACCAAATAAGACATATTATCGGTCTGCCTACTATGAAATCTAATTAAAAAAACCTGAGACCTTACAGATTCTCAAAAAGCCCCAACAACAAAAAAAATGAACACCCCAAAACTGTTGTAGAGTTCAAAATTAAACCCAATCTATGGGTGTTGATTTTTCTTTGAAGATGTATAGGCAGTACATATTTAAGCAAGTGACATGATTAAACAATGAACATAGTAAAAACGCTCTATTATGTATTACATATCTACACTATGCATGAAGACTGACCACATTTTGATCTCACCTTATAAGTGTTTTCCAAGCTATCTTCCACTGCAACAGTAGACAGAGTTTTCTTGACAGGAGGAAAATCACTGTCTTCAAGTTCAGCAGCTGACCGTTTTTGAGCTGTCTGCAACTTTGGAACAGGGTCTGCTAATGCACTCTCTAGTTGTTTGGTTTCCACACTGCTGTTTAAACGTGCAGCAACTTCACCAGCTGCAGTTGTCAAGGATCCAATGCTGTTTATATATAAAGTCATAATTGTGACTGTACAAGAAACCAAAATTTCTGTATGGAAATTACACATGGATCTATGGTGATATTCCTTCTTGCTTAATGTCAATATTAACTTAAAATGTACTATTTACTACCAAGAAACATTTTGTTGAGCTCTCTGAAGTTTTTCTAGTCATAATTGAATCTAGTTACTTTAGCTGGTCTATTTGAACTCCACCTATCTTTTCAAAAAATTTAAAAATATGGCAACTGCCTTAGAAAATGCTAAAATACAGTATTATTTACATGGATAGTTGAATCCCCATACCCTGTATGATCTCAAAAGGCAGTAAGACATATAGGGAAGCAGCAGAGACTAGGGAAATAGGGTAAAGCAGTAAAAGAATGATGAGACAGAACATGTACTTCAACTCTGCCTGTAAGCAACTCTGTTTATCATCAGTAATTCCTTGGGAGCTAGAATTTTTATGCTGTGTAGCCAAAATTCCCTCCAAAACCTTCCCCTTGACATTAGAATCCGGTATCACAGAGCAAGATCGTCCACAACTACGTGGAACTGCATCATATCTCTAGTATCTGAGGACTTAGATTAGTAGAGTAATAGGGGTTTTTTTACAACTTTGTAACAGTTCATTCTTTAGAATGTCTTTTTCTTTTCTTTTGGGTTTTTTTCTCCCAAACTGACCAGGAGATTTTTCAACTGTAACATTGAAATAACAATTTTGTTACATTGTGTTGAGATGCAGTCCTTGTAGAAGAAACTCAAACCCTTTGTATTGCAGTACACAAAACAGGTATTATTCTGTTGAGTAATTTGTTTGCGTTTTCCTCTCTTCTGCCTTTTGAAACTCAAGAGAACAATAGCAGAATTTATACTTAATGTGTATCATGGTCTCCAGAAGACCATTTACATGAAAAATCTGGAAGAGCAGTTAATAAACAGCAACTTTATAGAACTGTTAAAGTAGGGTAAAAATGCAGACATGCTTAGATTTTTTTCATTTCAACTGCTTTTCATTATAAGTATCCATAGCAGAATAGGCTCAGGCTGGAAAAATGACTTCTACTAAAAAAGAAGACTTGCTCTAAACGATAAATCAGAGTCAAGGTTGATGCCAAAACCACAGCTAACTAAACTATTAATTTTAAATCACTGATCAAATCTTCCCCAAATCTGATTAGAGCCCTTTTCACTTTCCTAATTCTCTGACCAACCTGTCAAAATATTTCCTCTTGCATTTTTTGAGAAGTTCAACTCTGTACTGCACATTCAAGGAACAATCAAGGTACATGAAAAGTTTTCACTTCAATCAAAAACAATGCCTTTACCTCTCCACTTCAGTCACACTTGTTTCACTTGCATTTATCGGGCTGATAAGTATTGGGGCTGGTAGTAATGGTTCTGAAGTTTGTTGCAGCAAAACAGCATCAAACTCTTCAGAGTCAACTGGGATTTCCACCAATGTTAAAATGATTGTCTGTTCCTCCTCTGGACATCTGTGATCATCATTCACTACTGTATTTTTTTTTGGGCAAAAAAAGAAAAAACAAAAAACTGTTATTCAAATTTGAAATTATGCTGTTGTCTTCATGCCCTCCCTACATGGAGTAATGAAATTTTAGGCACTCATTTCCTCACGGACAAAGGCACTGGGCACATTCTTGAGACAATCTGCTTCCTTTCTCCTAAGATGAGATACACACCACCATCATCCCCTGAAGGCTATTCATTGCAGTGGAATCCTGATTACCATTCAGAATGAAGAATATTAAAAATGCCTAGTAGGAAGGAAGCTTTTAAAATTGGTGTTCTAACATTAAAGAGCAATTTGAAGTTCAATTAAACTTGTATCATGGTGGTAAAATGGCCCTCTGTCTTTAATTGCAACTGTCAGGTATTAAGAGTTACTTCTTTAAATGACAGGTGTCTGCTGTTTTGAAGGTAAACACAAGGATTTTTCCCCACATTGTGGACTGGCAGAAGAGGACCTGGAAGTGTAGTCTTGAATTTAATAAATGAAAAACAGAAATAATTTAATCAACAGATAGACATTAACACATAACTGCCAACTGCCATCCATTAGAATTTAAGGAGAGAATGTTTGTCAAGTTTTCAAAAGATGGAAGACAACAGTGGTACTCCATTACTTAAGACATCTCTCATTGATGATGTAAAGCTGTTATTCCAAACTCAATTTGCTTTGGTTCTTAATCTAATTAAACATGATTTAAGATACTTCACCCCAAGATCCTTGTAATAACACAGCATAACAGCAGATGTCTAAGAAGAAGTATTAACCTTATCTTTTGCATGAGCTCATGAGTTACAGCTTTGGAGTGCAGTTTCCATGTAAAGTAAATATCCTCTGCTTCTGTCACAGTGACTTGTCCCATACACTAGACAAGTAGTGGTTCCAAACAAACTTTATTTCAACTTGTTTCAGGGAGAAGCACACATCACCTTCATAACTTTCATCACATCTAATCAGTTATGCATTAATCTGTTGAGTCAGTACAGCTAAAGAAGGAAGTCTAATTGTCTTCTTCCTTTTACTTCTCCTTCTTTCTCTCCTGCTCCACACTTGCACAGTACAGCCCTCCTACTCACACAACTCTGACAACAGCATTCATTTGGTAACTTCATGAACAACTATAGCTCACTAAGCCAGTGGGGAACTACAGTTTCTCTCTGTCATGTTCAGTTTTTGACGGGTGAGTCACAGATTCATAAAGGGCTCTGAAAACTGTTATACCTTGCACAAAGTAAGCAACAGGAGCTCAGAGCTGGAAGAGAGCGCAAGAATTTCACTTCCACTGATATTTAAACTTAATGAAGGGCTGGCCACTCAAAAAGTTCCCAAGTCTAACTTGTGGTAACAAAATGCAATGATAAGAGACTAGGCTGGGGAATGTCCCCGTGCTGAGGGTCATTATTTTTGTTAATGAAATAGACTGATTAATCATGTCAATGAAAATTGGTTTCTTTAATTATCTTTGCATAACTGCAAGATCCACAAGCATGGGCTTTTGCTAACTTTGAATATTGGCACATTATACCTGCAGTTTCTTCTGTGCTGTTCACGCATGGTTGTTGAGTATCCTGAGCACAAGTTTCGTTCTAGAAACAACACAGTTGAAATAAAACAACTTAATAAATCTGGGTAATAAGTCTAGGAAACAGGAAAGAAACAAAGCACATCAAATGCTGAAGAGCCAAAAAATCTAATCACATCATCATAATCGCATTTGTCAGCTTTCACTTTTAGCTGTTCTAGATGAAAGGATATTAGCATGACAAGGACAAGAAACACTGGGGGAATACAAAATTTATATGCAGCTCATTGTCTGTATTGATGGTTTGTCAAAATAAATTTATATTTCCTACAGCACAACTCTGTCAGAGATGATTCACATAATAAATTGTTCAGTGGCACTAAGGAAGCAGATTCCTCCAAGCCTTACAAAACCACTGAGTGCCAAAGAAAAACATCAAGCTCTTTAGCTCATCTATCCATTCCGTTTTATGGCTTGTCCCTTTGCTAAAACCAGGAATAACCTACTGCAAGTTGCCTTTTCTCACACTCTCTGACAGTCCTGTAAGAGCAAAGTCATTCCTGTACCATGTTCTAGTATGAAATCAGCGTTGACATATCAACAGGTTGTACCGCAGAACCAAGATTCTATGCCATCAGCTGTTTCATTGTAACTGCATGTTCATTCATCTCAGACAACACCAGAAAACCTGAGGGAACTGAGAATGGACCTTTCTCTCAAGATAAGATAATTCTCATTTGTACTAGAACAGGGATACATGAACCACTGCAAAGAAATGAATGTGAAAGATGTATTGTTTGTTCTTAATATGTATAATCATAATATACATGATATATGTATGTGTAAAAATGTATAAAATATGTTTTTGTAATATGATAATATACATGTAAAGCTCTTAACTGTGTTTTGGAATAAAAGAGAAGCAGCATAACAAAGGATGCAGTTTGTTCTAAACAAAGCAAATGAAAGTGACAATGAATATGATGCATCCAAGCAGTAACATTTTAACATAATTTAATTTAAACAACTATAACAGTAAGAGGTCACACTGAATGCATACAGAAGTCCTAAGTAACTTCCTCCATCAAAACTCCTTAAAAATTGCTCAAAATTTTGCTAGTGGATATCACTTATTGCTGAAATGCTCTGAACAGAGTTTACAAAGACTATGATGGTCTGAACGAAAGATTGTTTGGTTATGCCTCTGAAAAAAGGCAAATTTCATTCACCTGCTCAGGTACCAGGTCTTTAAAACAGGTGATTACATTTGCACTGAAAACCTCTTCCTTTACAGAATTCAAAAAACTGGACACTTCTAGACTGTAATTAGGTTCTTTACCTGAGTAAAGTTGATTGTGCCCATATTGTGCTCAAGAAGGCAAGGATTTTGCTCAGGAAGTTCATCCACAGAATTTTTATTTCGACAGTCTTTTAATCCAAGGTATGACTTCTCAGATTTTGGTGATATGGTTACAGGTCTTATATCTCCTGAATTTCCACAAGCACTTCTCATCTGGTTTTCTGCTCTGTAATGTATACATCTAGTTAATTTGAAACCAAATGAATATACACTATGCATGTGCTAAATTCTGTGTTATGATTTATTTAATATGAAGCATATGTAGTTACAGAGAAACAAGGCATCTGCTTAAAAACTACATCATTCTACTAAACAGAATATGTAACCTTTGAACAAGTCTACATAAAGTATTTCAGGAAAAAGCCTCTGGAACTCCACTAATACAGACTTTCCTACTACAAGCACAACAAAGCAGGAAACCTTACAAGCTCATTAACATTCCGAAATTGATCAATTCCTTAACATTTCCTTTCAGATACAGTTTTATGGAGGATGGTTAAGCAGCAAAGTAATTACTACGTTCTGGAACAGCAAACATAAGCTAATGTTTTACCTCCAAAAGCTGTAGCACAACACACAAGGGAGAAAAACCTTAAAAATTAAAGTGTAAACTGTACGTTACCTGCATAAACATACACAGTGCCTCTAAACATACTGTTTCCATCACAGTCACACTACACTCGAATTTCAGTTGCATATTTTAAGAGATTATAGGAAAAAGTTAGTATTAGCTGATGACTCCTCCTACCTTTCAGTTTTGTCTACTTGCTTCATAAGTTCCATACTTCCAGCTGCAAAATCATGAAGAACTGAAGAATCATCTGCAGCTGGTCTGATCTGTTCTAGTTCCACCTTCTGCATTTCTGCAGTACCCCTCAGGGTTGTAGGACCTAAGATTTAGATGAATAAAAATTAAAATAATGTTTTTTTTCATCTGGATATGTATATACATATTCACATTATTTTTTACATATAACCTTGT
>JAWWEU010000091.1:26200832-26213213 GCA_035583155.1 Acropternis orthonyx
AAGTTTACCTTTCTATGGTATTGAGAATGCTTCCTGCAGCAGCTGCAGATGGACAGTCTTCTTGCTCTCCCTTGCTGTGGCAGTTTGGTGACTTTTTAGAAGAACAGTGCATTTCTGACTTCATACTTTTTGAATTCAAGTCTAGATTGTCATTCTTGGCCAAACCTCCCACAAACAATACCTCCATGTCATCCTTAGATTTGAGAAAAAAACAAAACCACCAATATTAGCACAAAATGTATCACCTGTAAAATAAAGCATTGCAAATTATGATTGAGCTGTTAATCTGAGACAAACTTTCCTTAAAGACTTTAAAGTAGTTTATGGCACCATCACTGTTCCTTGTTCCTCTAGGTATTTAGCTAACAAAAACAGATACTATAACCAGTATAGTCTTTCACGAGCAGCCATCAAGGAACTCAGAAGAAACCTAGCAACAGAAATACAGCATGCAGATACCTATTCATCTATCACAAATGTGAATGAAATGTGAAAGTTTAATTGAAGTATTTAGATGTCTTATCAATGAGTCACTGACAGAATTTTGAAACACCTCATGTAAATACTGAACAAGAATTGTTACTAGTCCAAAATTAATTGATGTATTTACAACAGCTTATTTAGATGTCTTAAAAACAGCTGGTGTGAAGCTAAGCATTGAGAAGTATAGTCAGAAATACATGAACAGAATTCTCACTGTTGGGGAGAGAAGTTTTTCAGATTCTTCTGCCACAGGCAGCTTCTCTCCTTTATTCATTTCTTCTCCATCTGGAGCAGCAAGTCTTTGTCTTACTGGAGGTTCTTTTTTACTACATGCTGTTTCTAGGTTTGGTCTAGTTCTCGGAGCTTTAATCCTTATGAATTGTCCTGGTTTCAGAGCACCCGGCTTGCCTTCTTGGGAGGTAGATTTTTCAGCACTGGTGAATTTAAAGCAAAGAAACAAAACAAAATCAAAACAAAAAAAACCACACAAAAATTATGTCAATATTTGGCTGGGAAGGGAAAAAGGACTTTTGCACCTACTAAGTTTTGAAACAACACTTATACAAGAGGGTTAGAGACTGATGGACTGCTTTGTTTAAGAGCAATAAAACTGTTTTCAAATAAATATTTCTCACTTATGGTTAAGTTTGGAGAAGGAATAACAAAATTTCTTTATCAAGGCATTTTTAACATTAAGAAATAAGTTGTGTTGCTAACCATACCAACACCAAAGTATCTGCAGTCTAAGACACATATAAGATCTTATTTTAACAAGAGCAGCAGTAAAATAGAAGAGCATACTGGGATCAATGAAAGACAAGTCTCTGACATTTTGCAAAACTTGTATGTGTTACACGTATGATTACTGCTTCTGCAAATACAAATCCAGTAAGAAAAAAGTTTGGTCAAAAAGAGCTATGAGGTCATACAGATCAAGTATGTAACAGATAAACAATGACAAATGTGCTCAGAAAACATAGAAAGAAGCTGTCTTTAGACACTGAAAATTAAACACTGGGGAAAGACAAAAAACAAGGAAGGAAAACTGACATTTGCAAAGGTGTCTCATTATGTACCAGACAAAAGTTTTTCAAATATAATTTTGCTAAACTTGAACCTCACCTTCTTTGTTCACACAATATGCTTCCAGAAATAGAGGGCATCTGAGGCACTTCTTGCTGTTCCTGTTCCTCTTTGCTCAATACATCTTCTTGACACAATGCAGCTTCACTTTCACCCTTTTATTTACAGTAAAAGAAGCATGAAGAGAAATAGAAACAAGTAAGCTTCTAAAACAGACATGTATTTTATACACAAAAATATAAACTGTGTTATTTTCCCGATTAGAATAAAGGTAAAAATCACATTATCATAATTCAATTTATAGACAAGAAGTAACAGAAGTCTTTGTAGTCCTGGGCTACCTAAGTTTAATTCTTAAATATAACATGCACCCTAGCATGATGGGTGACAGTTGTCCTTTTAGCGTTCAATCAACTCTCTACTAACATAAAGCACTGTGGAAACAAAATACTTCAGCAAATGTAAACTGGACATGCAGAGCACAGCACAGATATACCCAAGCTACAATACAACTCCGGATCCAGGAGGGCTTATTAAGCTTTACTTTTGTATTTACCACACCGGTTTCATAAAGAAGCCACTCAAACATATCCATCACCACTCCAGGTCTGGGACAGACATTTTAGTAAAGAGGAGCATTAGACCTGCTCTGTTTCTACAGACTTGCCCAGCACAGAGCAGATGCACGTGCATAATTCAGAGGGTACAGGTCTAGAACAGCCAAAGCTGAACCACAAGGAACTACCTCAGCTAGGGGATAGATGGCACTGTGGCACTGGTAGGGAGACAACAGATATAGCACACCTGTGCTCCTCTCAGGAATGCAGCACACAAGTACTCCACACAGGTTCAAGAAGAAAAACAGCTATAAACACTCCAAAAAATGAGTCACTCTAACAAAGCTTAGCTTTGTCTGGAATCTGCAGCAAGTCTACGTAGATATGCCTACATCCGTGGTATGATTCATGTGCAACCCACAAAATGGCTACAGAGAACTCATCGTACTATAATGGTTTTCAAGGATTACAAGGCCTTTTACAGTCCCTAGTAAAGTGTCTGTGGAGATACACAGTGTAGGTGAATGACTCAATTTACTTGTGTAAAGGAGTACCAGGCAGTGGTGAAGCCAGTCAAAGCTCATCAAATTAAATAAAACCTTTTGTCTTTTTAATCATAAAAATAGCTATCCTTTGCCTTCACTTCATACACTGTACTAGATTCCTAAACACAGACTTGATTCATCTGAACAGGGTAGATAAAATGAGCAAAAAAAAAAAGCGAACTTTTATGCATTTTTGTTGTAGAGTTTATATTAAGTGTGCATAAACCCTTTCACTATTATGCAATCCAATCAAAATCAGATCCTCATTTTACAGAAAATAATAAGAGTTAATGTTGTAGACTTCACTGATTTTATATATGCAATACCTCAACTTATCAGGGTTTAGAAGTTTTTTTCAAAGAAGTATACTGTCTCAGTTTCAGGGAACGCAACTTAAATGTTCTAATTTAACTTCATAAAATGGAACATGCAACTCTGAATTGACTTGGAAGGAAAAGCACTTATTAAGACTTACAGTGACAGTATTGGCAAACTCATCTTTTTGCAGTACTAAGTGCTCTTCCTCAGGATTTTTCTTCCTCTCATTTTCTGACACTTGTAACTCCTTTTTTCCAAGAGCTCTTGCAACGTTTGGCTTGTATCTCTGAAAACTGCTCTGCACTAACTGGACAGGCGGAAGAGGTTTTTGTTTACTTTCTTCTTCAGTGATGTTTTTGCTATCAATGCAAAGTTAAACAGGAAAAAAAAGAAACCGAAACCTTAATACAAAAGCATGTTACAAAAACAAATACAGATTCATTATTTTTAGATATTAAAAACACTGAGCTTTTAAGAGAAACCGTTTAAAGTTCTGCTGTGTTTAAGTTACAAACACAACACTGTGTTTCAGCAAAGATTTCAAAGCACTGGTCTTTAAACTATGTCCACAACACTTACTGAAGGCATTAACTTACTGAGTACTTACTACAAGAAAGCCAAAGCAATTTTCGCATTGTTTCCATAATAAGCAAACAAGTATTTTCTTGCCTGCATGAAATTAATGTAGTCTTTCAGATAACAAAACTATCAAAAAATGAATGCTCATTAATCACAGAATATGACAAGATAGAAAGTATCCACAGGGATCATGAAGTCCATGCAAGGGACATCCCCAAGGGTCAGGTCATGTGCCTGAGAGTGTTGTCGAAACACTTCTTGAGCTCTGTCAGGCTTGGTGCTCTTACCACTTCCCTGGGGAGCCTGTTCCAGTGCCCAACCACCCCCTGGGGGAAGAACCTTTCCCTAATTTCAAACTAAACCCTCTCCTGACACAATTTCCAGCTATTGCCTCAGGCTCTGCCACTGGTCACCACAGAGAAGGCATCAGTGTCTGCCCCTCCTCTTCCCCTCACAAGGAAGCTGTAACTGCAGTGAGGTCTCCCCTCAGTCTCCTCTTCTCCAGGTTGAACACACCAAGTGCCCTCAGCTGCTCCAGCTGTGGCTTCCCCTCAAGGCCCTTCACCATCTTCACTGCCTTCCTTAGGATGCTCTCTATTAGCTTAGTAAGTTTCTTACATTGTGGAGCCCAAAACTGCCCACAATATCCAAGGTGAGGCTGCCCCAGTGCAGAGCAGAGCGGGACAATCCCCTCCCCCACCCGGCTGGCGATGCTGTGCCTGATGCCCCCCAGGACAGGGTTGGCCCTCCTGGCTGCCAGGGCACTGCTGATTCATGTTCAACTTGCCATCAACCAGGGCCCTTTCTGTGGCACTGCTTTCCAGCATTTCATTCCCCAGTCTCTCTGTACATCCAGGATTGTTCCATTCCAGGAGCAGCATCCAGCACTTCCCCCTTCTTGAACTTCATAGAGTTGGTGATTGTCCAGCCCTGTAATTTGCCAAGGTCTCTCTTCAGGGCCACCCAGCCTCCGAGTCAACTGCTCCTCCCAGTTTTGTGTCATCAGCAAACTTGCTTAGTATCCCTTCCAGTCCTGCATCCAAGTCATTTAGGAACATGTTGAAGAGCACAGAGTCTAAGATGGGGAGCCCTGTGGAACTCCACTAGTGACAGGTCACTACTCTGATGTTCCTCCATTCACTATTACTCTCTGTGCTTACCTGTGAGCCAATTGCTCACCCACCACATGATGTGTTTATCCAGCTGTGTGCTGGACATTTTGTCCAGAAGGATCCTGTGAGAGAGAGTATCAACGGTTTTACTGAAATTCAAGATTACATCAAGTGGCTTCCCTTGATCAACTAGGTTGGTTACCTTGTCATAAAAGCAAAACAGGTTTGATAAGCAATACTTTCCTCTCATGAAGCTGTGTTGGCTTTGACCAATGACTGCATTGTCTTTCAGGTGTTTTTCAATACCTCCCAGAATCACCTTCTCTGTAACTTCACCAAGCAGTAAAGTGGGACTGACAGGCTTGTAGTTTCCGGGGTCCTGCTTCTTGCCCTTCTTGAAAATCAGGACAGCATTTGCCAGGATCCAGTCCGCTGGGACCTCTCCAAATTCCCAAGATGGTTCAAAAATTGAGACAGGTTTTGCAATGGCATCAGCCAGCATTTTGAGGATTTCAGGGTCGACTGGGAGTTGTGACTGGAATTTTAGTATTGCTAGTGTCAAAACCGTAAGAACTCAAACTTTGTGCAGTGTTTTTATTAGATTATCTTTGCCAGTAAGGAATCCATTGGCAATTTGCTTTTAAAATACTTTCATTGTTACAGTCAGGAATCAATAGTAGTTAGTCCTTACCCTGGATTAGTAGTTGAAATGCCACCTTGGTTAACAGAAGGTAGACACAACTCAAGTTCACCATCCTTTGATCTTGAGAATGTTTTTGGAGACTTACACCTTGGCCTCTCAGAAACGTCCTGAGAGTGGAGTGACATCTCCTTTCCCAAGGACTTGAGTGATTTTAAGGCTTGGTACTTTCCTGTTGTCTGAAAAATGTAAACACAAGAACCAGAAAAAGTCATGATAATAAACCAACAGAGACATGATGTGTGTGAAGTTCAGTACTAATCACTCTCTGAAGTATTTCCTGAAAAACTCCTCTGCAGCTTCTCACTAATGATTTTCTTGTCGTTTTAGGATAAATACATATTTTCTTTATTTTAAACTAAAATAGCCTAATATCTAGATTTCTTCTTTGTATTAATTCATCTTGTATTAATACTTTTCTTTCTTCACTGTCAACTCTACAAGGCCACCTTGGGTGTGAAAGAGATCTGGACACATAACAACAGACACAGTCATCTTTTTCTCCTCACATACGACCAAGTGAACTGCACAGAAGTTTTGAAGTACAAAATTTTAGCTTTTGAAAAAATTGTTTCAAAAGCTATTAACTTTGGTGTGGTTTTTTTTTTTTAATGATCAGTACTTCACTTCACAAACCCAAAAGCTCAAATGTAATGAAACAAACAAACAAAAAAAAGCCTTACATCTGTGTCAGGAGAGATACTACATTCACTGTCACACTTCATCAAACTTTCTTCTTTGTTAGTATCTTTCTGTGATACATCTTTACTATTTACATCCAGCACTTCTTTTCTACTAGTTGTCATTCTTAAATTTGGCTTTGGTCTCTGAAATCGACTCCTCAGTAGCCGAGTCGGTGATAGAACGGTTTTTGCCTCTTCTTTCTGAGGATCAGATTCCCTACGAACACAAGCAAAAGCACAATCAAAGGCATGGGACAACATGGCAGACTTGTATGCAGCTCTCAGAGCAGTAATAAAGTTACTGACATGAAAAAGAACCAATAAAAATACAGCGATCATCAACAAATGCTTGTGTAGCTGATAATTAGGTGAGCAAAGGTAAGTTAAGAAAAGATGCCAATTCAGAACAACTGCAACTCTCAATTGAGACCTGGAAGACATGTTGAGACATTTCAAGAGGGTATATGTATTTTACAAATGCCTTTGTCCAATCATGTTTAAAGCTGCTCAGTAGACTTACAGTCTGGTTGCAACAGTTGTGGTTGCTTTTTTTTTTTAAGGGACACTTTAATAGGAAAGCAAAACTCATACTCAAGGATTTATAGAACTACATTTGGAGGTACTGCCGAGACCAACATGGAGAAGACAGTCACAGGAACTGAGCACCAGAAAAACATACTTATTTGAAAATTAGGCCTATAGTCTAAAGAGAAAATTAACATCCAACAGCATATAATCCTAGCACTTTCATGTCCTTGGAGCTGAAGTCTAGTATTATCTTGATTAAACCTCTCATTTTAGATATAAAACTTGTTTGTAATGCTGGAGTTGAATGTAAAATTGTACAGCACCTAGAGATACTGATGGCTTTGAACCAAGCCTGCTCTCCATTTAAAAAAACCAACCTTACCCTGTACTGAAATCTGAAACCTGTTTCAAGACATTTGACAATCCTTTTTCACTTTCACAGCTTTCTGCTTCTGAGGACTTCTCTTGGAAACACTGTCTTGTATATTTTGAGTTCATCTCAGAATCTGCAGAAACATCCCCTTTTGACACCCCACTGCATGGTTGAGTGTCTTCATGAACTGTCAAATCCTAAAGGGAATAAAAGTTTCACTCCATTAAGATTTGCTTAATCACTCTTTCAGGTTCTGGTATTTCTTACAGAAACACTAAGATCTCTCTTGTTTCTTCTCATCCAACTCCTATCAGAACACCCTGTAAAAGTAAAAAGTTCTTTTTCTTTATAGTTCCTTTCTGAATTTGTTCATCTTCCAAGAGACCTTTATCTTTGCACTTCTTTTTACAGATTCAGTATCACAAATACAACAAAGATATAATCCATTTATCCATGTGTGCTGGTTTTGCCAGGGTAGAGTTAATTTTCTTCAGAGTGGCTAGTATGGGGCTATGTTTTGGATATGTACTGAACACAGTCTTTATAATATAGCGATGTTTTTGTTATTGCTGAGCAGGGCTTACACAGAGCCAAGGCCTTTGCTGCTTTTCATGCTGTCACCCTGGTGAGGAGGTTGGGGGTACATGGGAGGCTGGGAGAAGACACAGCTGGGACAGGTGACTCAGACTGACCCAAGGGATATTCCACACTACATGATATCATGCTCAGTTATATAAAGCAGGGTGAATGGTGGTTGTCTTCCCAAGTGACCATTACACGTAAAGAAGCCCAGCTTTCCTGGGGATGGCTGAACAACTGCCTATCCACAGGAGGTAGTGAAAGAATTTCTGGTGATGGTTTTCTTGTGTGGGTGGCTTTTGCTTTTCCTATTCCTATTAAACCATCTTTATCTCAGCCCATGAATTTTCTAATCCCTCCAATTCTCTCTGCGATCCTGATGGTGGAGGAGGGAGCAAGCTGGTACTTGGTTCCTGACTGGGGTTAAACCTGACACCATGGAAAACAAAATCCAAGTGCAACAACGAAGAAATTTTATGACAATTTAGTTTATGCTGAAAGAATAAACAAAGCATACAAAAGCTATCCTTACAAATCATGTAGTATGTACGTAGATCTTTTTTACCAAAGTCTTCTGCTAAGAACCCAGGAAAACAGTGTGCCTAGGCAACCACTCAGTAAACTTACACTCTTTAGGCAGGCATCATTGTTTTCATCTCTATGGTGTATCACACCTTTTTCTACTTCTCCACCTTTAGCTGTCTCCTCTGCCGGATCTTTCTTATGTATCAGTTCTTTTTGCCTGGCAACAGTTCTTCCTAAATTTGGTTTTGGTCTCTGTACTCTTCCTCTCCTTAGAAGTGCTGGATTCAGCAAACTCTGTTTGCTGTCATTTTGTAAACCCGCTGCTTCATTAGACCTGGAAAAGCACACAAGATCCATGAATTACATACCACATCTGAAAGTGGAAGGAGACTTGGAGAAGTGGTTTTTTTTCATTCTTTTTTTTTTTAAACAGTTATTAACATACACTGGTCTAAAATGTATTACTGGCTTCTTGAAACAATAAAATTAGGAGTGATCTGCTAGGGACTGAGAGTTTAAACTTATGTTTGCCCTGTTATTTTTCTTTTCCCATTGGAGACAGGATACCACGCTAGACAGACAGTTTTGGGACCCATAATGGCTCTGCTTCTATTCCTATCTAATCTAGAGGCAGATGGACCTAACTTAATGAATAGTTAAAACAAAAAATCACAAATATTCAGATTTTTTTAACGTACTCAGAAAATAAATAACTTCATTATCTTTCTAATGTAAAAATATCAGTACTGCATTATGGTAAGTGTCAGATTTTCCCATGCCTTTTTTACACTGAGCATGTGAAAATACTTCTCTGACAGATTATCAAACCCAGTATATCTCCCTCCACCCTCTTAAACTATCTCCCTTTAAAAACAAAAGCTTGAGGGGTTTTTTGTTATTTTAGATTGTTCTGAGTGTTTTCTTTTGGGTTTTTTTTTTGTTGTTTTTTTTTTGGGAGGGACAGTTGGCTTTTTTTTAAATTTTACTTTTTACAATCTCTTCTGTAAAACATATTCTTCCTTTTACACTACAGCTGCCACTTCTCCACTGAAGAAAAATACAACACTGAATAAATACGTGTATTAAATTACCCATGTACTGGATTTTTTCTCCTCCTACCTGATACCTAACACTTAACTACACTTTGAAAACAAACACTTACTCCTATTGTTTAAACACTTAATCACTGAAACAGATGCATTTCAGCACTAAAACTAGTAGCAAAGGCTTGTTTTAGTTTTCAAAGGACTAAGGATTTTTCCATTTACCATGGCTGACTTCTTGTTTAAAAGCGCTTTAAAACCAAAAATGCTTTATCTATGTTTTGTGCATTAATAAAGATTCCCATTCTTCCCTCAATTTCTGTATAATTGCAGAAGTTCTAGAAGCAACTTCTGTAATTATCACACTAAAAAATACCACCAGAAGTGACAGGGATAGCAAATTGCTGGAGAGCAGCAAGTGTTTTCTCATTTTTCTCATACTTACTGAGACACTGTCTCCAGGACTTTGTCATCTTTTTCTGCAGCTTCTTCACTGGTAACATCAGACCTACCACTTTGGTCAGTATTCTGAACAGAAATAGAACATTACGATATTAACTCTCTTATATTTAACAAGTATGGCATTACTTGACTGATCAAATAGCTGTCCATAATAGGAGACAAAATAGATAGTTTATGACAGACACATACAATTATAAGATACATTTCACAGTAAGAGAGGTGTGGTAAAAACCAGATCAAACAACTAAAGCTATATTCACTGTAGGGCATGAAAGGTTATTGGTATCTACTGTTTGTGTAAAAAGCACTCGGTGTAGCAGAGGTCTCTAAGCAATATGACACGGCCACTGCAGGCTAAGTGGTTAATTCTCAGTCATACTCAGGGGCAAAAAGCAAACAAAAACTCCAGAAAGATAACATTACTTTGCATTCAGCAGCTTTTTAGCTAAAGCATTATCTCCAGTCACATTAATCTATTAAATACCTTTTCAATTTCCCCCTTAAGCTGTAGATGGGACATTTTATCATTTCCTGTATCTTTTTCAGGCTCTTCTTTCCTTCCAGATGCGTTTGTAACATTAGGTTTAAATCTCTGTCGAAATCCTCTAACTAACGTCTTTGCAATTGTAGTTTTTTCAGGTGCTCTGGAAAAAGGATCCACAACAGTGATATTTACTCCATAATATTCAAACCTATGTAATATTCAGTGACTTGCACAGCTTTCTTTATTGGAATCGGGTTGTCTTCAGAAGGATTTCCCCAAACTTCGGCAAGTTTCTTCACGAGAGACAAATCTTGTTTAGTTTTATTGTGTAGAAACTCAGTTTATCTATCTATTAAAACGAGATTAATTTATCACACAGGGGAGGAACCTACCTAGACTGCATATTATAGCTGCTTCTGCAAGTATCAGAAACAGAGTCTTTAGCTGACAACTGAGGCTGGGAGGAAAGCAAAGCCATAGTTGTCAATTCCCCCAGTTTCCAAGCATAGTCAGTACTTCATACAGTAATGTGTTCCTCAACTTTCCAGAAAAGAAGTATATACCTTCTACCATAGTACCACCTGATATTAACCAAGCAAAAGCTAAAGTCAGTTTTAAGATTTGTATCACAACTTCACAGTAATTGCTGTCTTTTTCTAAGAGCACTATACAGAATAAATTAACAATTCTATTTAGTTAATTCCAGGACACTGGAAAAGTAATCTCAGTACTTACTCAGACTCATTATCCAAATCTCTGTTCTCTACTTCTGTGGCTTCATTTCTGTTTCTTCTACTGTCCTCCTCTGAGCACTGGAATTGAGGCGACAAATATTACCCTTTGACAAGTGTGCAGACAACTCATCAGCATTTCCCAAAATACTACTTAGAAGACTTTAGCTGGTCTACAACATCCATGTTGATCAAAACAGATACAGCCTCAAGAACATAACATTAAGTAACACTGGTCCTTCTGACCTTTTCATCTGCATTTACAGGGTTTGGAGAGGAAGTCTTGGCCTCCATTTTATCTTGTGTTGCTGTCTCCCTCCTTCCAGATGATCTCACTAAATTTGGTTTAGGTCTTTGCAAGGGCCTTCTGTCTGCTGACTTTGCAGTTTTCCTTAAGATACAAAAAGAGGTGGTACAGATTCTTATAAAAAATGAAACTAAGTCTTATATATGGTCCAAGACATACTTCAAAACTATCACAGATTGCATGGGTCAAGACACTGCATGCAGCAAGACAATAAACAGAAAAAAATTTCATCTTTCTGGTATTAGAAGCTATGCTACAACTTTATTGAAGGAGCACCAAATAAAGCTTAAGAACTTTGCTGGCTTTCAGTGGAATCTACTTAAGAACGCTTGAAGGAAGCATTTCATGCCATTAAATAAATAGGAATGCCTCTTTCTCCTAGGGATTCACAATTCACATCAGTGTGAACAGGCTTATTGGTTTTAATAGAAACAACAGAAATCTACTCTATTTACAAAATTTTCTATCTGCGTCTCCTGTCCCTCCAAGCCATTTCAAAGCTATCTCAGTCATGGAACAATGAACTGCTGTTTTAAAACACCTTGTCCTGTTACCAACATCCACATGTAACTGAAGAATGGGGTACATATATCACTCTCCTTAATGGTCCTTAACCACTGCAATGGTGTGTCCTGGGATTCACACATTGACCTAGCCCTATATCTTATCAATTATCAAAATCAACTCTCCCCATGAAGCTTCGCCCACAAAGTGGCAGAACTTCATCTCTTGTTTTTGCTGACTACAGAGAGGTTAGATTTTTTTTCTAAGCTTGGTTAAGTCTTCCTACCTGTTCCCATCTAACATTGACCTAAGTCTTAGGTCAATGAATTGCTCCTCAGTGATCAAAATTTCTATAAAAAAACTTGATGTACAGAAAATAAATGGTCATGATCTAGTGTCTATTTCAACCTGCTTTGTCAATCAGAATTATATCCAAATTCAGTAGACAGAGGTTTATTTCAAGTACCACTGTAAGGCAAAATAACTCTACTTACATGATTTCAGACTGAGAACCACTTTCTGATGCACTCTGCTTTTCCTCTGGTGTATATGAGTGATACATGTCTTTGTTCTGAATAAGAAAAAAGATGTTGCAAAAAGGAAACAATAAATGTAGAACTTTTACAGAAAAGCAAAGCAGAAATAAGATTAAGATTCCTACAATGGTTGAGGGTGGAAGGATCTGCTAGAGGTCTTCTGGTACAACTCTCCTGATCAAGGCAGGGCCCCCTGGAGCTGGTTGCCCAATACTAAGTCCAGGCAGCATTTGAATATTGCCAAGGATG
>JAWWEU010000091.1:26214801-26228587 GCA_035583155.1 Acropternis orthonyx
TCGGTAAGAGGTTATCAAGTTGGTTAAGTGTGACTTCCCCATTTTGAATTCATGCTGACTGCTCCAAGTCTCCTTGTGATGAAGGGGAATTAATTACTTTCTTTTGTACTCTCTAAGATGAAGAATGATCTTATGGGGAATGTTTGTGGTGAGATATTAGGAAATTCTACGTGTTAGTGCTTCCCTAGTGCAACAGGCAAGTTTTTTGTCCTTTAGCCTTTATTTTAGATAATGACGTTCCAAAAATTACAACGAAGCCACAATAGGATTATCAGGGGAATCAGACTTTCTCTATAGAAAGAGAAACATGAGATTAAAACTTTTCAGCTTAAAAACAATACTGTTATAGAGAGGAAGACATGGCATTATAGACAGGAATAGCTTGAAGATGGGGAACAAGAACTTCATGACAGCAAACAGAAACTTATCCAATTGAAGTATAGTGCATATTAAACTACCAGGCAGCATGCTTAAAACAGTACAAAGAATACCTTTTTTAAAATCAAGTGAATAATTATCTCAGCTGTGGTATCGAATTCATCACAGTACAGACAGATGCAAAAAAGTGAGACAAACTCATGAGTAAGAGATGCATCAAGGGCTTCAAAGTAGGTCAGATGCAATCTCAGGAAGTTTCTAAACTGTTGGACCTGATTAGAACATATCTGAAGAAAGATGATTCAATCTTAGTCAGGTTTGCTATATCATTACTGGGACACCTCATGGTACCCAGTACAGTGGACAAGAGTTTATGGAGGTTTCCACTCAGACAGCATAAACAACCCAATGCTCACCCCACTCAAATCAGTTTCCAACATCATACTATAAGCGTATGCTAGCAAAGACCTGCTCCAAGGTTTAACTGTTCATATTGCATTGCTTCACTTTTGAATAATTTAACTGTTCAGCTGCTTAAATTATCTGTGACGTAAGTCAAGAATGCACAGTTCAAGTCAACAGACAACCCATTAAAACCAGCCTAACTGATACTATTTAAATTTTGGTGATGTTCTTAGACCTGTTTTTTCCACCTAGTGGTGAAAACATCACAGAAGCAATGAAAATACGGCTTTGATTTACAAAACACCTCTAATGGTAAAGAGCAAGGTCTTCATAAGAACTACAGAAAAAATAAAAATACCTGTGTTTCTCTAGTTTCTTCAGACTGTCTTTCTTGGCTTCTGATCTTTGAAACTGGTAACTCTGAAATCTGGCTTTCCTGTGATGTATCATCTCTAGTATCTCTGGTTCTCAGTTTAGCTGACTCTGTGTCTAGTATAACATCATTGCTATCTTCAAGGCTAAAATAAATAAAAGCATAGAGGAACATTAGTGTATTTTTAGGAAAAAAGCTACTATTGTTTACAGAAAGATCAAACTGCACAGAAAAACAATGCAATTTGGACAATGAATAAGTACGTGTGTTTCAGAGAATCTTACAAGTTTTAGTGATATTTGCAGAATATGAGCTTTAAAACAACTTCTGTACTTTTGCACTACTAAGATGATGTTGAAATCAGATCTGATTATTCTACACTAGATTGTTTTTAAGCAATCTTTAACATGAACACTGTATGCAGAAGCTTCTTTCCTCTATCTTTTGTGATAACCTATGTTGAGTTCAAAGGCAAATAGCTGTTCCTTCATATGTTTCTAACAAGGTATCAAAGGACATTAAACCTTCCGGGAATCTGTATAAAATAGCAAACTATTACAATACAGCTAAATACAACAAACTAACATACAACATTCTAAAGTTGAACTCACAGTTTCGTAACGGATTTTTAGATCTACCACTTCATATATATCAAGTTTAATAAACAAACATTCCCTTTCTTTGTAGTAGAATTATACTCAAAATTGATAACAAAAGCTTGCTTCCCACCTAGATTCTGCATAAATAAAGTCTAAGTAACATTCCTTTTCCACAAGAACCATTTTATTAAAAACAGATACATTTTTAAGCATATAGCAACACTACTTAGCAATATTATCAAGCAATGCTTGAAGAGAAATACCAGGAGTAAGAAAAAACTAATGCCCTTTCTAAACACTTAGAAAAAAAAAAGCAATCAGTTTTGGAAGTGACTTTAGTATTAATGTACATCAATATTGCAAGGGCAGCCAATCACAGCAGAGAATTATTTTCAATCTGTAAGTCCAAAACAGCTTACTAAAACCCAGGACAGTTCTCAGAAGCTCAACTGCACATTCTGTGGCAGTTAACATGAATAGATAAAACCAATATTAAAACTTTTAACTGTTTTTATTTTGCCTCAGCTTTCCATTATAAACATTACCTGCATAAATTGACACCACCTTCTCCCTCCATTTGGTCATTCACTGTTAAACAGGACTCTGATTTCTCTTCCTCTGTAACAGCAGTTTCATCCTGTTCTTCTTCAACAGCACAGTCCAGTTCTTCTCTACAAGTAGTGTGACTATCAGTGCTTGTATCATGTACCACTTTTGTCCCTGATAATTAATAAGACTGAAATCAATTTGGATATTCTGGGAAACATCTTAGAATTCCAATTCTCAAATCCTAGCTGCAGTGAATAAGAATTAATTCAAGACTAAAAATCTCAGTAGAAAAAGACCTATTATTATGATTTAGGATAACTCTTCTCAGCTAAAAGAAAATGTTTAGATTTAGTATGAAAGCTGATTTTGAAAGGTCATGTTCCACAACCTCCCAAGATAGATCAGCAATATAAATCAAAGACCAAATTCTCATTTTTTAAGTCCACAATATCTTTATATAAAATTTATATTTGAACATTTGAAAGTGAGCAATTTTGCCTCTTACTTTTATTAGAGGATTTCCCTTCTTCAGCAATTTTTGAAGGGACAGACATTTCTTCTGGAATATTCTCCATCTCCTGCTCAAGATCATCTTTTCTCTTTTTCTTTCTCTTCTTTTTTGCTAATGCTTCTAATGCAACCTGTTCTTCTGCCTGTTCAGAAACGCCCAAAGATTCCTCATTTTCTTTCTCAGCCGTCACACCATCTGCTTCTGTTTCTTCATCAGAAATTCTAGCTTTCTGAAGTTCATCTTGATCATCATCAGCTTCTGTGCTGGCAGCTTTTGCTACTGAGACAGTACGGTTCCTGGTTAATAGAACTGGTGGAGTACGAGCGGCCACAAACAGCAAAGGCATTTTTAATAGCAACATCTTGTCTATTCATATGTCACTGCCAACATATTGCCAAGCATATGAGCAGGACCACAAGAAGGCAGTCACTGACTTAACAGAAAAGTTTCGGCATAGATTAACATCAACATTAAATGCAAAACACATTCTATGCATGGGACAACAGGACAACACTTCACAAGGGGAAAGTCAGTGTGGGATGTAAATAAAATTTAATAAATGTTATTGTTTCTATGTTTTCTAGCATGTTACACAGTGGCATTTGGATTCAGGGAAAACAGACATTGTTATTCCAGAAAGAATTACCATATCTCTGCAGAAAGAGGTGATGACGGTTCCAGAATATGTCATGAAAAGGTAATTTTTTATCATGAAATATATTGCAGTTGATCATGCCTACTTACATAAGAAAGCTGAAATATTACCTAGCTATTAACTGACAAGTTATTTTCTGGGTTTAACGAGATTCTAAAATTCTCCTCCCTATTGTTTTAAGGACATTTTATCTTGATCCTATATTTATGTAGAACATGAATCACCAAGAACCTTGCCTTGTCCTTTTCCTTACTCTTAAATGAAATTGTTTCCCTGCAATTAAAAGTCCAAAATGCAAGAGAAGTAGAAAACCATACTCACATTGCTCTTTACACACTAAGTACCTTTAATCTACCAAGAAAGTGTACAAACAGAACTTCTCTATTTGACAGTAAGTCCTAACAAGTGAGATATTTTACTTAAATCCAAAATCAAGGCTATAGAAAAGCATCACCTATTTCAGTTTTAAGAATTAAGCTGTGATTTTGTTCACAGCTAGCATCCCTTTTAAAAGAGGTTGTTCACTTGTTTGTTACTTGTTCTCACCTACAGGAGAATGAGTCCTTATGGAACAAAGAAGGGAACAACCCCACAAAACTAATAAGACATTTATGAAACAGTGTCAGTATAGCTGTTTTTAATTTAGACACATGGCTGAAAGGTCCCTTCCCAGGTACTAAAGACCCTATGGTGATGAACAGTAATTAAACATAACCTTTATTTTGAACAGACAAGAAACATCAAACTTTTACAAGACTCTGAAAAGAATCACACCTTTCAGATTTAGGAAGTCAACCTACTGTTAAAGGAAAAACCAAACCCTCAAAGTAAGAGGGTTTTAAATGTAAGAAATATCTAAATTAAATCACAGAAGAGCTTGCAAAAAATATGATTTTGGCTCAAGGATTCTACAAGTGAATTCATTAGCAACTCAGAGAGATACTTATCAATTGGTAAATTAGAGTATCAGTGCTACAGATTGTGCAAGACCATGAATTTCATTGAAGTCTCACATTTCTGCTGTCAGTAACTATTACCATCCTGCACATCAGTAAACTACACCTGAAAAGGTTATACTATGAAGGTAGGATCCTCTTGCCCTGTTCAACAAGGAAGGAAGAGATTCCCTATGCGATCTTTCCTCTAGAAACACATTACTGACCACTGTTCCGTAATGCCACATGCATTCTTTTAAAGTACCTTTTGACTTCTTCCGAGGCCTTGCTGGCTTCTTTTCCTTTGGCTTCTGGCTTCTAACAGTCTTTTGCTTCCTCTTTTCCTCATCTGCTAAGACCTTCTCAAGCAGCTGAGCAAAGAATTCAAAATCAAAGGGTCGTTTTTCTTCTATCAGATTAAAGCAAAGAAATAGAACAAGTGTCAAAGTTGATGATTTTTTTTGAGCGTCAGCTTTGTAAAGTGGTACATGACATGATATTAGAAAGCAATGGTTATATAAACAGAGTTCTTCAGAACATTTTCTGTATCACTTGAGCAGGGACTAAAGTTGACATAAAGGCAACATGGATTATGGTAGATTGGGTTTAAAAGAACAAATTATGAAACTAAGTAGTTCAGAAAATTTCAGACCTGACAAACACACAAATTGTACCATAGTATCAAATTTAATGTGTTAACATGCTGCTCGAGGATATATGTATTTCATTCAATTAACAAAAAATGTCTTTAAGGGCTCGCAAAGCTGTTTACAGTAAATAACTGTGCTAGAAATTCCTATGAATCAGAATAATCTTCAACTGAAAACACAGAGAAAACCTTATATTCACCTCATTAAATAGACATCTAAAAAAGACAGGAAATAAATTTCCCTTTACTGTGAAGCATGCTTGTTATAAAAACCTAAGATTTCACAGATTCTGGACTCACCTATGAGCAAAAACTTTTCCTTATAATTAATTCAAGCAAGGCAAAGCACAAAAATTATGTTGAAAGTAGATGACTATCCTTTAATGAGTCATTGTAGGATGGGTTACATTTACTTTACTTACTGAAAGCTTTGTCTATTCTCCATCCATTAGCTTTTTCCTCACGTTTGAACTTGTTCTAAAAGCAAACATACAATTGTCTTTTTAAATAAGCAAGAAATGCAACAGTATGTTGTACAAAATGGCAGATCAAGACAAGCCTTCAACGCAAACCAACTAAAGTTGTTGGATTTACATGTACACTTGCAGAACACTAGTTTGTAACTAATTTTTAAATACAAAATCTGCCACCAACAGATATCACCAGTGACACCTTTTTTTTCTTACTGTTTTCAACACCTCTGTCCTGACTTTCAATCTGAGCAAGGTTTCAAAGACTTTCCCAGCCGTATGCCACAAATGAGACAACACAGAAGACCGTCACGAAACACTTACGCTTATCAGCATTTTTTTATTAGAATAAAGACAAACTGTGTCTAAGTATGCTAGATTTACTAGATACATTGATTGAAATTCAACCAGAAAATTAACATTTCAGATACTTGCAACCTCTTGAAACAGGTATTAAAAAAACATTACTACAGAGACAGTAGCATCAAAATTATCAATACTAATAGAGGAAGCATGGAATGCAAATGAGAAAAAGAAAAGTAAAAACAGATGTTCAATTGCTTTATTGAGTGCTTTAATTTTTACCTTAATTTCTGCTCTGGCTCTATGAGGAAACAGCCGTCCAATTAAGGAGAAGTCTGTTCCTACCATGCTGATAGCTAAAAAGAACATATCTGTTTCTAGAGGAATAAACAAAAGAAGAAAAATTACACACATGTAAGTATTTACTAAACCATCCTTCTTGCTATCAGAAATAAAAACACCTTGCAAACTTAGTGTCATGAGATCAGTAATGTTAAGGTTATCTACTGTAGCTGCAAGTCCAGGTGAGCTGGATATATGTGTTATTTTACCTAAGTACCTGTAGTAACATTTGCTGAATGAACTATCAACAGAAAGAATTGTCTAATCTATTATAAAACTACAGAACGTGAAATATGTTTTTTAGAGCTTGTAAATCAAAGCTAACCAATCCTGAACTGTCAATATCTATTTTTATTATGAACACAAGCACAAACAGAAATCAGAAAAACACCATGTAAAACACCATTATTATTTAACAGGAAAAGAGTGCACAATTCCTTCGAAAAGGAGCCCAGTGAATTCTGAAGCTAAATTTTTCCATGTAGAGTTGCAAATAGTCCTTTCCAGTTGTAAAAAGTCTTGAACAGTGCTGTCAGCCTAGAGATAATAATCAATTCACAGCAGGAGAAATATAAAAAACCAACCCAATCACTCACAAGAATACAGCTGTATATTTGCAATGAAATCAGTCCACACAGAGATACCTTACGTGATTTATTCCTGCTCAGGCTGGAAAAACCAAGTTAAGAACTACTAACTGTTCCATATAGAGCTCAAATATCTGTACATCAGAATCCAAAACTGTGCTTTTCATAAAGGAGACTAGCATTTACTCATCTTCTAAACGTCCATGGCAGAAAAAAAATCACAGCTAGCCTGCGTATCATAAGGCACTGAATTTTTTAAAAATGTCAATTTTCACAGTAAATATCACAGCTCTGCTTGTTTTAAGAGTTTGAAGGGTTGAAACTACATGATATATAAGTAGATCCATTTACTCCATGGGGGAGAAAAAAATCAAGTATAAAGCATAGGTGGAAAACTGAGACATTTCTGCAGAATCAAAATTTTAAACTAAAAATAAACTCACCTTTATTTGACCATGGTTTTGTGTAAAAACTTTTCCTGAAGCTGGAATATGTAGTTGTAGAGCCACGCTCAAAGATGGGATCATTTTCTTCTACAACACTTGGACCTTTTGTTCTCAGAACTTCTACAGTTAAGCTGAAAAGGCAAATGCAAAGAGACTTATCTGAATATATTGTTAAGACGACACACAGCAGATGTTTATAAGACAGCTATTCAAATTTTTCATGCCACAAGTGTGCATATGTACCCTGTAATTAAGTTTAATAATTATGTTAACATGTAGTTTAATGGGAGAATGTATCAAAAAATCACTACCTTACTCATCCTCTGTAAGTAAATTTGCTTTTTCATTTTTATAAGATATAGGACAGACAGACATAATTAAGAATCTTAATTAAAAAAAAAAAGGCAAAAAAAAGCAAAAAACCTTCTTAACATTCAAGAAATTTATTTTGCAAAACCACAAGAGCCTGTCAATATCCCTCTAGAATACTGTCAAATTCTTTTACCAGGCCTGCTCTATTCCTAAACCTTGGCCTAAATCTCATGCTAGTAATACTTCTGGGGAACTCTCTAATTCTTTAAAAGTCATATTCTAAGCAAAGTTTCTGAAAACACTGACAGAAGAATAGAGTAGCAACATGCAAGATGCAAAGCTGGACAAATCACACTGAAAACCAAATAAGAGTAAGCAGTTAACATGTTAACTCCGAGAAACAAGAAAGTCAGCTAAACAGAAGATATTCAAAGTTAGACAATCTCCAGAGTTCATTCCCTGAATAGAATACACCACCTTCCTCTTTACTGCCTTCTCTTAAAGTCTGCCTCTACTGAGATGCAGATAACTGTTGCTCCTATCATACTTTCACTGTTTCCTAAGTTAGTGCAGCTCAACTCTCAACACATTAATACACTCATGCTTGTCCCAGGCCAAAGTAAAACTGTTCTCTATTCACAAACTAAGCTGCAATGTAGTATGCATTGTCCATGAATCTGGTACAGAATTTGTTACCTTTCTTCATCCAGAATAATTGAACCATCTTCTGCTACTTTCACACGAGGAACAAGAAGTGGGCCATCCTGACTCTCCTCTCCATTCTCTTCTTCTTCCTCCTCCTCTTCTTCATGATCAAGAGTACTTTTCTCTTCCTGTCTACAATTTTCAAGACAGCAAACAAAATTATTGGTAGTGTTTTGAATTGCTGCTCAGTATGTCAGATATTCAAGAATTTAATGAACCACTCAGCAATGAAATACATCAACAAGTTGGTCAATTCATAACCTCTGAAACCTGCTTTTCATTCTATTGTAAAATAGAAATATGCAAAAACATAATACTGAAAGCAAAATGTTCTTTAATTAACCTACCCTTCCAAATTACAACTTGTTATAAATAAGGGCTGTGACATCGAAACTGTAAAAAAACAGACCTACACTGTATTACCACAGGAACACTTTATAACACCAGAAAATTTTTGACTCTACTTCACCACCAAGACTTACCCTTTCATTTGACTTGCTGTAGAATTTTTTTCTGTTCTCTTTTCTTCTGCCAATGAAGACCTGGAATTTCAGCAAAAGCTAGAGGTGATTGTTTGTTTGTACACATACGTTTCTGCTTTATTGCATAAAACTGGCTTTTAGTGGATAATGGACTAAGAAAAGCATAGCTTTTTCTTCCCAATTCTTAGTATCACATCTAGACTGAAGTCTAACTTAACAACCACCACTACTTAATGAATTTTGCTCTTTCTTGTACAAGCAAGGACAAAAAAAGATATTTCAATCCATTGTAAGGGTACAGGGAATGTGAGAGTATCTTGCTCATTACATTTGTAGGGGCTACTCAGAGTAGATGAAAAAATAACCTGGAAAATGATAAACACACCACATAAATACACAAACATTAACAAGCAGGTGATAACAGACACACCAGAAAACTCATCGGCTACTGAGAGAAAGAATCAGACTTGGATAACTACTTCTCTATTTATGTGAGTGCTTTTGGTAGCTGCAGGAAAAAGGCCCTGCTCTGTCTGTGCCAGTCTGAGCAGCGAGCTGCATTAGCCTTCCCTGTGTATGTGCACCTCTGGAGTGCTCACTCAGCCTTGTTACCGGTAAAACATGTAACTGGAACAGCAGCAGCTACATTCATCCGGGTAGAATGTAAAGACCTCATGGATCTTGCAGTGCATTTTGCACTTCACCACTTGGAAGGAGAAATGCTTAGCTTCCTGCGTCCACTAGATCTGGCAGGCAATCACAACATCCCTAGCAGCCATAACTAAAAATTTCACAGCAGGTGATTGAAAAAAACAAAATTCTACGATTTCTACAGAGATAAATCAACACTTGGGACAGGTTCATGTTTGTGTATTTCAAAAAGGACACTAAGCTCGATTTTCATTTATGTATGAGGATAAAGTAGCTGTGAAAACGTCTAGAAGCTTTGGTTACCATTGCAACAACACTGCATCTGTGCTAATACTCCAGATTTAAGTATTAAACAGGCAGGAAAATAATTTAACCTAAGGTGAGAGGAAAAAAAAGTCATACTTACTTCATAGGATTGTTTTCTGGCAGATAGTATATCAAGTCTCTCATGGTCATTTTAGAACGATCTGGTGGAGAACTTCCTTCGATTATTGGAGGCCTATGTTTCAACTTCTTCCATACAAAAAAATAAAAAAACCAAACAACAAATCCACTTAGATTCACCCTGAAAGTACTTCATATTTCACAAATTATTATTTTTGTCTGTTTATGAAGTACCTCATTAAGGGAGTTTTGTTGTTCACATACTACTCCCAAGAACTAATATATGATTATATTAAGTGTTGCTTTGCCAGAGAGGCCATCACAGACACTGTTTCAGAGACTTTCAAAACTTTGCAGAAATGAAAGTTAAAAGCTTCTCAAAATTACAGAACTCTGACAGTGATTCACTTGAAAACATATGAGAAATCCCAAATCCCAAGCTTCTTACATCACACTTCCATACTTTATTATCAACTGTGAAACTTTCAAAATTGGAATGTTGACTATAAAATACCAGGTGTCATGGCAAAAAGACTCGTGGATCCAATCGAATGAAACAATACACAATTTCTGGTGAAATCTGTATTATGAGTGGACAGTGTTCTACTACTGCTTCTAAACAGAATAAACTCATACAGAAGTATATCACAGACTTTTAGCAGCGAGCAGGTGAAGACCACCAGGAAACACTACAGCAACGAGATAATGTATGCTAGGTGAATCACATGCCTCGCCCTTTACAGACCAGCACTGCTCAACACAGAGGCCTTACCATCCGCTCTTTCTTCAGCTCTTCTTTAAGCATTTCTCTTAACTTCCGAGCTTTGAGGATCCTTTCGCGGTCAGAACATGCATGTTTCTCTTTTTCAGGAGGTTTCGTAGGTAGCTTTTCCTCCTGTGTTTGTGATCTTTCCTGTGTTGGTCTCTCCTTGAGAGGAGAAGGTACATTCTTCTGCAAACTATCATCATTTTTCTGAGCAGCTACACCTACAGTTTGCTCTTTGTTCACAGATTTTTTTAGCGGTGAAAACTGTGGTACTTGTGGCACAGGGGTTTTCTTCTCAGGAAGCATGGGAGACTTTAAGGAGCTTTCAATATTATTCCCTTCTGACGTGGAGGAATCCTTCTGAAGTGACGCACTGCCATCAGGAGCCTGTGATGTTCGTCTCTGCAGTTTTGGTGCAGAACGCTGGGCAGATGAAGGTCCAGCTCTGGGTTTGACAAGATTTGGCATGGTGGAGATCCGTTTTCTTCTCTGTGTAGGCATCTCTGCAGGTTTACTAGCTTCCCCAGCATCACTGGAACTTTCAGCCTTGTCATCACTGGAAAATTTAAGAGAATATTCTGAAGAACTTTACAGTGACACATTTTTTACTCTTCCTTTCAAGGTATGTTTATGGGCCAGGCAGTATAAACACTGTGCTACAGGAAAATAGTTACATAAAAGAAGCCACACTAGAACGAACCTGTAGCTGGTACTTCCTCATAAACTAATCAGCTCTAAGAACTGGCATGTTATTTTCTAATATTAAATACTCATCAATTAGCTTGTAACAGTAACATGTTCCCACCCCCCACTACTTTTTTTGGAAGGCTCTCTCCTTTCAACTGAAAATACCAGTAAAATAAGCTTTATAAAGAAATAACCCACATAACACAGGTGATAAATTAAAAACATTTTAATAAAGTTGTATGTAACAAGCAGTTTGATGATTTTTATTACAATAAATGTCAACATTCCGCTTATACATTTGCAAGTAGATGATACATCAACTGTGAATTCTGGAAAAACTTTGGCAGTCAAACTGGCTGTTGCTCGCACTTCACATGAACAACTCTTTGCTTCCCAGGAAAGCTTTTTTCCACCACTTACGCAGAAATAATTTTCAAAGTGCAAATAAAATTCCCAGCCGTTATGATCTTCCCAAATCTGCTGACTCCTCCAGGGTTCAGCTTCATGGCTGTTGCTCACAGTAAGACTGCAGCAGAATTATAACTGAGTCACAAAGGGTTTTTTTTCATTTTACTTTGGAACTATGCCCTGTTTCTGTCTATAAGGACAACCACACCCACAGTTCACTTAGCTGTTTTCAAAAACGATCAAGAGCAAATGCCTTTCAATGAATATAAGAAAAGCATAAACATACAGAGAAAGTTTCCTAAACCCTCTCCAGCTATTGCCTGTGATTCAGGCAAATGCTGCGTATTATGTGTTTGCATTTAGCAGCCTCTGTTAAATGGCAGAATCAATTTGTCCCATGCTCTGAGTTCACACACATTTTTAGTACAGAGAAAATCCCTGGGCAAGGGGTTTAAAGGGCTTATTACATGGTGCCTGTCTGTTTAGAATGAGATCTTTGCAAGTTCCATTCAATACCCTCTGTTCTCTGTATAGCAGGACACTGGAAAGTAATTCTCCATTCACCTTCTCCATACCATCTGTGTTTTGTGGAGTTTTTAATCAGAGAACCACACTGGACTTCTGAACAGTTAAAAGACAATTTAGCAGAAACTGTATGAAAAAAAAATAAGAACTATCTTATTCTTTGAAAACTTTGACTTCCCTGATAATTAACAAAACCTATTCAGCATATAGAAAATGAAACACGGTAAGGTAACCAACACTACAGACACAGATTTGAGCAGCTGTGAAGGAATGCTGCAATTTGGAAGGATAAATACACAAAACATTTTTGCATTTACCTTTACTTTTCTTGCAGACCACACAAGAAACACATTGTGCTGTATGTCACCAAATACCTCACCCGGGAAATGAAATTGTGTGACTTCCCTCAAATTCACTCTTCCTCAGAGACAGAGACACCCAGCCAGCCAATTTCTAAAATGCATCATCTAAAGAGACGTCTAGAGCTCCCCAAAAAGCTAACACTGCCTACTCTGCAATAATTTCCTATTTGCTCCCTCCTATTTGGTTGCTGTATGACTTCAAAAGCAACCAAAAACGTTAAGAAACACAGTTCAGTGGAACTTATGGTCACTAATTAGGGTCAAAAAGGGCATAGCTCTCATCTCTGCCTTTTTTACTTGCTCTCAGGACTAGAAGTTCCCCAGGAGTTGCCCAGCATTTTATGGTGGATACTATCTTCTCTGTCCAGCTGAGTTGTGGAACACACCACAGTTCTCCAGTGGTTCCCATGTCTCTTCTTCTAAGTGCAGTATTTTCCAAATCTGCACTTCTCCAAAGAAACTCGTTGTTAAACACATCCCACACATTTCAATGTGTTGGCAAACTGAAGAGGTTTGTACACCACATTCATCACGAAAAACTTCCATAACAAACAGTTCCAAATTTCTTACAACCTCTCTACTTTTTTTAACAGCAGGATATGGTTTTGTGCATTTCTAAGCTTGGATATTTTTTGTATTTATTGAGGAAAATATTTTATGTTCCTGTTACTTAGACCCACAGAATACACCGACTTGGAAGCAACCCACAAGGCTCATCAAAGTCCAGCTCCTGTCGCTGCAAAGGACAGCCCCAAGAGTCACACCATGTTCCTGAGAGCTTCATCTAAACACTTCTTGAACTATCAGGTTTGGTGCTGTGACCACTTCCCTGGGGTGCCTGTGCCAGTGAACCATCCTTCAGGTGAAAAACATTTTCCTGATAACCAACCTAAACTTACCCTGACTCATCTTAATGCTGTTTTCTCAAATCCTGTCATTTGTCACAAGAGTGAAGAGATTTGTACCTGCCCCACTGCTTCGCCTCACAAGGATTTTGAAAATCACAATGAGGTCTCCTCTCAAGTCTCCTCTTCTCCAGGCTGAACACACCAAGTGCCCTCAGCTGCTCCTCACACAGCTTCCCCTCCAGATCCTTCACCATCCTTGTAGCCTTCCTCTGGATGCTCTCTAACAGCTTGTCTTTCTTACACTGTGGCACCCAAAACTGCCCACAATATCCAAGGTGAGGCCGTCCCAGTGCAGAGCAGAGCGGGACAATCCCCTTCCTCACCCGGCTGGCGATGCTGTGCCTGATGCCCCCCAGGACACGGTTGGCCCTCCTGGCTGCCAGGGCACTGCTGA
>JAWWEU010000091.1:26230888-26245022 GCA_035583155.1 Acropternis orthonyx
GCACGGGGGCTGCCCCGGAGCTCTGCCGGGGAGGCAGGGCTTGGTCGATGCCCTGCTCGCGACACCGAGGGGCCCGCCGCACTGTGGCGCCGCTGCCGCGTCTGGGCCTTTGCGGTCTTGGCATCCCTGTGGCGAGTGCTTAGAGCGCTGGGGCTGAGGCTTCTCCCCACGCCGTGCCGCTGTCCGAAGCTAGAGGCCAAAACATCCTGCCCCGCCTCCTGGCGTGGCTGTGCTGGGGGGCGGGCCGGAGGGGTGAAGGTGGTGATGGTCTGGAGTAACAGCCGCGCTCCGTTTCAGCTCCGGCTGCCGCCCGGATTGAAGATAAAGGGATTTTATATCAGTGCTGAATACATAATGCTGCACTGCCTAAGCTGTGGCTGCCAAGGGTGTCGGTGGAAGGGCAGCGGGGCGCGGTGTATCATCGCCGTGCTGTGCGGCGGTGCTGGGAGACCCGTTGTAAAATGGCGGAGAACGAAACCAGCCCCAGAGGCTGCTCCGCCGCCCCGGCGGCATGCTGGGCTTGGCAGGACAGAAACTGCTTCTGCTTAACGCAGGCTCTGCCTACACGTTCACTCATAAAAATATGCAGGTTCGAGGCTCTGCTCGCACATTCACGTTCGAAAATCCACAGTTTTGAAGCTACTGTACTGCTGAAAGTGCCGCTGAAGACTTGGATCATAAACAGTTTGAGCACAGAACAGATTTTGAACGTGAGGAAGTGGCCGGGGTAGGACTTCCATTGGTATTCTTTTGCCTGGAGTTGGAAGAGTAGGAATAGGATGAACTAAAGCATATGTCTTGCACAGGCAGGCAAGTATGGGAATGCTTAAGCATAGGTGTAAACAGGAAGGGTGTACTGGCCTTTACAGGGCAGTTCATGCTTGAATTTCGTGTTACAAGAAGCTGAATTGTCTTCTATTGGGACAATGTCATGGAAGATTTAGGTTGATGTTACAGAAGGTAGAAAACAGCACTGGTTCCCTTGAAGCTGGGAATACTCATTCAGTGTCCGAGATGGAGTAATGGGGCCAAATAGTCCTTGGAAATGTTTACTTGGAAGCAGGTACAAGTAAGTACAAGTAACTTTCTTTTCAGATAGTTATTTGGTCTTCTATGCTTTGAGTGCGGTCTGTATTGCTCAGCTTTTCTACCTGCTCTGCTTTGCTGTGCAGAAGTGACAGCCAGGCTTTTCAATTGCGCCATTGTGTTCAATTCCTACGTCTGCAGCCTTACCGTGTATATGGAAGAACTCCGCAGAGACCATGCACAGTGTTTGCTTGGAAAGGAAAGAAATGCCTGAGGTTAAGGGTGGAGAGTAATTGCTATATGAATTCTGGCTATAGCGGTATGTTTTGACTTTCTTCATGATGAAAGAAGATACTTAATTTTTTTTAAAGCACTACGGAAGAGCTCTTTTGTTGATGCTGAATTGTTCATATGACGTTTGTCCCTCCTGAGCACCACAAAACTCAGGAACCATTTATAGCCTGGAATGTATCATCTGCCCATGAGTCATCAAGTCCTAATCAACGATAGTACTGCCAGAGATAGAGAACTGTTATACTTCAGGTCCTGAACAAACAGCTGCCCTTCTTCTAGATGGTCTTTGGGGTCAGGATAATGAGGATGAGAAGAAATTCTCTGTGCTTTTTCAAAAGGTGGTACTTGATGTCCTGGCACAGATGAAGCATATCTTCCAAGGCAGGAGCAGCCATTGGGAAGTAGCAGTCATAACAGGTTGTTTTCACTTGGGCTTCTGGCACCTCTTACCAGGCAGTACATGTACTGTTGTGAAGAATGCACAAAACCCTCTGCTTCTGCAGGGTTGCTCTTCTCTACTTGTTGACATGGCAGGTAGCTTTGTCATCTCAGAAAAGGGGTGAGTACAGAGCTATGGATCATATCAGCAGGTTGCTGTTTAAAATTAACTGAGCCCTGAACTGCTTCCCTATACCAGAAATTACAGGTGCCTGAAGACTGGAGAGGTTTCTGTCTTCGAGATTGAAAGATGGCATAGGCATTAAAGCTGGATAGAGGCCAAAAAGACACAAAAGAAATTATGGGGAGATGGAATTTTCATTTTTGAGTGTAGAAAAAGGCAACCATATTTGTTCAACAACATAAGTGATTATGCCTTTAAGTCCAAAAGAAAGAAAGGAAGAAGAAATAGTAAGCCAGTGAACTAGTTCTGGTAGGGCAGAGCAGACTAGAGCTGTAAGGAGAATACTGAGGAAAAGTGGTCAGCTAATGCAAAGGAGTTTGTAACTGTGATGGCTGTGGCCATTGCTAGGAAAACCCTGAGTATTTAGATGGAGAGTCAGTGGTTTTGATGTCATGCCCTCAGGAATGTTGTCTGATCAAACAGATAGCACACCTGATTTGTTGGCAGTTCCTGGGATTGGTAGTCTTGAGGTAAGTTGTCTGTTCCCTGAAAAGATGTCCTCTATACTGGCAGTGATGTGGTTTTGTGTCTATATATCTATATATATTTGCACAAACAATGTTACTCTTGTAATACTGTGTACTTCTGTTGAAAGTAATGCTAATCAGTTGCTAATGCCATAAGTACTGCATAAGTACTGCACTTGATCTCAAGTAAAAAATGTTTTGATGTCACCTCTTCAATAGTATTTCAATGTAATTGATTTTAACGCTGTTTTTTCAGTCTATAGTTAATTTGTGAGCTGTATCGGATGCTGGGATCTGTTTGAGATGGAAAGGACAACTCTTCTTTGGATGAGTTACTGACATAATTTTGCTCAGGCTATTGTGGGGTGGTCTCCCTTCAGTCTTTTATGGCAAACTGCATTTTGTGTCAGTAAGGAATGTTGGAGTAAATTTTGATAACTCTTGGACATGACCTATAGAACTGTAAATATGAGAACTAACAGGCTTTAGTTTCTCCCACTGTGCACTGGTGGGGGAAACTGATGGAAGATGCAGCTGCATCAGCTCTACAAGTTGCACAAAATTGCACCACCTTTACAACAGGCTTCTATACAGGTAAATGATGTGGAGAAAAAAGAAAAGTTGTAGTAACTGCTTAACTGTATATTATCTTACAGGTGGGAACCAGCGTGAACTTGCCCGCCAAAAGAACCTGAAGAAAACTCAGGAGATCCACAAAGGCAAAAGGAAAGAGGATAGCTTGTCTGCTTCTCAGAGGAAACAGAGGTAACACCTAGTAAAGTTGAGTGAAGTGTTTGGGCAGAAAAGGAGGGGAAAATGGGTCAGAAAGAATTCCATGTCTTGGCTGAAACAGCAGTTAAGTACCTTGCTTTGATTCATGGTCCAGTCACATGCCAGAGCATAAACCATGGATGAAGTTTTGCTGCATCTGCTGTTAGACAGATTTAATTTTTTTTAAGTCCTGTAAAGCTTTTATTTCTTTTGAGAAGCTTTTTGTCTGGTACAAACAGGAAAAGATTGTGTAATGCTCTCTTGAAGAATGTTTGATCCATTGTATCCTTTACTTCTAAAACTGAAAGAATTATATAAGCTCTACTAATCAAGTAACTTGTCTGCCTCATGAGATAATGCATGCACTGAAAAAACATGGCAATAATAGAAATAGTGTGCTCATGGCTGAGGAATTTTATACTAATTTTTCCCTTTTTGAAGTGGGATTTACTAAAAGGCAAAAATAAGCTGGAGGAGATTCTGCTTAGAAAAACTGTGAGCTAGTATCTGATATCCAACTTTTTTTCTTCACAGAGACTCTGAAATCATGCAGCAAAAACAAAAAGCGGCTAATGAAAGGAAGTCTCTGCAGGCAGGAGCAAAATGAGCTGCCTCTATGGATCAGATAGAGTGCACTGATGAAGCAGAAGGACCTGGAAGATGGAAGATCATTCACAGAAGTGTCCGGCCATTAAATGATTAAACATTTATTGTGCAGAGTTATTCAACTAGCATTAGTGTAGAGTATTTGCTGGTTATCATAGGCTTAGTTGTCTGGAGTGCTGTTTCAAAACTGATTACACTCTTCTACATGTGTATGAATAAAAGTACCAAGCAATAGCTTTACTCCAGCTTTTTCTGCATTTGTTAGTTTTAATTAATGGTTCCAGTAACAAAATTTCTGAATCTACAGTTAGACCAGATTTGGTTGATGCAATTCTTGAAAGTACAGCTTCATTCAGAATGTGCTTAACCTTACAGAGGTCTGAACTGCAAATCTCATCTTAAAATATTTTTACAATAAAATGTTGCATGAAATACTGTGTAGCCTGAATTGGTTATGCTTGATAATCAGTTCCTTTCTAAGAAGTTACCAAGAATACAAGAAATGGATAGTATTGTGGAGAAATGCAGTACCCGTATGTAAGTGTAGTATAAAGTATAAATGAAGTTTATAAGAAATGCATATTACAAGCAGTATCACATGCAGTGTAAGTCTGCACTGTAGGCAAAGATGCCTGTTGAGTTGCAGATTTTGTTGGTGTACAAAACTGACAAAACTCGTGCTGATACTAACTAGCGAAGCTGCGGGCTTGAGGTTAGTGAGTTGCAAATGTAAGCAGATCTTGAAATTGCTGCACCACTAAAATGATTTTAAATTACTACTTAAGGCTGCCCCAGGAATAAAAGTTGGTGTGAGAAAACTCAGCCCTTGCTTCCCAGGCGTGCTTGAGTGTTGTGTACTGACCAAGGGAAAGCTGTCGGGGAAACTTCCCTGTGTAACCATTCCAGAGCCAACTCCGTCTGGATGGGCCCGGCCCCGGGCCGGAACTGCGGCGCTGCGCATGCGCGGGGCGCGCCGGGCCATGGCGGACGCGGTGCTGTTCCGGCGCGGCGCCGGCCAGGTGGGACCGGGAGCGGGAGAGGGACCGGGAGCGGGACCGGGAGCCGGGGCGGGGGGGCACGGCCCTAACCCTGTCTGTGGCCTCCGCAGAGCGACGACTCGGACATCTGGGACGACACGGCCCTCATCAAGGCGTACGACAAGGCGGTGGCCTCCTTCAAGGTACGGGCTGGGCCGGACCCGCGGGCTGAGGCCGCTGGACTGGCGTTTATTGCTTTTCTCCTTTCTTTCCCCGAAGAATGCCTTAAAGAATGGGGAGTGCTCGGAGCCTTCGGACAAGCAGGAGCAGCGTTTGGTGATGAAGAGGAAAAACCACAAAAAGAACAGGAATAGAAAGAAGAGCAACACAACGCCCTCGAAACAGGTCACCTCGGCTGTAAATGCCCATCGTGCATGTGCTGCGTGTTGTGCTTCTCTGCAGTACTCAGAAGTAGCTTCTTCACCTTGGGAGTAACATTTTGGGGTGGTGGGAAGGGTTATAACGTTATAAACCTCATTCATAGGTTACCTTGAGCAGTTTCACTGAACAGAAAACCACTGTGGGTGGGAGTCATCTCTCTCGTGGCTGGGACAAAAGGTAGTTTAGAAAAAGGCACCTTCTGTTTGATTGTTGGTATAGGTATTGACACGCTTCCCTCACTTCTGTTGCAGTGGAAGGTTGGTGACAGCTGCAGTGCTGTTTGGTCTGAGGATGGTAATCTCTACCTGGCAACTATTGCTTCCATCAACCAGAAGAGAGGCACATGTGTTGTTACTTACACGGGATACGGAAATCAGGAGGAGCAGAACCTGTCTGATCTACTTCCTCCAGCCAGCGATGAAACAGTAGATGGGACGGGGAATTCTGGGGAGGTGAGGGGCACTTTTTCATTCTTTTGTAAAGGAAAGTGGGACAGTCAGCTCCTCTTGGTATGTCTTAGTGGTAGCACTGCTGGTGTTCAGAGTGGGAATCAGTGCATGATACTATTGTAAATGGACAGAAGCTGATGGAAGGAATGAAAGCGTCCCTTTACTATTTGAACTCGGCATGGAAGAAAGTGAGGGGACAACAAGAAATTCACCAGTGAAAGATAACATAGCTAAAATGGTGAGCAGATAAAATTGTAAGATTATAAAATCATTCTGGAGTAGGACTGGGAGGGCTGCAGAGAGGGACGGATGTGAATGGGACTTTCCAGGCTTTTTCACACTAAAACTGTTTGCTGTAAACTCCTGTTTAGTGCATTTCATAAAAATGTCTTGGTCTTCTAGAATGAAAATGAGACTCCATATTCAACAGATGAAAGTGAAAAGTCTTCCCAGTCACCTCGAAACAAAAACAACTGCACAAAAGCAAGATTCTCCCCTCAAAACATGCAGTTTCCCACACCACCACCAGTCCCAGGCCTGGGACGGGTAAGCTCGACCGTATCTAAAATAATTCACATACCACTGTTAAGCCTGGTATTATTGTGAGTCCTGAGACAATTGAATGATATTTCTCATTGTCTAGATTCAGCTGATAGCGTTTTGGGAATGGATGTACAGATATGCATGTTAGACTTTCTCTAGCCAAGGGGTATGTTTCACTATAAAGGACATTGTAGGCATGAAAAGTGATGTCCCCATGTCACATCACAGAACCTTTAAAGACATTGAGCAGTGTAATGGAATTTAGTCAGCTGGTGTGCCCAGCCACACGGGAACAGAGAAATTATCTATTTGCATGTGTGCATATTAGATATGTTTCTTCATGTGAGAGTGCAACCACTGGCTGCATGTAGGAAAAACTTTTTTAAAATGCTTGTATTAACTAGAACCCTCTTTCGTCAGTGTTTACCTCACTGACATGTAATGTAAGCTGTACTTTTCAAGTCATGGAATGTGCCACAGAAATAGCTACTTTCATTAAGTTGCTGGGGTGTGTTATCGTAAATTTAAGGTATGTGAATAGCTTCACATAATTTTCTGAAGTAAAATCCTAATACCCCAAATTCCTTTTGATTTGTACTGCTCCATTTTATTTCCATGTAGCCTGGATCAAAATTCAAGACACCGCCATCATTTTTATCTTGCTGGCCCCCACCCTTCCCAGTAGGACCACCGGTAAGTGATGGGAGAATGAGGAAGAAAAGTGTTGGAGGTGTGAGTTGGCGATCTCAGGTTTTCTCACTGAATGTGCTCGCTGCTTCTGTTTTTAGAAAACATTTGTTAGAGTCTGTATTTTTCACCTATTAACACATTCAGTTATATTACCATAATCTAATGCACAAGGTCTGATTTGTACCCATTTTTGTGACAGTGAAGCTGGTGGTAAGAATATCAAGGGGAGAATTATTTGAAGAAACTACACGTTAAATCAACAGTATCTGAAGCAGATAATATTTCCCATAACAACATTTTGTGTACAACCTTAAGGAATCCTGTTTCTCCCAGGCTTTGAAAATTACATGCATTCAGAAAACATTCTCTTATTTGACTGTTTTTCAGAGCATGCATTGAGGATATGTTCCTGTTTTTCAGTTCTATGTTTTAGTCTTTTAGAATTGGTTGCTCTCTAACCTGGGATACACCCTGTTGAAACACAGACATTTCCTTTGTGATTCCTTAGCTGATTCCTCCTCCACCACCTATGAAGCCAGACTTTGCTGAGGATGATGAAGCACTGGGGAGCATGTTGATAGCCTGGTACATGAGTGGTTATCACACCGGATATTACCTGGTATGTGCCACTTTTGTTTTGAAATGTCTTTGTAATTTTGTATTCTGTTGCTGCTGCTGTTTGCAGCAAGAAGTTAGATAGGGACAACTGTTTATTAGATCTCTTACGCTAATTCACAATTTCTACATTTAGGGGGTGTTTTTTATTGTGTAAGTATTGTTGTCATTGAGTCACATGAGCCGGCATATACATGGTCAGTGTTGTTTTAGTTTGTTCCACTGGAGGGGTCCCATGAGGTACTTTTATAGCTACTGTTTTACAGCCTTTCTGAAACAAATAGTTGTGTTTTTGTAGACAGGTGGAGTAAATACATTTATTATTGTCTTCTATGTATTTTCTTTGAGTACAAGTGGTAGCATCACGTTTAAGAGTAGATTTGGCATTTTTGCAGAGGCTATTCATCACTAATTGTTTCATGTGATTGTGGAGGTCAAGCAGAAGCTGTCAGCATAGTTGTGGAAATGTATTACTTGTATTACTGATCCATATTTTCCTCTGTACACTTACAAATAAAATGACACAATGAATTGCATCAAGGAAATTGGAAAGTAGGGATTTGATGCCATAAGATATCTTCAAAAGTCTGGTTTTGGAATTTCTTGCTTCAGATTATATGCAATTGTGGTTTGCTTTAATTTACTTACAATTGAACAAGAAAAATACATATTTGAAATTATTTTGTAGAGCCAGTGATTATAAAGAAGACATAGTTTGTCTTCTGTCCTTTTTAAACTCCCCATTCTGCTTTCCACAGAGATTTCTTAATATGCAAAGGACTGAAATGGATTGTTCAGAAATGTTTTTGTTCTGCAACTAAAGTTTTTATTTCCATGTTAGCAAAAACAAGATTTTCCTAAATTGTGTCCTGTAGGGTTTAAAACAAAGTCGAATGGAAGCAGCACTGGAGAGGCAAACGCATTCAAAATAACTGAATATACATCATTGTTCTGAAGGATTGTAAGTATCACAAGTTTGTGGTAAATAGTTATTTTGAATTCTCTTCAAAAACCTGTGAGCTTTGGGACCTCCAACCACTCTTTCAACTCTCTACGAAGACTGTTTCTGCCAGTGTTAATCCCTTCTTTGCTTAGCAGCTCTGTGTGGAGTAATATTTTTTGGCCAGAATGAAGGAAAGTATTTACTGCTCTGATGAGAGTTTTAACTACAGTATCTCTCTACATCAGCAGCAACACTACAGCTTATTTGAATTACTACTAGTTAATAGTGGGTTGTTTTGAAAACACAAGGTTGTAAGTGAAGTGCAGTTTTTTCATCTGTGTTTCCTTACATAGCCAGTAGGTGTGTAGCTAAACCTTGTTTTCCAGACCAGATCAGCGTTTCTGTTTTACGTTGCAGAGTGGTTCTGTTCTCATTATTTCAGTGCCCATGCTTTTATTTGAAGTACTTTTTTCAGAATTCTCTAGTATATTGTTCCATTCCTTATAAAACAGAACCATGTTCTCTTTGGGGACTTGTGTTCTGATTTTCCTTGACAACATGTAATTTCTGTGTAGTTGAGTAATTCTCTGTGTGTTTAAAAACAAAAAGCTCTTCTACACTAATTTTTTCTTCTTTTTTAAAGCCAGGTACAAATCTTTCCCACTGAGAGGTGTATATTACTGTATCACCAACTGATGGTTGATGGTGAAGAACAGAGCTCTACCAAGACAATTAATCATAACATTTTCTTAACATTGAGCTGGCCCTGTTAATGAGTAAAGAAATAACTTCAGACTAGTAAGTAAATGTACATTGAAATGAGCTATTTCTTTAAGACCTCTAGTCAAATGTATTTAGAAAGGACTGCAGCAGCAAAATATTTTTTACTTCCTTGAGACAATTTCAAATCTTCTTGCCACATGATAGATTTAACCTTTTTGATTCCATGTGATAAATTTCATTAATCTCTCATTTTAACACCTCTTGTATTCTTCAGACATTGTGTCTGAATGACAGCAGCAGAACCATTGATTATGGCATACTCTTTTAGGAGAGAGCTATGGCAGCAATGTGTGACAGTGGCCACCAGTGGCAATGGCCTGGAAAACAGTATACTGTCACAGGAAAAGAGATACCTTATGGGTCTGATTGGAATTGTGAATATAACAGCTTTATTCAGAAAGGCTAATTTCTTGTTTCAAATGCCTGTTAATAAAGTTCTACTTTCCAAACTTTGAATTTAGGGGTGTGGTTTGTTTTGGGGTTCTTTTATTTTTAGCTTCTGTAGACATCTGTTGGTTGGATGAATGGCTGAAATACATCAGAAAATCTTGCTGTATTGCCTTTTTCTGAGTATGGTTACTAAATTAGAAAAAGCAGACTGTGGAAAGGTAATAGTAAGTTTTAACTTGGCTTTCAGTCCTTACAACGTAGGGCTGAATTCTATTCTACAATTCTACTCTTGTAGAGTAGAGGCTGTAGCCACAGACCTAGGCAGTACTTTAGTTAATGACAGTGATTTGCTTTTCAAGGAAATACAGACCTCAGCTTTACTGTGATCACTTTCTTTTCCTACTGTGGTCAAGCATTGCAGAATCAGTTTTCCCACAAATTGGACAAAAAGAGAAAGACTTAATCATAACTTAGCTAAGCTACTTTGAAGGCATTTTCTTAATTGTCTAGCCGAAGTAAATTAAGATTGATTGCAGTGATACAAAGCTTCTAAATCATCTGTTCAGCATCTGTTCATTGCTGAAGAGGCACACCTGTCCTCTGCCTCAGTCACCTAATCCTGTGTTGGTGTCTGGCACTGTATTACAAAAAGTGGCCTTCATCTAGTTTTAACACTAGTAAAATCTAGCATGCAGTAATTTTAGTGTAGTCCTGACTGCAAAGAGTTTAATGATTTTTATTTCAAAGTGGTTCATGTAACATTTCATTGCAACCAAAACAACTGAATAATTTATTTTAAAAGAGGCAATAAGCAAAATTTGACATTTTTCTTCTGGAAGATGAGACTTGGGTACAATCTGTAACAGTATTTGCAAAACAAGTCAGGTTTTTAGGGTAATGTTAATGCAGCCTTTTATTCCTTGATCCTTTTACATTAACCTACCCCCGCTGAAGGAGAGGCTGGCATGTTTCGGCTTGGTAAAAACTTTACAGGACATGTGTCATTGTTTAGAAATGGTATTCCCCAATTTAGTGTTCCCACTGAAACACTCCAAATCATGGTCACCTGCCCACTGCCCCCTCCCTCTGCTGGAGAGGACAATTTGAGGCACAAAAGGTGGGAACAGCAATTAAGACATGGAATAGTAACAGCAACAATACTAATGACAGGTGTACAAGAAAGAGGTGAACAAAACACACACCACTGCTCACGAGGTCCCCAGACTACACCCAACTGCTCCCTCCTCCACACTACCAGACCTGGAAGGGACCCCCTGTGAAGTGGTACAGAATAACCGCTGGGTCCTGGCCATGCCCCCTCTTGCCTACTGCAGAAATTAACCCTGTCCTGGCTGGAATCAGGACAGTGTGTTTATTTGCATGGAAGTCTATAATTAATAATAGAAGAAGGCGAACAAAAACAAAACTAACTGTAACACTCAAACTTTTGTAGTCTTGAAAAATTGGTGGAAGGGGGAAGACCCATTGCCAAGCTAATTTTAAACTCTTACACTAGGGATGCTGCTTCATCACGATATCAAACATTTTAAGGTTCTCTGCATCATCACAGGACCAGACAATGGAGAATCATCATGATGAAAAGCTGTCATTGCTGATGCGCTGGCTTTGATCTGATGTGTGAACATATGGATATGGTCCAGTTCTTTTAAAAGACACATTATTAAGTGTTCTAAAGAACTTTCTCCAATCAGTTTCTGTAACATAGTGATTTGCTAACAGTGAGAGCTTTTCAAGCTTCTGGGAATCTCCACAGTTTGCTACTTTTGCTGCAAAAATAAACAGATATCAATAAGGATTGAAAGATTCTCCAAAGACATACAAAACATGAGTAAATTCACAGTGAAGCTGAGGTACGCTACATTAAAAATAAACCAAAGTTGTTGCTCATAGGTTAAAAAACAAAGTAGGACTTTGAACTTGACAGATTTCAGCATTTTGATACCTCAGACTGAGATTTACTAGGGATACTCTCACAAGTTGTTCTTACTTTATTGGCTATAAAAATCACATTCCTCTCTCATCCAATCCAAGCCCAAAAGTGCTAGAATAGTTACAAAAGTCTTCTATTTGATTTTTTTAAATTACTGTGGGTGGTTGACTCTGACTCTATGCCAGGTGCCCACCAAAGCCGCTCTATCACTGGTCTCCTCAGCTGGACAGAGGAGAGAAAATACAGCACAAGGCTTGTGGGCTGACATCAGGACAAGGAAGTAACACACCCAATTACTGTCAGGGCCAAAAGAGATTTCAGTTGGGGAAATTAATTTGATACCAAACAAATCAGAGTAGATTAATCAGAAACTGAACCTTAAAAACATGTTTTTCCCCAGCCCTCCTCCCTTATGGGCTTCACTCCATCTCCTCCCCCCCAGCAATGCAGGGAAATGGGGGCTGTGATCATGGTGTATCTCTGCCCCTTCTTCTCCCTCAGCAGAGGGCTCACACTCTTCCCCTGCTCCAGCATGGGGTCCTTCATGAACTCCAATGTGGGTCCTTCCCAAGGGGTGCAGTTCTTAATGAACTGCTCCAGTGTGTTGGGGCCCTTCTATAGGATAGTCTGTCAGCAACTGGCTGTTCCAGCATGGGTCTTTCAAAGCGTCACAAGTTCTGACAGCAAACCTGATCCAGGATGGACTCTTCATGGGGCCATAGATCCTTCCAGGAGCTTGCCACAGGCATGGGCTCTCCATGGGATCACAGCCTCCTTCAATCATCCACTTGCTCCAGTATGAAGTCCTCTCTTACTCATATTTTAATTAATGTATTAGCACTTTCCAGTCTGGGAAACTAGTTATGACCATTGTTACAGATGGCAGGAAAAGTATAAAGTGGAAGGAAAGCGAGGGCACTCACCTTTCTGAAGTCCCCTGCCCTCCACACAGCTGCACACTTGCTAGTCTTGAACTTTCTGCCTCAGTTGTGTCCTTGGTCCCACCAGAGGATGTTTTGGTCTTTTGTTAGTCTTCCCTCAGTGCTTTATGTCCAAAACATCTTCAAGAACTACAAGAATTTCACACAGGTCTGCTAATAACCTCACTGACTGACTTACCTTATGGCAGATCCAGTAAACAGGGAAATAACACGAATGAAGAAGGCTGGAGCTTCCCAGAAGCAAAGCAGATCTGAGCGCCAGTGAATGCCAAAGAGAACAGGTGATGGAAAATTTTCCTCCATGCTGTTTTAAATACACAGGACACTGTGTATTTAAATTCTTTATACATCAGAGAAATACTGCTCCAGTAGTGATTTTTCAGGAGCTGGTTTAAACTGCTCTTCCAACTGAGAAGGTTAGAAAAGTACAAACCAAATTATTGCTGTGACCACAAGCAGATACTGGAGTATATGGCCACAACTTTACACAGCTTTTGCTTTCAGAAATAGAAGCTGTGTAGGAGTATGTTATTTCGGTATCTAGTAAGAGAAAATGCTAGAATGGATTAGAAGTGTTCATACATAACCTTATTTTTCCGTTAGAAAAAGGTGATTGCAAAGATGAAAATATTACCAGAAAACATTGTCTCAAGATGCTGTCACCAGCGTCAGAATATCTAAGAGCCAGCTGCTCAGGGCCTTAGTTTAGCTTGGAATGGCCCACTAAACCACAAAAAACCCTAGGACAGTGTCCTTTTCCTGCTAGTTTTTAGGACACCCTTACAGTAATAGGCATTGCATAGGCACTGCAACTACCTGACAGCCCAAACGGTTTATATGGATTGTTTGACTCAGCACAAAATGAAATACAGATGCTGAACAGTCATATTTCTGCCAACTCCAGAGAATGACTGCATTCTACCCGGCCTGCAGGCATAAATAGTAGAAAAAGCACAGAAAGAGCTATGTTCACAGTTGACAATTTTCACATTTAACAGGCTTGAAAACTGCCTGTGAGAACTGAAAAGTAGCAGGTATTGTTTGTATATGGTGAGCATGAAAAATAGGGAATAACTTAAGACAGGGGTTTGGTTTTTTTGCTTGTTTAAGATTCAGTGGATATATTACCATTTCTAATCTGGCAACAAAGCTCACCATTTGAAAAATTAAGTCAGATATATCCAGAGTAACTCAGTCACTGATGTATTTACAATCATCACAACATGACTTTAGAAAACCAGATGTGACGTACTGGTTCAGACACTGCACCTGTAACCTCTTCCTGAGGTGTAGCATGTGACATTCTCACAAGTCCAATTGCAATCACACTTTGAACAGACACTGTAAAATGCCAGAGTCTTGCATTTGTCTCAGTTCCTGTTCTTTGATGTTCAGATAAGGACACGTTCCCCTTTTTCTACCCACCTTACTGTCTATTGCTCTGGGGGTTTAGCCAAGGAGAGAAGATGATGTGCAATTCTGTCAACTCATTACAGCCTCAGAATGAAATAACATTTCTGTCTTCATCCTGAGCCCATCAAACCACAGTTTGTACAAACCCAGGTCTTGCCCTTTCCCAAGTTCATTGCCTTTCAGCAACTTTACCTCCTGGAAGAAAGTGAAAC
>JAWWEU010000091.1:26251250-26261305 GCA_035583155.1 Acropternis orthonyx
CATAGACTTTGTATTAACTGAAGCTCACTGGAGCCCCATTTCTGAAGAACAGTTAAAAAGAAAATTACATGCAATGGTAGGAAAGCAGAGTAAGAACGACATGAATGTTCACTTAAACAGTGGTTTCTAGTTAAGGGGGAAATATTTTTATATTCACCTTCCAAGTGCAGTATATGACATGTGAGACTACAGCACTTTATGGAGACTGTAACAGATACCTTTCTTTCTACCACTTATTTTTTACAGGTCATGACAAGTGGGCAGTCATTTTTTTCCAACTGCTGCACAGGCTTTACCTCTAAAAAGTAACCCTCTTCAGTACTTATATCCACACATAAAAATACATACATTATTCTCTGTGAAAGGGGTGGATGAAAGTGAGAACTCAATGCTCCACTTCGTGGCATCAGAGTTCCTATTCTGGTTTAACTCTAAGGTTAAATTTATTGAGAAACACATCAGGAGAAGACAAGGTACCTAATCTACTTGTTGAAAGAACACCACACTAGTGCTCCTCACAAGCACGTATTACATGGCTAAACATATGGCTCTCACAGTCAATTAATAGTTATAACAGCTGTCTTCTGCACAGAAAAAAGCCAGGGATAAACAAAATAGGTTTTCATCCTTCATTTCTAAGTATTAGATTTATAACAATTACTCTACAAGCAGTATCATTGCACTTTATTATAGTTTCCAGCTTCCACTGAGTAATTTGTCTTATGGAATTCTTCACTTTATTTAAAAGCTGACTACTTTGCAGGAACAACATCAAGAAAACCTATATTTGTTTAGCAAAATACAAGTTAAAATTAAAAAACCCCAATTGCGCAATGTCTTTATAACACTTCTTACTATATTTGCACAGTTTTATCACAGAAGATGCAAAGAAAGAAAAAGAGAGAGCAGATCTTGTGCTCGGAGTTTAACAAAACCATATCCTACCCATTCGAATAAGGGAGCACTCAGAACTCGAGCTGGCAGGTGGAGGACTAACGTGATGCATCAGCAGTTCCTTGTAATGACTTTCATCTAAAATAATCTGGTATGTTCCTATCAGAAAGAAATAAATGCCTTACTTGCAGGTTCTGAGCAGATGAGAATACAAATATGTACTCCAAATGACAGAAAACAACTTATGTAGAAAAAATAGTTTAGCCAAAACTGTTCTTAAAAACTAGCCCTGTTAATGCTATTGATAATGACATGTTTTGAATTTGGTAACACCAGAATGTTAAATTACATATGAAGGCCCATAGCTTTTTCTCCAACATTAGACTGTAGCAATGATATTGTAAGAGTTACCACTGTAGCAATTAATATTGACGTGTTACATTGCTTAAGTTTCACATCACACAGCTTTATATGTGGAACACTCAGTTTGAAAATATTTATATATTTCTTCTCTCTAGAGCTGCAGCTACCAGCTGATAATAATTTCACTTAATACTGTGTATTTTGTAGATTTGGGAAACCCTTGAATATTCTGCAAGCACAACAGAAAACATTCATCCTTAAATAACAAAATGCATTAATGAATTTGTAACGAATTCATTACTTAATTTTGATTTTAAACCTGTGCTATTAATATAACTAGTGAACTTCAGATACATACCACCAGTTTCTTGGGCAAGTACTGTACAAACTCGAACTTCAGCGCTTAGGCCAATGACAGATACTCTGATCTTAACTGCTTTTAAACACTTCAAATAGAAAAAGAAAGCATACTCAAATTAATGTGCAGAACAACAAATAGCAAAAACATTGAGAATCTTAAATGAAAATTAATTGGTGATGACACTGCAACAGTCTGTTTTTACTCTAATAGCTTGGATGTTCAATGTAGTAGTCAAACTTCAATTCAGTACCTTAATTAGCTCATAGATGTTGGCTGGATCACAGGTCGTCAGACTGCTGAAGAGTACCAAAACCTCTCTGCTTGTATGTCCTGGCATGTGCCTAAGGAGAGTACGTAATTAATTTACTACTGCACACTAAGCTATTTGCATGACAGTGTCTTCAAGGACTTTAACACACTGAAGTCAGAAGGTGACACAATATGAAGTCCTCTACAAGTTCTAGTAAGATCCTTCTGTGGGTACCTTCCAAAAGCCAAACCTTTCCAGCACCTAAAATACAGTAGTTGACTGTGTAGTTGCTATCTGATTGTTTGCTCTACTTGATCCCTTGCACCTTATCCATACTGTCACATGAAAAATTCACCTTCAAACTAACAATACTACAGCAAGTCTTCCTGACTTCTTAAAATAAAAATCTCCAATCAGTTTATAGGTGTAAATCCATTATTCTTAAGTACTTTTGGGTCTCAGTTGAAAATTCTGTTTCAGCTAGTTATTCAGTTTTTTATGACACTGACTACTAGCTTTGTTCTCTAAAATGTTTCTAGACATTTCTTGTTCAGTCTTCCACAAACTGGGATACAACTCAATACCTCACATAGCAAAAAATTGTTTTGAATCTATCCTACCTGAAAAATCCTACCTACCTGAATGCCAAGCTCCCACAAGATTACTGTGACTCAGTGCTGGTTCTTTCCCTGTTATCATTAACCACTAACTCTCTTGTCTCTCATACCTTGGCCCTACAGTAAAAAATAATTGCAGTGTCTTTCATCACAGTAGCTACATATAATCATCTGCTTGATTTTAAAATATTGTTGCATTTTATAAGCAGCACATGTCTAAATACAAGCATCTTGTGTTAGAAAATTAACTTCTGCACTACTAGCATATTTAACTTCTTAATAATTTGTACTGTAAGAGGACATAGAGTTGCCTTTTAAAAACTCAGGACAGCGCAATGCAAGATGCTACTTAGAAAAAAACTGTCTGCCTCTCAAAAAATTCACAATCACAAGGAAAATAAAAAAAATCCCTCCAGGTGAATACTAACTTTAAAGTCTGCATCGCCAAATTCAGGGAATTATATAGAGAAGGCTCTCCACTGCAGTTCATATCCACTGCTTTCTTCAGAGCAGTCACATGTTTTTTTGAGTTTCCTGTAAAAGAAAGAAAAACGCAACCAATTCAACTGATACAAGTTAAAAGAATTGAAATATTTAAACCTTATATGTAAAGAAGTGTACTTGTACAGAAACAGTTTTCAAACTGTGACTTGTCTATATTTTCCTTAGAAATTGACTTGTTAATCAGAATGCAGAAAGCAATAAAACAATGTATTAACAGAAAGACATTTGCTCTACAGGCACTCAGTTGTTAGAAACTTCAAGAAGCCAACAAAAATAAAACCACTGTTGTGTATCATTGTGTTCAACATGAGTGTGAAGTGTCTCAAAGTGTTTCAGCAAAAAAATAGTTTAGTTTCTTCTGTTATCCTCAAAGTACTGTTCAAAGACTGATTGATTCTCAATTTTCTCATTAAAGTCTGCTTTATTTCTGAAGCCACAGAGACTGGTGTAACAGCAGGCAGGAACCAAAGAAACCTTGCTTTTTAACATATGATCAGATCTCACAGAACACACAGATGTCATAACATATAAAATTACCCAACAAGGTGGAAAGTTAACTAGAGGAGAAACAAAACATATTTTAGCTGCAATCTGAACAAGACTTGATGGCAAAAAGCAAACCATGACTATTCTAGATCAAACCAGATCAAAATAAATACTCTGGTTTCAGAGTATTTTCTGCAGTAATTTGTTTTTTAAAATTCACTTCACTTTCAGCAGTGTATCAGGTAGAACTTGTAACATCAATGAAACAGATAAAAACATCTCCAATCAAAAAACAAAAACTACTACACCTCCCTACCTGAGAGTTCTGTCATTTTTTCAGCTCTTTTACTCTTGGTTACAATTAAGCCAATCTGGAAAAGGAAAAAAAAAAAAAGTCAAAATTTTTCTTACCAAGTTTTAAAATAAGCTGATTTTCATTTTTTGTTACATTTTGCCTAATACTTTTTTATGGATCAGAATTACTTAACCATACAAGTCTATACAAGTTTTCTTGTAGAACAGCAGCCCAATGTGACAAATCAGTTAACATAAATTGTATATTTCCCGTACTTTTGGACAATAATAAAATCTTTGAAAATACTAAGTGCCTGAAAAAAAAATTATAAACAGGTCTTACATATTAAAATTGATGCTAGGAAAAAGGGAACAGACAGGTTCTTATTCCATTAGTTCAGGCAGAAACAAGAATTTCACTACACTGACAAGGAACCTTAGGAGAAGGTACAGATAAACAAAAAAACAGTTTACTAGCTACTGTTAAAACTAAAACTGCCTCTTAAAACAGCTTTCTATTACTTGTTTCTTGTATGCTAGTACATACCTGACTAATAGGATTTTGGTCAAAGTACTCTTCAACAAAACGTTCCAGTAACTGTAATGAAAAGTTAAGACTGTTAAAAACTAATTACAGTTTTATTCCTCATGCATTAAGGAGTTGATATTTTCAAAACATCTAGTATCATTAAAGAAAAAAAAAAAGCTGGGAAAAACAAAAGAGGGGAATGAGACATTCTTCTCTATTCTTCTTTCATTCCAGCCCTTCTCCTTCATTGCATGCTACCAATGCAATGCAGATTTCAGAAACTTGTCCCCCTTTTACTTTACTCACTTTCTGTGTTCAAGTTCCAGATTCCTGCTAGTTCAAATGGAGGCTTCCAATACACTAAAAAGCACTAATCCATACAAAATAATCAAAACCCAGGATTTTATGCCTTAGTGTTGTTAGGGAAGGTCACACTTTAAAAGATCCACACAGTACAAGTCCTCCATGACTGAAACACCAATTCAGCTCCTGTGTAACAACTTTTCAACTCAGAATTCCTCAAAAAAATCAACTATAAGGAAAAACATAAACAGTTCCAGAAGTGTAATGAAAACATGTCTGTTCATCTTTCATTCCCTTATTATGAGTAACACTAATTTCCACATAGTTTTCAAAAAGTGCCTTTCCCTAATGTGTCCTTATAAAGTGTTTTTACTGTACAGAAGTACATATGCATGGCAAAACAATGTCACACAGATTATACTATTCAAAAACCAGCAAAATTACAGGCTAGCAACAGAAGCAAGAGGAAAAAGTACGGATGGTAAGCAAGATAAAACTATGCACACACAGGAGATTGCAATTCTTTTAAATGCAAAATGCAACTGGGATTACAGAGAAACAGTGGCTTAGTAAGAGAAAACCTTTGCACCCAGAAATACCTTCAAAGTGCACGTCAGTCTGTTTGGTTTTAAGTCTTGGTCCTCCATTGTTCTTGATCCATCAACAATGACATAAAGATGACGCATCTGCATTTCCACCATAAGTGAAAATCACTCAGAGAATACATACTGTAATGAATTCACTATTCCATTTACTTAAAAAAGCCACTACTTCCTCCCTCAAACTGGGAAAATTCAGTGTATTGAGCAATGCAATCAACATCAAGTGAAGTAATGCATTTTTCCACTTTTCCTTCAAAATGAAAGAAAAACAAACCCCTCTCTTGAAAAATGCACACTGGTCTTTTCCTCTCGTAAGCTAGAAAACATGTATAGCTTGAACCTGCATGTTTTCATCAGAAGAGCTCGGTGTTGGACAAAGCAATGTTGTTATTTACAAGCTGTTTCAATGAGGGTCACTTTTCACAAGAAGAAAAATGGACAGTGCAAGTGCATACGACTGGACTGCTGCTGCAAAACACACCCCCTGCGCCAAACCCCTGAATTCCACCTCGGAATACTCATGCTTCACATCCACACTGCCAGTGAACACAGAATCTTCAGAAAAAACAACAAACCTGGTGAAAAACACAAGGTTTGGTCTCAAGCACATTAGGTCAACAGAAGTGTCCTTCAGCTTAGGAACACCACCCCTTGTCACATAGCTTTGGACTAGGGACAGAAGAGGGTTAAGACATTAACATACCATTCCAAGTCGAACTTGTCCATGGTGTTTGTAGAGTCTAACAAAACACAAGAGGATTTAAGTAAGATGCAAAGAACAAATGGTTCCTAAAACAAAAATCCAAAACAAATCCCTACTAGAGTTCTGGCAAATATGCAGCAGTAACAAACTGCAGACACAACAAAAAACCCACAGCTCAACCACAGATTTCATGCCCCTTAGATAACAAATAAAAACTATTTCTAACTACCAGGTTTAATGAAGCTTTAACATTTTATCCAAATTTGAATTTTTTACTGTAACTTGAAAAAAAGCAAAACTTAGACCTTTTTCTAGCAATTCTTCTGAAATTGGAAATAGAAATCTGGTGCCATGATCCCAGACCTCAGCTTCTGCTGTGACAGGACAAAGGGCAATATTCTTAACTAAAAGAGAGTGTATTTAGATTGGGTATAAAGATGTTTCTGTGATAAGGGTGGAGAGGCACTGGCACAAGTTGCCCACAGAAATTGAGAAGCTGTGGATGCCTCATCTCTGGACATTTTCAAGACCAGGCTGGATGGGACTCTGAGCAACTAGGTTAGTGGGAGGCGTCCCTGGCCAAAGCACGCAGGTTCAAACTGGATGACCTTCAGGGTCCTTTCCAACCCAAACCATTCCACGACTCTATGACTTGTATATTAAAAGAATGCTGGAGGATTTCTCTAAGCTGAGCAGACTGCAGCTGCAGAGCTCTGCACTGTGCTCCTCCATCAGATGGATGGAGCACAAGCTGCAGCTGGCACACACCTGGGGTACCCTGCCTGTACACATTCCCTGTTTAGATTAAAGTTCATTTTACAGTGTTTCATGGTACAATAAGCAGCAGGCAGGATGCATGAAGGGGTAAGGGAGAGAAAAACATACGATCCACTTTCAGGATGATCAAGCCAATGCTATCAGCAGGCTCGCAGCCACACAAAGTACCTTCTCCTCTTTGCCTTGAAGAGAATGTCTTCGATGGTCGCTTTCAACGAGCCCGATTCGTCTTCCTTAAGAATTTCCCTAGGCAATGCAGAGTGTTAGCGGGCGGAAGGGAGACCTTCCCTGCTCGTTCGCCAGAAATGTGAGGGAGGGGGAAGAGGAGGGATATACCATGTTCTTTCGTAGCCTCCTTCCCAGCGCTTGGTCCGCTCGGGTTCATCATCCATCTCCGCGGGGAGTCAGGGGGCGATGAAGGGCACTCGGGGTACTGAGGGGGGACTAGGGGAACCCAGGGGAGCCGAGGGGGCTGAAGGGAGCCAGGGGAGCTGAGGGGAGTTGAGGGGGGCCGAGGGTAGCTGAGGGGGGCTGAGGGGAGCCGAGGGGGGCCGAGGAGGTCCCGGGAGAGCCGAGCGGATCCGCAGGCCAGTCCCGCGCCACGCCCCGCCGCCCCGGACACGCCGGCCGCCGCCGCCTTCCGCCTTGGTGCGCCGCCAAAACCTCCCGCTCGCCGCCCGGGCCGCGGAACGAGCGTTCCGGGGCCGTTCCGTTGTGTTTTCCACAGCAAAACCCGCAGCAAAATATTCCAACTAACTCCTGGAGAGGGTGAGGGCGTGGGGAAAACGCGTCACAGGGGCGGGTCTGTGAGCGCCCCTGCGGCCGCCACACAGCGAGGGAGGGAGCGAACATGTAAGCGCTGGCGTAGGTGGGGTTTGATCTGCTCCCGTGACAACACATGCCACCCTTTTCTTCAGGGAGAAAAAGTCCAATCTACAAAACAGCAGGAAAATGGCTGCAAGCTGACAGTTTTAATAGAAAAAGAGAGAAATGAGACTTCTTTTAGAGCAAGGGTATTTTTTTATTGTCAAGGCCAAGAATTTCAATGCTAGACTGGAATACAGGATATACAATAATTTTGTAATTATGATTGTCCAAGTGCTTGAAATTCCATTACAATTTTGAGATTAACAAACAATTTACAATCAATTAGGTTTTTCACTGCCATAAGTATGATGTCATGAAAGCTAACCCACCTATTATGTTACACAAACTGTTGGGTACATTTGTCAGGCACCTGAAAAAATGTACAGCTCAGTAACATGTATGCAGATGTTGCCACAGTTACTTTGATCAAGCATATCCAACTGTTTACCAAGATAAACAGGGGAAAAAAAAAAAACAAACCTCCTGTTTGTAAACTGTTAAATGTATTCCTAGAAACTCCAGGTCTCCGGCCCAATTTGCTCTGTAGCTCTGTGGAGACAGGAGAGCATTTTCTAGTAAGGATAAGACTTCTTGTTATACACAGGGTCTGAGGACAGGCTGCTCTGAAAGCAGAGATTACACACCCATGGATGTAGGACAGTATTACTTGGTAAGATCCAAACACATGTAAACTACCTGCTGCCAAAATCCCATGCACACAAGATCACACAGGAGACTGTTAAGATGTGCATGCAAAACTGTAGATTCACAGAGCTGAGACTCTGCATGAAGAGACTGAGGTGATAATCATTTAATATAACTTCAGTTTTGGCTGGAGTATACCTCCTATTCTTTAAAGATATCAAGACACAACTTTTCCTGATAGTTCTGATTGTAACTAATTTTCAGTTTCTCCCTAATTGCTGTCCTGCTCCAATTTGCTTCAACTCCCAGCCATTTAATTTCATTAATCTCAATTTCTCTGAGAGATTAAAATGTCTCTTAGACTAAATTTTCTTTGGCGTGTCCAGAGCGCTCTTGACAAGAAAGACCTTTTTCAGTCCTCCACTGACAGCTCAGAGCAAAACCAGCTCACTGATTGCGTGCACCCAAAGTGCCTTAGCAGTCATGACATCCGTAACAGATACAGGACTGGGCAAGTAACTTACTGTAATGGTCTCAGCATGTCACCCTGCTGTTGCCTTTAGGATGCCCTGCATACCTCAGGATGATAACTTACTTAGGAAGTCCAAAACTTACTTTACCTTCCTAAGGTAAATGCCTTCTCATGAGGCTCCGTGCTTAGCAGGCTCACTGCCATGCACTGGAGTAATCCTGTTTGGAACACAAAAGGCAATCAGAAGGGAATATTTCTGCCCCCCCCAGCTTCTCTCTCCAATGTTTGGAAAATTCACATGACCACAACTGTGGCATCTTGCTAGGAAACACGGACCAATCAACACAGAGCTGTCTCTGCTTGGTTTGTTTCCCTGTTCCAGCCACAGGCAGTGTTCCATTTTCCCAGTTCCTTTTTTGGAAACTTTGCAGGAAAGGAGAAGCATGCTGGTTCCTCACAGGTTATGCAGTGCAGACACTATTTGAGGAACCAGGACACCGTTCCTCAAAGACTGAACTCACACCATTATCAAAGAGAGCCTGGGGCTGGGTGTCAGCATCCTATGAAAGAAAGGCCTATTAAGGGTGCAGACTGTGAATCTTCTGAAGAAAACATCAGTCAGTTTATTTTTAGCACTTTATGAACACCAGCTGATCCTTAAAGTTGCATTAATCTTCTTCTCCTATTACTGATGCAATGCGCAGAACTCTAACAGAGAAAAAATGAGAAACCTGGGTATAGAGGGAGAGGTCATTTATTTAGATTGTGAGGATTTGGACAAGCACCTCTCTTACAAAGAACAGTTTAACAAGTATAAAATGCAACAGGTATAAAACACTTGGCCCATCTCCTTTATAAGGTAGAGAGGTTTCCTCTTTGAAATTAATACAAAGCAGAGCCAGAGAGAGAGGCACCTGAACAGAGAAGGAGAACAAAGCACAGCACTGGCTGTCATCTGACTTCAGGCTGATGAAAATAATCAGGCACCTTTGAGGTAGATGGGACTGAAGGCTTTCAAATGGAAGTGGTGCCAAATTTTCAATTCTCTCAGTGTTCCCGTGGTGTCTTGTGCTATTTACTTCATCCACTAAATCTTTGGAACTAAGTGACTGATAAAATTGGAATGTCAGCTTTATAAATATGAAGATGAGTGTGTGGCCATCAGGACTGCAGTGTGAATAACGGCTGAAAAGTCAGAAGGGGTTTAACTGTCAGAGTGAGGTATGTTAACAGGAGCAAAGGACAGAGGTAGTACTACCATGACCATCCTAAACTGGAAACAGTCTTCCTGATGTCTTTCCTTTAAATTAGAAAGGCAACAAAAAGAAGCTGATTATTTCTCCAACTAGCAGCATGCTCTTCCTGCTGCTTTTATGCAAAACTGATGG
>JAWWEU010000091.1:26261405-26272622 GCA_035583155.1 Acropternis orthonyx
ACTTTCTTTTAAAGAAAAAACAATCACTAACAAAAATTTGCAATAACCTTAATCAGAGCACCTTTTTCTAACAAAATGCCTTTGTAAGTAACAGAATAATATGCCTGGGTTTTTTATATTAGAATATATTTCAGAATAGACAAATTGAAGTTGTTAAAAACTGTACAAGGAAAACTATCAATGCTTCTAATGATTTTAGTAAGTAAAAATAGTTAACAAAGATGTGAAAAAGGATACAAAGAGAAAGTTTACTGGCTTATGAAAACATTTGCACAAACAAATCTATCCCCATGATAACATTTCAAAGAAAATATAAAAATATATACTGATTTATGCAGATATGCTCTGGAAAGCATGTCAGTTAATACATTTTACCTGGTGTTATAAACAATACTAACAATTTATACTTCAAATTAATTCATTTTGCTGTACTAACTCTCTGAATGCCAAGTTCACAAACATCTGCTTCCTAGACAAAAAGTCCTGTTACTTGCTGGTGAAGAGTAAAGTGTTTTGCCTTTAAACACAGGTACGCAGAGCATAATGACCTACAGAAACACTAATGGAATATGATTCTTAGCCTGTACGTCTGTTCCTTTAAGGCCAGGTATAAATTTGTTGCATGATCTTTAAAGAGGGGAATAAAAAAACCCAAACCCAAGTCCCCCTCCCCTGTTGCTTAAACAGGAAATTATTTTTCATCTCTTGTTGGGTGAAATTCATGATAATTTCTGACACATGGTACAGTATTTGGAAATACAATACAAAAATTCTCATTAAAGTAACTTCTGAACTGCCAAAATTATTCAACATGATTAAGCACTCCATCAAAATCCAGACATGAAGAACAGCTCAACTCTTTCTGATATCACTAAGGTGTCACCTAAAAATAAAATCTGAAATTGCTAACAGCATTTCTGTGCAAACTTTCCACATGATATTTAGAACAGCTTTCTCCGGTGGGCTTTGCAAGTTTACAAATACAGTATTTTCAAATAAAGCATTCATATTTAAGAGGCCAGGATTCGCACTAATAAAACCAGAATGTTAGATTTTCTAAAGTTATCTCACAACTTTAATTACATTGATTTAAAATTTGATCTTCATACAAAACCTTCCACTAATGTACAATATCTAAATAAGTCACAGTGATTCACTAATCCCCTTAAGTGTACAGTTTTGAGAGTAAATAAATAGGTTAAAATATGCATATCAATTTAAAAACAGAAAATAGTATCCACAAAGTGAAGGCATAGCTAAGTTTCTACATTCCAGTTCATAACTTTATCATAGTCCTGAATTCGTTGTTTTATGTGAGAAAGCTTATTCTTTAGATATTCACAACGCTCCTTTTTCTCCAGAAATGCAGGATCCTGCCAGAAATACAAAAACCTTTACATTAATATAATATGCTTTCAGACTCTTCCAAGAATAGTCTATTATCCATTATGTTCTTGATTAAAGACAGCGTAAAAATAGTCTCTAAAATCACACTCTTTTTCCTCAGACACAATTTTTTACCTCCTGCTTCCCCTTCGTTCATGAAAGGGTAAGAAAAAGATGTTCTGCTTTTATGTGCTGTAGTTACATAATAAACACAGCTGTTTTAAAACTGGCATCTGCAAATAGAAATTGCATCATAGTACATAATTCAGATTTTATAGGTGTGTTGTAGTATGTGCAATAAATCCCTCCCTATAAAAAAAAGCCGTGAAGTTTAACTAATGTGGACACAAACTCTGAATTCCATAAAGAAAAAAAAATTGGATTTGTAATGTATTATGTTTTTAATGGAACACAGATAAACATTTAATCTCTGCATTTAAAAATTACAAAGAGACACTTCTTGGATTACACTGAAAATTACTTTTTGAGAGTGTATAAATTCCATGCCTTAGAAAATACAAAACTTCTTTTCAAGGGTAAGACTATGTTTTCTGTTATTATCTGCTGACTGTTGTCAGTCAGTGAATAAAAATGAACTGAATCCCAAAAAGTAACTAATTGTAGCGCAGAATGCTAAGGGATCTCACAAGATGAAAACGCTTAACTCTTCGCTTGTGGTTTGGGTTTTTCTGCCAGATCTGGCTACTGGAAACATTATTCTTAAAACAAGTTGTTGTTATGACCATCTGTCTGGGTTGCGTTCCAACTTTGCCGAAGTTTTTAGAAGACAAACTACCTAATGCCCTGTAGTAGTTACAGATACCCTGAGCTAATGAATTGTGCCCACTGTCAGAGAAGTTGCCTATTTACATTCTCTTTGCTATTAATTAGATTCATGAGCAACATAAATCACTTACATTTTTCTTCTTCTTGTATTCTTGCAGAACTTTTGATATCCTTTCCTGTTCCTAAAGAGAGATCACATATTTTTAAACACTTTGAGTGTGCTTCATGCCTTCATGTAAATTCTACAAACTACTCATCCAAAGCAAAATTCTCATTTGATCAATACATTGTAGTTGTAACATTTTAGCTGTAAATCTTGCATTTGAGAAATAGTGTAAGTACATAAACTGTGACACACTCAAAAACTACTAGTATGAAACAAACAAACAAACAAACAAAATCCAGAAAAACATGTATATTTCTTAAATTACAACCTGGTATCCTTAACTAATGATCAGGCAAGATGTAACATATATGGGAAAACTTCCTCTCCCACCAAGTCACAGCCAGTACTACAAGATACTAGCGCTAAAGACAGTCAGAAACTATCTAATAATACCACCTAATATCACTGCTTTCCATGAGCCCATTTCACAGGTACTTACATATACGCTTTCAGGATGGTGGGGAAGCTGCCTCAGCAACGCATCCAGCTCATCAAACTTTTTTAATACAGCATGAACCTCCACAGACAGTTCTTTATACTCAGCAAACTGATCATTGAATACTGCTTTGTACCGGTCTCTCATTTCATTTGTTTGAATTACTGGGTATTTCCTTTTAAAAAAACCAAACAACCAAAAAAAAAACATTTTCAAGAACTAGTTTTAGAGATAGGACTTACTAACAAACATTTGGACCCTTCATCTTGATAGTGTATTTCTGTATTGTTTGCTAATCTCACAACAGGCTGAAATCTGCATGTCTGTAAAGCATTGAAACCACAGAATGGTTGAAGTTGCAAGAGACATCTGGAGGGCATCTGGTCTAACCTCCAGATCAGTCACAGCCACCTATACCGGGTTGCCCAGGACTGTGTCCAGATGACTTGTTATCTCCAAGGATGGAGACTCCCTCTCTCTGGGCAACCTGTGCAAACACTCAGTGAAAAATATTTTCCTAATATTCAGAAGAAACCTCCTGGGTTTCAGTTTGTGCCCTAGTCTATGGCAAATAATATAAAACTTAATTTATTAACTCATTGTTCATCATCGCAAGGCCTCCCCTTTAAAAGGCAGCATGTTATAGATTTACTACTTAGAAGCTACAAGAATAGTCACACTTCAGGGGCTAAAAAGGCAATTTTCCATGCATTTTATTTTTTTTCTATAATGTCTGTATGGTAGTCTTCTGTTCCCTTGGCAGTTATTGTACTTTCTAGATTATAACAGTCTCCTTTAACATTTGAGTGGGTTTGGTTTTTTTATTTAAATTCTTTATAATTACTGGTTTTGTGCCACTGAATGCCACTGACAGCAGCCCCCATCCTCTCTATTTTTAACATTAACTTAATAAAAAATTATGAGTTCCCATACCACATGCATGGCAGAGAAACCATGAGTGTATATATATGAGAAATGCTGAGTGAAAAACATCATTCAAGCATTATCCACTAATTCAAATTAATTAAATTAATTCATCAAAGTCAAGTCACTTACGCTAAGTAGTCTGGCATCACTATAGGTTTAGGAATGTGGCCTGCAGGTATATGACCATTAAGTAGTTCTGGTTTTCTTTCCACTGATTTAAGCTGCCTGTAACTGACTTCTTCTCTTGGTCTGTCATCACTTTCGTACTGTTTTAAAAAAAAAAGAATTTGTTCTTCATGAAGTTAGTTTTACATAAACCACACAATTCACAACTTGTCTGAAGACTGAGATACAGGTATCTAGCAGCAGTAGAAGCAAATCATAGGTATTTCTTAAAACCCTTAATTAGAAAACTGGCAATGAGTTACAATAATGTTTATCACACAGTATTCTTCTTCAGTTTGTCCTAACAACAGTACCAGTGACAGATAAATACTTCTTCAGGTTTGGAAATATTTATTTGCATGTCTTAAATAAACAATTTAAGGAAGTTTTCTTGGATATCCATCTAATTTTTGAATGAACAGGAATCATTCAGATCTCTGGAGTTCCCTCTTCTCCTTGTTTCCTATTCACAGAAGCAGAGAACATGCCAAGTTGGAAGGGATCATCAAGTCCAACCCTTAGGGCCTGCACAGGACCATCCTCACGAGTCACCCCACGTGCCTGAGAGTATCATGCAAACGCTTCTTGAGCGTTGTCAGACTTGGTACTGTGACCACTTCCCTGGGGACCCTGTTCCAGTGCCCAAACACCCTCTGGATGAAGAACCTTTTTCTAATATCCAGCCTAAACTTGCCCTGACACAACTTCATTCAGGTCCTGTCACTGGTCATCACAGAGATCTGTGCCTGTCCCTCTTCTTCCCCTCACAAGGAAGTTGTAGACTTTGATGAGATCACTCATCTGCACAGTCTATCCCTTGATCCAGAAATAAAAACATGTGCAATCTTTTTGGAATACATAAAAAAGGACCGTGATCCAGTACTGAGTAAACAGAGAAAACAATGGTAGGAAGTTCAGTGTCTAACGGGAGACATTTAAGACTGAAATTAATACACCATAATTTCTCCGGGAATCAGCATGTGCTGTTAAGATCCTACACAGTCCTCACAATGTAGGCAACCACACCTTTGTGTGGCAGGAACTTTAACATTGCTGATGCTTCAAAACCAGCAAGGAGTTCTTTGGAGCAGTCTTGGAGACACAGGAAAAAGCTCAACTCATGGAGCACCTACTGTGCTTCCAATGGCTCTCCTGCAAATTAATCACACAGCCAGGAGGAAAGAGAGTCTAAAACCGACCACACATCAGATGAGACCTCCAGTTTTAGTCATGTTTGCCAAACCCAGTGATAAATGCTACAGAACTTGCACGTCGTAAAGGAGGGTAAGAGCACATACAGAGGCAGCCATCACACCTGCTATTTAGAGTAAATTTTATAACTTAGCCTCAGTAGGAGTAACTTCTTTACAAGCTTCGTCCAAATCTTCTACGTAGGAGAATGATGTACAAACTAGGTTAAAGAATTAAACCTAATCTCGTCCAAGTCAAATAACTAAATAAATAAGTCAATCAAAATAGTCACAAGAAAAAGAATAACAATTTGGAATTACCAGTAAACAGGAAAACAAATTCCCATTTCCTACCTTCTTTTCTGGAAAAGAGGACTGTGTTTTCATCTATTGAAAAAAAAAATATGGAAAGAACTACATTTTATTTTCAGCAAAAATAGTATTCAAAAGCACAGACTCTTGAAGTGTAAATCAAAACCATGCTGTAAGTAGAATTACATTTATATTTAGGTATAGAATTTAGCATAAGGAATATTTTCAGATCCACTGATTTTAAGACTGTTTAAGAATAGTTGAAGGAAAACAACCACCCAAACCCCAGAAGGATTTCCCAGAGCATAGCTGTAAGGAACAGCTTGCAGGAAATACTCCATCCAGTTCCCAAGCCCTTTTATTATTTCACATTCCAGCCCATGTTAACTCACTAACACTGCAGCCTAATTCATTGTGTAGAAAACACAACAGTGCACTAACCGGTAGCTCAACCTGCAGCTGTTTTGCACAGCAGTCTCCAGAGCCTAACCTCTATTATAAAAGTATTCTCTTTAGAAATACATAGTACCTGGAGTAAAAGAACTTGCATAGCAACAGGGAAGAATGAACACCTTCTGTGTAACTCCAGCAAACACCTCATTCTTGCAGGACATATTACAAGTTGATTAAAAACCTTTTATCAGGAGCTATAATGTACTTTTCAAAAGGAGGGTCTCACTTTTATGCAAGATGGTGGACTGGAAAGCAGTGTTAAATGAAAGTGCTGCAAAACAGACTGCAGTTACAGAGCAAAGGAAAAGCCATTTAAAACTCACTCTCTCCTACTAAAATCACTTACATACTGACCCTTCTTAAGTTAGCCCTTATGTAGCCCTCACATACGTTTATTTTTGTGCTATATTAAGTCTTATCCAATTTTTAAAGGTTTTTTGGTGGTGTTTTCACAAGAAGGAAGTGTTATACAAGTTACTTTGAATTCCCCAATTAAGAGTGTTAAGTCTCTGCTATTATAGTTTATCATTAACCAGATGCGTATTGAATGCTTTGCATATGGGCAAGGCAAGAAGTCAGGCAAAATACTTAATGTGAAAAAGATGAAGCTGACTGAAATCTAGCCAACTCTGTTATTACTTTATTTTCTGTAACTATTGTAAGGAAAGATGAAAAGACATAAAGAAGTAGCTTGGAGTTTTGTTTGCAACGTAAAATAAGTATTTTGCATTCTTACGTTTCTTCACACTAACACTTGATGTGCTGAAAGTACAGTTTTGAAATAAATGCTAGGTGGCTTTAAGCCTAACCCTGCTGAACAGATGAACAAACACATTGTTCGTTTCTTCCTTTGTTTGGAAAATACACACCAGGAAGTCGTTTATCAGCTGACTCAGGAAGAGAGCCCAGTACTAAAGAGAAAACAGCGCCAGGTCCTTATGCAAGGTGAATTATTAAAAAAAGTCCAAGAACTTGGGTCTGACATCTTAAAACGCCTGTCATTTGGCAGTCGCAAATAATGTAAGGCTAGTTAAAATTCACCCTCAAGGCCACGGACCTGCTGCAGAGGAGACACCTGATAAAACTCCATGTGCGACATGGCAAGACCTCACAAGTGCTGCCCATCACACTATATCCAACAGATAGAAAATGGTAACTGACGACTTACCTCCTGTTCCATTAATTCCCTGTGCCTCCTAGCCCCTTCGTGCCTCCATAACTTTAGGCAAACCACCGCACTTATTAGGTAGATGATCACCGTGACAAACAAGAATATGATTGCTGCAGTCTGACCTCCTTCCACACGGCAGAAAGATGCATTTATCGGTGTCTTAAACAACTGGTAATAGCAGAGCCCACCTCGGTTGGTATCGTTTACGTACACTATGGCAGCCGACATGTACAGAAAGAACAAGGCAACATTGATGCCAAACTCGGTCAGAGGCCACCAGTTGGAATCAAGGAGGATAGTCCGGTAGTACATGGACATGCCCAGCACGAGCAGCACTATCGTGACAATCCAAGCCATTCCTGCCACGACCAGAACGAAGGGAGTTTTGGGTCCGCTGTAGGAGTATCCCCCGTAGGCGCCGCCCGCCCCGTATCCGTAGGGCTGCGAGTACCCGAACATGTTGTACCACTCGTTGTCCTTGTGCACATAGGCGGTGACACAGGCGAACACGGCGGCGCCCAGCAGCAGCTCGGCCACACCGAGGATCCGGAGGAGCCCTGCCCAGGACTTCATGTAGGCGTAGCGCAGGTGGTACTGCTCCACCCGCTCGCTGTAGGTCTGCCCGGAGCCGGCGGGGCGCCCCAGCGAGCCCGGCTGCGCCTCGGGGGGCAGCATGGCCTCGGCCTCCCGCCCGGAGCCGCAGCTGCCGCCCGACCCCCCGCCAGGGCCCCCGTGCGGCTGCCGCGGGGCCGGGGAGGGCGGCGGCGAGCACTCCACACCGTCCGAGATGTACCTGATGTCCGAGGCGGTGCTGTCCCAGCTGGACCCGGCGCGGCGTCTCCCTCTGAAAAAGTTCTTCCACGAGTCCGGAATGAATCGCCGGACCGGTTTCAGCTCTGGGGGCCCGCTGGGGCCGGGACTGCCCCCGCCGGGGCCGAAGGGAGGCTGCAGGGGCAGCGGCGGCGGCGCGGCGGGCCCAGGACTGGCCCCAAGGGGCGGCGGGGACCGGCCGGGCCGCCCACCCTGCGAGCTCCGCGACATGGCCGGGCGGCACACGGCGAGGGGCCGGGCGGGGGGGAAGGGAAGGACAGGACGGGCCGGGCGGAGAGCGCCCACCGGACCGCGGCCACGCCCCGGCACCTGCGCTACCCCTGCCGGCTCACCTGGGCGGCCGAGGCCTTGGCCCGGAGAGGCGGGCGCTTCCGGGCGGGAGCAGCGGCACCGCCCCCGAAATCCCGGCCGGGATTCGCGCTGGGGCCCCGCAAAGCGGGCCGGGCTGCAAGGGACCACAGAGGGTCATCTGGGCGCCCCCCCCGCCGCCCCGCTCAGGCAGCGCCGTCCCGTCCCAGAGCGCACGGCACAGGTTTGCGTACGGGCGGTGCTTGGATGTCTCCAGGGAGGGAATCCCCACAGCCGCTCCGGGCAACCTGCGCCAATGCTCGGTCACTTGTACAGTAAAGACGATCTGCCTCATATTCAGGTGGAACTCGAAGTGCATCAGTTTCTTCCCATTGCCTCTTGTCCTATTGCTTTGCACCACCAAGAAGAGCCTGGCTCCATCCTCTTGGCACCCTCCCTGCAGATACTTAAAGGAACTGATGAGGTTCCCTCTCAGTCATCTCTTCTCAAGGATGAACACGCGCAGCTCCCTGAGCCTTTCCTGGTGAGCGAGATGCTAGTGTTCCTGATTATCATCACAGCCCTCCGCTGCACCCCCTCCAGCAGTGCCTTGTCTCTTTTGTGCTAAGGAGCCCAGAACTGGACACAGCACTCCAGATGTGGCCTCTCTAGGGCAGAGTAGAGGGGCAGGATCCCCTCCCTCCACCTGCTGGCAATGCTATTCCTAACGCATCCCAGTATTAACCTCTATTCGACACTATTAATTCAAACCCTACGCATTCTTTTCCTACTACCATCAGTATTATGTTTTGTGGCTCTGTGCAAATCTTCCAATTACAGGTACTTGTGCCCAGGACTCAACTCTACAGGAGAAACCAGTAAGAATGTACAGAATGTATTAAAGTTCCTCTCAGATAAAGCATGAAATATTATACACCCAACTCATTAACGCAAATATCAAAGATTTGGCAGTATTTAAATGTATGCTGCAGACAAAATTTATGGCATAAGGAACTCTGCAATTACTTGTAAAGTTATAAACATTTTTGCATAGACTAATGTGGTGGGTTGACCTTGGCTGACAATTTTATTCTCACTTAAATATTTTTGTTTGCAAAATCCAAAGATTTATCCAGATTATGTACTGAACAAACAGACCTATGCCTAAGTCAGACAATGCCTAGGTCTCGATGGAAGAGAAAGCTATACAAGGGTTAAAAAACAAGATTACACTTTAAAAGTTGCTACTAACGTTAACGTAATTCTATGTAGATTTGAAATGAAAAGGGTTTGAAGAGCCAAAGCATAAAATTAGAAGGCTACAAGTGGGGGAAGATGTCATGTTACAGTTGTGCACTAAAGATGTTCCTGTATGAAAGGATTATTTTCCTTAATTTAACATGAAAGAAGGTGTTCTTAAAATAAGTAAACATCAAGCTTACCTCCGAAAATGTCTTTACAGTGATGGTTTCCCAATATCTTGAATAAAAGAAATCTGACCTGAGAGAAAAAAAGTCACCAGTACCATATTGGGTAGATTGCAACGCACATAGAATTAAATACCCTGGAAAATAAAGAATTCATGTGTGTAGTTAAGTGGTCCTGTTTATGTTTGCATTATTTTGGATATTGAAAAAGTTTATATATATTTGAAGTGTTTATCATATTTTCATTTTTATAGTTACTATCCACATTTACAGATTGCCTCCAAAGAATAATAATAAATCCCAACTGTCCATCAGCTGTATATTTCTTACACAGTTATTATTAGATGCCCTGCAAAATTAATTAATCCAGATGGTAAAGCCTTAGTTAAGACATAAAGCTTTTTATTACAAGTAATTAACATAGCAAAGGAGATCCAGATGTCTGAACAGTGTTTTGTAGTTTACATGCCATACACTGTAACCACCTGCTACTGGATTGCCTCATTTTACAGAATTTTTTAAATGCACTGCAAACTTTGGTGTTTTTTATTTTAGATGGGAAGAGCTTTAAAACTTTTTGAATTTGTTGATATCACTTTAAATGGATTGGTAAGCAGTGAGGATCTAGTTAATAGAGGCTGTGGGATTTCCAAAAGGCTTCCTACCAAGTCCCCTAAAGGCTTTTAAAAGTAACTTTAAGCCTTAGGAGAGGCCTTAAGCCTAAAAGAAGCACTTATGAACAAAGTCTAATAAATAATTAACAGTAGGAACTGGCCGGGGCGGGGGGGTGGGGGGGAGGGGAGGGCGGGGCCGGGTGAGTATGAGTAAATGGTTAACGCCTGCAACAAAGTTGCCGCTACAGTTCTGCAGAGATCAGCTTTAGGACCCGGCAATCCAGTACATTCTTAAAGGTAGCCCTGCGGGGAAAAAAAGGGTAACTGAGAAGAGAGAGATGAGTGATTTTGCTGATGATGCTAAGTTTGACAGTCTAGTTAAGGATGTGGTCTGTCAGAATTGCGCCAGCACTTTATGGGACTTTGTGACAAAATAATAACATGATGGAATTCAACATACACAAATATTTGAAATCCATGCAGTGAAAAGAGTTATAAAGAGTAAGAAAAGGGAAGGATTTAAAATACTGTAGCATGTGGATGCTAATTCATGTATTTATTCAGCTTCATGTATGCCTCATTTCTGATGGGACAGATACTTATTTAATTCTTTAAGTTACTTAAGTTTTAAAGATGTTCTTGGTGTTGTTTCAACTTGTGTCAGTCAACACAGGGAGGCACCCAGAACAATCACAAACTCTCAGAACAAAAGGAATAAATTTAATTCCATTACCTTGCTGACCAGGGGATCACCAAAGTAGCACAGGGACAGAGGCACACAAGCAGGGATGGTCCACGCAGGAGGATCCCTGGCCTGCAGTTCACAGAGGCTTATCAAGGGTCATTCCCAACTGTAAGGTCACTTGAGTGATTTACAGTCCTCCTCAACAGTCTTCCGTTTTTCAGTCCATTCCTCCCAACACAAACCTAACCAGGACAGTTTAAATCTTGGCTATGTGACTAGAAGTATATTTATGTGCCCACCATACATGTATACCATGTGTGGCTTTTTTAGTTCGGTGAAGTAACATTTTGGGTTACAAACACGTATCATTACACGTACTG
>JAWWEU010000091.1:26287286-26298154 GCA_035583155.1 Acropternis orthonyx
GACCAGCTACATCTCAGCTGAAAGTTTTGAACAATAACTGCATAGCCACTGCATTGCAAACCATAGCTTCAGCTGTTTATCATAGCAGATGTGTAAAAACTTTGAAAAATTCTAAATAAGGAAAATTCTTATAATAGTGTTTTTTGTTTCTTATGTGTCCTTAAGTACTCACTAATTATCCATACCTACGATAAAGAAAAAAACATCTGCTACTTTATATTTTAATATTCTCCTTACAGACTACATCCCTTTACTGATGTTTTACTATATAAAGCAGCAAGGAACATTTTAAACCAGTAGATGAATATAGAGAAGAAACTTCATAATAGGAAGGCAAACAGAGAAATGAAAGACATATTCTCATCAAGAACTGAGACGGCAATACTGATTTCATAGAAAGTCTGCAGCATTCCATTGTATTCATCTATCGCATAACTGGAATGGGACAATGACAACCATTCATGTGTTCCTGTTTTTACAGGAAAGAGTTCTGGTTTTTATTCCTGCCTCTGCACAAAGCAATCATATCTATGATCTCCAGCCACTCTAATTTTTGGGAATAACTTTACTGTACAAGAAAGATGTCATGGACTCTGTTTAATTACATATTTGTACTGCACTGACCTTTACAGGCACTGTAACCTAAGCCCAGACACCACTATGTTACCACTGCACTGTGCTCCCTACAAAATAGTTTGGGGCATGTGGGTATGGTGTGGACATGGGGGAAGGAGAGGGCAGGAAGCTGGTCCAGAAAATGTAGCATTTCAGCAAGAGATCATTAATAAAAGCAGGCAAGACTGGCAACAGTCCAGAATCCCCATCCAACTTAGTGCAATTACTGGATATGTTCAGCAGGCAAGACAACAGATAACGTCACTATGACATTTCATTACAGTTAATTATTTCACGTATAATTTACAAAAAACTAAGACATACCATGACTCGTGCTGCCAATTGCTGTTCACCCTTCTTATCTAAAAGGTTGTAGATAAGACTCAGCTGAAACAAAGCTTGAGTGAGGGGTGCAGTGCTGGTCTCTTTGTTAAGGTAATCAATCAGCTCAAAAGCTGTTTCCAGAGATGCTCTTCCTAGACTATGGTCAATGAATACAAACATTTTAACGGATTACAAAATGAAAGGACTCCCTGAAATGAGATCAGAAGTGATGCTTTCTATTACATTAACAGAGAGTTAAACGAATAGAGGGAGTGACATAACAAACAATTCACATGTAGAGATTATAGTATTTTAACTTCAGTAAGATAGTAAAAAAGCAACAATGGCCACTAACATGCCTTCAAGTGTGGCAGTGATGTCTGAAAATATTTATCATAAATGAGGGTAATCGGATACAGGTAGCAGCTTCCAAAGAGACCATCCAGAATGCCCAACCCTGCCTGCTCTGGCAGAAGTGGTGAAAGACATGAGAGGGAGCCAGAAAAAATTTGAGACAGAATTGCTCCACTTTAGAAAAGTAAGCTTTCATTGGCAGAGTACAAGAAAACAGTCTGCTTGGCGGATTATCAGTCACTAAAAAAACCAGTGTCTTCCAGAAAAGAAGGTATCATGTGGCTCTATGTGATGCAAATAAACAGATGATGCCATAAAGAACAGGGAGATAACATCTAGCACCAATATGGAAGCATCAGGGAAAGAACCTGAAAAAATAGTAGTGAATGGTGAACAGTTCCAATAACGCTAACAAAGATGGAATTAAAACTTTACTAAAGCTGTTGTCTCTAGAAACCAAGTATGATCTTCTTTGACTTGGAAATAAACATTAACACATATTACATATGTTTTCCAATATGAAAGTCTTACCCTGCAAGGCTGAAGATATTGTTGATCAAATTGGCTCTGTCTTTAGGACTCAAAGCAGTGTGGTTTTGTTTCAACAGATCAATGAGTGTTTTCCAGTCTTCCGCATAGTGTACTATGTAATAGCCATTCATGTCCACATTGAATTTTATCCATTCCACCTCTTCTGGAAGCTCAATGACAGCTAATGGACAGACAATCAGTTAGCAGTAGAAACAAATATTTAATAACTGCTTGTTCAAACCCAAGTCTATGAAATAGACTAGTTCCAGAGACACAGTAAATTCTTTTATACCCACTATTTCCCCTACTATGAAGAAGAAAGAGCCAGAACAGGGGCTTCACGAGAGGGCTCAAAAATTCCAGATTGTATTTCTTCATCCTTCTTCCTACATCTGATTGAATGAAGAGTATCACAGCCTGCCCTGAGCTGCATCTATGCAGTTAATTGCTTAGTGCAATAATTTTTCTCCTGTCCAGTCCTTCTTTCAAATGGCCCCATTTCTCTCACTCACTTTCACACAAAACACATATATATATATATACACACAAAGAGCAGTTATATGTATCATATAAAGGAATGGAAAAATGGAGATGGCCTTAAGTAGATGAAAGACCACACTCTAGTTTCAAAGTCAACTGGACACAAGAGAAACACTTTGGGAAAAAGTTCTTCCTTTCAGTTGGCTCTACAATGACTACCAAACCCATCAATTTGCATAGGACCTACAGGGCCTTTGTAATTTAGTAAATATTCTACTGCAAACTGTTTTGTACATCTCTCCTACTCATATCCTCTGCATCCAACTTTCTACAGTGAGTGAGGAATTCATATGATGACCATGAGACTACCAACAGGGCCATTTAAACTGAAACAAAAATGATGAAATGAAACTACTTACTTACTAGTTCTAGTAAGATCAAGAACACACTCCATTAAACAGCTTTGTTTTTCACTTTTGAAAATTCTTTTTTTTTCCTAAAAGCTCAATCTCAAATGAGAAAGACCAAGTATAGCTTGAATACTTTGTAATACCAATGTCAGAATGACAAAAAGCAAAATTATTTAGTTTTACTATTTCTACCAAAATTTTAGGGGTGTGGCACTTTGTAAAAATCAGTAAATAGTGAAAATGTCAAGATCAACTGTAAGAACTTGATTTAAAATTTGAATAATTTTATTTCAAGAAGTAGAGGTGTGAAATAGGTTTCTGACTTAAATATAATTGTCAATTAAATGCACAGCCTAGTAACTTTAATGGCACAGGGGGAATGGCGTGGAGAAAATGTATCAGCATATGTAAGGTGATGAGTCAGACCAGCTTCAATTAAATGCAAAAACCTATGCATGTCAGTGGAAAGAAATCACAGAACTCTTTGCATTGAAAGGGACCTTAAAGATCATTCAGTTTCAACACCCCTGCCACAGGCAGGGACACCTTTCATTATATGAGGCTGCTCAGAGCTGGCCTTGAACACTTCCAGGGATGGGGCATCCACAACTTCTCTGGGCAACCTGTGATGGTGTCTCATGACCCTCACAGTAAACAATTTTTTCCCTAATATATAACCTAAATCTACTCTCTTTCAGTGTGAAGCCATTCCCCCTTGTCCTGTCACTACATATCCTTGTAAACAGACCCTCTGAAGCTTTCTTGTAGGCCCCCTTTAGGTACTGGAAGGCTGCAATTTGGTCACCCCCAAAGCCTTCTCTTCTTCAGGCTGAACAACCCCAACGCTTTCAGCCTTTCCACACAGGAGAGGTGCTCCAGCCCTTTGATCAACTTCATAGCCCTGCTCTGGACTTGGTCCAACAGATCTATGTCCTTCTAGTGCTGAGGACCCCAGCCAAGGTGATTTTAGCACCACATAAAAGTGTATAGTAATTATTCACTTGGTAAGGAAAAAAAGAGGGCTGAATGAAAAAAAGTCACAGAGACCAGCAATTTAGGATTCAAACTAACCACCACTGCACCAAAACCAGACCGTTTACATGAAAAGATCTAAGGATTTCAAGTTCAACAACAGTATTCTCAAAAATCTAGTCTGTTCCAGATACAATATTTTCTTACACAATTAAGTAAGTAGTATTTCAGTGGAACCTTACTTTCTTACATTTCAACAAACTGGTAGAACAACTGTCACATTACTTTTTGTAATGAGATTTTGGGTATGCACTGTGATGAAAAGTGTACAGGCTTTTAGAGATTCCAAACCTGTGCTTTTGTTCCAGTTGCTGTCATTTATTTGTACACATAATGCTATAGGGAAGCAACTCTCTAATGATGACACCACCAGCAGTGCCTGGCTCCTGATCTCTGTAATTATTTTGTGCTCTGCATGTCTTCACCTTCACACCTTACACAAGGGTGTGTTCAGCAAAATCATAGATCTATAACACTTAAGTAACTTGCTACCAAAGCTTTAAGTCACATACCTGACTTTTGATCCAGTAAATATGCGTTAGTACAATGGGTAAAGTTGCACCTACTGGTTATGTAAGTGAGAGGAATATGCCACAGATAACTGAAAAGGAAAACAGAAGTTAACTGACATATTATATACATATCATCTGTCTTGAAAGGCTTGTGTTTGGGTTTTTTTGTGAATTTAAGCTTTTATATATATAATACTAGAACTACTGAATGCTGTGTAAAATCATAAAGTATAAATCTCATTCATATAACCAGAATACAATAAAAGAAAAAATGCACAGCAATTATTTTTTTATTCCCACCATGTTGAGAAGACAGTAAATTTCATAGATTAGCTTGGGTTGGAAGTGACCTTTTAAGGTCGTCTAGTTCAGATACCCTGAGCAGAGATCTCTTCAACTAGACCAGGTTGTTCAGAGCCCCGTCCAACGTGGCCTTGAATGTTTCCAGGGACAGGGCATCGATCATGCCAGTGTGTTTCACCACTCTTATAATAAAAATAGTCTTTCTTATATCTAGGCTAAAACTACCATCTTTTAGTTTAAAACCATTACCCCTCGTCCTACTGCTACAGGCCCTGCTAAAAAGTCTGTCCCCATCTTTCCTTTAATTCTGCACCTGGGATGATCCCCTCTGTTTCCTTTCACCACCCAGCCCTCTGCTGACCAGTGACAGGACCTGAGGGAATGGCTTCAAGTTGTGTCAGGGGAGGTTTAGGTTTGATATGAGAAAAAGGTTCTTCACCCTGCATGTGGCTGGGCACTGTAACAGGGTCCCCAGGGAAGTGGTCACAGCACTAAGCCTGACAGAGTTCTAGAAGTGTTTGGACAACACCCTCAGGCAACACAGGGTTATACTGCTCAAGGCCAAGAGTTGGACTTTGATGAACTTGTGGGGCTTTTCCAGATCAGGAGATTCTGTGACTCTACGAAACCTCATGAGGTTCACATGGGCCCACTTTTCCAACCTGTCCAGACCCTCTGGATGGCATTCCTTCCCTCAGACATGTCAACTGCACCACTCAGTGCCAGCTGCAAATTTGCTGAGGGTGCATTTGATCCCACTGTGTGCATCACTGATGAAGATCTTAAATCACACTGGCCTCAGTAAGCAGCCCTGATGGACACCACATTTCCTAGTACTCCTTTCTCAGTTCCAGCATACTAAGTAGCTTGTCCAAAATTACACAGACAGAAAATCTCTCGCTGTATGAGAAATTCATTCAGTATTATTTTCACCTCAGTCCAATGTTCTGTTTTCCTGAAATTTCACAAGTTTTAATTAAAAAAAACCAAAACAAACTTCATTGAAGTACAAGACTCAAATTCCAAATCATGGTAATATAAACCATAATTAATTGCACACCACAACAACTTTCTCAAGTCTGAACTGCAAGCTGCAAGAATAAATTCTAAGGAGGCTCATAATGATGATAAGGACTTGGTTATTTAAACACTTTGAGAGGGATGAAACAAGTTGCACATATTAATGTAATTTTGACAGGGACCCCTCCTGTGTATGACTCGCGTGGAGTGCTCTTTTTCAAAGCCTTTTCATGCATGCCCCAAATTGAGATCAACGAGAAACAGAAGACTTACTAAGCCTACCAATCCCTTTCTTCTTCCCTTACCTTTCAACCACCCATTGCTTTTCTTCTTCCACAAAACAAAAATAAAACAGAGCCCTGTAACTTCCGACATTTCAAGAGGCAAATTTCCTTCACAGGCCTAGTTTTCTGCAAGATGACACAAAGGATTCAGCTCCTGTTAAAACTTCAAACAACTGAATAAAACCAGCAAAATCTCAAAAGGATTCACGTTTATATATTTTAGTTTGTTAGAAAACAGTGTTGAGGTTCATAATGTAAGTTGTATTTGTAGTAAACTAATTTTTTAAATAAACAACTGCCACATCTTTGCTTCTTCAATATTTGCACATGTACTTCCTTTTAGGTTTTGGTACAATAGATATTGCCTCTGTTATATATTCAGTCATTTGTTGTCATGTAGTACTGCCATCCTAAAATTTTGAACCCAAGAAGGCTTTGATTCTAGCTTCTCTTACTCTAAGAAAGCCCAAGACATACACTGAATTTTGGCAGGAAGAAGCAGAGGCCCTAAAGTAGGATATAGGCATCTGTAACTTCTGTCACCGTCTGCAACCTGCCTTTCTTCACATTTTCGTTAATCACACAAAACTTTCAAATAAAAAGAAATCTTTACCAATGAGATCTGCCTTTTGGTCTTAAAAATCAACTCATTATGTCAAGCTTAAAAGCTTCAGAAAAGGATGAATATAACAAACTCAGATTACAAACGATGTCACAGATTTTTACCAGTTGCTTGGGTGGAAATAGACATGGACCTTCAGGCAGATATCAGATCTATGAATTTCTGTGCCAAATTCTCTATCACTACCTGCCTTCAAAGCAAACACTAAGACCCCTGAATAAAGTGAGAAATATATACAAGATTTAAAACAGGTATCTGCAGCTGGATTTTAATGGATAAAAGGTATTAAGAAGGTAATAACCTTGCATCTGATGTCCAGTTATCTAGTTCCACACGAAATAAAAACTTCTCTTGTTGTACAGAAATAGTCTTTCCCTTTCGGACAACAGTGACTAAAGGAAATCCTTTATGCAGAATCCAAGTCTTCATCATTTTTTTTACATCTAGTGTTCCGTTGGTAACCTGTAAAAACAACCATAACATAACAAGACAATAGCAAATGGAGAAGACTTTACTTCCTTCTTAATTTACCAATTAAGCATAGCATGATTTTGCCTCTGTAAACAGTCACTTTGAGAGTGATCTAGTAAATTTCATAAGCAACATTTTAGGGGAGTAAGTGGGTTTTATTTTAAGTTGAGGGAATCCTAGCCAAGCAGTGGAAAGACAAATCGGAAATGTCAGGTAGGTTGATATGTAATAAATGTCTAGAGAGAATGTTACAAAATAGAAAGTTACAGTAAACTCCCAAGCTCCCCCTTACTCTTCCTCTTTCCTTACTGGTATGCTGATGTTATGTGACTATTTCAGGTTGAAAAATCTTCTTTTGATTCTGAAATGAGTATTAGAAATTGAAATAAAGTGACAATGCTTGTACTACAAAAACTACTTATGTTTTGTATCTTTCTCTTTTTTTCCCCCCTCTCACTTACCAGTCTTTGCATAGCTTAGCCTTCAAACTCTTCTAATCTCCCAGGAACTGTTTGTACTACTACACCCCCACTAAGGACAAGTACTTTATAATGTCTACATAACACCATCTCTTTATTAGCAGAGATTATCGTATAACCTGAAAAAGATAGTATGCCCCCTAACTTGCAAAAATGTGGTTTAGGTTGAGCTATCAGGAACGCAAGGAAATCAGTATGTCATTATTCAAGTTACATTGAACTTTTACCAACCTATACTGTGTCTTTCTCTAGTTTACCTCATCAGCATCTTAATGCCCACTGTTCTCTATTCAAGTCAAGAATAATACGTAGAATTCACCCTCAGGGGAAAATACTGTATTATGTATGTAAAGAATGACTGTAAACTTTAAATAGGAGTTTCAATTCCAAGGAAGCAATCATCTGTCAAAAGCTTCAAATGTACAGAATTTGAAGTCTACATGGGTTTTTTTACTTTCTACATACTTCCCCAAACCACTCAGGTATATCACCTTCCTCTAACTTACTATCACAAGCTTCAATTGTTATTACCATGTTACATTAATGTTACCCACTGCTGGTTACCTAAAGACTGGCAGAAAGGTTTGTGTCTAATCTGTACAGACATGAGTAAATTTGAAATTAGCTCCACTGAAATGATTCTATTCTCATTCAGAATCCTGCTCAATTACCCGAAATTAAACTAATTATTAGAAATTATAGGTTAATAGTTCATCTTAGCAAAAATTTATTGACAATAATTTCCTTCATTGACATCTCTTCTTTCAACAGGAGCTCCTAACTCCAAAGAAAGCAACACAATAAATGGATTTCATCCTTCTAGGCAAGTTATACAAAAACTTCCCTGCCATGTTAAGAGATTTTTCTTTTAATGCTCATGCAGTTCTCTCATCTTCACTCCAGCTATGACTGACAGGGATCCCTTTTGCTCCATTTCAACAAAGAAGGTTAAGAGACTTCAGAAATTATGAATTTTGCCATGCAAAAAATTAATGCAAAAATTTGTGTTTACTTTTATGGTTTGAATTTTCAAACCCATTCAGCCTAGGCATAATTAATGGCAGCAAAAGGGAAAAAGAGCCAGACAATTTGCTGAATATCCTAGATTTGTTTTTACTATTTCTATAAATAAGGGAAACAACTGACAAGTATACCAACTATCTCAATACATGATAATACTAGTGATTTCATTGTCATAAGGAAGACACAATGATACAGTGCACATCTAAACCAGAGAACAATCAAGAAGTCCAGACACAGTTATGGCCTCTTTAAACTTTGAAATATTTTTCTTCCTGTTCCCTTCTTTTGAAAAAACTCGAAGCAGATCTGGGCGCTGGCTAGAGTCCAAGGGCACTAATAATGGTATCAGTCAACTCAAAGATCAGACAGGAACACAGTATTTTGTATAAGTTACTCACTTTCATCTAGTCCATATAATTTTAATTATTCAGACATCTACTGGGGAAAAATATTAATAAACAAAAACTTTCTGTCTAGTTCCTAGAATGGATGAACTTTTGATACTAAAAACAGTGAAAATAATCAGACACCCAGCCTGTCTAGATTTTACTGTTAATCAAGAGTCTGGCTCAGAAATTGAAAGACCATCAGAAAACAAGAGAAACTATGAATTCAGGATATAAAAAAAATACTGTGACAAAAAGAAAAACAAAACAAAGGAAATCAGACAGTACATTTCAGGAAATCTGGAGAGGCAATAGGTGAAAATCGGTGGAAAGAAACTAGTGCAGAAAATCTGGCACCTTCTCAGGGAAGCAAAAGTAGTAAAAGCCCAAATGTAAACTAACCCATTGCAATACCATAGGGAATATGAAAGTGTATGAAAGTGTACACTATGTGAAAACACAAAATGACAGCGTTAGTGCTTACATGCAAAAAAATCCACAAAATAAACCAGACTCAGTCACAAAATGAGATGCAGCCAGAAATGGAGAGAGGAAAAAGGCAAAAATTGTAAGCAGCAGCAGAAAACATATAAAGAACCAGTTGGTGGGCTCCTCCACACAGAAAGGTAATTTAAATCAGCTAATGCTGTTAAATACCAGGTGTCAGCAAGAATATGGTAATTATTACATTAGCACCAAATACAAATGGTTGTTTCTCATTAAGATAGGAAAGACGCATTGAGTGCTGACACTAGATGTTACTGTTTGTTGTATGTGATTCACTTAGCAATGCTAATACTGGTGGGTGACACAATCCTAGAGTCGGTAACAATTACTTGTGACTCTTAAAAAGATAGTAACTGAGGTTCCAAAGGACTGGAGAAAGAGGTCTGCTGAGTTTGTAGAAAAGCTGAAGGTGTACCATGGGCAAAGAGTAGGGGCTGGGGGGGAAACGGTAGTAGTAGTAGTAATAATAATAATAATAACAACAACTACTACTTTTCTGAGCTAGGGAAACAGACAAAGCAAGTAATCTAAAGTTTTGAGGATGACTCTTTTTCTATGTTGTACTAACATTTAATTCCTGTATCTAGTTACAATTAAACTCTGCCATTAATTAAATGTGAGGCCTCTGTGTGGTCTCCCTAGACACACTATGTGGATACAACCATCTTCCTGTGCTATGTTCTCTATATGCATATGAGCGAAGACAGTTGGTCAAGAGGCTCCACTTTGAAAGGCTGAAGGGAGGAAAGTCTGTTTGGCATTATAAAATGCACTGTGTCACCAGAAGAGTTCTGTCACAAGAGAGTCACAGACTGGTATCAGCAGCAGCCAAATCACTAGCTGGCAAACTAGTGACTGTTTATGACTAAACACACAAATTGACAGCCACCTGTGACAGCTGGCAGTAGCTATGAGATGCCAGTTCTGCAGAAATTCAAATATCATAACACAGATACCAAGAATCAAAACAACATAGTAAGTCAGTACCCTGCCTAGAACTCAGATTAGGAGGAAACCTTGTGTGTATTTCAGAGATTTAATAAATACTATTCAGTATACAAAGACAAAAGGAAATCTGTTCCCTTCCCTTATACAACTAGCTTGACAATCCCTGGGGGTACCCAGCAGCTCTTGCTTGTCGGGACCACTGTCTGTCTTGCACACATTCACTACCTCTTGCACACTTAGCCCGTTGCACTCTCTCACTGTCTCTCTTCCTCTTGTCCTCTCTCCCTTGAACTCTTCTGCCCTCCACCCCTTCCTTGCTCTCTCTCCTGCCTTCAACCTTTCTTCACAGAATCACTGAACCCTTAAGGGTGGAAAAGACATCTAAGATCACCAAGTCCAGTCTATGACTGAATACCACCATGTCAAATGATAATGGTTTCTTCTGAAACTGCTGACTCCACCACCTCCCTGGGCAGTCTGTTCCAATGCTTAACGATCCTTTCAGTGAATAAATTCTTCCTAATGTCTAAACTAAACATCCCCTGCCACAGCTTGAGGCTACATCCT
>JAWWEU010000091.1:26313454-26326389 GCA_035583155.1 Acropternis orthonyx
GTAGCACTGGACTGAAGGGTGACAAATACTCAAGAACTTACTCACAGATCATATTTTTCCTCTGTGAACTATCACACATTCTGTTTTTACTACAGTAAATATAAGAAAAGAAAGCTTCAGCTACATCAGACTGGGAAAACACCACAGAGTTTCAAGAAAAGGCCAATGAATGTGATGTTACCCTTTTCTCCAGTCACCTGGGACTTTGCCTGATTGCCATGACTTTTCAAATACAGCTGAGAGTGGCTTGGCACCAACATCTGCCAGTTCCCCTAGGACTGTGCAATGAATCCTATTGGGCCCCATGGACTTGTGTGTGTTCTGGTTCCTCCAGTGGCCTTGAATCTGATCTCCTCCTGCAATAATGGACCTTTGTTCTGCCAGTCCCTGTCTTGAGACTCAAGGACTTGAGAGATATGGGAAGAATTTCCAAAGAGAGAAACTAAAAATTAAACAAACCAAAAGCCACACTACAACTACCTACAATCCCTACACTGCACTACATTTCACTGTAGGAGAGGCCGCCCTGACTTAATGAACTCAACCACAAAAGACATTTTTCAGGTAGATTAATCAGAAGATTAAAGATTGATTTTTCTCAATAGGAGTAAGCTGTATAAATGTCCAACAAAAATCCCAACCCTTTTTGTTATCAAAGCACAGTCTAGAAGTGACAGAAGACAGAAGCTGCATTTGAGGGCATACCTTTGCTTAGAATTCTCATCCTGGTAAGAAATTTTGTAAAAGCCATAATAGGTGTCCGATAAATTAGATGAATATTCTATGTTGACAGTGTAATTCTGTCCTACAAGGAGAGCCTCTGAAGTCATGACTGCAATCTGGTCATGCAATGGATATTCCAGGAATTCAACTGGCTTTGCTTGATGCCCTTGCGCTGAAGTAATGGTTGCCTTGGTGATATTAAGTCCTGAGCTGTGAAGTACAATCTTCTGAGTTACCTGGAGGATTTTGACCACTATTTTAACAGAGCCTGCAAATTTCAAAGTAGTTAGGTTTGGCTGCAAGACAAGATCATAATGCAGTGGTACAACATCAGTAGGAAGTCTAATTTTTGCCCATGGAAATAGTTTTCCATTGGTTGCCAAAGGGTATATTAGTTCCATTGTATGATTTTTTTTATGGCAGCCTTCTTTGGTAAAGGTACATTTGGGAAGAAGATAAATCACTATTATTAATGAAACTGTGATCACAAAAACAACTGTGCAAACCAGCATGGTCCTCACAGAGGGCGCTGAGCATGATCCATTTGGATTTTGTCTATATACAGACATGTTAGTCTGCAGACCCGAGCTTCTGTTCATGAAGGACATCCCCAGCAATTTTGCTGATGACTCATAATCCTCTTCATCATCGTCCATTTCATGCTCTCCAAGGCCACGCACCAAGAGACGGGAGCTCCTTGGTTCATATTCCACTTCATCAGGCTCCAGGGGATGTAAACAAGGCTCTTTTGCCAAGTCAACCACATCAGGCTCCTCTTCAAACATACTGTTTTCAATCATATTTCTGGGTAACTGAATTCGATCTGAAAAAGAAATAACCATATAAATTCCATCATAAACAAAAGGCTTGAGAATAATACCTCCAAGATACTTTACTGAATTACAGGATGGGAAACACTTTTACAGCATATACCATCAAGATCTCTTCAATTTTCTCTCCTAGGTTTTTTTCCAGGAAATATTTCTTTCTACTATAATTTTGCTTTCAGTATCTTCAAAGTGATGCTCCCCTTGCTCATAATCACAAATGTCTTACACTGTAACTGGAGATCAGCTGAACCACTGCATAGCACTCCCGGTTCACTGATGTCACTGTCTTGGCTGCATTTCCTCTGCCCCAGTAACCTTTATTTGTATTTGACTAAAATATTTAAGTTGGATTGTTTTGTTTACTGCAGGGTAAAACCCAGCAGCCAATATAGTTCTAGAGGTGTTTCCAAACATGCTGGTTATTAACTTCTTTAGCAGAGAAGAAAATCTGCCTGGGTGTTGGCAGCCACACAAATAAAGTATCCATTTGACATTTTTAAACTTCATTTTTCACATACATCCCAAAAGAGACGAAAAAATACTTCTCACATAAAAATAGCAGTATAAAAATTATAGTTCAAATCGACATCTTCACTTGAGACCTAGCTTGTAGAATCCTTGGAACAATCCATGCTGCTGAGAAGTCAAATCATTGCCAAACTGTTGGTCTCCACAAAATTTGTCCTTAATAAATAAGGGATCACTGAACATAAATGAGGAATTGAAACTCAAACAAAATTAAAAAAGCATCAGATACTCTCATATTCTGCACGCAGCTGTATTTTAATGAAACTTCGGGTCATACCTGTCACTGTTCATGTAAAAGTTTATTTTTCAGCTAACCTGCTCAAGTGGAAAGCAGAAAAAATGAAAAACACTGATGGAGAGAATTTTATATGGGGAATGGGACATGGACAACCAAAAGTTTCTAACTTAGAAGTAAGGAACTTTGTTTTCATACTGTATTTAATCCAAAACACCATAAAGGATATAGAAAAAATGTTGATTGGCTGTTCTTATGACACCACAGAGTCGTTTGGAGAGCAAAACAACTGAAATGGAAAAGCTATCTATATGGTGGTTTCTCTCTCAAAAGCTCCAGAAATCACACTATCAACTTATTGAGGCCTTGAAATTACAGTTAATTTGAATTACTCTCCTGTCACAGGTTCTGTCTAAGGGACTAGACAAAACCTTTTTTCAACTGCTAGTCTTCAGAAATTAAACTAATATTTCTGAAATGCAGGTCTACTGCCAACTGAACAATCACACAACACCTATGTCTTCCACATTCTATGTTTTCAGAATGAGAAAGCTAAACTTTTCTTTGGATCTAAATATACTGAAAAGTAAGTCGACTTTTATTAATTTCTGACAAGAATGTACATTTTGCCAATGGATAGATAATCTAGAATATGAGTATTTTGTATATTATTACAGTCAGATTTCTATACAGCTGAAATTCTCAAAGCTGAAAATAAAACATCTTAAATAAAAGATGGCAAGAATATTTTCAAACCAGATATACTAGAGTATTCAACATTTACTCTAACTTATATCATGACTTCCTTTTTCAGGCCTCAAACTCCAACAACTACAGTGTCAGTAGCTACAACACTGAAAAGGCCTTAAAATAAGAAAAAAAAGAAAATAAAAAATCCTACCCCACAAAATTCAGTAGGAGAGAGGTGCACTAGTCAATCTGAACAAGAGATATGGAGATGGATGAAAGCAAGGAATCATTGGAACTTGAGTCTACCTGCTTAACCTTTGTCCCATTGTAAACATGCTGCTCTAACTAAGAATAGCATTGGAGGGTCACAGGATACTTGAGGCTGTAAGTGACTTCAAAAGGTTATCTACTCCAAGCTCTAGGCAAAAGCGCTTCTAAAATTTTCTGTCCTTGGAGCATTTCCCAGTACAGTGCTCATGTGCCAGCTTTCGGCTGCAGCTGCAGTTCAGCAGTCCAGCACTATGGTATCTACACTGGTGCACGTGCACTCCTATGTCCGATCGGAGGCCACACAAAATACAGAGGACGGAAAGCTAAGTTGCAAATGAAAACACATAGTGGAGAAAAAAAAACAAACCAGTGGAGGAAAACACATAGTGGAGAAAAAAACAACAAACCGGTGGACGAAAAAAGATGGAAAGTCAAAGTATTGTGCAACAGAAGCTTTTTTACAACTTCTCTACACAGGAAGTTTATCAAGAATTCATTATAGTGCTTCTAGCAGAGGTTTTTGATTACTCCCCTAAGCTGGTTGCTTTTGAGATACACTGACTAGCTTCAATCAAATCTGAAAACTGAATCAAGACTAAAGTTCTTCAAGTCCCAATGCTACCCCACCCCAAAATAACCAGCTGCTGCAGGACAACACCCAAATCAATATCTGCGATGTAGAAAAGGCAGGTATTAAAAACTCACATCTTAACCACTCCAAAAGGTAGCAGTCAATCAGTATACAGCTCCAAACCCAGCCATGGCATGTGCTGCTGCATGGCCAGCAAAAGAGGTAGAAGACAGGGGAGGCACTGCAGAGGGAAGGAGGAGAAAGATAAAGAGCATAAATCTAGAAGAAAGTAGGTTTCATCAGCCCTGCTGCTCATAGAACAGTTTGCTCTTTGAAGAGCTTATTCTCTAATAAGTTTCTTCTAAAGACAGCTATCTTAATATTATCAAAGTTGCATGCAAGCACTAACAACTCTTTTGGTCTAAAAGAATTATAAAAAAAAATCTCAAAACTGAAACTAAGATAGGAAAGTTAAACTAGAAGTTAGTTTCAAGACAATTCACAGCTTTAATACCTAAGAGACATTCATTTCCAGGAAACAAGAGTTATAGCCAATTTCTATGGAAGTATTTGCAAAAATTAGAAGTAATGAAAAGCTCTAAGATCAAAACCTTACCGCAGATCAAAAGCATCACCAGACTACTACTCACCACTGAAAAGAACATTGACAAAGTATCAAAAAGTTAAGGGGGCTATTTATGGTGACATATGCATTGAGAGAAATACAGAAATCTTGTTGTAATTTTCTTTATTCATAGAATACATTTTTTGGAGATGAACCATGGCAAATTTGTTCAAAACCTTTACAGTCAGATAAACTCTGAACTCTTTGATTCCTGTTTGGTTCACTGGAATTGCTAACATGATAGTGTGAGTGAACTGCAGTTTTATGACATTTCAGTTTTAACCCATGGTCTGTCATAATATGAACTAAAAAGCCCACAGGAAGGGCAAAAATAGTATTCTAAAGCTGAAACAAGCCACAAAGAATAAGCAGGATCCTGAGGAGCACGATTGCAAGCACCACATTTCACTGTCATCTCTCGTATCACATATGGCCAAGAGGCAAACAATCCCATTGTAAAACATAAAATCACATTAATTCAGGTATTCAAGCAGATTACTTCAGATTCCAAATATAACACAGGAAAAACCTGTTAACTGCAAGACTAGGAAACTTTACCTGTAAAGAAGCTACATGGTTCCAATGAACTACCACTGTCATGCCATAGGTTGCAGGTGCACCAGAGACATTTGTGATCACATTAGTCTACAATTACAGAAGTACTGATACAAGCTGCTGAAATGCACTACAAAAACAATCTGTTATCAGGCATCACAATTTAAAACTAAATCTTTTCTAAACATTCCTGTGTGAATCTAAGTGATCCATTCCTCAAGTTTATTCCTTTTTAAAACTTACGCAAAGGCATTTTTTCCAACTTTCTCTATTCTAATTAAGAGGTTAAAATAAAAACCAACCAAACAACCAAAAATCCTATTAGATTCAGACAGACTGTTGCCACTTTTTGAGACTGAAGTTCAGCACAATATCATCTTTAAATAGTGAGCAAATATCAAACAGTATTTTAACTGAAAAAGATGTTAAATTCATTACAGTAACACTTGGCATTTTGTAGCAACCAAACTCCTACTGCAGCTAATAGGAAACTTCCTATCATCCTAGAAAAACCTTGGAGCAAAACAGCTACCGGGTAGCACTTACCAGCAGACATAGCAAAACCCAAGACCAGACCGAACTGCGCTGTATAAAGCAGTATAAAGTGTGCCAACTAGCTGGAGTAGAAACTGATTCCCACCAAATATAAAGTACTTCAGTTGCATATAAGTAATGGGAGAGAAGGTACAGAGTTACTCCCGCCCAAAACCAGACAACTGTATCTGATGGATCAGGAAAGAACACAGGAAAATAGTGAACCAAGTACTTGTTTTGGTACTGGTACCAAGCAACTTACTGATACTATGTCAAAAAATAATTCTGTCCAGCGATTTCAGGAATTGCTACAGATGTTTAACAATCCTGTTAGCTTTTAAGAGCCATAATACTGTTTTGCATATATAACTTTTATGTTCAAGTTTAAAAGAATTGGCCTTTCTTTTAGCAGAAGCAGCTGCTGACAAAACAGCAAATTCCACAGATTTGCTCCTATTAAAGTTTGTTTGCTTTCGATAAGGCCATCCAACAGGGCAAAAAGCAACTTTGAGGTGAATATTTTTCCTTAAAAGATATATTTTACCTTCATGTACTTCATTTACTTCATGTACTAAATGCTACCTCACACAGAAGTAGTGCCATAACACTTGCAAGATTTTGACACAGACAGTAAACTCAGAATATATGACTTCTCATACATGAATGAGCTTGCTACCAAGAAGATAAAGTGAGTTTGGGGAAACAATGCCATTGGGTCCAAATATTGTGCCACAGAGTCTGAAACCAAAACAGCAAAGACTTCACTACTCCTTAAGAATTGGAAAATTAGTTTTACACTCTTAAGGTTTAGCAAACAGCACCGACCTCTTTGTTTCCAGGACTCCAAGGAATGATTTGAAGCACTTACAAGCATTTGCAAATACACTGTGTACAGCAGGTAAGCACAGTTCCAGCAGACAGATGTATGCTTATATGTATGTATGACTCACCTATAAAACAGTAAGACTGGTTAGAGTACATGGAACCTGATCTTCTATCCTTTATTGGTCTTCGGGACTAGTAGTAAAGGAAAGAAATGTGACAGTGAAGGCAAGTCACTGATATGTAGCCATGGATACAAAATGTACAAATGCTACTGCTGTTTAAGTTATTTAATCCTTGTCAAGAACTAATACTATGTTACATAGAAAAGCCCACAAAGGAACTTTGCAGAAATAATTACACATGTGAAGTCACTGCACTGTCTCATATCAAAAGTATTGTATTCAGTATGACCATGTTTCCAGAAAAAGAAGAAAAAACTAAGGTTGAAAATCAGGTATCAAAAGAATGCTTCCATTAAAATTTACATTTTGCTTAGTGAAATAAAAGTTTCTCATTGTATCTGGGGCAAAAAAAAAAAAGGTTGGAAGCACTCCATAAATTAAAAAAGAAACTATTATAGCCACAATAAAGGTGTAAAATTTTTCAGCTACATTTGGACTGTCTTTCAGAGGTAAGAGGATCTGTGCAGTTGACATGCAGATACAGTACTAGAAATTTTGTAATAGGTGTGCCTGCTATACAATCTCTTCTTCTAGGGAAAAGATGAACATGCCACTTATTCACCTATATTTATGAGCAAGGAAACCGAAAATATACTTGCTTAGGTTTACATAGTGGAATTTCTCACACACACCTCTTGTCATCGTCATCAGTCCTCTCAAGCTAATGACCAGGACAAGATGAAATATGAGAGCCAGTTCAAAACAGATGTACTTGCATTGTACAGTTCAAATGAAAGGAAGAAAAGAAGCCATAGGAAAACAGCATAAGGAAAACTCAGCAAGTTTTAAGAAATGTCATAGGTTTGTTAAGATTAAACCAACATATAAACAAATACTAGTTTCTATTTAAAATAAATCAACATTTTAAAGGTACAAATCACTAAAGCTATCACTAGGGGAAAAAAAATCCCTTATATGTGGCAGGAGAGGGAAGCTTGACTTGATTGTAGAAACAAGACTGTAACTTTTCACACTGAAGAGTCATCTAAAAATGTGTGTAAGGACACTTGAGGAACTAAGGATTTGGAAAGACTATTAAACGGCTACACTTTTTCATCTGAACTGTCTGTCCCCAAATCAGTATCTTCAACCTCAAACAAAAGGAGGGTAAACAGAGAAATGTTTACTACTCCAAATCTCTCTGAACTGTCCTGACTAAAAATTTCAGAAGTATTACTGTGGAAAAGAAATGTAGCATATGGTTTTCAATCACCCTTTTCTAAGCGTGGCTTTTTTCAATTTGGCACAAATTCCACATTTGATTAATCAAAACCATAAATCTATCCATTTATGCTGAGTTACTCAGTAAAATTTAATATAATAAAATTGTAAAAATTAAAACTATATACTCAGATTCCGCTCCTCCTAATCGTAGTTTACCAATTCTGCTTAACAGGGAACATACCAATCTCCACAATTATAAACTGTCAAATATTAACATTATTATAGAAGACAGAAGAGAATGTTCACTCCTAATTGTGCACCCTATTCTGGATTCATTGTTTGAGACTTGCTCCAAATCTTGACGTCATTTTCAGCCAGAACTATTGTCATGGTTATTGTTTCTGCCTTGGCTGAGTGGAAAGAAGAGAGACAGACAGCCCAAAGGGGACTACCAAAGCACAGATTCGCTGTCACAGCTGTTGAAACTGGTACACAGAGGCACTTTGAAGAAAATTTTGATTCTAAATACTACACTGAAAATCCAAAAGGTGACTGCACTTTCTCAAAGTGCAATCACTTCCTCAGTAGAGAATGCAATTAAAATCATAGCTCCAAATATCACTTGTTAGTTTTTAATATTGCAAATCAGCATACCTGGTAGTGTAGATAAGTACAGTTTGCTATGCAATTTTTTTTCCCCAACAGACGAGTAACAAAATGGCCTTGGCTTGCAACAAAGAGGATTAACTGCCAGCTAAAGATCTAAACTGGTAGCCTTTGAAAATGCACACCTAAAACATTAATTTTTAACGTTTTCTTCATATCTTTCTAAACCTAAATAACGCTGAAAAGTTTAGTTGGTGCTGTTTAAGAATTGCATTATCTAATAAGACATGAGTTTCTAAAATCCAGCCAATAAGGAAGCAACTCAAATGCTACTACATCCCACCTTACTGAACCACTTCAGCAAGTGAAATAACACAAAACCACAAAAATCTGGAAGTGACAACTTAGAAACTTCACAACATTTTATATAAATAGTGAAAGATAAATAAATAAATATTTTAAGAATAAAATCCTCGAAAAATACGACTACTGAGGTAATGGGGGGGATTGTTTTTCATAGTCTCACTTCCCTTTTTATTTAGGCATAGTTCAAATCTGTATCTATCTATTATGTCCTTTTTATACCCTCTATTGTGAGATCTTTGGCACAGAATTTGAACATAGCGATGACATTATCTCTCTACTAAGTGACATTTACTTTTTTCCCCACAAAATTCTCACAGAATACAAACAATTAGCATTGACTGATCCCGTAACTGTTGCCGTAAGCCTTAACGTAGCTGTAGATTTTTATATAGTTATATAGTTTTATAGTCTTTTGCATTTGAAAAATAATTTGTAACTCCTGTACCACATACTTAAGCAAGATCCTAACCTCTGTGTTACATTTAAGTAGCCTGTTTTTGTGCTAAGGGAGAACTATTAAGTTAGAACATTCTGTATAAGGACCCTTGTATTCAGATAGCTATTAGAACAGGTTATAGTCAAAATATAATATTGTTTAGTCATAGTATAAAGAAGGGTAAGATAAGAGGTGCTGGAAAACCTCCAAATAGAAGACGCAATGAGATGAAGATGAGGGTGGGGGGATGAAAAGGTGGTCCTTAAGACCACTGACTCAATTTCAAATGGGCGTGTAAGGGGGGGTGTTTTGGGATAGTTTGTAGGATGGGTTAATTAGACATTGTCTATGTTCTATAGGTAAGATAATTAAGTAGAGTTATAAGTTTGTAGAATGCTGTATGCCCAGTGCACGCATCATTGTACTCTGATTGCTGAAAGCTTTTAGCCGAACTTAGTAGAAGACCTTTTTCTGCCTTCACCCTGTCATGGAAGTTTTCTTCCCTTGGATTTATGGCAACATAACTGCTCAGTCTACATGTGCTTAAGCGTAACAGAGCTCTTGCTATCAAAAGCCTTGTTTAGGCTCTTTATGAATGTCTGGATGCAGATTCAGAGCTGGTTTCTGTGTTACTGCAATTTCAACAGATGATAATGAAATCAGACATAACCTCAGTTCCATAATAAGGCTTATGACAGGTTCCTGCTTAGGCAAATAATTTTCACTTCATGATCTGAAAAAAATTATACAAGAAACACTTGAATCAGCTGCCTAAAAGGAACTACATTGGTAGTCAACCTTTAAACCTTAACTACCTTTGATGCAGTATCAGCAGCTGTGAAAGGAAAGCCAAGCGTCTTTATACTGGGTATAAATATAAAGTCTACATTTAAAGTTAGCTAGAGCAAAAATACAGACCCAGTCACATGCAGAAGTGCTTGTCAGTTGTGTTTGAAGAAGTGCTGGTTTATGGTCAGTCCAAAAGAATCCGATGGAGACTCTCAATCCACCTGAACCCTGAGTACACAGAAGCTTCCTTACCTTCTGACACTTGGATGGAGACCACTTCCAAAGTTACTTGTGAAGCAGATTTCCCTTCCATCTCTGCTGAATCAGAGAATTAATGAGTAGGAATACAATACTGACTGGAGCTATGCAGTCCAGCTCTTACTGTCACAGACAACCAAAAGAACTGATGGTCAATCTAAACACTTAACATGCAGCTCTACTTCTAAAAAAAAAAGTGAAAAAATAAGAATCTGAAGCTAAGTTCCACAACCCCTTTATATTTTAGCACTACCTTCTATCTGTTTCACTGACTACTCACTACCTAAAGGAAAAAGTCTTCAGCAGCCAACAAAGAAACAAAACAAAAGTGCAGTGGAAATTAAACACTCCATAATGTCAGTAATGCAAAACACACTCATCTGTAGTTTATTTGATAGCAAGATTCCATGCTCAGCATGACATTATTCCCTGAACTGCAGGTTCTACCTACCAGTCACTCTTTTAAGGACAAGATTTGCCATTTTTATCAACTGTTGATTGCTGTAGTCTAGTGCCTTAACTTTCCTTGATGAATTGTGTACCTTAGGATAGTCAAAGTTAGTACACAGGGGTTGCTGCAGACTGCTTTACTGAAAAAAAAGTAGAAATTGGGCCAAGAAAAAAGGCAGAAATTTTATATATTTAGCAGAAAAGGGTAATAAGAACAGTTGATCAGACAGCTTATAAACAGTTAAGTGCTCTATGAGTCTACCTGAGAGGTATTTATTTTTTAAAGAACATAATCTTCATTCACTGCTTCCTGACAAGCTGTTCTGGATAGAAGAAGACAATGCTTAACAAGCAGCGTTCTATAAATCTGTACCCAAGAGTGTAAAACTTCAGGACAAAATCCTGTCAGGTTTAAAAGAAGTTATTTCACCTGGTTTGCAAAAGTCTCTGATCTATTTGGGAATGGTATCATTCCTCTAAATATTTTTGCTCTTATTTTAACTGCACATAGAAATATAAATGGCTCCAAGGCAACCCTTGGCCTAAAAGTTTAATATGGCCTGTAGGTTAGGCTGCAGGGAGAGCACACCCCTTCAGTGACAGCTGTTGAGTCAGAAGTAGTGCTTAAAGGTTTGAGCAAAAGTTAACTGAACACAAAACCCTTCTAGTGGTTAAAAAGGTCATGAAGTTGTAGAGTAAGTACTACAAATTTGTCTTTACACAGGCATCCACAGTCTGATTTCTGAAATTGCTGCTGCGGACAACAGAAAAATAAAATCAAAGGCTGTGATTAACAACAGCTGTTTTATGTTACCAGCTCTCTTAAAGATAAAGGCCTCTCTTCTCTTTTGTAAAACAGAGGTTTAAAAAAGAGATAAGGGTGTTACTTGATAGTTCAGCAATGATGTTTTCTGAGACTAATTATTTTGAAGCTCAGCAGCACAAGTGAAAACAGCATCTCATTTGCATACTCCTCTGTGCAGCAGATATTTTGACTGACCTCAAAATTCTTCCAAAACAGCAATGCAGTGTCTTGTGTTTGTTGATCCTTCTTCCCTGTCCCACAGAGACATCTTTCACCGTGATGATATGTGAATTCCAATTAAGACAAACCAATAAAATTACTCCGAAGACTATTTGTTACTGACTTTTCCATTTTTCAGCTTTTGTAGCTGTTCAATTTAAAGCTTGGATGAAAATAGCCAGGGCTTGTTCATAAAGATTTCTGTATTTATCAGTTCAAATACATCAAATATGGTTAAAGAGTGGGTTATTAAAAATTAAAAAGAAACAAGCAAACTGAAGTCTGAAACTACTTTGTTGCTGAAAAACAAAAGCCACAATTCAGAGACTTTACAGCCAACTTTGTCATTTGCATGCCCATACCTAGCTCTCAGAAAGTCTGAGTTACTGTGTGGGCTTAGGGTCAAAACACCTAAACAAGTGAAACTTACAATTCAGTTATTGTCACAAAAATTTTTCTGGAAAAAAAATAATTTATGATCAGTAAGCATTTCTCTTCAGAGGAATTAAAACAAAGAGTAACTTTCATTTGAATTATTACCTCATAAAATCACAGAGCCACTGCTGTTACGTTCACGATGAAGGAGCTCAAAGCACTACGTAGACTTTATGTATTCTTTCCAGAAATTAAATTCTTATTTGGTTAAATCTGGTTTAGGGTATTTCTTTTCCTTTTGCTCTATCAACTGGTAAATTAGTCTAAATCTAAGGGAGTTGAAATAATAATAACAAATTTAGAGCAAAAATGCTGAGTTATTAAATTGTATGAGAGTTCACATACAAGATTAAGAATTTCCACTTTTATATCAAATTTCAATTACACATTCTGGAGCAAAAAACCCACCCCCAAAACAATATCAAAACACAAAACCAAGCCATGGCTAAGAAAGACAGAAATTTTCCAATTCACTTCTCTGCTACTGCCTAAAGGAGGCTGTAGCAAGGTGGGGTTGGTCTCTTCCTCCACGTAAAAAGTGACAGGATAAGAAGAAATTTTCTCAAGTTGCACCAGGGGTGATTTAGATTGGGTATTAGAAAAAATTTCTTCACCAAAAGGGTTATCAAGCATGATCACTGAACTGGTGATCACCATGAACTGGTGCCCAGGAAAGTGGTGGAGTCACCATGCCTACAGGTATTTAAGGACACGTGGATGTGGCACTCGGGAACATGTTTTAGTGGTGGATGTGGCAGTGTTGGGTTAATGGTTGGACTTGATGATCTTAAAAGTCTTTTCCAACCTAAATGATTGTATAAATTAATTGCTTACAGTGG
>JAWWEU010000091.1:26346256-26364769 GCA_035583155.1 Acropternis orthonyx
GTTTTTTTTTGTTTTTTTTCCCCAGCAGATGGAAAATAGCTTTTGATTTTTCTGAATTCATCTTTATATAAACACCAATATTGTTCTCAGGTAAGCTGTCATTCCAAGTTCTCTCCTTCCAGTCCTGCTATTACACATTCAGTAAAAATTCCTGATCAGTTAATTGGGCAGAAGGTTGATGCGGAAATGTCACCACTAGTAAAGCAATTCAATCAGAAATATTACTGCAGTGTAACAACCTACTGTCAAAGTAGATTCATGTATCAATTTTATTCATCAGACTATATGTCTGCACATAATCACTCACCATGAATCCGGTTATTTGGATAATGAGCAGTAGCTCATTACATCATTGTAACTTGACCTTTGGCTTGATCTCTTCTCTTTAAGACTTCAGAGTGGCCAGGTATACTATTGTCTGTGAAAGTATTTTCTTTTAAAATTGAGTTCATCATCTTCAAATACTTCACTTTACAGCTATTTCCTGCAAAATTACATAACATGAGGAAAACATGGAGTATGTCATGGAACAAAGCAAGTACAGAAAATGGATGAAAATTACCCAGCAGCAATAACTGGCCATTGACAATAGCAAACTGTATGATGCTGAATGAATACTGTTTGGCAATGGTATTTGTTCAGAATTGGCAGACCAAATTAGCAATGGCCAAGTGGAAAGAACACTCCCAACAGGCCATTTGTACAGGCAGTGAGTAATATATTTTCTAGTCCTTTCACAGACGACTGTTAGGGCAATTGAGAGGTTTAATTTGTTGTCAAATTTTCATCTTATTAAACACAAAGAAAAATATTGCTGTATACGCTAGTATTTCTCTGGGACCCTGAAGTACAAGATATCAGGGAGCAGCTCCTCACTTTGTTATCAATTTGCTTTCTCCAGGGCATACAAATGAGTACCGGCTCTACTAAATAGTCATGTCTCCTCTACCTACTTAGCTTTACTTTCTCATGGCAGAGCATTTCTGCAACAGTGAGTGACTGTGATTGCATGCAGCCACTGAATGGTAGCTGATTCTCACCTCTCCCCACAGTGCTGGAAATTATAGGTAAGCTAAAAGTGGATGAACTTGCAAAACATCTGAAGAACCCTGTTTCTGGATTGGATGTGGCTAAAACAAGACCTTTGAGAAGTAATGCATTTCTGTCCAGTTTGCATGTGTACACTTGTTCTTGCCAGCTTCACCATGTCTGAGTATTTGCCCTGAGATTTTCTTTCGGAATGAACACCATACCCAAATCATGACTACCATCAGAGAACAGAAACACTTAATTACATCCTTTCTCATTGACGGAACCTGAGGGAATGGCCTCAAGTTGTGTCGGGGAGGTTTGGGTTCAATATTAGAAAAAGGCTCTTCCCCCAGAGGGTGGCTGGGCACTGGGACAGAATCCCCAGGGAAGTGGTCACAGCACCAAGCCTGACAGAGTTCTAGAAGGGTTTGGATGATACTCTTGGGTACATGGTGTGACTCTTGGGGATGGCAGTGCAGGGCTAAGGGTTGGACTCAATGATCCTTGTGTGTGTCTTCCAAATCAGCATATTCTGTGATTCTGTGATTTAAATCATATATATCAGACATTGTGCAATCTATTTTCAACCTTGATTTAGCAGCCAATCTGAGGCATTTGAGATTCTTTTCCAGTTGTTTGAGGTTCCTAGTGATGGTATCTGACGCAATCCCATTGGTTTACAGCCACAATCTATGGGTTTCCAGAGGCTTACAGACAACCTTCACCTAGAAAAGGAAATATCAGTCAGTACCTGATCAGGGTCAACTTTAGTTCTAAAGCACCTCTACCAGAAGAACAGTTTCTATCAAATATAGTAGACAAGGTAAACAATGAGTTCAAAATATGTAACCATATTTGTGAGGTGTGAGCTTTCCTTATCCTGAACTCTAAGGCTGTGTATGAAGAGAGGCTTGCATGTTCCTAACCAGTGACTTGTGAAAATTCGTAAGATCACAGGAGTAAAAAGAGTTTTTCTGTAAGTCAGTGCTCCAGCCCATTATGGCTCTCTTTTATGGCATGTTCTGCTCCTGCCTTTTGACCACATTTTTCTTGAGATAGTTTCATATCAGGGAACAGAGAAAGTTATCCTATCATAGAATAAAGCACCCACTGAATGTTGTAGAACTTTTTAATAATTATTAAAATAACTCTATTTAGGGCAGTTTTCTCAATAAGAAATTCCCTTTGATTTTAGTAAGAATTAAATAGTGTAAGAACTACATTTGGTATTAAATCCTTTGGCCTACTGTGTGATCTCTAAAGGTAGCCCATTGCTAGTGCTTAATAAACAAGTGTAAGAAACAAAGGAACAAATAGAAACATACCTTTTCAGCTTCCAGAAAACTTGTTTGAGACAGTGATTATTGATCACATGCATGTCTGTTTTGTGAACTACATACATATGTTTTCCAAATTGAAGCCAGAAGACAAACACAGTTATCAGAAGATTAAATCTCCTTCTGTATAAATGAAGGATTACACATACTATGGTACTACCTACAGCAATACATTTGGGGGACACTACGTCATATCATACTGTGTAGATAAAGACCAAACTAACACAGACATTGGGCTGAGCTGTTACCTGTTATTAGATAAATATCTAAACTTTACCTCATCATCTTTCTCTTAATCATCCAATTATGGCCCAATACTAAAAGACAAAAGTGTAATGAGATTAATTTTGGTATTCTGTTCTTTTAGTTTGTTTGTTGGTTTGTCTAAATATCTTCTAACTCACCCCAGAAAAAGTAAAATGTATTCCCAGAAAAATTAGTTCTAACAGAGAAAAAAGCTAATTCAAATCTGTGAAGAGTAATATAAACACTTTCCAGCAGTAATTATAATAGTGGATTGCATCCTCACGGTGTTCCTTGGAATTGAGTTTGTTCCTGATTTTCTTGGCAACATCATTCCAGTTAAAAGCACATCTTTACCCTGACAGCCAGTAGGAGTGATTTGTTTCACAACATTTTTGTAAATCTAATTTATGTCTTACTGTTAGAAGAATCATTTTATGTTATTTTAATCTCCTGACACCACGTAAACTAAGTTGCCTTTTATCTAGTTCATAGTTCACTTCCCACAAGGGTGTATGGACTGAATGCTTAAGTTTCTTCTGCAATTACAGCAAACGATAACCAATATTTTCTATTGTATTTCTCCCTGCCTCTGTGATAGAGATAGTTCTTCACTCCTAACAGCTATCTACATTATGAATAACTGATATTAAAGTAAGTGCAAAAGAAGAAGAAAAAGGTATTATTTATAAAAACCTGACTTAGGACAAAACAAGAAAAGCTGGAATCACATTGAGAAGCACTTCTCAGTAGTAAATCTGGCTATTAGCTATCTCAGTAGATATCTGCTATCTCAGAAGCTGATTTGCTTTGAATAACATTAAGTTGCTTGTCAGAGGTTGTCTGAGGAGAAGAGAAGCACCTGCAACTTTACAGAGTTTAGTGAGAGAGAAGAATACCATCTGTGGTAATCAGGTCATAGTTATGTTGACAGGAATTTAGAGATTTGACATAATTTTAAAAACTTATACTTGCAGGTGTTGATGTTTTTCCTTTGAAGGGTCGTGGCATATAGTAAGAGCTGCAAATCACCTAAATCAGGTGAGATCACATGCCACTGAAGACTGTTTACTGAGCAGTTCAAGGTACAGTCTGATTGTTGGTACTAGTCATCTCCAGCATTTTTAACTCTGTTGAGTTTAAGGAACAGAAAGCATACAGTACTACAGTGGAACATCTGTCAGGAAGCAAAAAATCCCATTTTTACTAAAATACAAGTGAACTGAATTAGAATGTTTCACACAGAGACCAGAGATGCAAAGAGTAAGGGAGACCTGCTCAGTAAGCCACGGGTTTCAGAGTGGGCCACCTTGCTTTCTAAACTCCTTATGGATCCTAGAGATGGCTAGGTCCAATCATAGTGGATTGGATCACAGACTTGGCCTGCTGTTTGTGCCAAATAGAATAATCTATACAATGTTTATAATCCTGTTGAATAGCTCCATGGATTAGTAACATTTAATTGCTATTAGCATTTTTATCATATTATCATCATAATATTAACATATTAACAGCATTATTTCAGTCACTTACCAAGGATCTGTCACAAGTAAGGGATCTCTCCACCTTAGGTAAGGAAGGATCTCCTAGTCTTGGGTAAGGAATTTCAAACCTCTTAAGGCATCCTTGCTGAAAGGGAGAGTCACCTGGTGTGCAGCCCAACTGCAGTTCAGGGAGAGCTCAAATTGGGCCCATCCTGATGGTAGTATTTATAGAGTGAAGTAGTTGGCTGCTAGTCAATAGACAAGATGGATTTCTTAATTTTAGAGGTACTGTCTTGTTCTGTACTTTAATTATCTTGTATTTTTGGGTTTTGAAACCACCTTTGGAAATGTTTTTCCAAGGCACTTTCACTTGTGTGCGAGCCGGGAGGTTAAAAGCACGCAAGTTCACCACAGGGTGTGAGGCCTGTTGCTCCTTAGTCTGAACAAAGTTATGGTTAGGGGTCAAATGTGTCTGTCACAATCATAAGACCAGTGCTTTTCTTATATGATATTTACTGTGATTTTTGTTTTTTAATTATTGCACTTTAATGTACTTGATATTTTTCTCTCATATTGACTTAGACGTAAAGTATTATAAAAGTTCACATTTGCGTGCAGAAAATAGCTTGGAATAAAATGACTTTCTATGATTTTGTGGAATTTTCCCATGAAAATAATATGGGTTTTATAAAACTGAAGAAAATATTCAGAATTTTAAATCTGCAATGTATATGTATCACATATATATAGCGAGATCATGTTTTCACTCAATTTTAATCCTGTTTTGAATTTACACTCGACTAATACAAAAGGCTCTCTAGTTTTCATTTTAGAAGCTAATGATTTCAGTTCAAGTTATCAGCTGAATCCACTTGCATACTGCATTTTTTCAAACAGCTGGAAACCTGCCCAGTATAGAGGACAGAGATGATTTTATTGGCTGTTTATCAGTCTGCCCTTTTGACAATCTGTCCTTCCTGAGCAAGCTAAGTGTTAGCCAACTATGGTGTACACCGCTGACCTGGGGCAGCTCATAGTTATACACAAGCTAAAGCTTCTTAGTACATTAGATCACAGAGGCAAGGAACAGTATTCTGGTCCGTAAACAGAGCAGCAAACAGAAGAAAACATCTGAGGAGTTTTCGTCACTCACCAAGGAGCAGAACTCCTATACTGCACTATTTAAATAAACCAGATGGCAGAATCAGGGAATAAGAAAGGTCAATGGAACCATTTGCATTCCTAGATTACATGGCAAGCATAAGAACTGTAAATCAGAGAGATGTGTTGCATTGGAATTGGCCTTGTTTGATATTATTACAGCTGACAAACAGCAGATGGGGCAAAATAAGATTAACCCTAATGGTATTATTCTTAAATAATAACAAAAATATCAGTTCTACATACTGTAACCACCCTGGCAAAGTCTTGTTTACCTTCTAACAGAAGGCTGGTCATTTCCTTGCCTAGCTGAGCAGAAGATGTTAATTATTCTCTTTTTAATTTCTTACTAACATATGAGAGAGAAGCTGAAAATAATTTTCTAGTTGCTTTGCATGATCATTTTTGCCAGGCATTTATTGCATAATTCATAATGTATTAATCAGTAGAGTAATAATATTATTAAAATCTATATACTTTAAAGGAAAAATGCACAAGTTATAGAAAGAACTCTGAGATGCAGCTGCAGTTTACAGATACGGGGCTGAGGGTAGCAGATCATGGTTCAGCCCTAGAGAGTCTTGTGTGATGTTTGTATTTATAGTCTCTTTCCAGTCAAGTACTCCAAATAATGTGAAAAATGTTTCAAGCACACTAAAAAAATGTAAAGAAAAACATTATGAATGGAAAGAGGACAGGTGCTAAAAACCAGTTGAGAATAATATCTGATGTTTCAATCTAATTGTAATTCATACACATACACAAAAATACTGCTTGTTCGTTTTCTACTAACACATCTTAAGACTGCTTGAAAGGAAACTATCTAGTCAAGGGCCTCATTTCCCATGATTTCCAATCCAGTGGCTGTAAGACTAATTTTTTCACTAAAAAAAAAATGAGAGAGGGGAGGGAAACAGGTGCAGCAAAATCAGAAATTACGCAGATGCTCAAAGTTATTGGAACCCAGGAAGCCTGTCATCAAGAAGGTCAAGAGCTCATAATTAGTCTGGCACAGCTGAGTAATTTGAGAATGGACAGAGTATACCTTCATGAGTCTGTGTGTCACCAAACCTCTAATGCAGGACAGGATACAAGAATTACATTGGTTTTGATTCAGCATTCATTTAATGCTTTTCCCAAAAACTTTAACTGAATGCAACTAATGGTTAGAGCTCCTCATTCTTACCAGTCTCCCATGCAAGATTGTTCTCTAGCTGGGCGTAGTACTCAGACAGGTATATATCTAAAAGTGCAGAACTGGGAGAAATTCTTGGGGTCACCAAAGTCCAGTTCTCAGCTATAAAAGGCAGTCATGTTACTGAATCACTTCCATTTCTATGAAGAGAAAATTTCTGCAGGAAAGTATGGATTAAGTCTATTTCTGTTTTTTCTATATTTTGATTTCAATTAATATTAGTATTCTTTGAAAATCATACTTTTTATAGCAACAGTTTTGTATAGAATATACTTACTTAATTTACTATTTATAGAATGTTAAGTGTTGAAAGGCACCTTAAAGATTCCCTACTCCCAAAATCCCCTGGCTATGGGCAGATACACCTCCTACTAAGACCCGTTTCCTCAAGGCCTTGAACACTGCCAGGGTTCTGGCAGCCACAACCTCCCTGGGTTCCAGTAGCTCACCACTTTCGTTTTTTCCTAATATCTAACCTAAATTTCCTCTCTTTCAATATGTACCCATTACTCCTTATCCTATCACAAGTTCCAGATAAAAGGTCCCTCTCTGTCTCTCCTGTAGGTCCCTTCACAAACTGGAAGGTTGCTGTGAGGTCTCTGCACAACCTTCTCTTCTCCAGGCTGAACACCCCCGGCTTTCTCAGCCTGTCTTTGTAGGCCCGGTGTTCCAGTCCTCTTACAAATTTTGTGTCCCTCCTCTGGACTTGCTCCATGTCCTTCCAATGTTGGAGGCACCAGCACTGTTTGCAGTACTCCAGGTGGGGTCTCACCAGAGCAGAGTAGAAGGGAAAATTCCCTCCCTTGACCTGCTGGCCACGCTCCTTTTGATGCAGCCCAGGATTCCCTTGTCTTACTGGGCTGCCAGTGCACATTGCTGAGTCATGTTGAGTTTTTCATCAACCATCACCCCCAAGTCCTCTTCTGCAGGGCTGCTCTCAATCACTTCTCCACCCAGCCTGTAGGCATGCCTGGGTTTGCTGGGACTCTGGTGTAGGACCTCGTACTGCAAAATAAATAATCTACTTCTTACCTCTGATTTTTCAGAAGTGGTTTAGATTTTCACTGTGATTCATATTACAAGAAGGAAATTTCAGTGTTGCCTATAAAAAAAGATTCTCTTTTCCCCATCATTCTTCTATTATTAGAATAACAGCAGTTAGAGTATTTTGATTGCAGCAACACATATGCCATGTTAGTTTTGTAACTATGTAAGGATCATTTCTCCCTTCATGACACCACATACCAGTTTGGGAAAGTAGCAGATGAATATATCAGGTTACAATGAGACAGGATTTTCTTTGCGTTTTTTGTTCAGTTGAAACAAATATTGAGGCACTATTATAATTACGGGAAAATTAATGCAAATTAAAGACATAATTTCTATTCCATGCTTTGAGTCAAGCAAGTTTAGGCTCAGACCTGAGTAACTCTTGAATAATACCCATCTGGACTCAGGACTTGGAATGTTAAGGATGTTAAGCTCTGGTATCCTAAATAATCATGTTTTATTCAGTTAGTGTAAAAGACAAAGTGACAGTTCCCAAGAGAATGGAATTTCATGAGTGAGAGTGATAAGCAAATTGCTTAACATGTTAAAGGGTTTTGCAAATTGCAGTCTTTAAAGATAAATATATACATTCTTTCCTGTTTGTTTTGGTGGCAAGAATTATTCCTCAAAGCTGGATTCAGTCACTGGAGACTCACACATATGATGTTTTTTCCAGCAGCAAGGATGTCGGTGCCAGGAACCTCTTTACTGCTCCATAATCCAACTCTACTCTAAAATCCTCTCAAAATCTCCTTTGTGACAGACACCAAGCAGCTTCAGAAGCCCAGTCTCTACTGCTGTGCTACTGGGCACATGGTCAGGCATCTTGCCAGCGGCCTGTGTGTCAAAGTGCTGTTGAGGAGAAGGGAGTTGCAGTGTGGATTCAGACCATGCCTTCCCTTTAGCCATGCTGTTTTGCGCTGGTGCTAGAGTGCAGCAGATCTACCACTCTGTTCTCTTGTTCTTGTTTCCCCTCACCTGCTACATCTTGGCCTGCTGCAGCTTTTCTGATTAATGATCAACTCCAGTTTGAGTGGGTGAATGGTACACAGCCAAGACATTCTTTTTGGTTGGGGGAAAAAGGAGGAACCTGAACTTCATTGTAGGGTTTGAAATTATACTTTATGGATATATTTGTCTTCTTTAAAGACAACATCAAGTGGCAAACCTGAACTAAGCACTTCAATATGTGTGCCTGAATGTCTCTTCTTGAAGTCTGCTTGTCAAGTATGATGGGTTCTGTAAAGGTGTATTCTGCAAAAGATCAGCCTAGAAACTAACTGAATTTGAAACTCCCCAGGTAGACAAAGTATAAATTCGAGCCAGGCTGTCAGCTGATGTGAATTACCACAGTCCTATTCACATTACATCTCTACCAACTTTACAATAGTAAACCTGAATCACAGTCTTTTCTCAGGAACTGTTACTGAGAAGAGGAAGAGACTTTGCTTAGTTAACATGAATGCAAATGCAGCCAACCAGGAGTGAAAAATGACAGCCAAGAGAACTCGAGTTTGGGGATTTCTGCAGCATTTGACTCCTGGAGGAGGTTAGAATTGACGAGAGTCAAGAAATATCCTCCCCTCCCGGTAACTGCCTCAGATGAGGCTTTTCTTCACTGTGACTAAGAAATCTTTCACTTCCTTTATGGACTACATGGCAGAGCAGAGATTCCTCTGCAGGCTGTAGTGAAGACTACGGTAAGGCAGGCTGTCCTCCTGCAGCCCGTGGAGGTCCGTGGTGAAGCAGACATCCCCATCTGCAGCCCCTGGAAGGGGGATGTTCCTGAGAGAGGCTGTGACCCTGTGGGAAGCCTGTACTGAAGCTGACTCCAGGCAGGGTCTGTGGACCTGTGGAGAGAGGAACCCATGCTGGAGCAGGTTTGCTGACATAATACTCATTGCTTACTGGTTCATTACGTAGTATTTTATGAGGGATTGGAATATTAAAAGAAACACAAACCTCAGGAAAATTTTTGCAAACACTTGGGTTTTGCTTTGGTCCATTTCAGAAGTGATGAGGTTGGATAGCACTCTGAGCAACCTGATCTAGTTGATGTCCCTGCCCATTGCAGGGGTGAGTTGGACTAGATGACCTTTAAAGGTCCTTTTCAACCTAAACTATTCAAATTACTCAAACTTTCATGCTGTGCTGTTGAAGAAGAAAGTCTGATCTGAATTCTTTCAAAGTATCATTTATGTTCATTCAGGGGAAAAAAACCACAACTCTTCAAATAGTCACTATGTTTCACCATTCCTTATTAAAAGTGATCACAGACACCAGCTGACATAATTAGACATCCCCCATTTGCATTTTCAGTGAATATTTTAGAGGGAGATACTGACAATCACTAACTTTTTTCTCCAAAAGCAAACAAAAAAACCCCAACAAACCAACCAAATAAAAAACCCCAAACCAAAACAAAAAAGGTTATATTTGCCAAAGAGGGATGCACGTGCAGTAAACACTAGAGAGTGTTATGAAGTCTTCAGTGGATAATCATCAGCCACTAATCTCTTCATGGTTCATACTATGAATATTCTTTAAAAACTTGGTAAATTCTGGGAGCTTCAAGGTGCCTTAATCTTGTTTGGACACCAGGTGCCCAGCAAGCCTCTGTACCATTTTCCTCCTCAGCAGGATGGGGCAGAAAATAAGACTCATGGGTTGAGATAAAGGCAATTTAATGAAGTAAAAAAGAATGTTACATGCATGCAAGCAAACAAATGAAATAAAAAACCCAAAAGATTTTATTCTCTATTTCCCATTGACAAGTAATGTCTAGCCACTTCCCAGGAAGAAGGGCTTCAGTACATATAGCAGATGCTCCAAAAGACAAGTACCATCAATAATTAGTGCCTCCTCTTCAATCTCCTTTCCTTTAGCTTTTCTATCTGGACAGACATCACATGGCAAGGAATATCCCTTTGGTCAGTTTGGGTCAGATGTCCCATCCGTGTCCGCTCCCAAGATCCTGCCCACCCCCAGCCTATTGGCCTCTGTGGGTGGAATGTTGGAAAGACAGCACTGGTGCTGTGCCAGCACTGCTCAGCTGTTACCAGCTGATGACACTGGTGTGTTATCAACACCGTTCTAGCTACCAGTGCAGAGCACGGCTCTGTGAGGGCTGCTGTGGGGAAAATGAGCTCCATCTCAGCCAGACCCAATGTAAGTGCAAAGGCTGTAATAGGTGTGTGCAGAAAAAGACCTTTGCTATTTAGGTCAGATATATTATTTGGGTGAGTTACATTATCTTAACTGACAAGCCTGCCATTTGAGTGTATTTGAACAACCTGATTCTGTTTAAGGCTCCTTTTGTGGTTTCCAGTCATGATAAAATACAAATCTGCGTCTGTATTACTAGCAAGGCAATTGCAAAATCTCTCATGTAACATAGCCATGTTTGGACATCCATAAGCCAGCAGACACTAGATAAATGGGATCAATTAACCTAGTATTGAGTTCAATGGAATGAAATGCCTGAAAAGAGAACACTGACTCAAGGTATAGGAGTAATTTATTAAAGAATCAGAGCTGCCTTGGTTGCTTTACAGAATTTCAGACCTCAGCAACTACTGTGTGTGTTTTCCTGGCAGGAGCTTGATCATTGTGAAACACCTTGGTACTGTTTGGTTACAGACCATTCTCCTCTTCTGTACAAAGCAACCCTGGATCTGGATTATCTAGAACAATTCTTCTTCCTTAAATCCACAATGAGCAGGAAATCAACAGCAAAATCTGCAGGCCCATCTTGCAGTAGCGTAAAGGTAAATGTATGGCCAATCAAAAAAATCAAACTGGAGACTGTTCCTCTTTCTGTGTTAACTGAAAATGAAGAAAACCCAGGAAAATTAGGTATAACAAGACTTCTGAAAGTCATTAATTCATTCTTCTTCTTGAACGAGGGAAATGCTAAAACACAACCAATAACATAACAGAATACTCTGTTTGCACTGTAGGTTTGGAAATGCTAGAATCAAGGTTGCATGCAGAAACTTAATTCAACACATTAATTGCATTTTTTATAATTGTCTTTAATTACAGGATTATGTTTCATGTTTCCATAGAATCCAGGTTCAATTAGTGCACCAGCTGGATGGATTGTTTGTTGGAAGCCTATGTTCAATATTATTCTCCTATTTTGCTTCACGAATGGAACAAGGCCTCATTCTCTACACAGCAATTTGGAAAGATTATGAAATGTCTCACATCTCTTGTCCCAGTAGTTGCCACAAGTGTATCTCAGAAGTACCTATATATGACCATTTGCCCAGTTGCTGAGGTTGAACTCACTGTGCTGCAGTGTCTGCTTCAGCTTTTAAGAGGAATGTTTATGAGTTGATGTGTTAATTTCCTGAAGTGTCTGTATTTGAGCTACCCCTCAATTCCCCACTATTGATCAAGGCAGTTTAAATGTTTCTTATCATGCAAAATGTCTTATGTTTCTGTTCTAATTCTCTGTTGAATAGCTGATTCTAGTCTCTGACTAGTGAAGATTGATCATTAATAAATTTTGAAGATTATATTTTTCTTGAGAAGTGCAGAGTTTGACTCCTGTAGAGTACTATTTCTTCTTCAGTATCATATTGAAAAAGTAATTAGGTATTCTGAGCCTGATGTGAACAAAGGTTAAAGGGAGTTGTCTGCTTCCTCTGAAGACTGAGTATAGATTATGGTTGTTGTATGGATACTGTAAGTATCCAATCTGCAGAGACTCCAGGTGATTAAGAACCATAAGTTAAGGTGTACTATAAAATTCAGTGCTATGCTACTTCTAAAATTGTACTACACTGATACCACTTAAAAAATCCTGTGCTAGCATGATCATAAAATTCTATGCTCTGCTTATAATAAAATTATGTTTTAAAAAAAAGTCTTTAGTTGTAACTACAACTTAGTGCTGAGGATCTCTGAAAGAATCAGTTTGTCCCCACAGTTACAGTTGATGAGTAGAACCATAGAATCATAAAACAATCATTAAAAAGGTTTAATAGTGACATCTCAGTTAGGTAGCTATCAGGCATATGCATATGGAAAATTGTCCTGCTGTGCCAGTGCAGGCTTTTGGATCAGACTGCATCCTGCCTTTTGCAGTAGAGAAACACAGAAACTGGGAAGAATACAGATAGGAGAGCAGCTTTATAGAAGCACAGACCAATTTAGGTTGAACAGAACCTTCAGACATCTCTGGACCACTGTCCTGCTGAAAGCTGGGCTAGTAAAAATCTGCATATTCAGAGTCCTCTCCATTTGAGGTCTGAATTTCCAACAATGGAGATCTCATGACCTCTCTGGGCCTCTGTACCAGTGCCCAACCTCTCCTCACTGTGCAGGAGGTCCCTTTACTATTCGGAGGTTGTGTGTTGCACTGAAACTCAGAGCAGAAGAGTCAGAATTCTGAGATAGTTGCACATTACAGCAAAAAAACAAGGAAAAGTGCTTGCACCAAAGTGATAGATCTCCCGTTTGTCCAGCTGCGTTCAGGCTAGTTCAAGGTCCTAGCCAGATTTTGCGGCCCATGGAGAGCTTTGTGCTGTTGCAGCCACATCATTGCCAGACTTCATCACTGCCCAAAGGATAGCTGGGATTGAAAGACACAATTCCAGTGATTCCAGGCTGCCTGTCCTCAAAGCACATTTATGATGCAGTCCATAGTGGTAATAGTGGTCAACTAAGCCAGAGATTTCCAGAAAGAGAGGCACCTGAGGATGCAAGAAGTTGACAAGTGAAAAGCTTGCAAGGGCCCTATACTCTAAATCCAGCTGGCTTTATGAAGCTGCTTTTGCAAATTCTACAGGATGCCCATAGGTGAAAAAACCCCTCAAAATCTGACTCTGAACAGCCCATGTCATTAAAGGAAACTAAAGATGACAGAATGTGAACTGCACTCATTTTAAGGAGGGAAAGAGATCATCACAAAGGTAAAATTTAAGAGGAATATCTGTTTCTCTTTTTCTGCCGCATGAGAATATTGGGCAAATTGGTTGGACTTAAATATCTAGTACATAATCACTGTAAAAGCACTTCTCTTTGGAATAAACTAGTTGCTGAAAGATGTTACTAGGAAAGTAGAAAAATCAGAACTTCCTAGTAATCCTGCATTTAATCATAAATTAACACAAAAAGGAAAATACTCAGAATTTTGGTAGCCCATGGATAACAAACTGATCTGTAATCGTTGTTACCTGAGTATGACTTTCGTATGATGTAACATACACAAAGAGGAGGAATTGAAATGTATTATGGATGCTACACACCCTTTCTGAACTATCTGATATCAGTTGCCAGGAAAGAAATGCAAGAAAGGGAACATTTCTGTTTTTTGATGGCTGTTCTCAACATGGTAAATGCTCATAATTTTGTTTTTTGCCTAGCCTAAAGCCATAATAACCAGATGGATTTTCTCCTTTCTGTCTTTCTTGTGGATATTTCAATGTGAAGAGTTGAGCAACACTAAAAATTTTGGACTTTTTTTCATGTAGGATAACTGTAAATTTAGATATGGCAGCACTGCTTCAGTGTTTATTAATACAGAAGGGTCTTTGCTCTGTATGTCACTTGCTACCTTTTGTTCTTTATTTCAATTTGAAATGCACTGCATGTACTGCAACATTTATTACACATGGAAACTAGAAGCATGAGAGGAAACAAATGTCTTATAAATTCCAGAGCAGATGGTACTTAACTTCATTATTTAATTAAATTAATATGATTAGGGAGCATGCTCACTTAGCGCAAATGAATGACTTGTGCGCAATAATATGTACCTATAACATGCATGATAAGAGTATCTTTATTACTAATTTTCTATGTTGGAATGAATTGTAAATTAATTCTACGTTGAGAATTGCAGAGCCAAGCTGAAACAGATGTTCTATTCGGATAGGATTTTTTATTTCACAGAAAAAATTCACTGTTGCTACTACCCCTCTATCCTTATGTTTAGTGAAAAAATATGCCAGAAAACAAGCAACCAACCACAATGCAGTCAAAGCTCTGGAAAGATGAAGCCTGTTTCCTGTAAAAAGCCACGTGAAAATGCCTCAGAGTTTTCACTCTGGAGTGCTGCAGGTGCAGATGCACCCTGTGTGAGCAGACTGGGGTAGGAAAGCAGCCTGTGCACATTCAGAAGTCTTGTGGTCCTTGCAGACTTAGATTGGAACAACCTCTGAGTTTAGACAGACAATAGAATTATTAATTTTATTTCCCTGCTATGCCTGTCTTGCAGATTATTTTGTTTTCATTCATAGGTATTGCCCAGGCTTGTTTTTTCCTGGGGTTATCCAATACACCCATAGTTCCTATCTCCCCATACAGCTGAGATTTGATGGTAGGTATATTAAGAGAAATTCTAAAATACCAGAGAAGCTCCCCTGCATCAGCATCCTTTTGCTCGTCTGTCAGGTCAGGCTGCCTATCAATGCAGCAGAGAAAACATGATTCCTCATTAAGCTAGAATGGATAGTATTAGGCTGATACTGGAGTACTCCTGGAACCTTTCTGCCCCTCCCATGCGGTAGTCAACCTCTTGGTGGAAAGACTGGCAGAGCAGGAATTAGGGAGCTGCTAGACTTCTGGGTAATGAGGTCCTTCAAGTATTAAATAAATTAATCTTGCTTTAGGGCAAAAGCTCCTTCTTATACAATCGGCCTAGAACATGCCATTCCTGAAACAGCAACTGTTGCAAGTCTTGAAATCCCCTGAGAGACCCTGGTACTAGTTAGTCAAGAAACAGGACCTTTCTCAGGTTCAGGCTGAGAAGTTGCTCTGAAAAAACCCCATAGCTGGACAGGACTAATATACTGAGCAGAGATGGGAGAACAGCACTAAGGATGTAAAAAGAGAAATGTTTCCACTTGCTCAAGGCAGTAAAGAGAGCATGCTATCTTCCTTTCCACACAAACTGATGACAGTGCAGGAGGAAGGAATTATAATTGAACCATGTGTTCATAGTGGAGGAGGTCTTTTCTCAGGACCTAACTAAAATATACAGACATACTTACCTAGAGCAAGCTACATGATGGAGACCAAACTTAAGGAATTCCTTTGCACTGAAAAGAGAGAACAATGCTTCTCATAATGTGCAGCCAAGAGCAAGGTTAAAAGGGTCCATAAAATCAGATAAAAACCTTATGTGAAAATCCAATCTATCTTTATTTCATAAAGATAATTACCTCATTAAGATAACTGACTCCATTTTGCCCTCATAATTAATGACTGGGTGTGTAAAATACAGTACAGGTATGTCTCTGACATTGGGCTTCAGTAATGCCAACAGGGAACTAGGTAGGTGTTTGCCAAAATGCAACAGGGCAATACACAGAGGACTTGTAATGATAAGAAGATAAAGGACTCCTATACTCTCCTCTCTAGTACTCTGAATATAAAAAGATAAGAAGAGATTATTAAAAACAACAGTGCAAAACACGACTAGCTCCTTTATCTTCACACCACTCTCCAAACACTGCGTAACATTGTCTTTCCCATCTTCAAAAAAAGGGATACGTCTCAATTCTAGTTTCAGGTCACCCTTCTCTGCAAAAAGCATCTTTGAACCTCTGCTGTTTATGTGTTGTGGTTTAACCCCAGCCAGCAGCACCAGGCAACCACTCCTCACTTCCCCCTGGTGATACCAGGTAAAAGTGAGAAAACTCATGGTTTGAGATAAAGACAGTTTAATATGTAAAGCAAAAGATATGCACACAAACAAAGCAAAGCAAAGCAAGAAATTTATTCACCACTTCACATGGGCAGACAGATGTTCAGCCATCTCCAGATAAGCAGGTCTCCATCATGAGTAATGGTGACTTGGGAGGAGAAATGCCATTGCTCCAAACATGCCCCACTTCCTTCTTCTTCTGGTGCCTAAAATTGGCTCTTAAAAGAAAACTCCTAAGATTCAATTTGTGAGTTTTAGCAGGCAACAATCCTTTTATTACATCATCGGATCCACGAGAATCTAGTTTCTTAAAAAGTGTGCATACAGAGTTACAAAAGCCTCTTGCTTTTATTCAGTTACCTAATTAACAATTCAAAGCATTACCTAATACTGTTACACCCACTTCCAAAACTGTCTGTCCCGTGGGACCTCCCTCAGTGATGTATCCTGAATTGAGTTGGAGGTCTTGATGACCCTTTACCTTCATCTTGTTTTCCTCTTCCTCATCATCTCTGTCCTGCTTGGAATCATTTCAAGGTTTCTGGGCCTTTGGAATAATTTTGACTAGAGTTATATCAAACAACATGCCTATTATGTTTTTCTGGGTACACTCTATACACACTAGATATTCTTGCTAAAATCTTTATCCATGGAAATCCTTGACGAGGAACATTAAACAATATTTCAGGAATCTAATACAAAGATACTTAGCTAAAATGCTACTAAAAGTGCTAAAAAAGTTATACTAAAATCTATATAACCCAGTTTTATATGCTGAGCATGACGCCATATGGTATGGACTCCATTTGGTCCATTGGGGTCAGCTGTCCTGGCTGTGTCCTTTCCCAAGGTCTTGTGCACCCCCAGTCTACTCACTGATGGGGTGCTGTGAGAAGATGAGGCCCTGGCTCTGTGTAAGCAGCACTCAGCAGTAATGAAAACATGCCTGTATTAACAATGCTGTTTCCAGCCCAGTAATAGCTAGTGTGAAGAAATTAACGGTACTGAAGGCAAAACCAAGCACATAATGTTGCAAACATGTCCATGGCTCCTAATGAAATTGGGATGTTCTTGTGCAGACCTGGAGGAAAAGAGGTCCCTTGCTCACTCATCTCTCTGCATTCATGGGTTTGATAAAGCAACAGAGAAATGGTGCTTTGCAATGAAGGTATAGATCTGGAAAACACTATCACAGGTTGGAATGGTTTGCATTGAAGGAATAAAACAGGTGATCTCTAAAGGAAAAGAACAACCAACTTTTTATTGCTTGTATTGATGGGTCTGAATTTTGTTTGATGGAAGACTCCCAAAAATGCAATTGTGAGGCCTTCTCCAACTCTTTATTTGAAGCAGAATTCCACCATGCAGAGCAGACAAAACAAAATCTCCCATCACAGATCAGGATGCACCGCTGAAGCACCACAGTTAAAGCTATCACCTGAGTAGTTCTTTTGTTTGTTTAACTTCTTTTATTGTGGCAGATGCCATAGACGGGCCTGAAGACATCAGCCTGCAGATATTCCTATCTCCACTTGAACATCCATTTGATGCCTCCAGCCTTCTCTAAGACCAGACGAAATCAGCACTGGGACGAAGACTAAAAATACAGGTGAGGCTATCACAGCTGGGCAGAGAGAACTTGCAGAAACCTGCTATACTATGCCTACCATTGGGCAGAGGGAGAAAGTAAAAACTGTGATACCAACTGGTCACAACTGTGGTGGCCCAGATGACAAAGCCTCCTGGCAGTGCACAAGCTGGGCAGCATGACTCACACATGTCTCACCTCTCCATTTGGTTTACTGTAGCCCTGCCTAGGAACACACATGGGGAAAGATAGCTGCCAAGAAAATATGCAATATCCTGTTTGCTTAGCAGTGCCCTTTTAGGGGCCAGCCGGGCGAGCCCTCCCGCACGGAGGGGAAGTGGAACGCAGAGGTAGGTAGGGGTGAGAGGGACGTCACAGCTCAGACTGCGAGGGCGGTGCCTGCGACCGGCTCTCCCTGGGTGCAGGTATGCGGGCGGAGGCTCCCAGGACGCGAAGGGGGCGGCAACCGCGGGCCCACCCCCGGCCCACCCCCGCCCCGCCCCGCCCCGCTCCATGGCACCCCCGGCCCGCCCCATGGCACCCGGCCCGCCCCGCCCCATGGCATCCCCGCCCCATGGCACCCGGCCGGCGCCGCTCGGCCCCGCCCCGCCCCGCCCCGCCCCAGGGCACCTGGCGGGCCCCGCCCGGCCGCCGCGGTGGGCGGGCCGCCGCGGAGACGCGTCCCCCGCCTCTCGGTGCGTGCTGAGGTCAGGCCGGTCTGCGCTGCCGGCGCGGAGCGGCGGGCCGAGGTTGCGGCGGCGCCG
>JAWWEU010000091.1:26364869-26386238 GCA_035583155.1 Acropternis orthonyx
CGCTCCTCCATGCGGGCGGCGAGCGGGGCCGCGGCGCGGGGCGCCGGGGGCAGCGCGGTGCGGCGCTGAGGCCGCGGCCGGCGGAGACGATGGCCAAATGGCTGAACAAGTACTTCAGCCTGGGCAATAGCAAGGCCAAGAGCCCCCCGCAGCCCCCGCGGCCCGACTACCGCGAGAAGCGCAACGGCGCGGGCGGCGCGCCCCGCCCCGAGGCGCCGCCGCACCTCCACCGCCACCACCACACCTCGCCCGGCTGCCCGCGCCGCCGCCCGCGCGACGACACCAGCGACCTGCTCCGCGCCTACCGCGCGCAGAAGGACCGCGACTTCGAGGATCCCTACAGCGGGCCCGGCTCCTCCCTGCGCAAGCTGCGCGCCATGTGCCGCCCGGACTACTCGGCGCCCGAGGACCTGGGCGAGGCGGCCCTCAAGGCTTCCTCCTCCTCCTCCTCCTCGTCCTGCTGCGCCACGCCTCCTGCCGCCGGCTCTCCGCATCTCTTCCGCAGCCACAGCGAGCGCCGCCCGGCGACACCGCCCGACGTGAAGTACATCTCCCCCAAGCACCGGCTCATCAGGGTGGAGGGCGGCGGCGGCGCGGGCAAGAAGCTCCACAAGGGCTCCAAGCAGCCGGCGGCTGCTGCCCCCTCTGCCGTGAAAGATAAAGTAAGTGTTGTGCCCCTGGTCCCGCCCCTGTAGAACAGGGAGTAGGGCTGGAACCGCGTAAGCCCCTGGAAGAATTGTTAGAGAGGAGACTAGCTCCTGTCTGCATCTGGAAGCGGCGCTGTTCTCAGTCGTCCTTCACTGGGTGGCCTGGCCCTTTTTAATATCTCAGGGCAGGCAGGGCATGTGCAAGACTGGCACCTGAAGTGATGGTACCCTGTCCTCTTGGCTCTCAAACGCACCTCCCCATAGAAATGGGGCAGGCTCACAGATGTGGCCAGTCCTGTTTTGGGGCACAGTGCACTGCGAACCTTATGACTTATACCAAGGCTCTTGGATTGGTATGCGCCTGTAGAACAGGGTGTGAAGGGCTGCATGGGGAGCACTACAGTTCCTTGAAAAGCCTTGTGCTTGTGATCCACAGTTGTGTCCTCAGCCTCACTGCAGGTCGTATGGAGTGGTCATATATAAAAAGTACATTTAAAAAAAAAGAAGTATTTGTTGCCATCCCAAGTCATGCTGTCTGTTTTTAAGGAGGCAATTTGTCATTTGTTTAGTAATAACTTTCTTGCCTCGTAGTTGCCAAAGGTGAGGTAGTTCAGAGTCCCACGTTACAACAGCATAACAGCTTCCATAACTGTCCTTCCAACTTGCAGGTAGCTGAAGCAAATTCTATAGCTACTTGCGCAGTTGCAAATATCCTGCCTGTTACTGATTGTTCTCTACAAATGTTAACAAAATACTGTAGACACAGTACTGTACAGTGCTGGACTCAGAAACTCATTACAGAGGAAAGTATTTTGTAACTACAATACATCCGCCCCACCTCTGTTTGTCTTGTGAGTGTAGTTTTTCCTCTTATATTGGAAATAATTCCTTTTCTATTTCGTTAATTAGCATTTTCAACTTTAGTATATGATCACATCACAAGAATTGCAAGTATGTGCTGAATGCTATCAGTCTAAATGATCTGTGTGTACTTGTTTAAATATGTAACATGATTGCATTGCCACACTTCCATGACAACTTGATAGATTTTATCTGTCCAGGTGGCATTCCAAATAAATCAGCTTGTGACAGTGATGATACAAGATTAAAAGTCTAGAATTTGTTACATTGTCTTTTTTAGGTGTAATTCCTGACTGGAAGCAACTTCTTTTGTGGAAGTGATTAACTAAAAGTTAGCATATCACTGTGTTACAGTATATGTAATGATCTATTCAGTCTTCTTTAAATTCCCTTTGTTGATACCAGGTATCTGCTCTTAGGGAAACACTTTGAGCAAAAACAACCGCTTGGGGCAAAATGTTTATTTTTTCCTTTTCCTTTTTTTTTTTTTTTTTAAAATCATGTTTCAATTTTAGGCCCTACTGAAGCAAATTTCAAACCAGAAACTATGTATTTGTTGCTAGGTAACCTACCTTGTATGATCATAAATATGTGCTGCTCCCAAGCCCTTATTTTAGGTTTTAAAATTTGTAGGCAAAAAGCTTCAGTCATAGTCACGTTTTCTTTCCGTTTGAGACAGAGAACTATATGTGACAAGCAGGAAATCTTATCATGTCTGAGAAATAAAATCATCCCTGTGCCTCAGAAAGCTGTGTGCCTGCCCACAACAGTGATGGATGGGAGAAGCAACATAGCTTGCCTTTTGTTCCACTGTGTTATTTCCTCCCAGCAATGAATGTGAAATCTCTCTTATTTCGCAGCCCTGAAATGTAAAGCCTGACTGGTGAACTTGGTAAGCAAGGACCATAGCAGGCAGGCAGAGAACTGCTTCTCTTCTCACCTGTGATTCACTGAGGAAGGAAATGAGAAATTTAATTAACAGAGTGTCTATAATTTGGTAGCAAATAAAACAAGTGAAAATAAACTTGTGTAAGAAGGACATAGTAGAGGGGACTGTAAAGAGGCAATAACCACCACCCCCCCCAAAATTGGAGGTCCGATATTCAAAAGAGTTCATAGAAATGATAAAAACATATAGGAGAAAAAAAATCTGTAGCACAAACTACTGAATAACTTAGGAATGTGAAAAATATCTAGGGGCCATATAGGTCTGTCTTCATAGAAGCATGTTAATGTTTAATGATCCAATACAGTCTGCTTGAGTTCCATTCCAGCTTCTGTTGGGATTTTTTTTTCTCTTTTAATTTACAAGGATAAGATGCTGTTTTCCTTTGTGTATTAATGGAGTAGTGAGAAGTATGGTTTTCAACAAACTCAGTAAGCAATTTTATAACTTTTGTGATTTCACCAGTAAAGAGTTGGCTGAAGAGCTCAGTTGTGTGTCTTCATAGAGTTACTGGAATGGGAGGGAGATTCAGAAAGGTGCTTATTTGGTGTGTTTACTTATAAAGGGTAAATGGCAAAGTATGGGTAGCAACAGATTAGTTAGTTGAAATTCCCAGGGGAAAAAATATTTATAGACTAGCTGATTCAGGGAATAAAGGAGATGGAGATTTAAAGCAGTGGCAGACATGATTGTACTTTGCAAGAGTCCAGACAAAGGCTGTGAAAGTAGCAACATAAATGTTGCTTCCCTGGGTTTCAGGAATGATATGTAGAGGTAGAAGTACCAACTCATGTTGAAGCAGACAAACGCAAATTGCCATGCACCTTGTAATAGTGAGGTGACTAACCTCTGCAACAGATGCCCAGAGGAGAGTCAACATTTCCAGATGTCTTGGAATTCAAATTGGTGGGTGGACTTTTTTGGGTTTTTTTATGTTCTTTTCTTTTTTTTTTTTTAACTTATGTAGTACAGTCAGGCAGGTTTGGGGGCTTTAACGGCGATGCTTACCTTCAGGCAAGGAGGGGAGCAGGCTGTGTTTGAATTCATGGCTGAAGCAGCTCAGTTCCTTCAGTGTGGTGGATAAGAAATTGCTGGTTTCCGTCTTTAGTGCTGGCTTGGGAGATGTTAACTTCTTAATTCCTCTGTGGCAAGCAAATGAGTGTAGGCAAGTTGAAACAACATGTGGCTGTATTCTGGAGCAGCCTGGCAGCTATGGTATTTGTGCAGGAATAAATGTGGGACTTGGTTTATGATCAACTCAATAGGCAAAGCACTCCATGAACAGGAGATTGAAAACAATGAGCTGAAATCTTCCTGAGTGAGAGTCATCTGTCTGGTATGGTGGTGCCTGTCGATCCCTGAAAGTAGCAATAATTGAGGAGATAGTGTCTGTGTAAAAGAATACTTCATTTATGTTCGCACCTGTTACTTATTTGAACCAAAACATTTGTCTGCCTGATTTTGCAGCTGAAGAACCTGGGACACTATTCAAAGACAAACTGTATCATACTTCACTGCAGGAAGTTCTTAAGCTTGAAAAAGTGGGATTGTAGTATACTTGTCCTTTCAAAGATAATTATAATGAAGAGCATTTTGCATCCTCTCTGTGCAGCAGAGGCAGAACTATGAAACAGTTCTGCATATTGAATGCAGAAGACATTGCAAGTTGCAAGATCCATTTCCACAGGTGTTAAAGAAATTTTGGATGCTAAGCTCTCATGTCCATTACATAGGTTTATTGGCACAGCTCTGGTATCTGGCTGCTTGAGGGAGAGCCTCAAGAGAGGGACCCTGAGCAAAGACATCGCTGGGCAATTACAGTCTTACAATCCAAACACCACATCCCTCAGGTCTGGACAAATAGCAACATTATGGTCTTGAGTCTTCTTACTCTTGGTTTGCTGTTTTGTTACCAGGTGGTTACAGTGTGGTCATCTTCACACCCTCTCAGGTTGCTTTCAGTGGGCGTTTCGTTTGGTTCTGTAGTCCATGTTGTAAAATGGTTATTAGAATCAATAAACTGTGAGCTGTCCACTCTGTGGATTTTTAAGTGATATTTAAGATGCTAGCTTTGTCTGCTCTAATTATTAATGTTCAGATTATTAGCTCCAGGTTGTACTGTAGTATCTCTTTGACTTATGCAACATAGCCACATAGTTCTGATAAAGTTTAATTTACAGCCTAAACATTTTAGCTACTTATGCTAAGCAAGCACTTAGCTACTTCCAAATAGTACAAAATTTTCAACTACAGGACAGGACATATCTGATGCTATGGAAAATAACTTGGTTTTGCACAGTCAGAGTAGGTCTAGTGCAAAATCATGTGAATGTTGTGTAGCAGCAGCAATCAAGCAGGCAGCTGCTCAGGGCAACATAGATGTGGACTTGATGTACAAAGTTCTGAAAACCTTGCGTGTGAATTCTACACTTGTATAAGAAAAAAAAACCAACCCTTTGTTTCCATGGGATCTAACTCAGAAGTATGTGGTGCGGAGATCTATGTGCTAGGTAAGCATGATGGCTAAAACTGTTTGCCTTGAAAGCTTTTCCTCACAATCTGTAATAAACAAGTACCTTTCTAACACTGTACTAGACTATGGAAATGCTTTTTGAACTTCTAACTTCTTGCATAAAGGTAATTAGATTTCATGGAACGTTATTAATATCTGTATAAAATTCAAATATTTTAGTAAAAGTTGAGAAGATATATGTCTTATTTCTGTCTGTGGAAGGTCTGTGTTTTATTTGATCTTTCAAGTGACAACAAGTCAGGTGCATTTAACAGAATTTGCAGCTGGTATTTTGAGGTGAGAAAACATTTGAAAGATGTGTAAGCAGTGTTAGGGTTATTTATATCAAAGAATTTTCTTTCTAGAGACCCTAAACTACAAATGTACCTCCATGTCTTATTTCCATGTTTAATCCATTGCAGCAGGGTGTCAAACTGCCTCCTTGCAGCTGGTTCTACTCTGAAGCAGTCTTCCTTTGTGTATGTGGTTCCCATTGGCATACAGTTCTGCTTTTGAGTCAAAGAGGAAAAAAAAAATACTGGTCTTGCATGAGAAGCCTGAGCACGGTTACATGTAAAGGCAGCAAACTATTTTTCCATGTATCTCATGATGTTCTGATGTAGCTATAAGGCAGCTAGAAATGCATTTTTTCACATGTCAGTCTCATGGTTAGGGGACTATCACAGTCTTACAAACAGGAAGATACTCAGACATTCCCTGAAACTCCACAGGCTCAAGTAGTTCAGGGCTTTTTGAAATGATGTGGTAAGCTGTTCAGTTACAAATATGCTTGGCATCTGCAGTGTATGCACAGCTTGGAACACTCTCAACTTTAGAAACCATCCAGATTATCAGACTTTTGGACACAGAGATCCAAGCAGAGAAAGACTACCAGGAAGGAGTATGAAGCAGTTGGAAGACATGTGAAGGTTTAAGAAGGGAGTGGTAGTCTTCTTAAAGAGTGTAATGTGTATACCTTTGCAGTAAGCATATCAACTCCATTGCAAAAAAGTCCCTCAGCTACTGGATTCAAACAAGGAAACGGACTTGCCTGCTTACTGAGGCAGAGTAACTGAACATCTTCCATGTGGTCTTATTCTGAAGAAAAAGGCTAATTTTGCAGTACAAATGATTGCAAGGGAACTGGGCAAGGTGGTAGTGCTATGTCCTGTTTCCACCCCTTTCCAAGCAGCCTGTGTAATCTAATCTCTGTGAATCACTTGGGCCCCTAGTGGGCAAGAAAATCACTGACTCAACAGGCAGTGGGGTGTATTAGGATGGGTTTTCCCTTGTCCATTGTGGACTCTGGGCTGACCTATAATGTCTGTCTGCTCCACAGAACAGTCTGTACACTAGGCTGGGAACTGGGGACTTCTGAGTTATTTTCTACTCAAGATAATGCATCTCAGTGAATCCTGACCTGCAAATGGGAGCAAGCTAATTATGCATGAGCACGTGGACTTGTAAAAACTGTGAAGAGTGATTAATCTTCACTGAACAGTAAGCCTTGTGTATGGGGAAGTTGTTCTTGAAATCTTGTTATTAAATAATGCTGTTTCTTTTTCTTTCCATGCACTCTCTACCCCCCACCTCTGCCCCCACCAGCACCTCACTACCAGATCACAACTCTCTCAGAAATTCAGGCCCTACATTTTCCAGTTTGTGTTTCAGTTACTTTTTGGACAAGAAATGTATCACTCTCTGGAAATCACTGCTATAAATATTTCTCTTTCAGGGGCAGAGCTTATGCAGGTCTTTCCAATACTCAAATTTAGGAGTAGAAGGAAAGGCTCTATACACACTTCATCTGCCAAGTAGCCCTCTAGAATCATGTCCTGAATTTCTAAATTGTTAGGAAGATTCTAAATCCTTAATTTGTTTTTCCTTATACTTTTGGGAATCCAGTTGTGTACAGATCACTGTATCAGCAGATTTTCCGAGACTGGGAACTTAATTTTGAAAAAAAAAGGGTGGTACTTAGGCTACAGGGACAATTACCCAACAGGTTCTGGAATTCAGTGCTTCATGGAAGAAAAAGTAAGTGCAAGTCTTTATTCATTTGCAAAACAGGTCAAGACAAAACTTCACAGTTCTGCTGTATGCAGGCTGAGCTTTCTCGAGGTTTCAACATCAGAGGTATTTCTGATGTGTAGTTACCTGAACATTACCTGAAAATATAATTTTGAAGGAAACTGCCTAGAGCATATCTGGGATTTGAGACCTGATGGTTACTTGGGGACAAGGAGAGAAATTTGGTATTCCTCAAAATTTTCTTTCCACAACAACAATAAAATAAAAGAACAACAGCAATGAAACTTGTAATATTATTAACTGGTGTTGGCCACCAAGTTGATTAGAGGGATGGAGCACCTCTCTTGTGAGGAAGGGCTGAGAGAAGGGGCTTTGCTCAGCCTGGAGAAGAGGAGGTTTCAGCGTCACCTAATCGTGGCCTTCCAGTACCCGGAAGGTAGCCTACAAGAAAGATGGAGAGGGACTTTTTGCAAGGTCATGTAGTGACAGGACAAGAGGGAATGGCTTCAAACTGAAAGGGTAGGTTTAGATTAGATTAGATTTTAGGATATTAGATATTACTGTGAGGGTGATGAGATACTGGAACAGGTTGCCCAGAAAAGCTGTGGCTGACCCATCAGTGAAAGTGTTCAAACCAAGGTTGGATGAGGCTCTGAGCAACCTGATCTAGTGAAAGAAGTTACTGCTTATGGCAGGGAGGTTGAAACTAGATGATCTTTGAGCTCCCTTCCAACCCAGGCCTTTCTATGATTCTGTGATAATACAGAGTGACTTTTGTGACTGTGAGTTCTCAGAGAGGATGAGGAATTTTCATTACATTGTATTAAATGTGTTGGTTAACTATGGTGTAGAGATACTCAGTTTCTAAGTGCTGTTGTCTTCTGTATCTCTGGTGACAGTGACACATTCTTGTCTCTGGTTTTGCTGAACTTAATTGTTGGTCATGAAGGTCAAAAGAGGAATATATGGTCTGCCTTTATTTATTTGTTTAACTATATACCTACCCATGGCAGGAGGGTTGGAACTACATGATCTTTAAGGACCCTTCTAACCCAAATTGTTCTAAAATTCTATATAATGATAACATAATAATATATATTATTAACAACAGATCTTCCTCCATGCCCCAAAAAAGAAAACAAAACAGAGACTCCCATAATAAATCTCCCAAAGGCCTGGTGGGCAGGAGAGGTCTTTTAGGTTTGGTTGCTATGTGTTGTTTGTTATAATTCCTCTTGGATTCCTTCAGAGTAGTGTGTCCTTGGTCATCATAGTCACTACATCAGTGAAATAGCAAACAGTTCCGTGCTGAAGTTGCTGTTTTAAGGATAGCTAGCTCTGTTGCTTCCTTTCAGTTCAAAAGGGTTTATCCCTGTTATTTCAGTATGGTAAGTTCTCATTTGTTTTCTTCTTGTTTGTTCCCTTTAAAATGTATTTTTTAGTCAGATGAAGATACCTGTGGAATTATGTATATAGGTGCGTTCTTTCTTGCTGTGGCTGTATATGCAAATATCCATTTAAACTTATATTTAATATGATAATATGTCAGACTTTTTTTTTTTAAGGCTGTAGAAGAACAAAGACTATGCATCAACAGTGAAGCTTGAAACTTAATAGATATATTAATAGAGAACCAGAATTTCAGTTGTATTTAATTTTCGGGGGGGGGAGGGGGGGGGTTTTCTTGGTCTTGTATCTGTTGGCTAACTTTTTAGCTAGAGCTACGGTTTTGAATTTATCAGACTGTCTGGTAGCTGAGCTGTACTCTTTATCTTCTGAGTTTTAAAGACTACCTGCTAGGAAGTACTCCTGTGGTTGTTTTCTAAATCTTTGTGCACCTCTATTTATGGGTTGAAATTTTCTTTGCTTAATGTTACTGATGCCTCAAGTTACTGTTACGACATGTACCTCTTAGAAAATAGTATCATAGTGTATGGGGTGCCATAGAATGGGCTTGTATACAGCAGGAAATCAGTAGTTGTAGGAGGTCACAATCCACTCTGGTGATCTTGCATTCTGTTAAGAGATAAGCCACAGGTCTTTGACAATAGCCTTGACAAATGCAGCCAATTTAAACATTAATTTGGAATCTGAATGACTGCCTTAGTCCTTCTAGGGATTCCTGGTAGCTGTGTTTCATTTTGATTGATAGAACCCTTGTGGAAGGTGGCTTGGTTTGGCAGAACAGGGAGACAAATTAAATGTGTCCTGCTCCAAGGGTCAGACTTTGTATATGAATGCTCTCTTTAGCTACGGTTAGAAAACCTCAACATATTGCCATTCCTCTGATTATGTCCAGGGTAGATGTGACTAGTACAGGATTAGATCCTGGAAAGTCTAGCTAGTTGAGACTTTTGAGAGGGATGCATTGGTAGATGATGCAGGGCACCTATTCCCTTCTCTTTCCTGTCCAGTGTTTGTAACTAACATGAAACATCAATATGGAAGCAAATAGCACAATTTTAGCCATTTGCCTTGAAAGTGCTCTTAATCAAAGTTGCGGAAGGTATGCTGCATGAAGGCCCTATCCTGGGATGATCCTTGGCCTCTGGACTGTAGAAAAGAAATGGCTGACAGATGCATTTGCTGGGCAGTGGCTGAAAGGTTGTTTGGAGAAAAATAAACAAACAAAGCATGCAACAAATTTCCCTTTCTGGAAAATGAATGAGCCCTGGTAAACATAGAGGCACTTCCATCATCACACACAAAGACCTGCTCCTACATGGCCATGGTGCAGAAGTGCCAGCATGGTGTTCTAACACTGGATCTTCCCTGCATGGCATTGAGGTGAATAAGATCGTGATTTGCAGAACCCCACTGCACATGCAAGGCATGTACCTGCAATATTTGTGAGCAGAACTTGTGTGTAACATTGGCAAGCATGTGCTTTGTGAGGATGGCGTGACGGAGTATGAGGACAATGTATTAATACATCTATCATGAAGCAAATGTTGTGATTATTTTGTGTACCATGACTAGAAAATTCCTGTACTCAGAACCTTGTATTTCATCAAGAGTCTTTGTCTGTACTTTGTCTGACTTGCTGTATATAGGCTTGGAAGATGAGCTTGTTGAGGTAAAAGCAATTTATGTGAAGATGGCACAAATACTTGCAGATTAGGAATCCTGAGATCTCTGAAAAGAAAGGAGAAATAATCTTCTGAAATGGGATTTTGTAAAAGAGTTCAGATATTTACAGTAGGTGTGTTATAACCAACATATTCATTTGAGGTTTTCAAGCCTTGGTTTCTCTTTGAAAGAAGTAGCAAAACTTAAGACTTTATAGAAGCAGAGAACTTAGAGCTGTTTGCAAGTGTAGAAGCAATCAAATTCTGGCACTGGCCAGCTGCTATATCTAGGCTGAGAATACTAAATATAAAAATATATATGGAAACTGTAACAGTCAGCTGGCAAGCCCTCTGACAGCTCAGAGTTGTAAATCTACTTTAAAGGAGATACACTGTTCCAGGAAAGGTGAAGGAGACTGCTCTTTCTGCCTGACTGAGCTGAAAAGTGGGTTTGGAGTTTGTTATGGGGGAGGGTTGTTTGAGTGACTTTTTTGGGGTGTGGTCTTGTTTGGGAGCACTTTATATGTGTAATTCTCCTCCTACTATGTTTTTGGCAAATGGTGAAGAAGAAATATCAAATAGCTGTGTAAAACTGCTTTCTGTTTCATATTGTGTAGTACAGTTATGCTAAAGATTGGTGAATATTACATGTCAACATTTGCAATAGGGGAGCAGCACAAAGCCCATGCTACCACCTAGCAGCTCTTGACAGGTTTGAATCAGAAGGGTACATGGATGGCATTTCAACTGCCTCACTTTTGAAGATAAAACTGTCCTTGTGACTGGGAGAAATTAGTGCTGCACGATACACATTGTCGTCTTTGTCTCAAGTGTGTGCAGCTGCTGTCACTTGATTTGCCGCTTGGGCATATGTTACCAGGCGGGGGGGAGGGGACTTTCTCCCTTTGTGTTAACTGCTATTTGCAATAATGAGGGAGTAATTCTGGACACCAAGTGAGAAAAAAGAATAACGTTTTCCTCCCTTTATGATCCATGCCAGTCTGGTGATTTCTGGTCAAAAAAAAAACCCTTCTAAACACTTTAGATTTTGACTGGAGAAAAACGCACAAAAAATATAGCTAAAACATCAATCCTAATAGTAAAATAAGCAAATAAGTAGTATAAAATTGCAGTATGATAGTGTTGCAGGGCATGAGTAATGACACTGAGGTGTATTAGATGTTTTGTTCCCTAATTTTAAGGGAGTTATACAGCGTTCATTTACTCCCTAGCATTTGTGCAGGTGTTTGATCTGTAAATACTTTTGTGTCCTGTTTTTCTTCTCTGTCTGGTGGGTATGTTAGCAACAGGAGATAGAAGCAGATGCAGCTTCAGTCTCTTAGTTAGCAGTGTACTCCTGTTTTTTTGTTGAAAAGACTGAAGCTGTTGGAATGGCAGTTTGCTCTAAATCTTACTGGTGGTTGGTCTGAAAGATGTAGAGTAACTGTTGGGCTGAAAAAGTCCCTTTTTAATAGAGTAAGCCTTCAGGGCAGAGCCATTTAGGCTTGCCTTGCTTTGAGGGATGGGTTGGACAGGGTGGTCTCCTGGGGTTCTTTCTTACATGAATTATTTTATGATTCTGTGGAGATTCTGGTGCTGAGGTCTGCCTCTGCTTTACTTCAGACTCTTGTCTATTGTACATTACACCTCTGTTCTCTGCCATAATTCTCATGTGAGGATTTTTGCCTTTGCTTCCGTCCCCTTGTGACCTTCTAGAAGTGAAGATTAGCTCTACCCCTTCAGTTATAGAGAGGAATAGTTCCTGTGACTTCAATTGACTGATAAACCCCCCCCTATACATCAGACTTAGGCAGCATTCAGTGATTTTGCAGAGATCAGAAGAGCATAATGATGTAACATGTGAGATTTTCTAACCTTCAGATTTTTATAGTCTCCTACTGGAGGAAGAAAACATGTTCTGACAGAACTTGTATTTTACTGCCTTTTGTCTTAGTTCACAACAAGTTTAAGTAAATGCTATGTTTCTTTGAGAGAGAGAATGACACAGATAGGTTCAAGGATCTAAATTTAGCCAAAAAGCTTGTTCTGTGTCTTGTTTCTTTTCAGCTGAGAACTAAAATTACAAAGGTCCTTATTAATGTAGTGAAAGGAGTAGCCTTTGAGGTTTTATTTGAAAAATTTCTAGCAAAATTTTCAGTTGTAGCTGATAAATCTAAAAAGCAGAGGTAATGAAGTATATGCAGGGGAAAATGAGATTTTTTTGTTTCTGAATATTAGCAAACTTCTCTGGTAGGAGTTGCACTGGATTGCGTTTGCTGACTGATTGCCTCTCTCTGGTTTCTCCATTGCAATTATTCCATAGTTTGTGCTTGACAGAAATATTTTCAACATGGAGTCTGCCTTTGGGAAGTTTCTGGTATGAACAGGAGCACACTTCTCTTTGGTTTACCTTTTAGTAACTGATCTGTGGCAATTGTGTGTTTGTCCTCTGAACTAAGACTGCGCTTTGAAGATGGCATAGGGTGCAGCTGTATTAAACTGGTTTTTTTGGTTTCTTTTCTTTTTTTTTTTTGCTGATAGGATGTTACTGCCTCCTGGTTTGCACATCTGATCGGAGAATTCAGTAACAGTTACTTTCCTATCTTTCAGGTATTGATAGCTGATGACTACTCTGATCCATTTGATGCCAAAAGTGAGTTGAACAGAATGGGAAAAGGGGAGAACACTGGCTACATGGAACCATATGAAGCCCAGAGAATAATGGCTGGTAAGAACTGACAATTGCACATGTGAGTTCTAGTTGCATGGAAATTCACATATTACAGCTGCTATGCAGCAGAAATGTCATAATTTGGAAAATCTTGGCATGGAAAAACCATGTTTCTGAAGTTGCTTAGGTAGGCAACAGTAAATGCCATGGAAGCTTTTTACTTGCCTGCATGTGCCTTGATACCTAAAAATACTGCTCTGGACCTCACTTTTAAATATAGATGTTTTGTACTGTCATGTGAGAAGATGAAAAATATATGAGCAGTGGGAGTTGGAGTGTGTATTGCTCAGCTTGGCAATGTCAAGGCTGTCATTTAGGTATGTAGTAGGGATGGCCAAAGCATATATAATGGCCAGACTTCGTGAACAAAGATCTGGGGAAGGTCTCTCCCCCCGTGGGTGTACCCTTCCCGCCTGCACAGTGGATTTTTTAGGTGAGGCACAGCTTGCGCAGAACTGGCCCCACCGTTTAAGTCCCAAGGTCCATTTGCCACGGCCGAGCGAGCTCGGACAGTGACAGTGAAATCCTCAGGACTGCCTACAGCACCTGGTACTAACCAGGGCTGGCCCTGCTGAGCATCCGAGATCTGACGGGATCGGACGGCAGGGAGGCATTTGACTGCCCAGGGGACAGTCCCTACTGAGACTCGAACTCGGGCCCTTGGGATTCAGAATCCAGAGTGCTAACCATTACGCCACGGGACCGCCCTGGCCAAAGCATAGCATTGTGTTATTTCAGTTAAAAACAGTTGATCACTTTGCTTATGGACTTTTTTTCCTCAATCAGATTCAGACTTCTTGGTCTTCATTCTCTTGGAGGATGGCTGTAAAGCTACACCTATGTACCTTCCATCTTTTCTTCCTCAATTCTCTGATGGTTTTTTACTGGCGGTCAAAATGAGACACTATAGGATGCCTGTGAGCCTTTAACTGCTATTCGTAATAGTTTTGGTTTTTTGCTGTCTTGCAGGGAGCTGGCTAATGGTAGTATTGTTGTAGGAGCTTGGACTGTTTGAACCCCTTATCCTGGTGTTATGCAACTGTATTTCCTATGTGTTTTCCTTATCTGCATCAATTTCCTGTGCAGTCTCTAAAATGTTCCAAGAGACGGGGCCATGCATTCTTAATTTATGATTTGACTCAGTCAGCACACATCTTTGTGCAGATCAGTTGTGCGTTTCTTGGATTTATACAGCAGGTCCTCTTTTTCTCACTATGGGGTGAAAGTCATTCTTGTGCCCAATTGAGTTGATTGTATGCTTTCCTTTTCTATTGGCAGCTCCTGTTTTGGGCCCTCAGGAAAGATTAATCAGTGGGGGAAGATGAGGCTGTTGGATGCAAAGATCCTTTTTTCATGCAAGTGTTCCTATTTTTCTTTTCTTAAATAGCATTTTTGAAGAGCAACGCAGGAAATTACATGGAAACTGTTGTTTGGAAGTTTTCAGTATCTTATAGAGGGGCTGGGAGCTTTTAGTTCTCATCTGTGTAAATCTGTTCATTCTAAGTTGAGTAATTTCTCAGAAAAACTAATTAGTCCAAATAACTTTTTACTGTGTGTTGAGCAAAACACAGAGATGTTTTGTGAGGAGTATTTGTAATTTTAACTGTGAAGTTTACGGTGTATTGATTGGTTTCTTCCTTTGTTTAGGACAGGAGTTTATTCTATCTCCTTTTGCAGATTAACCATAACAAATAATATGATTTAGTCAACAATACTGGATGGTTTACCTAAAGTAAGGAACAGTAGGTTTGTGAACCCTTGCAATTGCAAGACACTCTTTTGCCAAATTTTTATTTGGTGCTACTGGTAAGCTGTTAGATCTGCTCTGTATGTTATTATAAAGAACCTGAGGAGCTCTGAAAAGATGCTAAAGGCTCTTTTGAAAATGGGATTTAATTGTTTGTAATGATAGAGGAGGTGTTCTGAATAGCTGTTTGATTGAGCCAGGTGAAGATGATTGATATACCCATGAAGAAGTTCAGTGTTTTGAGATCCAGGTATTTATTTTCCAGTCATCTTGTCCTAATGCGTGTAGGAATAGACAAGGTCTTCCCATAAACCTCCATGAGGTCAGGTTATGTTGATTATATTCAAGCATATGGTTCTGTGTTTGGGGTTTTTTATTGTTCAGGTGTTGCCTTTGCCCTTTACTTGACAATTGAAAATCCAAAGGCATCTTGTTGGAGAGTTTTTAAAGGTTCAGTTTATATTTACCGAGTGAGTTCTGTCATGTATCTGCTGCTTCTAAAGAAGACCTTCTGACTGCAGTTTGATTGCCCTCACAATATTTACTCCTTTGTTTGTTATGTATATTTTTTAGTTTTGTTGTCTAATGAACAGAAGAACATGAGATGGCTGTCTGTTTAGCTTGACTAGTCTGATTAAGTCCTTCTGACGGTCTTTAATATGAGTTAATCCCAGAGAGAAGGAATTTGCATATTCCAGTGGAACACACTGTAGGAGAGAAAGGAAACGTTACTGGTGTGTCTTAGCTCTTGCACTCTGGAAACCAGGTGTAAGGCTAGTTCAAATGGGAGCCTAAAATTTTTGTGCATGCTACATGCTCCTTGAGTTAGTAAAGGATTAGGCAAAATGCAGATGTCCATATGAAATAGGACCCTGTGATTTCAATATGAGAAAGTAAGTTTACATTTGAATAGAAATGCATGATATCTGAGAGCTGTGTGGGGTTTCGGTTTTCATGTAATTTGTTCTGAGCTGATGTTTAATTTGAAAAAAATTGCAATCCTTAAAGTTAATTATTTTAATTAATTATTTAATGGTCTGTTTCCATTCTCTCAGTGGTTACAGTTGGGTTCAGTCAGGCTTGAAGTTTCTTCTGCTGATAGTGTCCTCCAAAAACACTGTCTTCCCACCTTTGTGGTTGTGATGATTACAAGAAAGCAACCTTTATGCCAAGGTCTGCAAAGACATTTTGAAGGAAGGCTTGACCTGAGGCTAAGATAGGAGCATGCTGATAATGGTGTCTGTTTATAAGAAGCTGTCATCTCCTGTCAGCCAAACACATCTGCTGGCTAGTAGTGATATTTGTAAGTGTCTGTCCTGTCTTCAGGAAGTCTGTGCCACAGATTCAGAGAAAACCCCTGGGAACACAGTTCCTGATGTGCTATGTGGTGTGTGTCTCAGCTTGGCTGGGCGTGCACCTAAAGCCGTAGGAGGAACAGCGTTGCATCTTTGCCTTACCCACAACCAGTTTGGAGATTTGATGTCCCAGTGTAACTACAAGGAAGTTCTCTGTGACGTTAATACCTGACATACTGTGTCCTGGACTATACATGGAGTGGTAGCATACATGCATGCGTGGTAGCAATAGAGATCCTAATTTCTAAGGTTCCTGATAAGTAGATGGACCTTATTTTTCCCCATAGTGTCAGTAGGTAGCTGCTGCAATAACATGTAGCCTGACACACAAACATGTTTGTGCTGCCTTACCTAGTCTGTAACCAAGTTTCATTGCTTGGATCAGGTGTAGGAACTACTTCATGCTTGAGAGAGAGTTCTCCAGGGAAGTTGTGACTGGAGATGCTACATTTGAACAGAAGTGAATGGTTGAGATACTGTCAGATCAGAATGGTGGTGTCCATATCATCCAGGCTGTTCTGTCATCCATTCTTCTCAACCAATGTTAGGGGAAGAGAAGTTAAGTTTCACCTGAGCGTTTGCTCTCATCAGCCTGCACTAGATGTCAAATACTGGAGGGGTGTCTGTTTTCTGGTTTTTTACCATCCCTTACCTGAAAGGAGGAAAGGTGCACTTAACTCATGGATGTTACTATGGCTATACTTGCTGCAGAAAATGCGTGCATTTTTTTCCCTTTAAAATCCCCTGAAAGTCACAAGGCCCTATTCTAGCCATACTCTTACGGGTATGCCTTTCCACTTTCCCCTGACAGCTGCACATGTTGACACAGCTTTTTCAGGCATCTCTGCCTTTCAGAAGGAATTAAGACAAGTCCTCAGACTACATGAAACATTTGCAATCAAACGCCATATCAAGGCTGTCTATACCACAGTCTTCTACATGCTGTATCAAAGAACTCCCCTTTGGAGGAGGACCAGTTTTGGATCATCACTCAGGTGGAGATACACTGTCAGCCAAGTTGTTGCACGAAGAACTGTATCATTTTAAGGTATAATGAAGAATACTGGCTACAAGAACGAGATATTAAACTACATCAATTCTTCTTGCTGCTTGGATTTGAAGAGAGGCTCTTGCTTCTAACTCACAATGTCTTGAGTGCAAGATGCCTAGCATGATATGTGCTATTACATAAAATTACTCGAATAACAGTAAAATTAAGGTCATTTCAAGTCTCAAAATAATTTGGAACCACATTATCAAAGAGGATTGGGTGAGGGGAGGTGCTGTTTGGTGAGAGGGGAAGTAAAAAGGTATTATCTGAGGGGTATACCTTCCTTGAGTAATATGTCTTGGCAAAATCGCATCTGTTTTTTTCCAGATCAGGAGCTGTGTTTTCTGTTCTCTTGAATGGTTAGGAAGAGAGAGTTAGGGCAGGCTAAATACTTGATTTAAGAGAATGGTTGGAAGTTGGTACATCCATGCCTTGATTTGTTAGAGGTCTAGAAATGCCTCAGGTCTGTGCCCTGGAAGTTCTAATGTACACCATGTTTTTCCTTTGCTTTTGTAGGTATGACCTAGGACTGTGCCAGGGACATCAGCCCCCTTAATGGGGTTCTGGCATCTGCTAGATGGTAGACAGGGAGAAAACCCTCTTCTTGTGTTTCAGAACTCTGCAGACCTAAATGAGTAGCATTTCTGAAAACAGGTACTTTCCCTGAGATGTAACATACCATGTGGTATTCCTCGTGAAGCAAGTGCTGCATTATGAACAGACTTCAGAATTCTGTCACAGCGTTATTGATAAAATATACACTGTACTTCTCTTCTGACCAGGGTCACTTTAGGGGCTACTCAGGGCATAAAAAAATCTTCTGTACAGCCAAAACAGGTGTTTGAGGAAGAAGGATTTCAATTTTGTTATTGATGTGTTTCTCACAAGAGGCTAGTCAGACAGTTGTCCTGGGAACTGGACATATTAGGTCTTGTATGTGGGTTGTGCTAACCCATGAGATGAAGGAAGTCTCAGTGTGCATGGAGTTAAGTCCCAAATCAGCACAGAAGCATGCTGCCAGTAACCCTTGAAGACTGGAAAATCACAGTAAGTCACAAAAGGGCTTCTGGCTGTAAATGGAAAGCTGAATTGAAGTTTCACAGACTGACTAGGTGAGCTTGTGTAAGTGCTCCAGGGCTGGATGGCTCGTATGTGAAAAGGATCTGTGTACTGGACCTGAAGAACTGGAAATTATTTCTAGGGATTCTCTAGACCATTTGGATCATGGTACAGAGATACCTGTTGTCTTGCCTGTGTTGTTTAATGTGTTCATCAACCTAGGTGATGATACATCTGCCCCATCAACAAAAGTAAGCATAAACTAAGGGAAATGTGTGATGGGGAAGGGCCTTAATAAATGTGAACATTCTGTCAAAAGGAGGATTTTTTAATTAAATGGGGATATTAGAGAGAGTTTCAAAAGAAAAATCACAACTTTGTTCACAGGGTCACAACATAAGTATCCTCTTCCTTTCTTCTTTTTCTATGTATTTATCATCCTGGCTTGATATGTATCATGCTGGCTGTGAAGCAGAACTGCAGTGAGCAAGTCTAACTAGATCACCCTTAGAGATTTTTTGCTTTGCCTCCCTGCCTGTGGGTGCAAAAAACTGAGGCTTTAGGTGCAGACAGTGCTGGAAATGTAAATGCTTTCCTGCACTTCACTGCTTCTTTCTAGGGAGTGAGGTAAGAGTCACAACAGAATCTCTTAATGCATGACAGGCAGCCTAACAAAAACAGTGCACCTGCCTTAACTGGGAGCTACCCATGGACATGCTGGGAGAAGTAGCTCAGTCCTCATGCAAGCCATCACAGAAATGCTGGGAGTATGGAGAAAACAGCATTCCCATGAACTGCGCCTACTTCAAAAGGTCTTGGGTGTCACTTTCCCTTTTAAGTAGAAAGGCTGGGTTTTTGTTCAGACATGTAACTTCATCTGAATAGTCACTACAGCACATCAGTGGTGAGTCAGATCTTGTAAAATTCTTTAGCAGGTGGCCTCTGGCATGTTGCTTGTTGGCACCGAGTTTACAGCTGCAAATAATATAAAAAGAGCAATGATAACTACTTTGATACATGCTTTGGCTAGGCTGCCTAGGTTATCACGTACAGCATGGGAAGTTTAGAAAGAATGTTTCTGTCCTATTGAAAGACATTGAGCCTAGCAAGCCAACCTGTGGTCTTTTAAGCGCTCTAGTGGCTCTGTTTAAGATTTGCTGTCTGCTGGTATCTGAACATGGCAAACAGCTGTAGCCAACGCAGAAGAGGCAGTGTATTTGACCAGTAAGCTCAATAGCTGGCATAGTTTTCAAAAAACTTCAAGCTCCTTCTCTTGTTCCTGCATTTATATGTTCAAATTCTAATTATCTTTGAGGGTCTAACATTAGGCTAGCCATGACTAGAAATGAGCCCAAAATGATCTATTGTCAATCCACCTCATATGCTGCTGTGGATTCCTCACCAGCACTGTATTTACGGTCTTATTGCCAGATGGTGTGAATATGACTACATGCTAGTCATTTTAACAGAACAAGTTTTAGGATATAGTTTTCCTTAAAAAGTTGAGGAAAAGTGCAAGGTAGCTCTTCATTCTTGAATTTTATTGTGTATGTGTTCTCAGCTCAACATCTGCAGTGCGGAGAGCCATTGGGTAAGATTTGAAGAAGTTCAGTAGCACACAGAAGTAAGCTTGTGACTGGTAACAAGATGTCCTTATTTACATGTTGGGAATTTCCTGTAGGGATGCACTGGAAATCTTGGGGAGCTCCTCCTAGAACTGACGAAGAAGGGGGTGTCTGAGGTGTTCTAAGCGTACCCATCATTTGGAATGTAGTGCTAGTGTTATTGTCACCTGCTGCTATCCTGTGGTGCAGAATTTCCTGCATAGGTCCCATTAGAACTGAGGACATACACTCTGAACAGCTGTGCTCCTTCTTTAGAGTATGCTAGATGTAATGTTAGTTAGAAGCCTCCTGGGCTTCAGCATCTATTTCAAGTTGTTTCTTACTTAATTAGAAATTTGGACAGAGATTTCATTCAGCAATGATTTAAAGGAAAGAAATCATCTAGGAAAAATTACAGAAGAAAACTTCCTTAGCGTTAAGTCTGATGTGCATGAATTGAGACATGTTTGAAATAGTGCTGAATCTGCTTCAACACAAGTCCTTACCCTCTCCGTAAGCAAAGCAAGAGATACCACATGTGCTATGAAACTATATTAGTTTAGAAGTATATCTATTGCCATAATGATCAGTACTTACCTTCGTGTCTTCGTGGAGCCCTTCATACCCCATCAATGACTATGAGAAGATATGGCCAGAATGTATAGAGCCTATTTTCTCATGTTGGGAGAGACTGTGCCATGTTGTGGTTGCTATAACTAGATGCATAACTGGGCTGGAAACCAGTGGTGCATAAAATAATTACCATTTCTCTGTTTAAATATGTCTCCTCCCCTAGAAAGATTTAAGGTGTTCTCTCTAATGTTTAATATTATATGTTTAATGTAATAGTGGTTTTGTTTATTTGGGTTTTTTTCCCCCTGTTTTAACACCCTCATCTTGCTTTTATGATTTTATGTAGCCTGGAAACGGACTAAATGTGAAACTTGAATCACAGGCCTGAATATAAATTGAGTTTTTCCCCATTTTTTGCCACTTCTTCTCATTAAGACAAAGCTTATGCCCAAAATAAAGGAAACAAGATGTTTAGAACTTTGCAAAGTAGGTCAGCATCGTAGTAGACTAGTTGAGAATGCATGTAGAAGTGATGTAACTTCATCTGTGCAGATTACTTGCTCACTATCTGATGAATCTGACCTACATTCTTCCACAAAAAGCAAAATGAAGGAATGGATGCTTTCCCAGTTGGGAAAGAGAAACCAATGAGCTCAAAATGCTGTTAATCTGTTGTCTGCAGTCTGGAAGACTCATGTTGATAAAGAAGCAGTAGTTTCAATTAACTTTGATTAAGACCATTATTTTGACAAAACCTATCTGCTTCCCTAATACAAGCAACCTCTGTAATGTATGAAAGTACTTATTTCTTGGTGTTTACATGTGGTTTGAATGCAGCATTGTCTTTGGCATAGGGGGTTATTTTTCAGTTTCTTAATATGCTGCTTTGATTCCGTGTCTGTTTTCACTTGCCAGTTACCACAGGTCTTCCCTCTACCCCCTCAGATAAGTTTCCAGTTTTTGGGCTGCTTTTCTTAAGAACAGGGGTCCATTTAATATTGGACAGGAATTGCCTGCTCCTTTGAGGCAGCAGTTTGAGAAGCTCTCATGTCTGTGTGGTCTGGGAGGATCTGTCATTTTAGACCTCCAGCAGCTGTCTCTTGAGAAATACGAAAAAGAAAACTGTGACCCTAGAGTGAGAAGAATTCAGTAGTATGAATTCAGTGGAAGATTGGTATTCTGCT
>JAWWEU010000091.1:26386440-26405189 GCA_035583155.1 Acropternis orthonyx
CTGGTCATCTAGCAGCATAGAAAAGATGAATTTCCTTTTCTGCAAAGGATTCTTTTAGGTAGAACATGCCTGTGCATGAAGGCATGTGGCAGCTAAGGGTTCTTCTCCTGTAAAGATTTGTGTGAGTTGTGTAAACCCTTTAACTGGATGAAGTAAATTAAAAATGAAACTGTTTTGCATTTTCCCTTGAAGTTCTGCAGACTGTGATTGCTTCTGATTTAATCAGTGTCCCATCTGTCTTTCCATGGTTAGAAAGGGTTACATAAACAGAAACAAGACGTTCGTTGAATACAATGGGAAAAAACCTATGAGGACAGTCAAATTGTGGAGAAAGTTGCCTAGTGAGATTGTGTAATCTGCATCTTTGAAATCTTTCAAGGCTGGACTGAGGAATCAGAACCTGAGTAACCTTATCAGACCTCATAGCTAAACCCTGCTTTGAGTAGGATATTGAAAAAGATGACTTCCTGAGATGTTATTTAACCTAGCTTATCCTATGATCCTGCAACTAATCTGCAAAAGTGAGAAATGGCTGTGAGAATGGTGGTATCCCAGACTAGCTTGCTGGAATTAATGTTTTTTTAGTCTCAGCTTTGCCACCATGACAGTAGGCTCCCAGTACTGGTCTTTTTAAACTTTATCACTGGAAAGACCAGGCAGGTGACTGTGAAGCATAAGGAAGCAGCCTGCTGAAATGTAGCTTGAACAGGGGCTCATCTATAAATACCCCAGTTTTCTGGAGGCAACACTAGCTGGGCGGTATGCCTGCTGAAAGTATGGTGTTGCAGCAAGGAGTATGATACCTGACAGCTGTTCACTATCACTTCTTGGGAGGAAGGAGCAGAGGATAAACAGATGGGCCTGCAGACTAGACCGGGCCTGTATATGCATTTCTCGACTCTGTTGGCAGGAATTTTGGGTCCTTTCCAGGGGGAAGTGTAGGTGACCGATACCATTGTGTCTGCTATGGCAAAAGAAGGGAGCATGGTATACTCACTTTTGGGTCTGACTGGGAGGAGTGTTATTTTGTTGGAAAGGGGGACATCAGACGAACATGTTGCTAGCTTATCCTTTCAGCCCTCCATCTTCTCAAACTGGTCCTAATTCTGTTGTCTTCTGCAACATAGCTCAAGAGGAGAATGGAGAAGATTTGTTGTATGAAGAGTCAGTAGTGTTAGAGGTGTGGACTGTTGCTGATGAACCTTGGAGAGACGTGTTAAATGTAATTGCAACAGTGATACTAAAACTATAAAATGAGATTGGCACTTGAGAAAAAAGTGAGACAAAAGTCCCTTGTTGCGTTTGTATGCATCTTCAAAATTATGCTTTGTTTTCCTCTTCTCTTTCCCCTTACATTTCTCAGAGAGGTTCTTAGCCAAAGGAAATGTGAAAATGCTTAAGAGCAGCATTTTAATAAGCATTTTAATGGGAATAGATATTGCTACCCTAACCTGGATTTATTTTTTTTAAAGACAACTTGTGAATGTGACGTGTTGTAAGTCAGAAGGAATTTCTATCCTTTCCCCAGTTAACTGTGTTTGTCAATGGTCCTGCGGGGATCCTTTTTTTTGTCCCTAAACTAGTGAGGGTTTTTTTTTTTTCTCAGAAGTACTTTCACAATCATTCTTTTATATTATATTCTCTCTTACTCTGGTCACTTTTGGTTTTTTATCTGCACTGTAGAGAAGATGTAATTAAGCTCAAACAAGCTGGTACAGGAAGTGTTAGTTAAGCATATGGTAAAAGTAAACAGTAGTTTTTGGAAGCAACAAGATACCTTTTCAGCTGTCCTGTTTTGTCATCTTTTTTGTGCTAAACTTGATGGTAAATGAACAAAATTTGTTCCTGGTGGTTTTGCATCCAGACTCTGAAAGTCCCTGGTGGCAAAATATGAGCGAAACCTTCAGTAAATGGAGTCTGTTTCTGACATCACCTGAAATGTAGTAGCTACAGTTGCTCCTGCATCTTTTCCGGTTTTGTAACCCAAACCAGATGAGTGTTTTCTTATCCCTAAAAGTAAATGATAGTTGAAGATTCAGCCAGTTCTGTGTTTACTTTTGCCACAGAGACTGAACATCTTGCCACATCAATTTACCAACATCTTATTGTGGCTTCACAGCAGTATCATAGGATGAACTTAAAACTTTGGTGGGAAGTGGTGAGAAACACAGCTTTAGTGCTCTGTGCATTTTATGTAGGCTGGCAACAACAGCTTCTCTCCTCTGGTTTCTGGCTATGAAGAACTCTGCTTGACAATGCTCTTTTGGAGGAGCTCAAATATCTATACAAACTTAGCTGTTCATTACCATTCCAACTGCTAAATTTGTTAGAGGCTGTTGTCTGCAGGAGCAGACTGCTCTTCTGGCTGGGATCAGGTAAGCCTTGTCTGGTTTTTGTGCGTGTTGGTGTGCTGATGTGTGCATTTATTTCTGTTGTTCCTACTCAGTTAAAGACCTAGGAAGCCTGCAGTGTGTTTCTGTTTGCTGATGGACTGTGTTGTGCTACTGTGGCTGAATTTCTTGAGTAATAACAATATGTGCAAAAAGGAGACAGAAATATTCAGTCTTCATCTGAACTTGTTCCTTGTTCTGCCTTGCTTGGTTTCATGTGTTGATTGCTTAGAGTGGGAGAGTTCGCATAACATTTTGCTTTTATGGAAGCAGGATGTGGGCAAGCAAAACTGATGCTGTTGCAGGTCAGACTGCAACTAAGAACAACTCAGGTAAACCTGGGGTAAATGAGACTTGTCTGAAGGGACTCTGGGCGTGCTTTCTCTTCTGAAGTTACTTTCTATGGAGTGGGTAATTAGAAAATCTGCATAATGACACAGTGGATTTTGTGGTTCTTGTGCTGTTCTAGGTCATGTCTCTTGTTTGGCCTGTCAAACAGTCAAACTTGCATGGGGTGGGCTGCAAGGCAGAAAAGCATGATAGCATAGCTGAACCCTCGTGAGCTTTTCCTACAGCAGCAACTGTAATGGTTGTAATGCAGCCTGAAATAGTCGAGAAGGTGTCTCTGCTGCTGCCCCAATTAAAATAGAAAGGGAAGTGGGAGAAAAGTTTTTTAAAAAGGTGATGTCCTTCAGATATACCCTTGATACTGTACGTAAAGCTGAGTAAAGCAATTATTATTGCCCTTTACTGTGGCTGTGAGATGTGCCATCACTGAGAAAACTTGGCATTGTGGTAGTATGTCAAAAGACAGTCTCTCTTAACCATATATTAAAGGATCTTTTTGTATTTCTTCTTTAAAAACAGATAACAAAATACCCAGCAAAACCCACAACTTTCCACAATTGTGTCCTTGGGTGTGGTTTTGTGCATTGAAAATATTTGTATGCACACTGGTTAGTGGTCTAGAGATGCATACTGGAAAATAAGAGTGTAACTGGAAAAATTACCAGAAAGTATTGACTCACTTGTATGCATCAAGAGCATGACTGCAATGAATTTTTATAATGTGATGTTTTCTGACATGACCTAAGTGGATAAAATATCAAATACTGCTCTCCAGAATTTGTGTTACTTCTACTGAAGGAAGGGAAGAAAGTATTGATTTGTGGTGTATGACTCTTGTTTGCTGACTGAAAGGGTCTATTTGTAATGATCCTGTGCTGAATGCTAACCAGATTTATTTGCTGGTGTTATGTATCTGTTTAAGTACAAATGCTCTTGAGTGATGATGTGTCCAAGGGGAAAAAACAACACTGTGTAACTAACTTACTACTCTGCAAGTGGGTTTTCAGTTAAGAATTGGCATCTATTCAGAGTTTGCCCGAGTAGATAATAACTACTGCAAATCTGCAAACAGGTGCAAGGTACTGAATATTAGCAGCTGCACAGCTCAATGTACAGTATTTGGAATTCTATACACAAGCTTCTCCTTCCATCAACTTAGCTGACTCAATGAGTAAAGAGATTATAGGCCAAAGGGAATGATTTGAAACTTTTTCTCAATAATTTCAATGCTTATATCTCTGTCACTTGTTCTGTGCTGACAGATATTTTTCGTGCATGCAAGGCGTTGGATTGTGATGAGTAAAATCTACAGCTGGCACATAAGAGATGCTGAGCAGCAGCTATCTTGGTCTAATCATGTGAAGACTGTAGATCATCTTTTATGTTCTACATTAATGATCCTTGCTGTATGCATGTGCAGGACTGTGCTGAACTTCGAGTTTACATTGAAGTTTAACATCTGGAGTTAATCTGAAGGCTTCTATATCCAAGATGTGGTGATTCATCTTCATTAGGTACTTAGGTGCTGATGAGAGTTCCTAGATTGTGCCAGTAACTCAGCCTCAGTGACAGAAGTGAAAGATTGCAACTAGGACAACTAGGACAACACTTCCCTTGGGGAAAGCATGTAAAATTGGGCAATATTGCAAATGATCACAATGGTTGTTCCTTGCAGAGAACAGGAAAAAACCTGGATGGTTTCATATGCAGATGCCATGTGGCTTTTAAGTCCTGTCAAGGGAGGAAACAGTGGTGATATTGGTTGCTATTTCTGGAATCCTGGTCAGGGAAAAAGAAGGGAAAGACCTCTTGTAAATGAGTCAGGTACCGCTTCCAATGCTTTGATTTCTGTTTTCTTAACATTTTTCTTTTTAAAGAAAAAATCACTAACAAAGATAAAATAATGGGCATTAGTAATCAGGGAAGTTTCAGGCTGTTTAGAAATGGCTGTTGGGGTTTTTTTCTTTGTTTTTGATTGACTAGTTGGTTTTTGTTTTTAAAATCATAATGACACAATCATTCAGAGGCGGAATGTTTCATTAAAAACAATATACAGTTCACATTTCTGTATTCCTTTAAACTATGTAGCCACCATGTCTGTGGAATATGTCTAGGAGATTTTAAGCAGCAGTTCTTCTCTCAGCCTTGTACTCTCTGTGGGGAATGCTAGCAGGTGCCTAAAAGAAGATAAAAACACATCTCATCTGATTTTGTTAAATCAGATATGGTGGCTACATGAGTCTGTTGCCTCACTCTGTCATACAAGTTGTACCTGTACGCAACTTCTTCCCCACTATACATATATATATATATATATATATATCATAGGGCATTGTAAGGAGGTAGTCTGGAGAGAGCCCTCTATCCACTTACCCTTCCTCTCTGCCCTCTCCCCATCCCTAGTAAGGCTGTGTTCAAAGTCAGTTACATGCAGAAAAGATAACTCCCCTCTGCATAATTGTCATTGAATTTAAGCCTCCAGCTATCAGAAAATAGTTGCATATTTTGTCTTGATCCTATAAACTCACTTTCGCTCACATCAAGTAATTCCTTACAATATCATCCTGAATGTGTAAATATATATAAACATTTATACTCATTAAAAAATCATTTTGATCAGTGCTTGTGTCATTTGATTCTTTTGAGAAAGCTTTCAGCAAGCAAAGACTTTCATAGGCAGACATGATTAAAAAAGATGTCTTTCTTCTGTGCAAGCATTGAATGGCATTTACATTATAAATTGGCTCTTCTTCCACTCCTTTCCCCTTTGTACGTGATTGCTGTGAAGGTGAGATACTGTGTTCCTGAGGAGAGCGGGCAAGGCCATTGGGAGCATCAGCAGCAGTAATGAGTCACAAGACTGATCTAACTTTAGGAAACAGGCATGTTTTCTACAAGCTTCTCTGTCCTTACGTGGGAGAGTTTTAACCTGTTTAAAATAGGCAAGATTTTGGTGCTAAAATAACTTTCAAGGAGAATTGACTCTGTGCTAATCTTAAAACAAACCTTTTGGAACACTGTAGTTTGTGTCATGGACTGATGAGAACCTTTGTACTAACTGGTGTACATGAAAATACCAGTACTGCATTCTGTTTCCCAGAGGGCTTCCATTCCCTCTTACCACAAGATCTTTTACACAGTTTAAAAGCTTCAGATTATGGAAGGAGGATCTCAAACTTTTGTTGAGCTGAGGTCTCTATTTTGAGTTGTTGCCACTTGAATTGCTCCATTTAGGCTATGGAACAACAATCCTAGAATCCCAAAGGTCAATGATCCTGATCAGAAAGTTCAAGAAAACCTATGAGCAAAGCATGGATCTGGCAATAGCATTATGATGCAAGTGGTTTGTAGCAGCATCTGGAGTTGGCTCTTGGCCAGGCAGCAATAAATTTACAGTCTTGTGAAGATTTTTTTTTAATTCTCTTTCCTGTCATCTAAATAAAAAGGGCATCCCAAATCCTCTTCCGTGTCTTAATGAGAAATGTCTATGGAATAAGTAGGTAAGCAGCCTCGAAGCACCTCCAAAGAGGCACAGTCTGCAAAAACTAAGAATTTTAAGTTGGCAGTTAGAGTGTTTAAACACTGCTTATTTAATTAGAAAATTAGGTGTTGAGGGGGAAAGCTTTTTAGAATAAACTGCTTCCAGAGGACTGAAGAAATGTAATTTTTTATCTCTTTGCTGTGCCCTAAGAGAAGTACATCTTCAGGGACAATTTTCATGTCCTTTAGAAGCAGTACTGCTGTTGTTCCAGGCCACCAGGATTTAGGTTTCTTTTTCCATGTGTTTTGTTTTTTTAATCAGCCTCCTTCCACTACACCAACTCCTACCCCTCCTCTTTCCCTCCTCTCCCATAAATGTGTGCTTCCTGTCTTCTTGGGCAGGGTATGGTTGCTTGTTTGTTTTAATTCAGTACATACCTTCTCTGGAAAATATTAATGGGTTTTTGTTTCTGATTTATTGATACTTATCATAAATGGACTTCTTCCTGCCTGCCCCTGCTCTGACTAGCCTAATAACTTTTCTTTATCGGGATTGTTGGAATGTAAATTTGCTTTGAATGCTTCTTCCTGGGGTAATGAGTCATACGTGGACTTCAGTAGTACTTACGGCATGATGCAGGCCATTAGAAGGCATTGCTTTTCACATCAAGAGGTTGTGCCAAGCCCTCACATCAAGGCAGGGGAACGAATATCTGTTGTTCATTCCTGGAAAGTGGCTCACTTCTGAGTCACTTGTCTTCTGTTCAGAAGAAAAGATGAGGGAAGATCTTCTCATATGCAGCTTTTCCTGCAGCAAAGTCTGGAATCATGACCATTGGGTGGCAGTTGCTGCAGTCTCAAAGCAAAACAGTCCTCCTTGCCACTGGAATATTATTGGTGTTCCCTGGTGTCCATGCAGTTGGAGGCATCCAGCTGGATCTGGAAGCAGAGTAGAAGGCAGTTTGATTTCTGATGGCCAGAGGTGAAATTTGAGCTTCTCCGGTGAATAGCCTTTGCACTAATACAATGAGAATTCTGTAAAATGAGTCCTAAAATATTTCCAGATCATCTTTCCAAGATGGATGTGAAAAGAAACATTAATGGTAAGTCTTGGATCAAGTAAGCAGTTAGCTAAGTATTTTGACTTGTTTATGTGGAAGTGGATTCAAATGGAAGCAAATGTTCTTGTGTCAGGATAATCTTTGCATTAGTAGCTGTCTTATGCCTCTGGCCAACTGGCAAGTTACTGGTTGATGTGCTGCCTACCCATACACCTGGAGCAAACAACTCACTGTCTTTTAATGTGATTAATTGCCAGTTCAGTGGTTTTCCATTGGAAGCCTCAAGAGCAGAACACATGAAAAGTAGAAGCTTGTTCAGTTTCAGAAAAGCCTGTTTCTTAACAGCAAGAACTCCTGTAGATGTGACTTGGTTTTCTGTGATCAGATCTGGCTCTGATGTGACCTTCACCTGCTGTAGATTTCTGGGATGTCAGGGTAGTGTTGGAAGCGGATGCGTCAGATATTCACCAGTACCTCGCAGTGTGAACCTGAGCATTTTTAAGTTTCTTTCTGTTCCCACTGATAACTTCTGGTTTTCAATGATGTGTCAGAATACAAGGAACACAAGTGGCTGTTGTTAAGAACAGGCCTTGTTCTTGAGTTAAGTTTTCAGGTACTTTTTAATATGGTGTTCTTGTTTTCCCAGACTTATCCATAGAAAGCCAGTGTGCTTATAGCAAGTCCCCCAAATGCTTTGGAGATTGCCATTCAGGGGCTTTTGAATATAAAATGTTGAAATCACATTCCAAAAGTCTTGCACTGGCTATCCTAGTTGAAGACAGGTTAGCCTGTTCTCTCATGCAAGAAGTGGACTTTATCAGGGTAATGTTGTTTGCTTGCTTGCTTTAATTAAATATCTGTATCCTTCTGATGATACATGTGTCTGTGTGCCTTGAAATTTGTGTGAATTCCGGCTAAAGTTGCTTCAATGCTAAGATCTTTGTCACTGAAATTATCTGGTAGATTTGAGTGATCCAAATGTACTCAGTGAGAATAGCATCACAGTGGTATTGGCTGAAGGTTGGTTATATTTTTGTGTGTAATTTACAGCAGGTTGTGCTTTTTATTTGGTTAGTGGGAAACTAAATCCAGGATTGAAGCTATTTTAATGCTGACTTCTGGGAAGAGAACAGAAGAGAAGCAATCATCTGGAGAAGACGTGAGGACAGAAACTCTTAAAGCTTACAGTGTGTCAGCTGTGCTCTGTACAGTCTTATTCCAGCATCATGTTTACAGGTTAATGTGTGTTGCATGAATGAAAAATTTGCTGGGCTTCCTTCAAATAGATGTGTATCTGAACAAAGTTAAGTGCATGCAAAAGCCACCTTGAAAAATCATTGTACTTACATTGAAGGGTTTCTATCAACAGCCACTTGTTGGGGTTAGTAGCATTTCCAAGAATTTTGTCCCGTACTTTAAGAAATGGAGTGAATTCAGCATTATGGCCAAGTTAAACTCTATAGTTGGCTGTGTATTGTTGAATGGAGATGGGTGCAACTAAGTGTGCTCTGTAAAATCCCATCAGTAGAATCTGTCCTGAGTACTGTTCTTAGGCTTGTCAGGTACAGAGGGTGTGATAGCCCTCGTACTTTGATTAAAAGACCATTTCAGTGCTAGATTTTCAAAAGTTCACGGTACTGTTTCCAGCATGTTACCTTCATTGTCAATTTGTCTCTTTAGGATAGGGCTGTTGGCTAAGAGAAAGCAGCTGAGGAGCTGGTAGGACTGTAATTTTAAATCCTGTGCCAGTCTTAAAAGCTTTAGCTGAGATGGAGATGGGTCTGGCTTATCTTATTTGCACCTGATATGTGTGGGTCAGTACACTTTGAAATCTGACATACTGGTAAGTCAAAACAGCTTTATTGTGCTGCTATTGATTAATCTATATGTTAATGTGACTGTATCCAATTAGGATATAGATGTCTCTGTTTACAGTGGGGCATGCATAAATTACTGTTTGCTTTCAGAGTGATAAAGAAGCACACATGTCTCTGTTACCACCAATGCTGTGACTTGCTGCATATAAAATGTTTTAAACAAATTTTAAACAAAATGTTTAAAAGAAAAAAACTATTCTGTGTTTCCCAACAGAATAGTAGAGTCGGTTGAAAAAAACCCCAGAGAATTAATATAACTTAGTGCTTTTGTCTCCTGCGGGTTAAGACTCTTTCTGCATATTGAATGTAGGCAAACACAATGTGCTCCTACTGTGATGCAAGAACCTGCCTTTGATTCCCAGACTGCCCAACAGAATCTAGCTCGTAGCTTTCACCAGACAGAGAAACAAAAATTCTTGCAAGTGCTTAACTTCGGGGAATCTTCCTGTGTCTGACATTCCTTACACAATTGTGGCAGGAGGATTCCTGCATTTTGCTTGTCTCATGTTTCATCAAGAGTGATGTTGTGGACTAGCTGTAGAATGGTGATTCAGTTCATTTCTGCCTGGTGACAGAGATATGCTTGATTTGGGAAAATGAGCTTTTATGTTATCAGAACTTTCTTTTAAGGGTACAGCTACATTGTGTGACATCTTGTTACTTCGTGGTTTAGTTTGAGATGAAGGAAGTATCTATTGGCACCTGACCATTACAGAATAATATGGTTGTTCTGTTGTCTGTCCCATCCTTTTGGAAGGCAAGCTGTAGAAGCTCATGTACTGGGTGTTGTAATGTGTTCAATGTTTCATTTTGTTGGCTTTCATAGCTGTTCTGTTTTCTTGATGACATATCCCCTAATTCTCTCCAAACTCTCCTCAGGAATACTGTGCACCTATGAGTAATGCTGTTGAATTATTTAGGGCTATTAAGACAGTGTGGCTGCTGGAAAGGTTACCATGAGGTTACTTGCTTATCCTGTGGAGCGCTGTCTGTTCTGTATGTGTCAGAGTTGTTCACTGAATGGGAAAAAGAATGTCAAGTTGAGTCTTGTGTCTCATAATCTTGTCTCAGTTTCTGTACCTTACTGATCAAGTTTTTGGTTTTACTCAAGAGTCCAAACTTCTGGAGCCTGATTCTGTTATAATTTCTAATCTGCAAGAATAAGATTTTTTTGTGGGAGTCTTACAGCATACTAGCAAAGTTTCAGTTGTTAGCTATTAACTTAATGCACATAATTCTATAAAAATGCACTTTATCAGCAGTAAGAATTCAAATTATACAATTTATAAAAGTGAAAAGTACTTCTAAAAGTTGAATTAATACACTTTTGGACTTTCTAGTCATTCCAGTGACTATTTTAACCCTTAGATCTGTAATTATTACAGATTGAAAACCATGAGAAATGCTTCATCATGAATGTTCTGTTGTCTTCTACTACCTGAATCTTAAATATCAAGTTTGCACTGAGAAATCAGTGTGTATAATTGAAATACTGCTTATGGTACAGATTCAGCTGTGCTGTTACTTATTGAAAGGAACTTTTTATGACTTAACTTTTAGTGAAATTACTTTTATTTACAAATACTCTTCAAGATGAACTTTCAAGCGTATTTATAGAAAGTTTTGTAAAAGAGAATACATGTAAAGTGCACAAAAGTGTATGTGTATAAATACATATATTTTTATACATGCATCGGTTCTTCCATTTCACTCTCTCTAGGTTTTAGTTTTTCCGGGAAAAACTTTTCTACTTTAGGATCAAATATTTCTAATTTTTCTAATTGTCATCCTGGAACACGAATCACCTTCTGTTTCCCAGTAAGTTTTTCTGTCCGGTCTGATGTTTTTGTCCTCTGGGTAAAAGAAAAATGCTAATCACGAGGTCCTGTATTGAAATGTACTCACACACAAGGAGCCAGTATCATAACAGGGTTTGGCATATGTGTTTGTGTTTGGCACATATAATTGATTCGGTAGGATCATGGCTTCTGTTCCACAGAAATGCACATTTCTTGGTGTACGAGTAACTGGCTTCATAGTACTGAAAGACAAACAGATGCATACCACATTCCTGACTTTAGAAGAAAAAAAGTTTATCTTTCTGATCCAGGAATATTCAAGAGAGTATCAGCTGTGAATTCTTTCTAATACAGTTTTTTCTCAAAGCAGCATTTTTTCTTGATCAAAATTCTTTTCAAAAGATAGCTGAAATACAAGGATTGTGATTTAACTGAAGAGGTTTAAAGCACTTTTTTCAAATAAGCTGCCCTCTAAGATGGCATTTTGTATGTTTTGCTTGTATTGAAAGTGGGTAATGTGGCTGTTCATAACTAGAAACTAACAGGACCTATCTTGCTTGTATTTGCAACATCAGGTTTGGTGTATATTTCTTCAGGTTTACTGTATTTGTAACGTATAAACTAAATATTATTTTCCCAAGAAATTGCACTGTCATTTTGCAGATTTTCACAGTACTTTGAAGTGGTTTGGAGAAATTACTTGGTTATAATGCTCTGCTAATAAATGAATTGATGAGCGACTTTTGTTACAGTAATGGAGAGAACTGCTCTAAATCTTTTCTTCATTTGTAGGTTAAAAAGTTCTCACCCTGAGTTTGGGGGTTTTTTTAGTAGCTTTGCAATTTGCTACCATTATTGACATGTTTACTTTGTCCTTGCAGTGGTCAATGTAATCACAGAACATCTGAGGCTGGAAGAGACCTCTTAATATCATCTTCTAAAAGACCCTGATCAAGCAGGGTCGGCTAGAGTAGGTTGCCCACAACTGTGTCCAGTCATATATTGAGTAATTCAATAGGTAGAGACTTCACAGTTTCTCCAGGCAACCTATTTCAATGTTTGACCATTATCACAATAAAAACATGTTTTCTTCTGTTCAAATGGAATTGCATGTATTTTGTGCCTATCTTGTGCCTATTGCATCTTGTCCTGTCACTGAGCACTGCCAATAAAAGTCTGTCTCCACTAAATGTCCCCGCTAAAACTTGTTTTCTCCTGGCTAACAAGTCTTAGCTCTCTCTGCCTCTCCTTGTATGAAAAGTGTCCTAGTCTGATTACTGAGCTTCATGGCCTCTGGCTGAAACTCCTACAGTATTCCTATGTCTTTCATGTGCTGAGAACATGAGAAACACACCCAGCAGTCCAAAAGCGACCTCACCAGTGTTGAGTAGAGCAGAAGAATCACATCCCTTGCTTTGCTTTAAAATCCCTCATGCACCTTGGGTTAGCATTGTCCCGCTTTATCATGAAGGTACATTGCTGGCTCATGTTCAGTTTGCTGTCATACAGGACCCCAAGGTCCTTCTCTGCTGAGCAGCTTTCCAGCTTGTTAGCCTGCAGTTTTCCAGCATCTCCAGGTCCCTTTGAATGTTCACACACCCATCTGGCCTATCACCCACTCCACCCAGTTTTGTATCAGTGGATGCTGTGATTGTGGCTTTGCATAGCCAAGGCTCTGCAAACCCCAAAGAATGGAGACCTCTCCCATGACCTACCTGGTGACCTGTTTTAGGGCTGCACTACACACCAGGGCAAGAGGTTCCCTCAACATAGCACTTGTATCTCTTGAGCTACATCTTACATCTGGTTTCTCTTTATTGTATCTCTGACTTTGCCTGAGAAGGGTTTGGTTCTCACTGCTTTTCAGGCAGCTGAGAGCTACTTTAATGTGAGCTAAGCACTAGTACCAGTGCTTTTGCTTTTAGTATCTTTAGTCCTAGTTCATTTTTTGCTGATACTCTGTAGGTATCAATGCAGACAATTATTTTTTTATCAGCATGTATAATTATACTGTAATACTTATTTTTTATGATCTTTATATCTGCAAATTGCATTTCAGAATGATCTCTTCTTGAAGAGGTAACTATACAAAAATTACATTGTTCTTGGGAATTTATGTACGGTTTCTTCTACGTGTGCTTTATGCGGACTGATAGAGTTTGTGTACTTCCTGCAGTCTGGCTCTGCACAAGCTGGGAGATGTTGGTGAAAGCATGAGACTGTGCTGTGGTTGTTAGCTAGAGCAAACTTTTGCTTCCAGCCAGTTACCAGTGCAGAGGCAGAATTTACAAGTCTTGTACAAGCTTGTCATCTCTATAATTATGTGGCTATTAAGAAATGGGTGGAAGTTGAATGCTCTAAAATTATAGGCTATAATGATAAGACATGGTTAGTAGTGATTCTGATGCAATTTTCCTTCTTGCCAACAGAGTTTCAACAGCAGGAAGGCTTGAAGTCCCATCAAAAAAACATGCAGCTCTATGACACACCCTATGAACCAGAAGGCAGTGGTGTGGAATCTGATTCTGAAAGTGTGGTGAGTCACCATTTACGAGACAGCAAATTGCCACAAGATGACGACAGGCCTGCAGATGAGTATGATCAGCCGTGGGAGTGGAACAAAGTCACCATCCCAGCTTTGGCAGGTAGGATTCCTAGATCCCAACCTCAAAATTCTCTCTCACATTTGTAACATATGTACTTGCCATTGAGAGAAATCAAGTACTTACGCTCTTTTAATATGTACGTGTGTGTGTGTGTGCGCATGTGTGAAGAAATGTCTGAAAAGCAAGTGTGGGTATTCTCAAATCTTTACCTGCTGCAGAAATACTGAACTTGGCACTTTTTGTTTGGTGCTTCAACAGGTCTGTTGTCAACCATCTTAGTGCTTGGTTCATGTGCGAAAACTTTTGATCCTCTCACTCCTTGTCCCTACCCCCATTTTAATGGATGTGATGTAAATAGTATTTATTGTTGAGTGGCTCTAAGACAAGGAAATTGCCTTGCAAGATCCTGAAGTTGTGAAGCAATTCTCAAAGGGAGTGTGACGATAGTGCAGGGGATGAGGAGGGAAGAGATTGGGCTCTGAGGGAGCATGGAAGAAGCCTGAGAGCAAGTCAGTAGTCAGTGTGTGTTTCTCCTGGGTAAATCCTGCTTGACAAACCTGTTTGCTTTCAGTGTTAAAACTACTAGATTTGTTAATTGAAAGAGAGCAGTAGGTGTCATCTCTGCTGACTTTAGCTTTGAGTATGGTGTACTATGGCATCAACTATGTTTGGAATATTGTAGCCTACATGGTAGAATTAGCAGATTTGTGAAAACCTATTAGGGTCATTGACCTCAAAGGGTAGTGCTTAGTGATTCATACTCCTCCTGGAGTCTGGTTACAAGTGTGATTCCTCAGAGGATATGTTCTGGAACCCTTTCTGTTTAGCATACTTATCAGTAACCCAGAGGAGAAAGAGAGGAAATGCCCTTATCAAGTTTATTATAATAGCCAAGGGAGGGGAGGGTGTGATTGTGCAAAGCTGCCGTTCAAAGGGACTGCACACGCTGGAGAAATGGACTTGACAACAAGCTTACAAAATCCAGCCAGAGCAAACCCAAAGACTTGCATCTGCAACAGACTAACCCCCTGTAATGATATGGACCTAGAACTGGCTGATTTGCTGGGTTACAGCTTTGCTAAAAGACACTTAAGGAGTCCTGGAGGCAAGTGGGTTAAATGTGGCTAGCAATGCTCCTCACCAGTTATGAAGGCTAGAAGCATCCTGGCTTGTGTAAACAAGAGCAAGCCAGTAGGATCAAGCAAAGTGACTGTTTGTCTTTACTTCACGTTTCTTGGAAAATGTGTAATGCTGTGTCCAGTATTCTGATACAAGAAGGATGTTGATAAATGTTATTGTTGGCAGAGAGCCACCAAAATGACAAGAAACAGCAGCACATGAAAGCATATGTGAGGAGATGCAGAGAGAACTGGGCTTGTTTGGTGTTGAGAAGAGAAACCTTTGGGTGGGACATAATGGGAACTTTCCAATGCCTATGAGGAGATCCTCAAGAAGATGGAGCCGGTTCTTCACAAATGAGCAGAGGTGTGATGGGAAGATGAGACATAAGATGAATCAGGAGAATTTCTGACTCAATACAGGAAATTTTTTTTCCCTGCAAGAACAGTTAAGCATCGGAACCAATTCTCCAAGGAGCTCTTGCAATCACCATCTTCAGATTTTTTTGTACTACGTGAAGCAATGATTGGTTAAACAACCTGATCTGATCACATAGCAGACTCTGCTCCTGAATTATCTATGATTTTGCAATTCTGTGTGCCAAGATATTGCTGCACTATAGAAATAGGAAGTGACTTCCCTCCATAGCTATACAGGGCTGGTGTTCTGTAAACAGAGCCAGTTGTGACAGTATCCTTCGTGGATGTTTCTGACCTGATTCCCTAATAGGTGGGTGGACATAGTTGGCAGAAATATGTTTTGCTTCTAGCACAACAGGGTAGAGTGGTGGCCACCTGTTGTGGGAGTAATTATGTCTCTCTGCTTCATTTCTTCTTAACGTTTTTAGGTTGTGTTTGATGTGTTTGTTTCCAAGCCAAGCTAATGTCTGCATTATCCATCCTGTGAAATGTGAGTGGGAAAAGGAGACACATAGATGAACCTGAACAAACTGCTTAAAAAGAAACCTCTTGCTCAACATCCCCTTTCCTCTTGTTGGGCTTTTGTGGAACAGAAGAGGACAAAGAAAACTGATTTATGCTTCCTAGCAACATGGTCTGCTCTGGCATGTGAGCTGCTGATAATCTTGTGGAGTTACAGGCTTGGTAACTTTTTCATTAGGTATATGCTAATAGAAATTTTTAACCTGGTTCTAATCCGACATCCAATTTTGCTGGATGCTGTGCAAGTAAAGTAGTCTTTTTCTCTTAAAGAGCATGAACTCCAGTACAATAGTCTAACCTGCTCTTGGGGCTTGCAGTTCTGCTCCTGAGGTCTGCCTGGTGGAAACAGGCTTTGGTTCAGGCTTGCCTGAGCTGACTCATCCCATTTGCTGGACCACTTCAAACGCTTGCAAGACTTGTGCTGGGAGATTTCCTGGGTGTAATTTGGGATATCTCTTGTTTATTGACACAGGCTAATCAACAGAGACAGGTATCTCTATGTTTCTAGTACCACGATGGCCGTCATGCAGATGTTGAATACGAGTCTGGCATGTGTGTAAAGCCTTCTGCTCTGGGTTCAGGCTATGGCATTCAGTAGATGTTTCTGTGCCTTTCCATGTGTCCCTATGAGGGCTGTCTTTGCCTAGAGGATATATGCAGCTGAAGTGGATTTCTCTGAAAAGCACAATGTTGGTCTAAGTGGTATTATAAATTATGGTAGTCCCACTTTACAGGCTCACAACTACCATCCCCTAACCACTTAGTGTTGTAGAGGTCCTGAAGGGAGCCTCTGCTAAAACTTTTCTATTTTGAGAAGTTCTTCTGAATGGAACAACAGATATTTGTGATGTGAAGTGCAGAGACAGATTTGTGCAGCAAATGTTTTTGATTTGTCAGGTGATAGACCTCAGAAACAAACCAATGTGGCAAGCAACACCAGAATTATCATGAAGTTAATTACTGATTCAAGTCTTTTAAGGAAGACATTTGTCTCTCTGCCATGATTTCAAGATTTATTGTTGAAGCATAGCTAAAACCTGTTTATCACCAACCTTTTGAGATGTGCCAGAATGAAACTGTGTGCAAGCTATGAGATCTGCTCAGGCTGAGGGGAGTATGTCTGTGCTGTGACTCCTAAGCATGAGGCTGGTGGCACGCTGACACTGTGGATGGAGCAACCCATGTGCAGCCCAGGGACTTTTGCAGAGCTAAAAGATGTGTCTCTGTGTAGCAGAGCTGGAATGCAGCATTTTGACTGTCTGAAGCTTGAGTTCTTTCGCAAAAAAAAATGAATTTTGCTTTGCTGGAAGCTGTACAGCTGAAGCTAAGTTCTGTTTTTGATGGCTCTTTTGGGAAGTGGGCAGGTCTTGCTAGAACGCCTGCCGAGCTGGGCAAACTGGTTTGCCCAGAAGAGTTGAGGCTGGCAAAGTAAGAGGAACAAAGTAGCTTTCAACTACACAAGTCTGGTTGGAAAAGGAGATAACGAAGAGCAGGGAGACCTCATTGGCTAGGTAGAAAATAATACTGGCATTGGAGAGCCAATTCAGGAATGTGAGGCTGACACTGGCTTCCACTGGAGTTTCTGAAAAATCTGGCCTTTTCAGACTGTCATGAGGGGAATAGCAAACTTTTGGGTAAACAAAATGCCATGTGAAGTCTATATAGCCCCTCTGCTTCAAAAATATATGGGCCTCTGCTATGAAGAGGGACATTTGGTAGTAGTTTCCAGCACTGATTGTGAACTCCTTGAAGGAGAATCTATAAATACCAGGCTTAGTCTCCTCTGCTGGCTACTAAAGCTGTTGTACAGAAAGGCGATGCTGAGGATCCCAAGGGACTTGAAGCAAGGGAGTTCTGGTGTGCCAGCACCGCGGGGGTATGGCACCAGTTACAGGGCAGTGAAGAGAGTGAGGAGGTGCCAGGTATGCAGGTATTCTGTAACTGAAATGGCTGCGATAAACAGAATTACTCCAGCAATGAAAAACCTTACACTTCACCTGCATGGAATTGAGCCTCTGAACCTTCATTGTATGTACAACAGCTTCTAAGAGGGTATTTATAGCAGCCAAAAGTCAGACCTGATAACATTGTATTACACTTGTCAATTTAATCTGCCTGGTTATGCCTTCAAGAATGCTTCTTCCTGACAAATTAATTCACACACACACAAAAACCCCCAAAACCCCCAAACAAAAAAAAGAAATCCCCAACAACAACAAAAACAAACAAACAAACAAAAAAACCACAAACCAAAAAAGGCAGGAGTCCAGAGACATGTCTGAGCTTTTCAAACAGGGGGAAAAAAAACCATTCAAAACCATCTGAAATTTAACTTTTTACTATTTTTGGAGAATAGATCCTACTTCTAACCATGATGTTAGTGACTTTTTACAAAGGCAGATAAAGATAGAACTGGCGGAATGGTTTCAAACTAGAAGAGGAGATTTAGATTAGCAGTTAGGAAGAAATTCTTTACTGTGAGAGTGGTGAGGCACTGGAACAGGTTGCCCAGAGAAGTTGTTGATGCCTCATCCCTGGAAGTGTTCAAGGAGGCCAGGTTGGATGGGGTTCTGAACAACCCAGTCTAATGGGTGGAATCACTGCCTGTGGTGACATCCTCCTGCCATTCTGGAGGTTGGGACTAGATAATCTTTAATGTCACATCCAATCCAAGCCATTCTGTGATTCTACGTTGTAAAGATATTGCTGTTTACAGTCAGAACTGAGTTTCATGTTTGTTTTGTGAGTTGAATTTTTTAGTGTCTGAAAGATGTTCCTTGGTCAGAAGCTGGCATTAAATTCACTGGTTTTCAGAGAGTCCCTTGATTACAGGTGTTTTTCTTATAGTTGAAATAATAGTACTGTTCATACATGTCACGGGCAAAGTATGCACATGCAGTGTTTCTTCTTGTTATGCTAATTGACCTCATTGCTGGGTAATGAAAGCTAATCAGAGTTTATATTTTAAGAAAAAAATCAGCATATTACTGCCATGCATACTTCAAAATTGAATTGATTTGAATACATTTTCCCAATTTCTGCAATAATTTGTGCCTGCTTTCTGTGAGTAAAGGGGGAATTTGGAAGTGTCCTAAGTCCCATGACAAAAGCGTGTATATGTGTGTATA
>JAWWEU010000091.1:26420566-26434960 GCA_035583155.1 Acropternis orthonyx
CCTCTGGATCAATTCCAGGATGAGAGAGAGCCTTGCACTTGGAACCAGGCAGTATAGGTGCTGAAAACAAAAGTACCTACGACTGCCTGTGATGTGGACTGCCCATGGCTGTATCCAGCTAGCAGTCATTCTGTCAGTCTGGCCACTGTCTTGGTACATCAACCAGCAACTACTTGCATTTTGTTCTCCTGCATTCCCCTACATCATAAGGGGAGCTTGTTACAGTGCTGCTTCCCTGTGCACAAGCATGAACTAACACTCTGCTTTCCTTGCAGGAGCAGTCAAGGTTTTATGCATATGAAACTGATGAAAACCAAAGAGAAATACATCCTGGGTCAGAACAGCCCTCCCTTTGACAGTGTTCCTGAAGTCATCCACTACTACACCACAAAAAAGCTGCCTATCAAAGGAGCAGAACACTTGTCCTTGCTCTATCCTGTGGCTGTGCGGACACTCTAATAACCTAGTCTCACCCCTTCCTGTGGATGGGAGGTGAGAGGTAAGCTGGGTTGCACAGAATTCATTGCCAGAATTCAGAGCTTGAGTCTATGATGGAGAGTGGCAGCCTTTGGTCTTGTGAATGTGGGCTCTCTGCAGAGTTATATATGGCACTGTATATATGATACTCTTGTGCTGAAGCATGCCTCTAGAACTGTGTTGCTACATAAGAGAAAGAAAGCTTATTTTAGTGCAAGGAGAGGAGATAGCCTTCCCAGATCTTCTATGTGAATGAAAGTGCTTCCCAACAGAAGTTGTTCCTTCATGTTTTGAGAAAAACCAACAAGTTCTTCTCAGCAGTAAAAAACCAACTTCTATTCTCTTGCTACCCTGAGAAACTTCTCCATGAGAAAGAGTAACCTAACTGAGGAATTCTAGCATGTTCTTGATAGACCTGAGAAGGACCTGCTTAGCAGATGGGTCTCTGGCTCTGGTCAGTTAGCTTGATGGGTTTTGGATTTCTTTAATGCAGGTTCTTGGGGTAGTCAACACACACAAAAAAAGTAAAGTAATTTTGTGAGAGTGAATCATGGTCAATTACTTATGAATAGGGGATGTAATTGAACAGTAGTTTGTTATATATTTTTATCCTTTTTGGTACAATAATCTCTTAATGTTTACTGTCCTCATTTGCAAGTTTCATTCATAGGTACAGGCAGCTACTGTTTGGGGCAGTTACACCATATTGTTTTAAGTAGTTAGGATAAGTCAATTTGATATGTGGGTTAGTATTTATGCATGAGGGTGGTCAAAGTCTTTTATAAAGCTTTAGTAGGGAAAACCTTTGCTTGCTCATTCATCTGGATCAAACAGCTGTCCTACTGTGATACAGCAGGCTAACACTTGTGTGTCACACTGCCTGTGCACAAGATGGCTTTTGTCACTGTGAGAACTGTTGATATGTAGCAGAGCAGAATTTGTTTTTCTGGTCTACCAATGTATTCTTAAAACACAGCCCCTTTGACACGTACCTTCTGACCAGTGTTCTTTTTCAGCATGAGCAGAAGCCTCCTGCTGTATTTCAGTCACTGTCAACCAGAAGTACTGTAAAAGCTGCTCTGTATCTTAGTCCTTCCAGCTCATTGCCCATCCACTTGAGACATATTTTCTACATGTTCTGTGTACTCATTCAATGAGATAAGTGAAAAATTACAATTGTGCACAAGTTGGAACTGGGGAATTAGTAGCCTTGTAGTCCTCATGTTGTGCCATCTCTCACATATGTCTAGAATGTTGTGCATTAACCCATCAGCTGTTATAGTAGCAAACTGGTTATATGCAGGTTATGTATTTTACAGACTGCAATAGGACTGTGAAATTGTGTGCTACTTAATTCAGCTTTCTTAGCTACTACTATTTTTTATGTATGCTTAGAAAGAAGTGCAAATCTGAAAATTGTAATGAAAAAACCACTTACTGCCTGTAAAAGTAGTGCTTTTACTTATCAGTACTTATCAGTAAGTGCTCTACTTATCAGTAGAGATCTGATAAGAATCTCAAGGATGACCCATGTAATGTCACCAGTGCTAAATGTTGTTTCCCTTTAAGCCTGCCTTATTCTTCATGTAACATCCAATGCAGATTGAACAGAAGTGGATCACACATATGTGAGGAGCCCAGTGTCATTCTGTGCAGCAACAGTAGTGGATCAAACTGTCCCTGTCTCACCCAGAATGTGAAGCTGCATTGGAATGAGTTTTCTGGTTTTCTGAGAGAAGGGTGGCACAACGGAGAACAAAGAGACAACAGTCCTCTCCAAGTGAAACCAAACACCTCCTTTTTCTGTACTCACTTACATGCATTTTTTATTTCCCTAAAGTCTTTGCAGAACTCTTTATTGTCTTAACATCACCCAATTGACAAGAGCATACAGGCACTTTTAAGTTAGGATATTATCTCACCAGAGTAGGAGTTTATGAAGGTGGCAGAGCTCACACAGATTAGGAATCAGGTGGCATCTGCTCTGAGTTTTTGCCTTTGTGGGCTCTAAGCAACACTCTTATGCCCTTTGGGACAGAAACATGTCATATTTCTTCTTTTGCATGTTGAGTCTGGCATTGTTTCTGTTCCATGATCTGTTTTTATTCTTCTTTAAAGGGAAAAAGAGTACGCCCCTACTCTGTCTAACAGCTATTGTAAGTAGAAACCAACAGCATTGTTAACCAAGGCCTTGCCTGGCTTCCTTAAGCACTTTGTCTTTAATTCATGGGGATAACTATTGTACCAGACCTTTCATATCAGGGGTCTGATCAAAAGTCAAATGAAGCCAGCAGGTGCCATTTTATTGCTGTCTGCAGATTTTGGGTTGGGATCCATTGCTTCAAATCAGGTGAATATGCATCATACAAATGTATATACAGCTTATTACAGCTTCAAGGATCAGATCAAGGTTCTTGGTTCAGCTAGAGAAAATCATCTCAGAAATTATTGGTTGTCCCTGGGAAGGTTTTTTTATTATTTTTCTAAAAGACTTTTAGAAAGTACTCAGTAATTGCAGAATAAATAAAACCAGGATTTTGTTTGCACTGTAATGTTGTCTTTGTTTATTTAAGTGATTGTATGATATTTTTCCAGTGAAGGAATATTCTTCCCAGATTTTTTTAATGTACAGTGAAAATGCAGTGTGGTAACAGTGTGTAGTATTGCATATAGGTGGAAGATCTTGTAGTGATCATGCCTATATGGCACATTAAAAGTTTATTTTAAAAAAATATTATAAATCTCTCCCTTTTCTTCCTCTGATTGTCATTGTGTACTCAGATTGTCATGAACAGCTAATAATTGAAGCGGCCTTTCAGAACAACTTGTGTTTATGTGTCTTACTTCTGGTGGGAAAGTAATCATTAGGTTATAATCTGCTTTGGAATCTGGAAAATCGTATGTTGCAGTTCTGCCCTAATTCTCTTGACAATATACACCTTTACAAGGGCTGACATGAGTGCATGTGTGAATGACATTGCTGGTGGTGTCCAAGGAATGTAGTTATTGCTGCTCACAGCACAACACTGGTGAGTCACTTTTTGCAAACTTTATAAGAGGTGTTAATTAGGCTTCTATTTTGATGAGTATTTCACAGCATGATGAAAGCTGTGAACATCTGTATGATGAGTAGGAGAGCTTTAGTGGCCAAGATTACCTTTCATAGCTCTTTCCATAATTGGAAAAACAGTTCAGGTTTATGGAAGTACAGATATCACCATGGTTTCTCTAGCTGATAATAGATTATTCTCTGACTCTGAATGTAAGTCTTTAGGGGCAGGATATAAAGTGCAGGGCTGTCTCATGTGCAAAGATACAAACCACACATTTTCAGCTTCTCAAAGAACATGGCCTGAACATATGCTCCGAGGAAAAGTTGGAGAATGACAGACTTACGTGCTGCTTCTCAACATCCCAATAAGGTTCAGGCTTTGCACTTCATTGTGGTGGTGCAGTTCAAGCTAGCAACACAAGCACTGTGTGGCAATGTTGGCAGGGTCTGCAAATGCCACCTTTTATCCAGACTCTGATTCCATTTTAACTCTGGTACATGCTAAGCTATGCTCTGGTGCTGTAAGTTATTCATGATGTCCTTAGGTTGTGTCTAAGGTGGTGCCTGAGCAGAACAAGCAAGGTCTTAACACTTGTTTAAATAAATGAATCAAAAAAATCTCACCTAACACACTGCTTGCACTATCTCTCTGCAGAGGGGGGAAAACAAAACAGAAATGAAACAGACCTCTGCACTCCTGGTCTGACCAAGAGGCAAAGGAAATTGAAAGTGGGAAGTCAACTGTTTTTCATACATTCTTTCTTTTTTTAGTGATCTGCAGTGATCCCACATAAAGCACTGCAACTTGCTTCCTTTTATCACTTACTGCTGGAGTCCTCAGTAAGAAGGGAAGAAGAAAGGAAGCAAGGAAGTCAATTGAAGCAGCTGAACAAAGCTGTTGATCTAAAATAAAGCAAATAGAAGTTCTACAGAAAAAGGATGTTCATAGATTGCAAGGGATGACCATGTACAGTCCCATCTTCTGCAGCATTGATTTCCTGTATCAGGCCTTGACCTTACACTGAGAACCATGTATGCACACTTCAGAGTTGTTGTGGTGACTTCAGTGCTCTGTACCTTGTATTTAGTTCAGTGACAAGATTAATCCAAACACTGCCTGTGTTTTCAGGCTCCCTGGACTGCATTTATTGCTGCTGACAGTTCCAAGACACAAGCTTGGTGAAGCTTGTTGGCAAGTTGACTGTATTAACCTACTCCCCAGGTCTGCCTCCCAAGAAACAATGGTTCTAGCCATGGTAGAAACATCTACAGGATGACTGGAAACCTACTTAGTTGCAAAAGCCATGGGGATGACTGAAACATGATGATTACATGGAATTAATCTACAGGAAGAGTTACAGGATTATTTATAGAATAAGGGCTAACTTGTGAAATTTAGCTATGAAAGAATAGAGAAGAATAAGGGCACCATTTAAGAGTAAACAACTTGTTAACTGCTATGAAAGTTGCAAAAAGGTGTCATGGGAAAAATCTGGAGAAAGGGCAGACTATCAATGCCAGTGAGATAGACCCAAGTGTGAGACACAGATAATTTGGGTAAGTCTATCAGGAATCAGGTATTCTCTATCAGTCTCTAACTCGCCTAGGGTCTCTCAAGAGAGACATAGAAGAGACCTACAAGAGATAGCCTAGAGAAAGAGATTATGAGGAGAGACTAGAAAAACCTGCAGAGAATTCAGAGACCCAGAAGAGACCTCCAGCAAAACCCTGGAGTGGAAAGGGGGAGATTACAGGAATGCCTTGGGAGAAGCAGAGGGGACCCTACATCCTTACAGACTACACACAGGGCTGGAACTGCTACACTGACCCTCCTGACTTCCCTCAGACTGTGCGGTCTCCCACACAGAACAAGGAAGTTATGTCAGGAACCACTATACTGGCCAAACCAACTTCTCTTATGAACCAGCCTGTGAAACAGGAAGGTCATGTTACTCATTGTTGGCATCACACATACCCATGTCTAGTGTTTTCACATCTGACTCCATTTAGGCTCTGCACTTTCAGTTTGGTCTTTAACTGGAAAAACTAGCCCTGTGGTCCCTGTTCCTTATTAATTATTTTCAAATGCAAAGTTATGTGACATAATTGTATTAAATCATAAGAAAAGGAGTACGGTTAGTAACTTCATATGGCCAGGATGGACCATGTTTTCAACATGAGTATTATCAGCTCCATGAAAGCGAGGGCCAGATAAACAATGTCTTTGATTTTTGTTGTTCATTCATAACCTCCTTTCAGCACAAATGTAGTAGATGTTCTCTGAAATCATCTTATTAATTATATCCACTAATTATATCCATTAATTGAGGTGCTAACCTGTAAGACCTGGTCATCTGTCTGTTATGTCCATACATAGAGAATATTCTTATTTCCATATAGCCATAGAATCATTTAGCTTGGAAATGACTCTTAAGGTCATTGAGTCCAACTATTTAACCCAACACTGCCAAATCCACTATTAAACCATGCTCTTAAGTGCCACAGCGTTTAAATATCCCCAGAAACAGTGACTGAATCACTTCCCTGAGCAGCCTGGTCTATGATTGACAACCGTTTCAGTAAAGAATTTTTTCCTAATATGCTGTCTAAACCACCCCTTGTGCAACTTGAGGCTATTTCCTCTCTTTTTTTATGTAGGAGAAGAGGCCAATCCCCCCCTCACCAAAGCCTCCTTTCAGTTAGTTGCAGAGAGGGAGTTTCTTCCTGACCCTCCTCCTCAACGGTAAGCAACCCCAGCTCTCTTAGCCACTCATCATCAGACTTGTGCTCCAGTCCCTTCACTGGCTTTGTTGCCCTGCTCTGGACCTGCTCCAGCACCTCAATGTCCTTCATGAACTGAGGGACCCAGAACTGGACACAGAACTTGAGATGTGGCCTCACCAGTGCCAAGTACAGAGGACCAATCCCTGCTCTGGTCCTGCTGTCCATACTATTGCTCATAGAAGTCAGGATGCCATTGGCCCTCTTGGCAACCTGGGAACACTGCTGGCTCGTGTTCAGTCTCCTGTCAATCAGCACCCTCAGGTCCTTTTCTGCTGGGCAGCTTCCCAGCCACTCGACCTCCAGCCTGTCATGCTGCAGGGGGTTGTTGTGACCCAAGGGTAGGATCCAGCACTTGGCCTTATTGAACATCGTACCATCAGCCTCAATCCAGCCTGTCCAGGTGCCTTTACAGAACCTTCCTACGCTCCAGCAGATGGACACTCCCTCCAAACCTGGTGTTGTTTGCAAGCTGACTGAGGGTGAACTTAATCCCCTCATTCAGATCATCAAGGTACTAAAGCAGAACTGGCACCAAAACTGATCACTGGGGAAAAGCGCTTGTGGCTGACTGCCACCCAGAGGTACCTCCATTCACCACCACTCTGGGTCAAGCCATCCAGCCAGTTCATTACTCAGTGAAGAGTGCACCCATCCAAGCCATGGACAGCCAGTATCTCCAGGAAAATGCTGTGGGAGATTGTGTCAAAGACAGTCATAGCTTTTCCCTTGTCCACTAAGTGGGTCAGGCTGTCATAGAAGGAGATCCCATTAGTAAAGTAGCATGTGCCTTTACTAAACTCATGCTGGCTGGGCCTAATCCCCTGGTTGTCTTGTGCATGCTGTGTGATTGCACTCAAGGTGATCTGCCCCATTACCTTCCCCAGAGTGACAGGCCTATAGTGCCCCTTCCAGCCCTTGTAGGTGGGCATACATTAGCTAACTTCTAGTCAACTGGGACCTCCACAGTTAGCCAAGAGTGATGGTAAACGATTGGAAATGCCTCAGTGAGCCCTTCCACTTGCTCCCTCCGTGTCTTTGAGTGGATCCCATTTGGCCCCATAGACTTGAATGTGTCTAAATGGTATGCAGGTTTCTAACTCTTTTCCCTTGGATTATAAGGGCATCATTCTGTTCCCCATCTATGTCCTCCAGCTCAACAGTTGTATTGATAGAAACATTTTGCCTTTTACTGCAGTAGCCAAATTAAATTCTAGTTGGGCTTTTGGCCAGTTTTATTTTCTCCGTATAAACTCACACCATCCTTGTAGTCTTCCTGAGTGGACTGCCACTTCTTTCAAAGGTCATAAACTGTTTTCTCCCCCTGAGTTACAACCAAAACCTCTCTGTTCAGACTGGTTTTCTTTCTTTCACCCTCTGCCCTGCACATTGTCTTTTGACACACAGGGACAGTGCTCCTACACCTTTCAGACGTTTTTGTTGAAAAGATATCCAGCCTGCCTAGATTCCTTTTCCCTTCAAGATAGCACAGAATTACAGAGTCATTTAGACTGGAAAAGACCTCTGAGATCACTGAGTCCAACCTTTGACTGATCACAACCTTGTCAACTAGACTATGGCACCAAGTGCCATGTCTAATCACTTCTTAAACACCTGCAGGGATGGTGACTCCAGTACCTGCCTGGGCAGTCCATTCAGATGTTTAGCAGCCATTTCCATGAAGAAATACCTCCTGACGTCCAACACAAATCTCCCCTGGCACAGCTTGAGGGTATGTCCTTTCATCCTGTCAGTGGTTGCCTGGGAGAACAGTCCCATCCCTTACTTGTCTTTTATGCCATCACCATGTGGCTGCCTGAATTATTCTGATTTCAAGGTGCTGAGTATAACCTGAATTAAAGGGTTTGAGTTGCAGAGTCCAGGATCTGCTCTGTCACTTAAGAGGAGCTGTTGTGAAGAAAGCTGAGAGCATGCCCCTCTTTCACTTGGAAGCTGCTTTTTAGGTGGGACTTTACTGCTGGCCCTTACCTGTGCTACGTATCACAAGTTTGTAGTGGTTACACCTGTGTACCTCATAGCCTTGTACCTCCTTGATTCTGACCCTAATCCTGACCCATTGCCTTGGTTTCCAGGCTTAACCTCAGGGCCTGCTGTGTCACTACACACCTGCTGTTTTGCCATAAACAAACAAACAAACAGACAGACAAACAGAACAAAAAACCAACTAACCAAACAAAAGCAAAAATCCCACCATCGACCTACCAAGAAACCCCCCAACCCCCCAAGAATGCTGCATCCTGTTTCAGCCGTCTGTTGGCTCTCTGTAGAGGTCATGAGAAAATGATGGGGTTGGAGCTTGACAGCAAGGACATCCTTCCTTGGGAGACACTAAAGTTTTACTGGTTATTCTCATAGCAGAGCTACCTTTTTGCCAGGTGCTGCTGCTCACCACACCTCTAGTTATTTTCTGTGTGTCACATAAAGCATGTCCCTAAGTGTGTCCACCAGACTGGGCACGGTGACTTCCACTTACGTCTGCACTGTAAAGCATGTTGCTGTTGCCCACTAGTGTGCTCAACACCAAAGCCAAAAATATTCCCTGAGAAGTTGTGGGTGAGGTAAAAAACTCTCAGCTGTCACTGGGGACAGGGAAATTCCCTGACAGACAGGGAAATTATAAGAACAAGGGCTGGGCCCCATCCCAGCAGTGCTGTCTTCTTGATCCCACCAGATCAAGGAGCAGTGGATAGAATTATTCCTGCTCTGTGTTCTGCTGGAAAAGTGACATGCCAATGTGCAGGGGAACCACTTCCACAGGAGAAGGGCAGAGCCCATTTGCAGACTCTGTCAGCCTTAATGCAGATTCTGTCAGCTGTCTGCCTCAAGGGGCTTTGGGATCTGGTGCTTAGGCATTCTCAGAAACAGCTGCATAGCTAAGAAGCATCTACTGAAAGCCTCTGTTCTCCTGGGTAACAGTGTGACAGGTGAGCACTGACATCTAGGTTTGAGTGCTTTTTTGTCTCCTGTCCTAGGCAGAGGCTCTAGTTCTACCTCAGCAGGGCAGGTGATTGGAATCATTCTTACCTGGGTTCTGGGCTTCCCTGATTTGCACTGGGACTTCTTTGGTAGAGATAATTTGAGTTTCATATTTTGGACATTCTTTCTACCACCTATGTGGGAAGAGTGTGAGCTCAAAGACCTCCAACTATAGCTATGAAAAAAAAGCTATGAAAAACTGAGCTGTGACAGCTTATGAGATGGGAGTATCCTTGAGCTCACAGCTAGGCACATCCCTTTCTGGAAGCATAAATTGTGTCACAGCTCTGGAACAATCTTTCATGCCAGTGTTGTCTCCATTCTCTAGGTGAGAGACTTGCATTTGGCCAAGTCCTAAGGAAGAGAAATGTTGACATGTGGAGCTGTGTCTGCATTGCTAAGCTCCAGGAGACCATTATGGGACAGGTAGTCTTTTTGGGGCCTACCCCCTTGGAGCACAGAGGTTACAAACAAAAAGCAGAGGTTGCTGAGGTAAGACTACTGTGTTTCAATACATGGGAATTTTACAGAGATGTATGAGAAGGGGACATGAGGAAGGGCAAAAGAGGATCAAAACTCTTCAACCAAGCAATATTTTTGATAGAAAAACAAAACCTATCCTACAGTTGGAAAAGGCAAAGCTGAATATTTGGGGGGGGGGGGGGGGAGGGCGGGAAATTACTGTTAAAAAAAAAAAAAAGAACGAAAAAAGAAAAGAAGAATCTTTTGAACTGCAATGGTGAATTCTGAAAAAGAAGAGAGAGTCTGCTTTCCAAAATACAATTAGGATCTTCACAGGAGTTAGTGTAGGATGGATGGAATGTCCTCTGAGCCCCAAAGAGGGATGGACCAAGTTCTTTCTGTGGAGAGTCAGAATCTTGGCCTTTGTGAGTGGGATCTAGCTGCTTAGGAGGTGTCTGAGAAGGAACACTGTGCTCCCACAATAGGGAGCTGCAGCACCAGAGACCAGCAGTGGGAAAGAGAGTTGCCCATGAGCCAAGGGGACATAGTAGGTAGCCAAACCACCACTTGGAGTTGCTGAACTCCTCCTCTCTTCCTGAGCTTGACGGTGCTTGAACTGCCACAGAACTCCTATCAGCATTCCCCCTGCAGATTATGGCAGCCTGGAAGTTTTCAGGAGGAAGAACTATCTTAGGTCAGACACCTTATGACAAGCAGAGTCCTGTTCTTCCAAAGGCCTCATCAGGTGGCAGTAGCCCCCTTCCCATAAATGAAAACACAGCTCTAGAGGCAGAAGAAACTTATGTTTGAGTACCAGAAAGAAGACTCCCCCTTGGCTGAGCTGAGAGACAAACACCCACTTCTATGGCTATTCTCAGGGCAGGTGGAAAGACTTTGTCCTGAACAGCAACAGCTGAGCTTTCTCTGGGTGGCAATATGCAGAGCTGTTTTATCTCCTGCCATCTGTGGTTCTCAGGGTAGGCTGAAATGGGACACTTCATCTTCTGCGAAGGCAGCAAAGAATTACAATGATGAAAATTGGTTTTGTTAGTTGGTTGGGTTTTGTTTGTTTGCTTGTTTATTTAAAGAGAGCTTACCTGTGCAACTATATTGTGTCAGTGCTGTCTGTACATGGAAGCTGTTTCAGATCAAATTTCAAATGCAGAAGAAACCATTCAGCAGATGGGAGGCTCAACAGAAAATTATTCATCTTGAAACTTGAACTTTGTTTCTTCTGTGTCTGTTGAGTTCCTGTTGAATTGTGATTGTCGTTTTACATTTCATTGCATCAGCTTCAATTTCTTCTGATTCAACTCTGTGCAAATGAGAGTGGCATCATACCAGTAGTTATTTTAAAAATGTGATCTTGAGCTAAAATCATGCAAATCAGGGACAACTGCTTTTTGCATGGTTTCTTCTGAATTTGTTTTTGTTTGTTTGTTTATTTGTATGATTGATTGATTGATTGACACTGTGTCCAGAATACATAGTACTGAAGGTGTTATTAGAAAACTGGAAAGCACAGAACAACCAACACAGCATCCATCACCATCTTGGCTGCAGGTCAGAGCCTTTCCTCGCAGCATTGGACATGCTGCAAACTGGTCCATAGAGTTCTTAGACACAGTTCTAATTACTTTCACTTTCTCAAGATTCTGCAAAACCCAAAGCCTTCCTGAAGACACGCCCTGTGGCCTTTTTCCAGGATTACCAAGGCTGCAGAACTGCTGAGGTTCTCACACGTTCATCCGCTGGCTGTCCGCATGTGCATTCTTCCTTCAGTTTTTGTGTCTCCCATTTACAGCTGTGGCCACCTGGTGGTGGCTGGAGAAGAAGGCTGGTTCACGTGCAAAACAAAATTTTCCTGCTTTTAAAGAAACAACACATTAACCAAGCCCAGAGCAATGAAAGTAGGGACTGTTGCGAGGTCTTAGGGTTTTTTTTCATGTTAGCTAAATATTATCTTAGTGTTCATCATATTGTGATTTTTCTTCATATCAAATTTTCTTTTTACTGAATCCTAGCATTATCGTTATTTCAATGACACCAACAAGGAAAATTCAAGACATGTTTGGCCTGCTTGTGCCTCATTTCAGTTTTCACATTTGTTCCTCCAGCTGCATTTCTTCTCTCCTTACTTCATCTCAATAACCTGTTCCTCTTCCTTTTTCCCCACCAACTTGAAAAGCTGAAATCTAACTGACAAATATTTTGATTTCAGTTTTGGAAAATAATAATAATAATAATAATAAAAAAATAGAATATTTTGATGCAAGATGAAAATACTGTTTGGCCTGTTGTGGCCACTCCCAGCACATTTGATGGTGATGCAGCCAGTCAGACAGTGCTGTCCCCAGGATTCGGAAGGTGTGGCTGTGTGCTGCCTCTGCCCAGAACTGCTGTCTCCAGCCTCTATGGGCCAGGACACTGTTGGGCTGCAGGGGAAGGGGCTGGAGAGAACCCAGTCCTTCCCAGCCTTGTGAGGACTGAACGCCCCCAGTCTGGCCCGAGGTGGTGCTTCGTTCCATATAGAGGCAGAAGATAAGGAAACTCCTCCAGAAGTGGAGTCCCTCCCACAGACAGGCAATGATCCTTCTTTCCCTAGGCTCACATCCCCCACAGCACTAAATCCTCATGCTTCCTGCCCCTGTGTCTCTATGGAGCACAGCTGGGGGCTGTGTAGAGACACCCCTGCTGTTGGGAGTGCAGGAAGAGGGAAGGGAGATTTTTCCCCCAGCCCCAATCTGGGTCTCTTGGGCTGATATGCCGAGGGTAATCACCTCACACTCTCTTTTTCCCGGGAACACAGCTCCCTCATGAGGCAGACTTCAGCAGGGCCATTGAAGGCTCCGGGTTCAGGTGAGTAGTGAGCCAGACTACCTGCAGCCCCAAGGAAGCAGACGTAAGTAATCCTCAGCACGGGTGCAACTGGAAGAATCTTGTAAGAGGCGAGGCCGGGGAGAGAAGCACTAGACTCTGCTGTTTTCTAGGAAGCTCAGGTGCCCTACTGCTCACTAGCCCTGCTCTGCTCTAATTGCCAGCCCCAACTATTTTTTTTCAACACTAAAAGAATCCAGCCTTGGTTTCTTCACCAAACTAGAGACTCTGCTACTTAATGCCTTAGAAATCACATCACAGATTCCCTGCCATAAACCCTGCTGCCCACCTAGTGCTGCTTTGTTACCCCAGGTGATGATGATGTCCATGCATGGTGGATGTTCAGAGGGATCACCATATCAAGTAAAGCAGCACTGAGCAGCAGTGCCTTCATTCAGGACACAATAGTCCCTGTTAGCTTTCACCCTCCATCAGATTTTTTACACTGACCATTTAAAACATGCCCACCACTGGTTGGCTCTCCATTGGGTGAATCAGCTCATGGATGGGAGTCAGGGTATCTCAGTTGCTGCAATATCACTGCTGATATAACAGCTCACAAGAGTCCATGCAATAAGATGACCAACATCAGTCTCAGATGAGAAGAGGGATGTGTATTCTCTCATCCTCTCTACAAAATAACTTCCTCAGCACAGTTAAGCACATCAGTGCCCACGCCAAAGATATGGCCAATGTTTGTATTAACATATTCCAAAGCTCTACAATATAAAGAGGTATTCAGTGCAGCAAACCAATTTCAAAGACACAGAAGCCTGCGAATTAATAATTGCTATAGCTGTAGCATGTTCAATTCAAAACTCATATTGTCTCAATACACATGCTGGGGGGCCAAAAAAGACTGTGGTGGGTTGACCTTGACTGGATGCCAGGTGATCACCAAGCAGCTCTATCACTCAGCACCGCAGGGGACAAAAGATGAAAAAGCTTGTAGGTCAAGATAGAGGCAACTCAATGAAGAAAGCCAAAGGCTGTGCATGAAAGCAAAGCAAAAAATTTATTCCCTTTCTCATCATCAGGTGGTGTCTATCCACCTCCTGGGAAGCAGGGCTTTAGTACATATAGTGAGTGTTTTGGAAGACAAATCCCTCTCACAATCCTTAACTTTTATTTTATTGCTAAGTATGGCATCAATATGGTATGGAATACCCACTTTGGTTAGTTTGGGTCAGCTGTCCTGACAGTGTCCCCTCCCAAACTCTTGCACACCTCCAACCTACTGGCCTTTGGACGGGGCTTGAATAAACAGCTTTGATGCTGTGTGAGCCCTGTTCAGCAATAACAAAAACACTGGTGTGCCATCAACACCATTCTAGCTACTAATACAAAGCAAGGCTCTATCATGGCTGCTATGGGAAAACCTATCTCCATCCCAGCCAGACCCAAAACAGCTCACCATGCTTGTCTATGAGTACAGTGTCTCCCAACTGCAGTCAGAATCCCACCTCCCTCCTCGCTATCCCTGAAGTGTTAGGGGAAAGCCCTGACCTCTACCACTCCAGGCTGACCCTCACCCAAACCCTTCCCTTTCCCCAAAGCAGGAGAGGTGTTGGAACCTCCTTCTTTGGCCCCACACAGCAGACAATTGGCAAAGCTTTCTGATTTCCTCCTCAAGCCCAAGCAGAGCAGCAACTCACTGGGACCTGCCGGTTGCAGCCCTGAAAGTTTGTCCTGCCTTCTAGCAGGTCTGGAGTTGCCTTCATCAGGGGTGAGCTTGCACCTGAACTCTC
>JAWWEU010000091.1:26439481-26459496 GCA_035583155.1 Acropternis orthonyx
GTTCTTATCTCAGTCCAGGAGTTTTATCTTTTCCAATGCTTCATCCCATCCCACCAGGGACAGGGGTGTGAGCAAGCATCTTTTTTGGCGGCTGGGGTTAAATGACCACACCTGGCTTACACATGTTGAACCTGGCTAACTGAAATTATCTCATCACAGAAAGTTAAAGTGCATGTGGCAGGCACGGCATTGCTCCATCAATGGACCTCATGTAGGCAGATAGAGCCAGAAGCTTGCAGAGAATGAACTAGGAGCAGAGGTTCCTTTGATTGTAATAGAGATACAAGGCAAAAAGAAACAGAACATTCAGAATCCTCTGAAATATTCTAAGTGGGCTTAGGTGAATTATATGCATATCCATGCCTGCAGAATTAATAAAGAAAAATCTAGTATAAACTCTGACTTCTGGACATATTCAGAGGGGGAAAAAAGGAAATAAGATTTTTTTTGGAGTGGGGGGGAGCGAGGGGAAGAGCAAATAATCCAAGAACATAACAATTAGTAACAGTAATCCATAAAAATGCATATTATAGCATCCACTTGGTCACTATTGGTTTAAAAACATTTATCTCTAGAATATGCTATATTATTTAAAATACTCAATCAAAACTGTCCAGAGAACTTTGAATGTCAAATGAGGCCCCTTTCAGCCAATATAGATGATAAATTCCTGGCATGCTTCTTGCTCCTTAGAGAAAGGGAAACAAATGGCTATAGCCATCTAAAGACTTTGTTCCTAAATCACTTTGTTTCCTGCTGAATGAAAAGAACAGGTTAGGTAGTTAATCTATTATGTGATTTATTAGATCACAAATTCTGTTTCTATTATGGTACTAAAAATCTGTTCACTCTCATCCAAGTGCAATAAGCTTTTTTCCTAGCTGAAGATATCTCCAGATTTCTTAACTTTTGTATCATTATTTATTTACGACAACTTTTTTGAGTGCCTGCATGTTTCAATCTGAGAAGCTGTGTACAATGCCCATTCACAGATAAGGACTGGAGAATCTATTACTCCTATTCTATTAACCAGAATGCTAGTATGTTTGGAAATAAGAGAATTTCAATCATTACAGAGCTTGTCTAAAAAATGAGAAGATATTTGGTGCTTTTCTTTTCCCCTCCCAATAAAGGAATATGTGTCTGCAACCCTGGAAGCATCACAGTGCCTTGTGTATTTTTTAGGAGTTGATTGCTCAACGCCCTGCTCAGGTAAGGCTTCAGACACAATGGAGAGAAATGCTGACCCAGCTAAGATCAAGACCCATCCAATACAGTGCTGACAGTGTCCAGAAACAAACAGAAAAATGAGGTTTCTGGAGAAAAAAATCTGCTGCAGTATCAATCCCGTTCTGTCTTTCCAGTCTCCAACAGTTCAGGGGTTCTGAATGTCAGAAGTGGTATGTAAGTAACTGGTGATTCTCAAAGAAACTTTGTTCCACATATTTACCTGGCCGTTTGTTTGTTTGTTTGTTTGTTTTTTAAATCCACTAGACCCAACAAGGGCAGAGAAACATGCCCTACAAGCAAAATCACGAAGTCAGTGCGTTTGCTCCAAGATCTCTGAAAAGAACCCTTTTCTGCAAAATAAAGCCTACATCTTTCAGGGAAATATGTGTAAGATTAGTGCCCAAATCTCCTCCTTGCTGCTCAACAGAAAAAGTAAAGGAAATCCATGGCTACTGTTTGATTCTGATAGCCTTTGGTCCTGGGCCAAGAAGGTACTGAATGGCTATTGCCTAGAACTTCCTATTACCCAAACAGGGAGTCACCTGCACTGGGTAGCTATGCTAAATGTTATCCCAAGAGAAATTTTTTTCTCTCTAACTAGTGTTTCCCCTGCAGTTGTCACCAAGGCCAATGACGTGGCCCTTTTAAGGAACAGGTTGTATTGATCCTGACAGGAAGACCATCATACACATCCAGGAGTTGGTGACTTGAAGTGCAGTTGACCTGAGCATGCCCATGCCTGTGCTGGATGTACAGCACAGCCCTGTGGGTGCAGAGATCCCTTGGCTGCATGACAAACTCAGCCAGCCCAGTGCAACAGTACAGCCTGCAGCCAGCTCATCCCACTTGGTACTAGTGATTGCATCTCCTGCATTTAGTGGTGCAAGAGGAAGCTTTCAAGTGAATTTGTTACTGTTTTGACTGTAACAGTGATATTGCTGCTCCTGGCAAGAAAAACTGTAATTGCTTGAAAGACCAAAAAGGGATATTGCCTACCATGGATCATGTCTGCAGGGCATGCTGCATGTTGGAGCCTACTTGGAATTGAAAACAAATAATTTGCAAATTATTTTATTACTAATTATTATGCAGTAACTAAATTGAAAGTTATCTCCTAAGTCATGCAACCAATAGAAAGAAATAATTATTAAATTACTTGAAAATCAGTATAATTTGTATTTAATTGGAACAAAGACATTAATGACATCAAGAGCCCAGTGAAGGATATTTTATCAGCTGTAATCCCCAGAGACGGATTTGTGCTCTCACATTAATTTCCATTTGAATAATTTGTTTTGCACATCCACTTAAAAATGACATGGTTTTTATTTCAGGCCTTTTCTTAACCAAGGATCATTTAAACATTGGGAACACAAGAAGCTTTCCAAGTTCAAAACACTCATCCAGCCAAGAAGCATCATGGCCAATCATCTCACATAAATATGTTCTAAAAGTACTCAGTGCTTATGATTCGAATTATGCTTTCAACAAACCTCCACTTATGTTTCCCACACCTCACTAAAATATTTTTTTAAGTCACCTGAGCACTCAGAGTTTAGCACTGTAGACCTGGCCATGAACTCTGTCTTTCATCATTCTGGAGAAGAAAAGAACAAACAGGAGAGTAAGCTTGCAGTGGCAAAGTTCAGGTGGAGATGACTTTTTCATCCAACTTAGCATGAGAATTTTATGACTTGGGCTGTATCTTCACTACAGTCTTGCCAAAATCAGTGAACATGCAGAGTTCTGGGCAGAAAGAGTCAAACTGTGAAAGTCAAATGGCTTCAGAACTGAGGCCAAGACATACATACTGCACAGTGAGGCATAGCACTGTCCAGGATGTATTCAGGATATCTGTTTGGTGGATCATTAGGTCTGAACAATTACATTCTATTCAGGATCACTATGGTGGCCTTTTCCATATTGCTGATTATGTGTTGAATGTACCTAGGCACACAGCTCTAGAACAGGATCTGAGTTGCAAAACAGAATCAGGAGTGTGAGCATAATGAATTAGACATCACTGACATTTACTGCTTCAGTTTTAACCTAAATTTCTACCTGCTGTTATCACTTGTTTCTTGGATGCCCAGTCAGACTCCATGTTGTTGTGCTTTATGAAATTAAAAAAAAAAAAAAAATCATGCCTTACTGATCTAATAAAATAGGACTGAATAATAAAATGGAAAACCCATCTATGGGATAAGAAAATATAGAAGGTGAAAGTTAGTATAGCAACAGAACCTTGTGAATATCTGACAAAGCCCATGCAACAGTCATTCTTAAGATAATGCAAAAAACCCCAGAAAACAAGTTGAAGAGAGTGAGCTTCCCTGGCAACAAAAACCATGTGAAATTTCTCAGTTCAGCTATACCTTCCTACTCTCAACTTTCCATTCATTTCATGGTATTTTATGCTCCAGCTTTTCTTGGAAAGCCAAAAACCTGACACAACCTTAACACAAACAGTGGAGTCAGTCAACAGTTGTGTGAGCCATTTACTGTCTTTGTGCCACAGAGAAGCTTGAGAGCCAACTGGACAGCTTAAGGCACTGCTTGCAGTGGTGGTGGTGCTTCCTAGGGATCTTTGCCTTTACCACAGACAGGAATGCAATCAGAATAACTATGTTACAGAAAAGTACAAGTGAAACTCCAGTCTAGGATAGCATCAAAAGAGCAATTTTCCTGCCCAGTACACCTTGTTTGTGGTGAAATTTTCTTATTGCTTCTTGTGTCCTTTGCTATAACAGTCTAAGTAATTAACTGAGAGAGCAAACTTTTCCACAGAAATAGACAATACAGACTTTTCTGGATCATAAAAGCTTTGGGGAAATTTAGTGATATATTTGCAGGGCCAGGAAATCAGTTCCCAGGCATTCTCACTCATAAATAAGAGCTCTCAGTTTTTACGGAACTCATCTCAAACTGCAGTGTTTAACTCTCAGCTTAGCATCTCCCACTTGAAATAGTGGAGATGACTCCTTCCTCCCCTATTCTTAGAAGAAAAAAATGGGATATGGTAGCGGCCAGGATTTTTAAAATCTGCATGTCAGTGTATCTGTGGGTTATGAATTCATTTTTATTGCAATTGATTGAGAGAGAAGATACTGTTTTCCACAAAAGGACCTATACAGGGGTAAATTATTTGATTTGTTTTTCCTTATTTTCATTCTGTTTATTCCATGTTGCAAGAATGATAAAACCAGAGATTACCACTACAAAATACACATCCAGGTGAGAAGCAGTCTATATTAAATTTTCCAGTCTACTTGCAGACCAGCTAATCTGTAACTCATTTAAATTCAGGTTTAAAAGGGCCTTCTTCTAGCACTTTCTGTGGTGCATTCCCAATCTCTCCTCCCTAGGCTGCTCTGAGATCTCATGAATTTTCATTAGGCCTTGTCTTTAATTAATGGCTCCAAGGTGATGAATCTCCCCTTGATCTAATCAGAAACACCTTATTCTGGTCCATACCAGGAACTTCTGCTGCATAACCAAGGCAGGGGACAAGACATAACTAGTCACCCACTGATAGCCTTGGAATATTACTTGCCTGAATCATCACCCAAGTGAAACAATATTATTGTTTCCAGATTTTTGAAAAAAATTACTGACCTGGATTGAGGGCAGGATGGAGACTGACTGATAGCTAAAGCCAAACAACTCGCAACCCTATGAACAGAAGTTTCAAGTGAGGCCCTCTGAGCTCCATTGGGCTGCAGTGACTGCACCAGTACCTCCCTCAGAGCCTCTTGGATCTCACCAACCCACAGGTTTGAGAACTCAGAGAACTATCACCAAATGCCGGCAAAGGAGCTTGGGCTGTTAACCTCAACTCCTTGAGGCTCAACCCTTTGCCCATTGAGAGATGCAAAGGTGCTAGATGTGAATTTTAACAGGTACTTTTGTACATATATACACATATATACATCTCTGTTTGTGTGTGTGTGTGTGAATTAATTCAAATATCCTTCATCAAGTACAGTATGAATGTTGCCATCTTGAATCTATGATGAAGTCACTGTTGTAATTGTAGTAAATCCTATTGCATCTCTTTCTAAATGTTAAATTCATCAATGATCAAGTGCTGCCAAGTCCTTTAGACATAAACCATTAACCAGGTCTGGGTCTAAGATTGTGCTCAACTTCACCTAAGTTCCCTCTGGAGTTTAGAAAGCAAGGGGATCCTCCTTGAATCTCATGACTCAACAGGAGGGTCTCACTTACCCTTTTGCATCCTTACCTTTTTGCATCCTCAGATTCTAATCTGATTAAGTATGCTTCATAATCTGATTGTCCTATATATGCTTCATCTATGTACTGAGAATAAACCTTGCCACCAAACTTTGTTAAACTGTGCTTTCACAAATTTATTTAAACATGCTTTTGAGAGTATCTTCAATGCAATTCTTTAAACGACCAAAATCACTCATTCGTGACATCACTCACAGAAGTCATCTTATAAATTCAGAATGGAAACTTAGCTGTTTCTTCATGCCACTCACAGGCCCCAGAGTACCATGGGTACTAAAAGATGAGATTAGACAGAAAAATTCAATGAAGGAAAAAGCAGTTAGAATATTCAAAGACAGAACTTGAGGCTCAGAAATCTCAACTTACACATGGTAGAAACAAACCTGATCTTGGACAATTCCTAATACATCCTGTATTGCCCAGTGCTGCAGTCAGGGTTCTGGACAGAATTGCAGTTCTTCTGAGAGAAGACAAAAAGAGCCTGGTTATTTCACTCAGCTAACAGAAGGCTTGAAGGCATTTGATTACTTCCGTAAAAACATCAGATTGCAATTGAGTGAGGAACTTTTTGAGCTAAAACATAATGTTGGCATAGGAACAAAGGAGTATGGACTGCCTACCAGTAAGTTTAGGGTTGAAATTAAGAAGATTCCTAACCACTGGAGCAGGGAGATTCTTGCAGTGCCTGCCCACAGGAGTCCTAGAGGCAGTCTGCCAGTCTAGCTTTACAGGGAAGCATAGCTGAATTTTTCAGAGGGCAGTTTGATACCTGAAGCAGAAGGAGTGAGGCCTCCTAAGCCAGGAACCACTGCCAGTTTGGATTCTTTACCTCAAAGCTTATCAGCAAAGGCACCTCTTAACTCAAAAACATTTGCTTGGCACTCCAATTGTCCAGCAGCCAGGACCAGTTTATCACTGTATGAGTATAACCAAAACTGTGTATTCTACACTTTCTATGTAGTTTCTCATGAACTGTTAATAATGGATCATTTGCAGCAGCTTCCCAGGACACACCTGACACCTCAGGCTACAGGCTGGGGGTTAAAGCACCCTGTGAGACAGGGGAGGCATTAGCACCTTAACATCCAGGTCATGTCAGCTAATGGGCCACCAAAGATTCCAAAAACATCCCATGACTCACACAGTTAAATCACCCATTGTGAAACTCCTCACCCTGGGAGAGGTACTGGGCATTCCCACCTGAACCTGAGTGTATACAATCTTGGGGTTTTGGGACTTTGGTACCACTTGTGGGATCTTGAGGAGGGCCAGAAGCTCAACAGGACTGTGACTACCACTCTCAACAAGACTACAACCATCATTCTCACTGACAGGTTTTCCTTTCCTTTTACCTTCCACTCGGGGGCCTGGTGGCACTCAGCACAGGGGACAACGAACACCATTCTGTTCGTGCCCCAGGGTGTTGGGTTACACATCTATTTTTTGTAGGTTAAAATCAATATTTTCTCTGTGTCATTGTATTTATTGTAATCTTTTTAGTAAACTGTAACTCTGACTTTTCATCTGTCTTGAGTCAGGTTCATTTCTCCTGCTACTTTACCTCTAAACCAGTACACCAATATACAGTGATCCCTATATTCAAAATACATTACTTACAGAGGAGATGAGACACAACTTCCTGGTTATAATTTCAACACTTGAAATAACATGTTTATTTTCCAGGAGTTATTAACTGGAAATGATAAATACAAGAGATTATCAAACACAGTTTGTCCTAGGTAATCTTGTTGATAGCAGCCTGAAATGCGGGCCTCTGACCTTTTTTACTGCCACTAGTCTGTCCAGCTCCTGTGATCAGCCATGAGGCAATGATGGCAGCTGACATCACTAAATGTCAAGTACTGTGTGTATTTTCTGTCAGAGACATGCTTACCCTGATGTCTTCACTGCTCTTTCACAAATCTGTCAGAGTAGCTACAGAACTCACACCATCCATTTGGAAGGGTAAGCAATGGGGAGAAGCATGACAGGCTTTCTATGATGGAAGTTTCAAATCCAAGTTACCTTCAGCTCCTTGGTTAAAAGGCCTACATTTCTACCAACATTACACGCAGAATGGTTTTTGTCACGCCTAGCTGAGTGTGGCACAACTCTGTAGTTTCAGTATTAAAAAAGCAAATGCTGCCAATCCATGTGTAGCAGAAGTCTACCTCTCCTCTCTGCAGCAATGTGAGCACAATAGGTTATAGCTCATCTTACACTCCTTTTCGTGGTGCGTGTTTCTCATCATGTCCTAAAAGAGAGCTTTCCACAGAATCTTTCCCTTTAAAAATATTTTCTCACAGGTGATGCATGAGGACTGCAGGAAGGGATGTGATGGTAATATGAGTCTGAGAGGAAAATGGTATCCTTACCATACCAGTGACAGATGGCCCCATCCAGGAATTGTGCTTAGCATCAGGGAGGCACCAGATTCTGGGTCCCTAGGCTGTGTCATCTACACTAGCTGAAGGTCTTGGTCTTAGGAAAACAGCGGTTTACAAATGTTTGAAGAAACCCCAAATTTCTTTCCCTCAGTCTGCTTGCTTGTGGACTTAACACTTTCACTTCCTCAGGAATTGTGTCTTTTCTGCCAGTCCTGGCTGAGTAATCACAGTTATCATCCCAGAAGACAGAAAGGGAAATGCTAATTTTCTGCTCACAAACTAGCTCTCCTTAACTTGCTTTTCCTAACAGACCTGCAATGTGTAACCAGAAACTCACTGTCTGAAAAAACTCATATTGGAAACCTCCTTCCTCATACTCCTGGAAGGGTTTGCATAAATCTTAGTGGGAACCAGGCTAGCAGAGCAGATGAAGATAGGTTTTTATTCAAGAAGCTTCAAAATCAGTCTCACACCTAGGAGCAAAATCTCAGTCTGACAAATCAAAGTGACCATTACCAGACATTTCCACTCCAAGCAGGAGTAATGCAACTAGAATGTGCAGAGCAAAGGTTGACACTGAAGAATCTATCACATTTTTTCCACTTTAAATTTTGGGCCATACTTAGGGCAATCACAGTTTCTCCCACCATCTGGAATGACTGAAAAAAAAATAACAGCTATAGTCCTTAGGTGGTCTTTACAGATCTGTGCTGACTCCTATGGCAGCAATTGGTAAACACCCTCTTGACTAGAGATCAGGTTGTATAAGCAATCACACTCTTCACATATAGGAACTGACTGTAGAAATATCAAATTTCAGTTGTAGAATTGACTATACTGTTTGAATATTTCAAGCTAAAACCACTGTATTATTAAAAAAAAAAAAAAAGAAAAAAGTTTGAAGTGCCAATTTTAATTCTCTGAGGACAAAATTGAAATAGGAAACTTTCACCACTCAATAGCATCATCTGAGACCAGGATGTTACCTTACTGAGGACTTTCCACATATAAGAGGGAGGGTTTTGATATTAAAAGCAGTGATATTTTCATCTAGAAGATTAAGTACAAAAGCTCTGAATTCTTACTCCTCCAAGTTTTCTACAGCAGCAATGTTTGACTGATCATGTCTACTGTAACAAAAGACTATTGCAAAAATAATAGAAAAAATGTTTTGTTACTATAGACAGTGAAAAAACGTCACCTGGAATAAACACAACATTCAGCAGTCAGTGCCCTAGAACGAGAAAAAAAGATTTAATATTCTTAAGAGAATCTTCTGTTCTTCTAGAAGAAATGTGTTCAAATGATAATTATTTGGGGAAAGTTGGAGTAGAGTTGTGTGATCCAGACTGTTGTTTTATACTTTGCATGGTCGTATCAAAACAGAGCGATATTGCAAAATTGACTTGGCTTCTCCTTTTCAAGGGTATTCACATTAAAATAGGAATGGCACTGCCTGTTTTGTGCCGGAGTGTGGGTAGTTTAAACAACAAGTATCTCTCATGCCTAAGTGACTCATATTATTTCCTGTTTTCTGTAAAAGACTGTACAGCTTGCAGGTCTGTCCTAATTATCAATATGAACAATCATGGATATTGTGCCATTTTCTGTTCAGCTTTTTTTCTTATAACAAATGAGAGACTCTACACTTATCTAAAGTGGGAACACAAGCCATCTGAGCACAAAAGAAGATTCAGTACCACAAGCAGGCAAACAGCTACCAAACCTCACTCAAATTCTTACTTCTGTCATTCATTGCCAGAAGGTGGTATCTGTATGCAAACAGATGTTTCTAATCAACCTCATTCAGTCTAGTTTGCTACCTGTAATTAACAGTCTGCAATACTACACTCATTTCCATGCAAGTGTAACTCACAAGACAAGACCAATGAATAACTGCTAGGGTACCTTCTTCTCCTTTTGTATTTGGGACAAAAGTACTGATAGCCCTCACTCAGGCTATAAAGTCACTTCCTCTGAAAGTGGTGAGCAGAACAATCAGATCTATTCAGAGCAAGAGAAAACACTAACACTCGTATAGGCAAGTTAACTCACAGTGCTGTGTTTTGCTGCAATTACATAATCATGTCCATTCATGCAAAAATCAGAAGGATCTGTTTTAGCCAAAGTCTGAATTTTGGAGAACATCTCTGTGTTGCTTCTTGGAATCACAGATCTAGTACACGAGCTTCTTGAAGCCTCATCAAGTAAAGCTCTTATTTGTACTATATGTTTCCCTACACATTTCAGTTTCTTCTTCAGCTATTATGGTATGACAGGAGGGTCTCTGAGTGACACATACTCAAGGAGAAAAAGCCCAGGTGTAAAAACAGTATGTAGAGGAAAACAGAGTGACACAAAAATATGAAAATATTAGGTCAGTCAGTGGTTTTGGTAGACATTCTGAAATGATGCTCCAGTAGAAATGCAGTTTTAACTCAACTTTTTTAATGAGACTGTTGTACTGACATGATTTGAAAAGCATTGTACAGGCAGCAAGTTACTGATCCGTTCCTGTTATCCTGGAAGAAAACCTAAGGATAATAGAGCTTCATCATAGAATCACAGAAACATAAAATGGTTTGTGTTGGAAGGGGCCTTTAAAGGTCATCTAGTCCAACACCCTGCAGTAAGCAGGGACATCTTCAACTAGATCAGGTCACTTGGAGGCCCTCCAGCCTGGCCTTGAATGTTTCCAGGGATGGATGGGGCATTGACCACGTCTCTAGGCAACCTGTGCCAGTGTTTCACCTCCCACACAATAACAAAAAATTCTTCCTTTTATTTAGTCTCAGTCTATTCCCTTTCAGTTTAAAACTACTACCTCTTGTTCTATCACTGCAGAGCATATCAAAAAGCCTGCTCCCTCCTCTCTAATAAGCTTCCCTACTTAAAGGGTTGAGAGACTACAATAAGATCTCTTTCTAATCAGCCTTCTCTTCTCCAGGCTGAACAATCCCGACACTCAGCTTGTCATCATAGGAGAAGTTCTCAATCTCTTTGATCATTTTTGTGGCCCTCCTCTTGACCTGTTCCAACAGGTCCATATCTTTCCCGTGTCGAAGATTCCAGAGCTGAACACAGTATTCCAGTTGAGATCTCACCAGCATGGAATATAGGGACAGAATCTCCTCTCTCAACTGGCTGGCCATGCAGGATATGGTTGGCTTCTGGTGCTTGCTGGCTCATGTGCAGCATTTTATTCACAAGTACCTCCAAGTCCTTCTCAGTAGTGCTGTTTTCAATCCCTGCATCTTCCAGCCATATACTGGGGGTTGCCTCAGCCCAGGTGCAGGACCTTGCACTTGGCTTGGTTGAACCTCATGAGGTTCCCATATCCTTCCCTGCAAGGACTTCCAAGCAATAGGGAGGAGTACAAAGCTCAGCCTAAAATTATAGATGTCCATTATATTTACAGAGTTATTGCCTTTCTTTGTCTCAACAGTCTTCCAGGTGGAGACATTCTGTACTTAACCATTTCATTTAGGTACAGTCTGGCTGCCCATTTAGACTGCAAACTGAACTGCTCATATAGTTAATCCATAACTTGCAGTTAAGTACCGTAGAAAGAGATCAGGTTGTTCAAATCTCTGACAATGAGCAATAATGAATAGTCTGCAGCTAACTAGTTGATGCTATATGTCCACTGCTGAATAATAGCTTTTGTGCAAAACCTTCACCTTGAAATATCGAGTAATAGATCCTCAAAGCAAAAAATAGATACAGACTTTTTAAGGAGTAGCTGGCTATGGATATTGGGATAAGTGTATCAATCCGTAATTTCTACTTCAAATAGTTCTAGTAATACCAGAGTTATATCCAATGAGAAGTGGCAGAATGAAGCCTCAGGTAACTGAAATGTATGTCTTTTATTCTGAGAACAGTTTTACCATCTCTCTATATGGTAAGTTAACAATCAGAAAAGCAGTCCCTTTTTAAAGTCAGCAACACCGAATACTGTTTTCTTGCAGATTAACTGAACGACCTACTTTTTTCCCCTTCCCACTAGAAAGAACTTGTAGGACTGTTCTGCATGTTATGTGCAGAAAGTGCAGAAAGGGTTGAAGTGGGTTAATTGTAGTCACAGTGGTAGACTTCAAAGACCATGAGTGGCAAAACTGAACTTGACATGTCCCTCAGGAATAGCAGTAGCAATAGCATTGGCAACAGCAATTAAAAACTTACAAGGGACAACTCAACTCTACCAAAGAAAAAGAGGAGCCAGCAGAACACAGCTTGATCTCCTGAGAGATGTTTCTGTTGTAAGGTGTTCACTTGAAGTTTATGAGTTTTATACAAATTGAACAATTGTCAAAAATGCCTGCACAGTCAAAATGTGCAATTATCAAATTGTGTATCAAACCCAGAAGAATAAGCTTCACACACAAAGAAGAAAGCACAGTGTCTTATCTTGTAGAGGGGAACTTCAAGAGGGGTAGGTCTGTCCTAGAAGTGTTGTCTGAACACAGGGAGTCCTTTGTGTAGACATTTCAAGTAACAGGATACCTGGATATTACTAATGGAAGTAGTCTTGACTACTATGATCAACAGATAACCCCAAAACAACATTGCAAAACAAGCTCAGTGTGTGCAGGTGTGTCTACCCACAGATACGACACCTTAGTCACATGTTGGCTTTTGTGCATAAGCTTGTAAAGTTTAACAGCCAAGGGAAGATACAGCAATACAAGAGTTCATGGACAAAGCTGGTGGCATATCCGGGCCACATCATGCAATTCTGAGCATTTCCACTTTAAAGTGTAGAGTGGCCTGTAAAGCGAAATGTTGACAGATACTTTCAATCTTATGCTGGAGCCAGAGCACTCTGGAGAGGTAGTTTTCCTTGTGGAACAACTAAAACAAATGAATGCTTTCTGAGGAAAGAAATGGGTTAATCAAGATCCTATATTGTGTGTTGTACCAGCACATAATGTAGTTGGTGTACAGGAAAGGACCATCTCTGTGAGGTCTTAGGGAAAACACTGCTGATTACAGACGGCAAAACTGTCATCATGGGACTTGTGCAAAGCATTTGACATTGTCAAAGGTGACATCCTTGCCTCTCAACTGAGAGATGTGGAATTGATAGGTGGACCACTTAGTGGATAAGAAATTGCTTGGTTGGCTGCACCTAAAGAGTTGTGATCAATGACTCAATGCCCAAGAGGAGACTAGTGACAAATGGTGTCCCTCAGGGGTCAGTGTTGGTACCAGCACTGTTTAACATTATTGGTGACACGATCAAGTGTGCCCTCAGCAACTTTGCTGATGACACCAAGCTGTGGGGTGCAATCAACATGCTGGTGGGAAGGGATGCCATCCAGAGGGACCTGAACAGGCTTGAGAGGTGGGCCTGTGCAAACCTCATGAAGTTCAACAAATTCAAGTGCAAGGTCCTACACCTGGCTTGGGGCAATCCCAACCACAAAAACCAGGTTGGAAGGAAAACAGATTGATCACAGCTCTGAGAAGGACTGGGAGGGTGCCGGTGGATGAGAGGCTGAACATGACCCAACAATGTGTGTTTGCAGCCCAGAAAACCACTTGTATCCTGGGCTGTATAAAAAGCAGAGTGGCCAGTGGGACAAGGGAGGTGACTCTGCCCCTCTACTCTGCTCTCATGAGATCCCACCTGGAACGCTGCATTCAGCTCTGGAGCCCACAAAACAAGAAAGAGTTGGACCTGTTGGAAGGAGTTCAGAGGAGGCCACAAAAATGACCAGAGTGCTGGGGCACCTCCGCTAGAAAGACAGGCTGAGAGAATTGGGTTTGTTAGACCTGGAGAAGAGAAGTCTCTGGGGACACCTTGGAGAACCTTCCAGTACTAAAAAGAGGCCTATAAGAAATCTGGTGAGGAACTTTTTACAAGTGCATGTGAAAAACAGAACAAGGGGGAATAGCCTTAAACTGCCAGAGGGCAGGGTTAGATAGCTGGGAAGAAATTCTTTGCTATGAGTGTGGTGAGGCACTGGAACAGCTTGCCTGGAGAAGTGTGGATGCTGAAAGTGTTCAAGGTGAGGTTTGGATGGGTCTTTGAGCAACCTAGTCTAGCAGGAGGTGACTCTGTCTATGCCAGGGGGTTGGAACTAGGTGATCTTTAACGTCCTTTCTGACTCATATCAGTCTATGACTCTATGAAATGTTGAGATTCCACGACCTGATAAAGAAAAACCAGGTCCTCACCAGTGAATCATTGAGAAACAGGAGATTCAGATCCCATGGGGCCCAAGAAGTGATAGAGAAATCACAAACCTCTGCGCTGTGAAGAGGCAGTAATCTGTCCACTGCTTAGGGCAGTCTGCAAGATTTCCTTCAAAGTCACAAAGTCTCCACTCCCTGTATGTGATAGCATCTGCTCCAGGGTCATGAGCAAATTCTGCCCAGGACATTGTGTCTGCCCAGATGTGTTTGTGACACAAGTTGGGTTTATGCCTGGTTTTAAACCAATGGTTTCATGCCTTAGTTGCCTCCCAGTCATGCAGTGCTGGGCAATTGCTGCCAGAAGAAGGTGTTTTGCAGCTCCTCTTCTGTATAGCAAGATAGGAATGTGCTCTAGCAGGGTGCTTAGCCACTAATTTGGGAGCAAAAATGATCAAACCATTATTCTGTCAAAGAAAACACCAGCCATGGGAGTTAAAACTTCTAACTTCCAAGTTACTACAGTTGGCAGATGACCTACCCACATCCATAATGTCAGTGTGGATACTGTAGACTTCCTTTTAAATAGGGACTAGACCTTCATCGATATCTGTCTGGCTTTTGTGTGCATATATAGTGTTAAACAGCACAATAGCAGTGGAAATACAAGAGCAATGGCAATTAGTTCTTACCAATAGCTACTAGTTTTCATTTCTTTTGCATCAAGAGTCTCAGAAGGCAGAGAACCATACTGTGCCGGACCTGCATTTTAAATGATCGAGAAGTGTTGCTTCAGCCTAATTTGTGCATGCATTTCCCACAATTGTACTCTTATGCTGAGACATTTCTGTGAAAATACTGGCACATTGACATATTGACAGAGAAATACTTTAATATACTACTGAAACTAATCAACTGTTTAAAATCTGAGACAAATACCCCATTTCTCTCCCTGAATTCTGTTAGTAGAATAAATGGAACTATTAATGAAGTGAAGAAGCTGTCTTGTAATCAACATAAGGCTCAGGTAGAATGCCACTCCAACCAGTAGGCTCCTCTCCCCCCTCTGCCACTTACTGTTGCATTCCGTGGTACTACATCCAACAACACAGACCAGTTTTGGCAACACATCTTTTATGAACTGATCTCTTATCTAACACTGCAATTCACAACTATTTGTAGCTTGAGGCAAACCTTCAGCTTTCCAAGCACATCTTGTAGACAAGTTTGTGGTTTATTCCAGCCTTTGATTTGCTGATTGGTCGCATTTATCATAAACCACAAGAGTTGTGAATCGCCATGCATTGAGGATCTTAATTTCTACTGCTACAGCACACAGGCAAATAACAGTGTGGCTTCAATAGCCTCCTGTAAGGTATAATCCACAGTCTAAGGAATTTCTACTCTATTGATGAAGAAAATGTAGCCATAAAATGCTAGTGGGTTTAGGTAAACTCTGGCCACTGTAGAGGAAAGTATGTAATGGTTTTACATACTCCTGTATCTAGGTGTGTTCATGCTCAATAATATTTCTGATTCAGACTCCCATTTAGTACCATTTCATTAACTGAACTTTGGACTCCCATGTAAGGAAAGACCCAGCTCCACGAAAGGCGCAGAAGAGTTTTTTATACATTGAGGGGCAGGGAAAGCCCACACAATGTTGTTCTGTAATCACCACTAGGTATTTAAAACACATCAGAAGCTGGAAAGAGAAAGAAACAGTGAAAGGGATATATACCTGGTGCCAAAGGAAGTTGTACCAGGGTAATCAACACTGATCCTTAGTGAAAAATGTGTAGGTGATGGAGAGGGAATGCAGAATGCTTTGTGCAGTCTCCAGAGCCAGCTGAGTAGCTACTTAAGAATGTTGCTATGTTTTTGTGCCTCAAAGATATTCTCAGTTCATTGAAACTGTAAAAGTGTCTCTACTAATTTAAAAAATGCAAATGGTTTGCACTGTATAGTTAACATTTTGAACAAGACAACTGAGGTTTTGTGGAACTGTGGTAAAAAGTGACAAACATGCTTTCATAAACTTTTTTCTAAAAAGGGCAGGAGGGTAGGGAAACAGTTATTCACACCCAGAGCAAGTCCATCATATAAGATGAAGGTAAACGTTTTATAAGAAAAAACTCAGCTGCAATTTCATGAGGAAAGAGTGCTGCAATGTACTTCTGTACAGGGCCAAAAGAAAGGCCAATGGCAGGCAGACCACACTTCTAATGACAATTGACACTTAGATAGTATGACTGTAGACAGTGACAGATCAAAAACAACAAAAAAAGTGGGGGGAATTATAGATTAGACGTTAAGAAGAAATTCTTTATTCGGAGGGGTGTGTGTGTGTGTGTGTGTGTGTGTGTGTGTGTGTGTGTGTGTGTGTGTGAGATAGTGGAACAGGTTGCCCAGAAAAGTTGTGGATTCCTCATCCCTGGAAATATTCAAGGCCATGTTGAATGGAGCCCTGAGCAACCTAGTGGTGGCAAGTCTAGTGGGTGGCATTGCTGTCCATGGTGGACAGGGCTGGAACTATATGATGCTTAAGGTCTCTTACAAACCACACCATTCTATGATTTTATAGTAATGCTGAACCTGGCAAAGCCCAGTTCCCAAAGTTCATTTTTGCAGGATTTTGTTATTAATAGTTTAATCATGCCTTAAATTTTCAACCTGTTTAAAGACATTAAATTTGTTAATTAACATTATTACTTCCATTTGTTAGAGCTCCTCAGAACATGATTTCTGGAGATGGTAAACATGTTAACTGCATTTTGCTGAATGGATGTTCTATATAGATTTATAAAATACTGAAAACTAATAGATAACCATGAAAATGAGTAGTAGAAAGTTAGTTTTTTTAGTTTCAAAATTCCATTTTCACAGTCTTGTGGGACCCCTGAAGGCCGTAATTTTAATGCTGTGCATTCATCTAGCCAGTGTGACCAACTTCTGCTCAAATCTCAGCTTGGCACATGACTAGTATTGAAGATCTGAGCCTTAACACCTCTGGAACAGGACTTTGATGCCTGAGTTATGCAGGTATTTAAGCAATTCCAACTAAACCTTTTACTTCTGAAATAGGTAGACAGGCTTACAAAGTTCCCTCTTAGTCAGTCCTAAGTAGGCAATCCCATTAGGTATATGAGGCTACTTGTGGACTTGTTCCTTTAATACTCCGAGTGAGCCTCAGGGTTCAACAGGTCATTGTGCTACAGGGGCTAGATTTCAGGGTACCCTGCACATGCAAAGGAATTAAACTAATAAGACTGGTTGAAGAAGATGTGAAAAGTGCGTGCCACTGTCCACCAGGAGAAGCAAGAGAAGATGCTACTTTGGAGTCTGGACCTGTATTTTTACGGAGGAAAACACCTTTGAAGTTGCTTGAAGAATTGGGCACCAGTGGTTTGCCAGATTGTCACTGTAGCTCCACAACGGTCTGCAGACTCCATGCAGTTATATGTGTAACTCCAGAAAACTCTGCAGGTTTGATCAGAGAGGAGCAAATATCTATGACTGGTGCCCAGTTGCTTCTTGTCAACACAATAAATTAACCTCAAGTAGTCAGTGAAGACACTGCAGATTTACAAACCAGAGGTGGTCACTTTAGACCTCAGTTCTGTCTTCCTCTCTAGCTTCCATATATGTCTATATAGGGCCTTCATACTGGTGCTTGTCTTACAGTATTCTCAGGAAACCAATTTGATCTGATACTGGAGGCTTCAAAAGAAACCACTGGATCTTTTGAAAGCTAGGTCAAAAACTGAACATCACTTTTAAAAAATGTAGTGGCTCGTTCTTTGTGTGATCTAGCCTTGACATTGCCTGGCTCTTTTTCAGTTTTTCTGCTGCAAATGAAATAATTCTCCACTACTTCCTGCAGCCCAGAGGAAGTCCCTCTACATGTGTGAGTTGCTTCAGAGGGCTCCTTTTAGTAAATCTGCACAGGTCCTGGAGTCTCTTATTGGGAACAAGGTCTTCCTGCAGCACCAGAAAAAAGATAAGAGCAGAGATGAAAAATATGCACTGGTAAAATTTAATTGACTTGCTGGGGTCAAATAGGAGATTTGGTCTATGCAAGAATTTTTGTCAAGTACCAGAGTACCCAGGCAACATAAACCTTTATGTTAGAAATCCTTCTGAATGGTAGGAGGAAAGAACTGAGATGAAGAGCAAGGATGCAGATTGTGACTGGAAACAGCTGGGACCCCAACATGAAGCCTCATATTTTCTTGGCCTGCAGGAGACATGGCCACCACAGCAGCAGTTCCAGAGTGCCTTATTGAATCCAGCTGTAGAGAATTCCCTAAAATTTTTCTTCCTGCTGCACTGTCTGGATTCATTCTGGATCTTGCTCCAGTATTGAGCTAATGATATTTGCATCTTCCCTACAAGCAATGACAGGAGTACAGTGAGGCTTGTAGAATGGAAGATGTTATCAAATGTATGCTAGATTGGACTAGGGAGACTTGGCTCTTCCTCACAGCTTGGCTACAGACTTGTGCCCTTTTGGGCACATCATGATGACCTTCCAGCCAGGATCTTTGCACATATCTACAGTCAGAGGGAGTTTCGGGACCTTATTCTTCCCTGGACTCAGGCAAGGTCTTTCAATTGCATGGCAGACACACGTAATGAAATGTTCTGGTACTGTTGGTCTCATTTAAGCTCATGCTACACTTCCACCCAAGTTCTAAAACTGGGAATCATAGCTGAGATCCTGTCCTAGGCAGGGTTGTGGCTCAGGCACTCACCAGTCCTTGCCCTTCCTTTTTGCTTGTTCATGCCTTAGTTCAATGGAAAACACTGTGAGAGTTTGTGCACCTAGTGGGTCCTATGGTGCTCTCACATTAGTAGATGCGTATACATATATACATATATATATATACATATATGTATATGTGTGTGTATCTCTCTCTCTCTCTCTGTGTGTGTGTGTGTGTGTGTGTGTGTGTGTATGTGTCACATGATACAGAATTTGATCCGCTTTTGCTAGTGAATATTTCTTGGTTTGTAAATAACAAAGCCTTCAAAGACTGGTAGGCAAAACAAGCACTGTTGATCTTTGTCACCTCATCCTAGACTTGCTTCTCTGTACACACGGACATTCACATGCAAATGTTAATTTCCATGCTGGGGTCTAATTGGAGAAAATAAGGTAGCTTAGTACAGGTTCTCCATTAACAGAGCCCAATATTCTCACTCACTGTTGACAGAACCCTTTCTTTTCACTGCAGTGATGCAGCATGTGAAAACAAAAACAAACAAACAAACAAAAAAAACCAACCAAAAAAACCCAAAGAAAGATACATGTGCATCAATGACATTTGTATATGTAGCTCTGCCAAGCAAGATCAATGTCACAGTGCAATCAGTGCCTCTGTAGGTGTGTTTTCTGGTTTTGGTGGATGAATGGATAATTCCTCTACTACTTGTTAAGTATGCCTAAGAATGAAATGCAGCCTCTAGAGGCACTGAGACTCAGATCTTGTAAATTCTGAATGTAGACATCTTGTAAACTGTCTTTATGCCTCAGATTCACACAGTCACTAGTGATGGTTTCTGCCATTCAAAACCATTTTTTGAATTCCTCCAAGAAACTTCAGCGTGGGATAGGAAAAATTCCTTCAGTTTGTGGTTGATGGGAATGTACACATAAAGCATGTGAAAGATTAAACAAGGTACACCATAAATTCTGTTACCTAAACAAAACAAAAAACCCTGTGCTAATGTTCTGTAAATGCTCTTACTCAAAGTGTATTACTCTAGCCTGTTCCCTTCTCCCTCTATAAATAAACTTCAGTCACTATGATTGATAATCCCTCTGTTTCTAATCAAATGGCTATATGCTTCCTCCCTCCTTTCCTGCACTTTTCTGTCCTTTTTGGGATGTATAATGATATTTATAACACGTACCGTGGGTGTGATATAGGAAGCTATAACGCATATCCCTCGCGCGATGTAGAGAGGACTAAAATCATAGAAAACCTATATCGCATTCAACAA
>JAWWEU010000091.1:26469457-26493647 GCA_035583155.1 Acropternis orthonyx
GGTGGGGTGGGGGCGGCGCTCCCATGCCCGCCGGTGGTGCCTGCGGGGGTTCGCGGTGGCAGGGCACAGCAGGTCCCTGCGTGGGGCTCCGGAATGCAGTTTGCAAGTCAGGCTGCTGCGTGGCGAGACACCGCTGACTGCCTTCGGGGCCCTCCCCGGCACCCCCGTAGGCGTGTTCTTGGATTTCCCCTTAGAGACAGCCCCGCAGCGGGGTCTCCGTGGGGCGCTGGGTTTGGACACGTGGTTCGCTCTGGAGCCTCGATGTTTCCAGGACTGTGGTCCCAGCATGTGGGTTGATGCGCTTGTTTACAGTCAAACACGAGAGCGGCTTCCAAGGCTGCGCTGGAGTTTTCCACATGCTTATGTTTAAACGCATGCTTGTGTGGTTTCGGGACCAGGACCTTAGCTGTTTTCCTAAGCCGTTCTTTGTGAATGGCAGCCAGAATGAACCTGTTTATGCATGTACGAAGTTAATAATTAGGAAGTGGTATGGGAGAAGGTCAGAAAACAAGACGTTGTTGTTTGGGCCTGGAGGGTAAAGAAACGAGCTGTCTAATTAGTCTTTTCTCAGCATGTGTTTTTAGTGGTGCTTATGTCTTGGGCACTTACTGTGGGATGATTTACAGGAGTCTGTGGTATGGGTGTTTACACTGATAGAAATACTGCTCTGAAATGAAGTAGAATTTACAGACAAGCTCCACTTGAAATTCATGATTGACAACATACTCAAGGATTACAATACAAAAACTTGAGGGAGAACTTGAATTTTTACCTTCGAATTGTATTATATGGCTCGGAAATTGCTTTTGCCATGTCCCGACACCACACAGCACGTGGGGCATATTAGTCTCTCCTGGGCATTCCTAATAACATACATAGGAGAAAAATAGTCTTCTAGTGTAGATTATCTAGAAATGGATGTTTTACCTGATGAAGCTCAATTTCAGCTTTTTGTTCTAAAATTGCACTGAGTGTTCCTGGTGTAGATGATAACCTTATCTTAAAGCCTGATCTCAAAACCACTCCTGATCTTCTTAAGCTCTTAACAATCCAGTAGGAAAACCGACCTGGTATGCTACTGTTGGGAGATAAAACCTTTTGTATTTTCCATGATTTGGAAAATCATGGTGGAGAAAAGAACTCCTTATCATGTACCGAATCCATCACAGGCCTAGTGTACAAAGACCCTACTGTTGGATTAAGGAATCCTTAGCCTTTTAATCTCTGGAAAGGGAAGGGGCTTTTTTGGGTTAGTCCTGGAGTTCTGGTGTTCACTAGATCAGGTCCTGTGTGTAAAAATCCTGTGCTTAATGGTCATTGAAATAGCCAAAAACAGTTTGCTTGGAAGAACTCTTGCAGATGCCCAAGCTGTGTGGTTAAGTTTTACGGTATACTTAAGTCACGGTAGCAGGTGAATACTTGTTACTAGTCATTGTCTCAGAAATGCATGACATGTTTTCAGATAGTATGATCTGTGATTCATATTCTGGTTTTGAAATAGTGTCATAATTTACAGACAAATCCAGGGGATTTCTAGTTTGGGGATGAGAAATGTTTGGTTGGCTTTTTTTTTCCCCTCCAAAGGGAAAGACTGTTACTCTTTGTGAAGGTCTGCCTTTTTCATTTGGGTATTTGTCATCAAATGGAAAATGATGTACTAAACGCAGGCATCAGGGCTGAACTTGGGTTGTTTTGCTGAGCATCCTCTTAGTCGTGCTCTTGATGCAGCAATCACCTATTGGTGGTCCTAATATATTAACTTTTGATAAAAAACTGTGTTCTGATCTGGTCTCCAGACATCAGGGAGTAGTGAAATTCCTGTGTTTCTGAATTTACACGCAGGGTTAAGAGAATGTTTACTATGTGTTTTCCTCCAGCAGAAAAACGTTCAGTGATGGGTGGGTCTTTTCTGCTGTTGTTTCCTTTGTGTTTTTCTCCCAGTGTGTGTCAACAGAATGGAAAGTCTCTATTCATGACTGTCAAGTTAATGAAAGGATACTGGAACAGAAATGCTGCAATGAAGAGCTGGTTCTTTGTTTCATTCAGAAAATTGATCCTGTTCTTAAGAGGCACTTTGCCTTCCATAAAGTATTTTGCCTCCACTAGGGTACCTGCATCTCCTCAGTGAAAAAGAGAAACTCACCTAGAGGAAAGGCTGTCAGCTAGGAAAAGTGTGTCTGTAATGGAAATTCTTAAATATTTTAGTTTTTTTTAAAGTCTGTATTAACATTCTCAGGCTTTGCAACTTCTGGAAAGGAATTTTGAAATTTGTGCTGTACTTGGTATATGGTGTCCATAACTGGTGAAAGCAGTTGTTCTCTTGAACATCTTTGTTTTGCGGATCAGTTCTTTGGATGTCATCTGATGAACATTGCTAAATTTAGTTAATATTGCTTGCCCTCCATATGTTGCGAAGTCTTAAGTTAGTTTAGTTCTTGCTTAAGGTGCCCATGAGGTGAAGTCCTACCAGAAAATATTAAAAGGAGTAATGGAAGGTACTTATTTTGGCGGATAGCTGGGCATTTGGTAAGTCTTTCAGTTTGGAGAAGCTGAAATTTCTGCTGAAAGGATCAGTGTCAGTTTTTGAACTGTGGAATTGTGGAGTTGACTTCCTTGTAAAGATAGTACTGATGTGTCAATTAAGTGCAGTAGAAAGCTGAATTCATAGTGATTCTGCTTAATGCTGTATATGCTAAGCAGTTGTAATAGAATTGTATGTTCATATGGACACATGTAGACTTTTGTGCCTTCAGCAGTTGTGCATAGGTAAATCATCTGTGTGTGGTATTTGTGGTTTTATTCTCCAACTGGAAAGCAGATATGTGGCTTTACAGTGAGAGTCATATTTAATTGTGGCATGCCTGGAGATAGATGTTATTTTTTTAATTTGTTACATGGTAATGCCTTCACAACTTTAAAATAAATTAAATAAAGTAAATAAAATAAATTGAGATGGAAAGATAAATTCTTGGTAACAGAAGTGAAGCACATTCAGGATGTGGATACTTTTCAGCAGTTAAAATAGTTTTTGATAGATTAAAGAAAAAAGTAAACAAGCAAAAAAAAGCCCCATCAAAACCAGAAACTAGCTTTGCAGAACCTCTGTTTTAATTTGGTCACAATGTGAGGTAAAGAAATGGCTTGATGGTACATCTTGGTTAGAATTACCTCACTACTATAAACCTCTTACTCTGCATTTTTGATGGGTAGAACCAATTTGTATCGGACACTAGATCATAATTACCTTTAGCATCTCAGAATTTTTTATTATAATGTTGGTATGTCAGTTTTGCTAATTTTGAGTTATAAAGGAAGATAGAAGGCTTTGTTTTTTATGTAAAGTAGATCTACTTAGAATAGATTCTAGTAACTATGGAATTAATGTGAACAGTCATACAATAAATGTTTATTTCAGGAAGTTGGTTATAAGAGATATGAGTTGCATATTTATAGTATTAATTTGTGAAATAAATGCAAATATACTTCCTTAATTTTAGATAATATGCATTCATTTTAAGCCATTCTCTGTGACAACTCTATCACTTTTATTTTTTACTTCACTTTGACTTTGTTTGGTAAATTAATATGTAGTGCTTATATGAATTGAAAATTATAATTCTATAGCCTGAAATTGTCCTTTGGAGGAATGCCTCTGCCCTTAGGTGCCAGCACCAACCAGCTCAAGTGAATGTTAGCAAATGTTGATATTCTCCCCCAGCCCATCCTGAACATAAATGTTTAAAGATAGCATAAGACAGATAAATCAATTTGAAGGAAATTAATAATATGAAATTAATATTCAGATCTGTTAATTGTAGTTCATGCAGTATGAACAACTTTTTCGTTGTTCAATCGGGCATATTCTAGGTGTAAATATGCAGAGGCACAGAAAAGAAAAATTCCGACTTGACTCTAAAGTACAAATTTCAGTTTAGTAATAGGAAAAAGACCAGAGATAAGCCTTTAATTTTGAAGTGCATGCTGTGCTTTGCAACATCTGCTTATGAAATAATCTAAATTATCCTTTTGGTCTAATCCTTCAAGATACTGATTATTGTCAATATCTGTTGATTCGAACCAGATGACCTGCTGAAAGTGATCCTTCAGCTGTCAGAATGACTGAGTTTTGGGGGCTTCACAGAAAAAACATAATATAGACCTGCAATATAGCTGGCAATTGATTGGGTTTGTAAACTCACATTGCCTTGGCTCAAAGTTATTAGTTGCCTTGAGCAAGGGCAATGTGTGTCTTTATTTTCCTACTGGTCTTGCTCTGCGGACATTAGCGAAGGTGGCATGGATTTTCCAGATGAAAAGCAGTTTAGGTCTGATGTCTTGTACAGTTTTTGATTAGAGTTGTCTGATTTTGAAAATGATGGTCTCCTCTCACTTAAGGTAACTAATAATGGAAAATTGATGATTCAATGTGCAGTACAGTCTCAGTTCAAAGGAAAGGAATGTAATGAAAAATTACAGGTATATTTATATATATGTATGTGTGTATTAGCTTTGTTCATGTCCTATCAGTTGCCTCTTAAATCTGCAAGATTCTTCTGTATTTGTTGACAATGCTACAACATTTGCATTTTCATGTCCATCTGAAATTGGCATTGAAGGTGCATTACATGTGCAATTTGAGCTTTGCTCTATGTCGTTCCAACATGAAATTACTACAGAAAAAAAAGTTAGGCAGCAGAGTGGATTTTGTGCTCTCACTTCTTCACCAATGCTTTCAGATGGGTGTAGATACAGAAAAGTCAACACTCCTCTCAAGATACTTTGAGAAGCATGTTTGCCTTGTCACGGAAAGGTTAAAGTGAGAAACTGCTTTAAAGAATATTAATAAGCATGATTGAGAATACTGTAAATTCTTGAAAAAGCTATGTTCTGTTAAAAAGTAATGGGTTTTTTTCTTTTCCTTGCCTTTTTGTATTTAGTTTTGCTGCTTATACAGCTCTTTTTTTTCACCCACAAATTATCTTGGCAAAATGAAATCCACATGCACACAGAATCTTTTTGACCCATGCTGGGTTTGATTTTTTCCCCTTTTTTTTTTTTTCCTGAGAAAAATAAACTTTAAATCTTTTCAACCAACAATGTTGTAACTTTTTTCCTTAATTCTTTAACCTTGGGTGTTTTAAATGGTCTCGTGTGACATCTACTTCGTATTAGAAGTTCAGGTGGAGATGTTTCATCTAAACATAAGAGTTGTCAGTGTTAACAAGAAGATAGACCACCAAAATGAGAGAGCAGATTACGAAGTTTGCAGTGTCCTGGTTTTGGCTGGGATAGAGTTAATTTTCTTCCTTGTAGGAATGGTGGGCTAGGCATCAGTCAGAGGGTGGTGAGCAACGGTATTGTGCATCACTTGTTTCTCCTAGGTTTTATGCTTGGGCCACCCCCTCCCCCAGCCCCCCTTATCTCCCTTATTTCCTTTTTCATTGTAATTATAATACCATATCATTATTGTTGGTGTAGTGTTTTACTTTGTTTCGATTACTAAACTGTTCTTGTCTCAATCCACGAGTTTTACTGGGGAAAGGGGGAGAGGATTGAGGGCTGCTGGTACTTAGTTGGGTTTAAACCACAACATGCTAGGAATAGTCTTTACCAGGAATATTGTTTACAGGAATATTTTAATATGTTGATGTTGCTTTCTCCCTCCTTTATTTTACTGGATTTTTTTTTTGTTTTGTTATTTTTCTTGGTTTATTTTTTTTTTTTTTTGACACCTGTTTCATTCTTCTCAACTTGTTCTAGGCTATTTTTTTTCTTGTTTGTGTAGGTGAAATACAGTAAATGTTTACTTGTTAGAATTCCCTGAATAAGGAAAAGATTCTCCGTTCCTGATGGGAAAATAGTGTTGTTCTTGTGCTTTGATGACTTAAAATAAAACTTCCTTTCGGGAAGCCACTGATGTGTAATGTAGAGCAAAGTATGCATACTTCACTTAAGGAAAGATGCAGGAAGTGGTTTTAGAGAAATAAGTCATAGGTATTTTCAGAACTGTTTTAAGCAAGCATGATATACAGTATTTTCTGAACTTCTCAAATGCACGCACATGCTCCAAATGTTCATTCTTAAAAACACTCTTCTCTAGATCTTTCTCAGTAAAGAGTCCGGCATCCTGCATCCAAAGTCTGGCAACTCAGCAGCTCTAAGCTCCTGAGTTGCTGTTCCCAGTATCCTTGGCATCGTGTTTAGGTTGAGTCTCTGCATCTTCCCTCTCATGCGAACCCTTTGCAGCCATGATGTGTGAAAAAGTAACATCTGTTATCAGTCTGTTGATGGGAAAGTGTGTCAGGATGATTCTCAGATTTCTTTTGTAGTGACCAGAGTTCTGCATCCATACAAATAATCTGTGTTGCTTCCTGCATTGTCTGGCACCTGGTGTGGTTTTCTTGAACATGGACGGTGGTAATAGCCAGCCGTCAATGAAACATTGTAGTATTTCAAAGCTCACATCTTAAGCATTTGGGCTTGCTTGCCAGCTTCCAGGACAAACCCGCACGGGAAATTATAATCTTGAAAGGAAATATACTCCATAATTTCAATTAAAAAACCCCCAATTAAACAAAACAAAAAAACGTAAAACCAAAACACAGACAAATAAACAACCACCAGCCAGAAAAGCCCCAAAAACCAAAACCTTACTTAAGTCTTTCAGCGGTTTTCTGTTTTTTTGTTTAATGTACACAACTGTAGCACAAAGATGTGCAGCCAGTATCAGTTAAGAACATTATTAAATTGTTCTTAAACTGTTAGAGGGTGTTTTTGATTGGTTTTGATACTCTTTATGAATAGTGGAATTGTACTTTTTACTTGTAATACTGCTGTTCTGTGCTTCCAAAAATATGTGATTAGTGCATATTTTTTTGAAAGGAGAGCATGAGGAAGGTTGTTATATATTTTCTACCAGTCTGTGGAGGAGTAAAGTATGAATTCTGTGAATCTGATTGAAATATTTCATAATCTGCATGCCTGGAAAATGCCCTGTCAAGAAGACTACCCTTGAATAGTTTATATATTGCTAAAAACCTTACACTCTATTTGTTTGCATAGCTTCTAGTTGTATGAGAGCCTGAGAAATGGCTATTAAACCACAAAGTATGGCTAGTGACATTAGCTGTGTATATAGGAAAATTGGGTCTGTTGAGGAGTACATGAACAGCTCCTGTGCTGTGTGATTGAATCTGCATCATAGAACTGCAACATAAGGTTTGAAAATTTCCTGCCTGTTCTTTCAGCACAGGTGGAAATTATCCCCTCTTTATCTGTTGCTGCTTTGCCTCTGATGTATATTCAAGTTCCAAAGTGAAAATATTAGAGATTTATGTTTACTATCTGCTTGGGTTCTTGCTCTGTTAAGTTTTGGTTTTTAGGCACATGGATACTTCTGTTCTCATTAAAAGTCTGTGCAAATCTTTGCAGGATCTGAATTGCAGTGATTTTTTTTTTAACTCCTTGCCTACAGGGTGACATTTTAAAGTGATGTTTAAAATTTCCTGTAACAATGTGTTTATCTGCATTTTTTTTAGTGTGTGCGGGCTTTCTCTATAGATCTTTTCCATGGCATCACTTTTTTCCTGTTTGTAAGTTGAAATGACACAAAGCCAAGCAGGAGTAGCTTTTGGAAACAATTATCATGCAGATACAGTAGTAGGATATTGAGCCTTTTGGCACAGAAACCCTGTGAGTCTGTGATCCTTGTGGTTTGTATGTGTTTTTGAGAAAGTTTACATAAAGTGTGTAAGATATGATCTGTAAATTGCTTTTGCAGATTATTTTGGAGGTTGGGTACAGGTTAGACTTTTAAGTGGTTTCAAAAATTTGTTATGATTTTTGGAGGCTTGGGAATGAAGGCTTTTAGACACTGGTGTGATAAGTGTCTTCAAACTTTAGAAATCTGTGATTATACTTGTAAAGAAGTAAAATAGCAAACTATGGTATATGCTGCAGGGACATATTTCAGGAAAGTGGGAGTCAAGAAGTATTTGATGTTATTTTTCATAGATACATGTGGAGTTGGACTGAAAAAGTAAGTGAGACAGAAAAATATTTTTTTCTTCATTGAAGCCTAATTTAATTTTTAAAACATTATCAGTCTCTTATGGACATAGGGATCCTGCTTTTATGCAATGAGATAGAAAGACTATTAATAAAGAAGAGTTTGAACACTGAGGAAAAATAACTTAAAGGATTTGTTGCATTTTGGCAGCTTTTTTTTTTTCTTTTGATAATGACATTCTGAATATGAAGGATTAGGGAAGAGCTATGAAAGTGGTGAATACTGTAAAAATGATACAACAGTGACAAGGATTGTGTCACCTTACAAACTTGGAAAAAACCCTATTATCGAGCAACATACCTCTCTGGTGACATAGTGGCCCTCCAACTAGTTCATAGATTACACTACACAGAGAGGACCAGTCCGTACACTGGGACATGGATGTGCTGATCTTGAGCAAGAGACCTTGACAGCCTGGAGAATTAGGGATTTTTGGTCTTCCAACAAAGGTAAAGGCTTGCACTGGGACAGAAAAGATGTGTGCCACAAGGGGTTTGAATGAGTGGGTGGCAGCTCTCTGGGAAAGGCAGTACTGACTTAGTGGAGTGAGCTCAATTGAGGGCACCAAGCTGATGTAGAGTCTAGAGCATGTGACCTGTGAGGAGAGGTGGACGAAACTAGGATTGCACAGCCTGATGAAGAGATGGCCCAGGGGAACTCTCAATGCCCTCTACTCTTCTCTTATGCGAGGAGGAAGAAGAGGTAGAACCAGACTCTTGTATGCTGGTAGGGCAAGAGGCTGGGAATAGAACTCAGGCTGGAATACATAAATTTCTAGCAGATATTATTAGGAAGAATCTTTTTTCCCCTTGGGGCAGAGTACTGGAGGCATGATCGAGTTTACAACTTTGGAGATACTCAGAACTTAGCCAGACAAGGGGCTGGGTGGCCTGCTCTAAGTTGACCTGGTCTCAGGGGGATTGGATTAAGTGCCGTCCAGCAATCTTCTCTTAGCTTGAGTAAGTTTGTATGACTCTGTCTTTTTGGTGGGCATGTTACTCTTGGTTGGGGGATGCTTGCATCAGGCACTGTAAATAGAGACGGAACAGCGATTTGTGACTGGTTTAGTTGCAGATGGTCGCAAGTGATAGTGATAACACAGTTTTCTTTGGCAGCCTCTGTCCTGTGAGACATTTTCTTTTTGCAGCCTTTATGTTTTCACCATGATCATCTTAACACACTTCCTCCCCACACACCTTTTGTGGTGGGATTTTTGGTATAACTTCTTATCCATAGCAGTTTGTCTTTAAAGTAGAGCTACATTTCTGCCTCTCAGCCCTGCTTCCAAACTTACTTTCTTACTGGCTTATGTACAAGCAGTCTGTATGCACTTTTAATTTTTATTATTTTTCAGTCCTAGAGGTGTAGGGGAAGTTGAGTCTTGTTATTTGCTGTTGTAGTTGGTACATTTTCTCAGAAAGTGCCAGAATTGAGAGATGTATTGTTCAGTAATGGGAGGTGCTTTTTCAAAGCTTGTACGGTATGTAAAAATGTACAAATAAACAAAACAAAACAAAACAAAAACCCCAGTCACTGAATATGTGTTTATCTTTTTTTGTTATTCTTTACTGAACCAGTGTTTCTGATGTGATGACTCTGCTAAAGCATAAATTTTCTATAGTATTTTTAAGGGAGAATGGTACAAACAAGAATTCAGTCAATAACATAATATATGAGTGTAGCAGAAAGTGAGCAAAGTGTGAGGAACTGTTACATGACCTCCTCAGGTTGCCTTCCCATGTAAAAGTGAAATTGGCATTCTATTTAAAGCTGTCATACTTGTTCTCCAAGTACTGTTTCTCTCTAAGTAGCTTCTAATCTGAGTGAGGTTTTTTAGCTTCTTAAAAAGAGTTTTAAGCAATCAATGGTTAAGTAGCAGATAAATCTGCTCTCTGAAGCAAACACTGAAGGGAGCTGATGCTGTTCTGTTTGCCCTACTGACCCGTGGACATAGGTAGTTGCTGGGCAGCTAAGACAGTGTTTTGCTTCCAAATAGCTGCAGTGTGTGGTCTCTCTTACAGGGACATTGGGAAAAATGAAGGATATTAAGGACTAGGGAAACCAAAGGAACAGCAGACAATGGGAATTGAAAGGATTTGGAGGCAGACTGGGTTATTGCAGGGAGAGAACATAAACATACAGAATAAAAATCCATGAACAGAGATTTTCATTTTATTTCTGCTGTTCATGTAAAGACTTGACTTCTTTTGAGGATCACTAATAAAACATCTGTGTCATATAAGAAAATTTTCAAAGTAAACAAGTTGGCCATATTGTTATGGACGTGTTTAATGTGTATTAACTGAAGCATCATCCGTTTCTCGTTAACCAGCTGCATTGAGGCTGTGGGTAAGGTGGGTAGTGAAGCCAAACCAAAGATACCAGAGTTCTCTGGAGTTATGAGTCTTCAATTAGGTTGGGTCAAAAGTGGTCTTAAAGGATTTTAAAACAAAGAGTTGTGCCATTTGTTTCATTTATTATTTTGTTACATTTTAGCATTTCTGCTTTAGGTCAAGTTTTTGTTTCCTCTCGGTTATTTTATGGATGCTGCATTTTCTGTTTGCGACTGATGTCCCAGAGAGATAAACGTTTCTAGTAGCTTAGTTCTTACTTACCTTTGTGTTTCTTCCTTTTCTGCTGTTTTAGCCTTTTGGGGTTTTTTCTCTCAAGTTTAATAGTGACAAAGAGAGGAGTAATGAAGCAGTCAAATAGTTTGCATTAGAACGCAATACATAGGAAATTATTCTATCACTGTACGAGGCTGTAGAAGAGCTTTGTTTTTGAGGTACCATGTTTAGTTTTGAGGGCCTGTTCCGTGTTCATGGATTTTCAAAACAGGGTGGATTGGCAAGCAAAGAGATACCAAAATGATTGCCACCTGGACTATTTTTAATTTTGATCTTCTAAAGGCCTTGAATTTACATAATTTGAAGAAAAAATGTTCTTAAGATTTACCGCATCTCTCTAAGAGGAAGTTCTGGAATAACCACTAAAGATTTATGATCTCTGTAGACAGCACTGGCTGAAAATACATTTAATACTGTTTAGTACAGTTGGTATGACTGTTGTTGAATATCTGTGTACTGGCATGCTTTGATATTTATTATACAGTATCTTTGGAGTTACTGCTTAGGATTGTCTGTGCTACAAAGTTATGCTATGCTAACTTAATCAGTATAGCTAAAGGGGCAAGGATCGTTTTCTCAGACATGAAAGTGACTTTGAATTGTTCATTCTGGGACAGCTTGTCCTGTTTTGAGAAACAGGGTAACTCATTGATACGAACATTTTGAGTTGATAACCCCGTAGTTCTTGGGTTACAGACACGGTGCACCTGCAGAATTGTGGCTTACAGAAGCACTTTCCTGTTCTCTTACGCAGACCACCATGGATGCTTGAAAGTTGAAGTTCCTACCAGTTATGTGTGGTACTGAAAAGAAATTTCCAGCCACGTGGGGGCCCCTATGGTGCCTTTTTGGGGTGTGTGTGTGTGTGTGTGTGTGTGTGTGTGTGTGTGTGTGTGTGTGTGTGTGTCAGCTGCCTTCTCCTTGCAGTCAGTCCATGTGGTGAAAGTAAGAGGTGATTTCCTACAAAACATTTTTGTTTGATGCCTTTATCTTGCTTTGCCTAACTCTTGGGTTTGCTGCTCCTTGTGTTTAACAATTTTGTGCTCCTCTCAGCTCATTTAAGCAGCTGTCCTAGAACATCCTAGGTCGATCTCATGCCTTTTCAGGCTTTTTCCATGCTTTTTCTACCTCCCAAGCCAATTAAGCTTGTCCTTTTCAAGGCTATTGCTGAAGGAACAAATTCCAAAGTGCAGTAAAAATCCTCTGGTAGGCTGAATTGCATCTCGTGGAGATTATGATGTTCTTGTGACCACTGAAACTTTTTATGTCATCGTTGGAGCTGTGACATCAAAATGGGAGAGCTATCACATAGCCTTAGGAGAGGGGAAACCGGGACATGTGGTTACCTGTCTTCCAGGGCTGCCCAAAGGTTTCAATGGAAAATACAGTTAGCAGGCTGAGGTTGAAGAATCACCTCTGGGAGACGTGTTTCTGGAACGTGAAAGTGATTCTCAGCACTGGTAAATAAAATGCTGTCTTGCTCCAACTGCTTGGATTCCCTGTGGGGATTTTGTATGAAGATCGCAAAACTGAGCTTAGAACTTTGTCTTTATGGTGTTAATAAGGAAGGCTTTTGCACAAGGAACAAACTGCTATGGTTATGAATTTATTACTTATAAAAGAAGGAGAAGTGAACTTTCGTTGGTGTATATACAAAAAAAGAAATGTGACCGTGTGATCTCTGGTTAAGTCTGAACTCGTGGAGTTTTGCTCTTACTACGGCATATTCTGTGTTGGAAAAACCTGGCTAGTGAGAGCTTGAATTCTGAATTTACTCGTCCAAGCACTGCAGATGTTACTTTCTGAAAAGCATTGTGAAACACAGCAGATGGAGGCAGGTTTTGAGGAGCAGATTTGCTCTCCTGTCTTCAGAAGCATACACGTAATTCTCATCATCAACCACGAACAGTCATGCTTGAACTTTCTAAATGAAGTATCATGAAAGCAGAATTAATTAATTAATGATTTACTGGTCTGTGTTTGCTGATTTCACTCTTTATGCCAATGTTTAAAGAGGCAAATATGCTCTTGTGCTCTGAAATCTGTGAAGGCAAGAGATGTTGTTGTAGACTTCCAAAAGTTCAGTGGTTGATCTTCATTGCTGTAGAGAGGCTACTAGAAAGCTTTGTTTTGCTTTGAAAGTGACACAGAACCTGTTGAAGTTGAAAATGGCAGTGTGCTGAAATGATGATGATAAAGTCTCCTTTACATATACATTTACATTTCTATTGAAATTTCTGTATTTTTTCACCTTCTATTACTGATATTAACATACTGATTCTCTTAAAGAAGGCTTGAGAATACAAAACAAGATGAATGGTGATAAATCTTGTGCCTTAAGTTCTTTTCCACCCCACTCCCCGCCCCGTTTTCCTTTTTTTGACATGTATGTTTTCAGTTTGTTTGCTGCTAGAGACAAACAGCATGTGCATGTGGGAATGCTCACAGGCAGACACACAAACTTAGGTATTTCATATATAAAACAGTCTCCTCTGTATCTCTCAAAAAGATCTACCATTTGGCAGGGCCACATTCCTTCACTCCTGATTGCCTCAGTGCATTATTTAAGGTATTAAAGAGTTTTGCTGAAACAGGCTCTGTGGTTTCCTAGAATTATGTGTGTTGAGTACATTGTAAACTTACGGGGTTCTTTTTGTGAAACTTGTCTACGATATGCAGCTGTATAGCTAACAGCTTGCTATTAGGACTGGCTGACCTAGCTACTTTGACACTTCTCTTCCAGTTCTGTACACTACTTTGTGAGATCTTGGCTTCAACTGAAATATGGCTAAAAGAAAACTAGACTGTTAAAAAGTCTGTGTATATACTTTATGCATAAATCTGAGAGCCGTGTGTTTTGGATTGGAGCAAGGTACGCCTTCATTAAAAGCAACAGTGGTAGTTTGTTCAGTTGTATAAAGATACTGGTAATAGCAGTCCCAATCAGAAGAAGTTAGTAACTTAAAATGATCTGATAGCCTGAATATAACTGCAATAACTTTTCCCCTTGCTCAAAGTTTTCATGTCAAAGGAGTATTTTTGCTGCTTAGGTGCTAGACAAACAACTGAAAACTGCTGAGGTATGTGGATATGTCACAGTTATTGGCTGACGTGCATCTGTGTTGCTGCTTTTGCTTTCAGATGTTACCATGAGTATCAGTTCGAGCACAAGGAGCTATGGTAGTAGGAGTGTTTGGGAGAGCTGGGTCTTGTTTACTTGAGAAAGGTAAGAGTGATGGGATTGCGGGAATTCCTGATGGAACAGACTGAGAACGGGTGATAAGTAGTCAGGCAAGACTGCCAGGCAGTGAATTACCTTACCAAGTTAAAAAAAACTGTATCACAAGCTGAAAATTGGCAACTACAGAGAAGGAAACACTATGAAATCAATTGTTGCTTCTGTAGCCTGTTATTGAATTAGGAGAGTGCAGTTCATTTTTACAGAACATAAAAAATGAGAAACTATGGAAACTGAAATAAAATCCAGTGGAGAAAGAAGGTTATGTTGTCATGGGTTAACTTTGAACACCAGGTGCCCACCTAAGCCGCTTTATCACTCACCCTCAATATCTGGGCAGGGAAGAGAAAGTATGACAAAATATTCAGTAAGTACGGTCACAGGCAAGACAGACTTGGTTTAGGGAAATTAATTTAATTAATTGCTAATCAAAAGTCCGAGAAGGATAGTGAGAACTAAAAACCAAACTTAACTTTCCCACACCCTTTCCCTCTTCCCAGGTTCAGCTTCAGCTCCAGCTCCAGACTTTCTACCTCTTCTGCCTGAGTGGCTCTAAAAAATGGGGATTGGGGGCTGTGGTCAGTTTATAACACTTTGTCTCTGCTGCTCCTCCCTCCTCTCACTCTTCCCCTTCTCCAGCATGAGGTCCCTCACACAGGTGACAGTCCTCCACCAACTTCTCCAATATGTGTCCTCCTCATGGTCCACAGTTCTTCATGAACTGCTCCAGTGTGGGCTTCCAGTGTGATTACAGTCTCCTTCAGGCACATCCATCTGCTCATATGTGGGGTCCTCCATGAGCTGCCAGGGTACAGCCTGCCCCACCATAGTCCTTCACCACAGGCTGCAGGAGAATTTCTGCTTCAGTGACTGGAGCATCTCCTCCCCTTCCTTCTTCACTGACCCTGGGATCTGCTAGGCTGCTGTTGTGTGGCATTGTTTCCCCCGTCTTAAATACGTTGTCTCAGAGGTGCAATCAGCATTACTGATGTGCTTGACCTTGACCAGTGGTGATTCCATTTTGGAGCTGGCTGGCACTGGCTCTTTTGTACATAGAGGAACCTTCTAACTACTTCTGACAGAAGTGAGCCCTGTAGCCAGCTGCCAAAAGCTTGCGACACAAGATATCCTGGAAAATATTTGGAAGTGTTCACATAAGTAACCAATGCAGACACGCATTGCTTGTATGTATGTGTTATCTGACCTTTGGCTACACAAAAAATTTGATGTAGTGATTTTTTCACAACTCCAAGATAGTTGCTTGAAGAAGCTTGTCCTGGAGCAAGATGAGCTGTGTGAAGAGCTGAGTGAAAAGCTAACGTGGGAAAACAGAGTGAATTCAGCATGTTGTATTGTTTTGTTTGTGATTGCTTATGACTTAAACAGTTTGCTGCCTAGAAAAATTCTACAGCTGAAAAGGCCAATGTAGTTGACCCCCAAAGGCAGGTTTTTCTGGGTTTCTCATCCTGTAGCTTTCATCTAAAATTGAAAGTGAACTGCATTGCAGCCATTCTATTAAAAAAAGAAATGTGTATATACGGAAGGATCTAGATAAAGGCTATAAATCCTACTGATGTTCTCTAGATTACTCACTTGTTGGAAATCTTAAGACACTTAAAGGTTTGCCATGGGTGAAAAGTCTGGAATTGTAAATTAAATAATCAAAATTAAAAATGAAATTCTAAACTGAAACTTTTTGATTTAGAGATACTAGTATATTGTGTCTTTTGCTTAGCTTTTGGGGGATTTCATATTTTTAACTTTACCCTGGAGGCTTCCAAAAAGTTATGGGGGTTTTGTGGTGGTGTTTGTTTGAGTTATCTTGTGGGTTTTTTTCCCACACATCAGAGAGAAAGCAACTGCAGGACTAGTAAAGATGTAGAAATAATTCAGCTATATAAATGGAATGTAAAGAGTAGTGTTAGGACTAATCTCTGATTTTCAGTAAAATTTACTTAAGACTGACCTACTGCTCTCATTTGATTCAAATTTCTGTACTTTGTGTATTGTCTTCATAAATGCAGTGCCTAGATTCTTGTGTGTGCTTTTGCAAGAATCTTTTAAGTGGATTATGTCCATCTAATACCCATCTTGTGGTCAAATGTCGATGGCTGTGATGTTCAGAGTAAACTTCAGAAAGCAGTCACATCCATCACAAGGACAGAGGGAGCTTTGATAACGGATTTTCAGGTAAGGACAGAGGTCAGCTATGTTGTTGACAGGACTAAAGAATAATAAACAACAGTGAAACCATGTCTCTGGAAGAGTGCCAGGGAGTTATGAGCAAGGAGGAAAGGGAAATGGCTTCTGTCCTCATGCTTACAATGAAGTGCTCCTTTCTGAGTAGCACTTTGTTTTCATGCCAAGGAGAAACTCTAGTATTTGTAAGTCAGGTGGTGTTGCTGTAGGTGACCCATCTTGTATTTTGTACTGTGGTGAAAATTGGCCCTTTTTGAGCCTTCCGAAAACGCTGTGGCTTATCAAAGACATTGGTATTGTTTGAAGAAAATGTTTTGAATTGTGTTTGAAGGGATCAGTTTTTCACTGGAGTGAGTGGGTGTGGGACCTTTTCATGAAGATGGTAGATGGTCCCCTCTATGAAGCTTTTGCTATGATGACACACAGTCTCTGTGCTGTAAAGAACACTATCTACATCCATTGCTAGAAGTGTTCAAATGTCGGGCAGTCTGTTTTGTTGTATTGAGTGTGGTACCGTGGGGCCCTTGAGGCAAAACGGATGAGGAAGGTGAAATCAAGACATGCTGCAAGAGCTGGTTTGGTTTTGTTGGTGGGGTTTTTTTGAGTGTTTGACTGGCATTGGTTGCTTAAAGGCAGATAAGGACAGCTTTGGTCTTTTTGAGTTCATAAAGCATTCGGTTTGTGTGTATATGCTTCTGTAATTCATGTAATGAAGCTCTGAATCAGGCATCCACCCCTTTATTTGCTGTATAGAAACAGTATAAGGAATGTCCTAAAAACTCTGTTTCTGGGGTCATAACTTCATGTACTTTTAAGCTGGAGGTGGAATAGCAGAGCTGCATTATCACCTGGCTTTTGACCGCCTTAGTCCTAAAACAGATGAATGAATAGCTGTGATTTAATGCTAGGAGTAGGTGTTAACTGAGGTAAATCAGCTGTCCAGGGTCACGGATGTTTTTACAGATAGAGACCTACAATACGTGGGAAAGTGGGGAGTGTTTCTCCCACTGGTAGTGCTGCTGTAATGTGGGATCAAGAAATGAGAGCAAAGAGATGGCAACCACTTCTTTTCAGTCTGTGTAATAACTTCTAGGTGGTATTTGTTTCCTCCTTTCTTCATCCATTGTACCTACTGTAATCTATTTTGATGGTCTTTAAGGGGCTTCTAGGATATACACAATAGACACAGTAAGCATGTGCTTTGTAAAAGTAAATAAATAATGACTTTATATTTTGTATATTTATGTGGAAGTAATGGTGGAGATAGCATTAACAATGGAGGAGCATATACTTGGGAACTTGGGAAGGAGAATAAAAAAGAATAAACTTGTTTTTTTCCAAAAGAAAAGTTTTTATATTCTGTTGAATGCAGCTCTTCAGTAATGTGAAGTGAATGAAAATTTTTGCAGACATAGTGGCCTCGATGTGAAAGAATTTCATTGACCTTAACCTTCATGTATACGATTCAGATTTTTCATGAATCAAAGAAAATAGGTTGGTTTTCACTTTGTAACTGCAGTTTTGAGTAATTCTCGCAATTCGGGGGACTGAAGCTGAAAACCTGTCATGTTGAGGCACTGAACCTTCCTGCCTAACCCCAAATAATATTTTGAAACATAAGCTTGCAGCCTGGTAAATGCCAGCCTCAGCTCCTGAATGTAGGTTTTACCAGACTGTGCTGTATGGTTTGCTCACGTATCCGCAGTGCTTTTCTCCTGTGCAGTACTAGTACAAGCTTGATTCTTTTTGCCTAATGCTTGATATGCACAGGCAAATGTGATGTAAACCATGTTCAAAGCATATAATGAATATTAGACAGCTTTTCTTCCATATCAAGTAAAATGCAGAAAACCCGAATTGCCTTTATCACCCAAAAGCGTGTTACCATTTGGTATTATTGGAGAGAAAAAATTTCCTGTAAAAACTGAGGAAGTTTTCCATCATAAGATACAGCTTCTGTTATGAAAATAATATAGATACATTGGCAGCTAGACAAGTGAGGATCTGTGTCTAGAAATCCAGAGCATATCTTAGTCATTTGACTCTAAGAGAAATAACATTAAGTGGTTTATTGAAGCAACCTGCTGATCGTACTTGAGTTATAAAATCTGAATTGTGCTTTTCTTTCTCAAAGTAGCTCTTCGAAGATCTGAACCTAGGACTATTAGGAGCATTAAGCGAGGCTTTCAGTCTTTCTGATGGCTTCTGAGAGACTGCCTGTATTGGGAACACTTGTTTTAGTTGCTGCTCTATGTTGTGCTCTCTTGAAAGGATACTTTAACTTGTTCTAGCATCCCACTATTGGTAAAAGTGGTAGCCTTTTAGTATGAGATAGTTTGACCTTGTGCCTGGGAAGTGTTCTCTCCAGTTCCTTTATTTCTGCTGTTTAGTCTTGGCCACGCATACGCTTGTTTATTTCCTTGGTACTCAGATGCTAACTCCTAATGTTTCCTTACATTCCAGCTTGTCTTACCATCCATCACCTCTGGGTGTCTTGAGGAAGAAGAGAAACAAAGACATCAGTTCCTCATCATCTACTATTTTTCCCTCTGGTTTCAGTTTCCAGGCACCTGAGACCAGAAGGGTCTGTCATGTGCTAGGTGTTGAGCAATTTAAACAACGTTCAGACTTCTCTCAGTCCTTGCATCCTACTAGAAATTAACATCTGGCCCATGGTCATGTTCTCGGAAAATTACAGGCTTAGTATCAGGCATCTGAACCAAAAAATAACATGCCATGCTTTTTATTTCGTGGGGCAGAATCCTTTTACTGACATTGCTGTTTTGCTTGGAGAAACTGTATTTTGCAAAGTGCTGTAAATAGATGGTGCAAAAGAAAAACTAGAAATCAAGCAGAGTACTTTGAGAGTGGGGACAAAGTGTCATAAAGATGCTATCTGACTTGGAGTCGGGAGATTTCTTTTGACCTGTTCAGGCACTTAAAAGTCTGATAGGACTACTAAGACTGTGGAAAACTGCATGTGCTCAGTAAGCCACACATTGTCTATTAATGGCTTTCTGCTACTGAGAAGGACTGCTATCAGTCCTGCTGTTGATGGCATGTTCTTTGTGGCTTTACTGAGACCACACAAAAGTACTGAAGTGCCTTCCAACATCTGGAACCTGTGTACAACAGGACTTAAAAGTCTGGAGGAATGTTTGTAGAAGGTGAAGTATGGTTTGTGGAGCAAATTGTTCTTTTGTTGTCAGATACAGGCTAGTCCTANNNGACAGGCTAGATTGTACCTGCCCCGTTGTATTACCAAGCTTCAGGAAGTCCTGGTTAGGGACTTTCTGAGTGGGAAGTTCTGTCAGGCACATTGTGTTCAGCAGACTGGACTTTTCTGAGGAACAGCAAGTAGCTTTTCTTGATCAACATTCTTACTGGCACTCAAGATATTCACTCAGTCATCTAATTTAAAAGTTTAAGAGTCCAGGTCTGTATGTTGTCTTCCTGCCCCTCCCCATCCCCATCTATCTTGTCAGGGTTCTGTGACTAATTACAGGCTCTTAAGAGCACAGTTTTCAAAGTATTGAAAACCTTGTGTGTATGGCATTTTCTGGCTTGTTCTTTAGTCTTTTTCTGGTAATTCTCAACATAGAACTTCTGATAGAATTAACAGATGAACAGATAGAACATTTCCATTTAAGAGGAGGAAGCAAGGAAGTAGCTGGGATTATTTTTCTCTTGTGGATTCTTTTGTAGTTATTGGCACTGAATTTCATCAGTCACTTTATTTGCTCTTCACTTTCTATTATTAAATCCTGTCATAATTCTCTTGTATTTATCTTCCATTTGACCCCAGGTCATGTCTGTTACTTATATTAATAGACTAGAAAATGAGGATTACTTTGAAACTTTTAAGGCCTTGTCCATTAATTGCAGAACCGTGCTAGACAGATGAGGATAATCACTCCTTAGCTGAACAGTTCTGCCCACACTTAATCAAGCACATTTCCTTGTCTGTGTGGAACTGGCTGAGTCTTGTCTCGTGCCTTTGCTTTACTGTCAGCGTGCTGTTCTGCCCTCTCCTGACTAGAGCATGTCCTGAGGATATTCTGGAAATGTGGAGACAGTGCCCTGGCAAGGGGGTCAAAGGTTGCAATAGAGGTAACTCCCTCTGATTTCACTCAGGATTCTGTTTTGCTCCTCTTTTTCTTTCCTTGAAGGTCTTTTTTGGCCCTTCTCTGCTTCTACTTATAAAGTTACTTAAATAATTTTTTCTGTTAAAAAGGATAAGTAACCAGGTCAATAGCCTTGATTTTAATTGCTGTGAATAGTTAGGATGCTTTTATAGTAACCTATCACTGCTTCTTAAAGATGACTTACGAATCTACAGATTCCTCCTTCCCCTGCTTTCTGGGAATGTTTCCACTCCACATTCCACTGCTGGGATTGCCTCTTTTCTGTGTCATTCTTAATAGATATCCTAATAGAAAATGTTGCTGTCAAGCCAGAGCATACAAAGCTGTAATTTCACTACAGTTGTATGAAGATTGGAAGATCTTAAAAAGACAACACAAATTTAGTGGTTTCCTTGAGGAGTGCTTCCATCTGTTTGCTGGATTCCAATTTTAGATTGTATTTTTGCACCTACTTGAGAAGTTTGGGTTTTGTTCACTGTCTAAATCAACTTGCTGCTTACTTGAAGTTAGTAATACCAGAAAGTATGTCTCGTGTCTGCTTTGTTTGTCTTTTAAAAAGAACAAAAGAATCCTTTCATGTGGTAATTATCCCTAAGGGTAAATAACTGTAAATAACTGTTTAAATTTCTTGAATAATATTTAAGCAATGCTATTGAGGAAGTCTCTTGGATGTAACAGAATGTGGTAGTGGTAGATACAAAACAACCTCGCTGCTCTAAGAACTTGGTTTTTCAGAGGTGAAGTAAACTATGTTCTGACTATGTTCTTGTGAATACATTGACTTCACACTGAGGCAGCATCACAAAAGAAGGATAGACTGTGCCCTCATGGGCTTTTGCAGTAGTGGAAGTGCTAGAGGTAGGATTCATGTCTGGCATCTGCAGTTGAGCTGGTGGGAAGAGAAAAGGCAACAGGATTCACCCTGGGGAATTGCTGTACTTAATGTGTCAGCCACATCCTTCCTGTTTTCCAAATAAGCTTTCACTGAAGGTCTAAGCTTTCTGATTCATAACATCTGCTTAATGTCCAACTTAAGAAATGAGTGAATATTTGGGTCTTCTGATAGATGGGGAAGCTGAAGTGTCCTGCTTTGATAGCATTAATCCTTTCTATGAAAAAGATGTCTTTGTAGAGATGTAGATTATGATTAGCATGCTTGTTGGCCTTGGTTACTGGCTGTTTAACTTCATGTTGTCAGTCTTGTGTTATTTGGCAATATGCCTCAGGTAGATCATATGCCTCAGGAGGATCAGTGAATTAGATTTTAGAAAGTGCTGCAGTGAGCAAAATGGACATGTTAGTACTTGTGTACAAGTGTATAGCAGATCTAGTCATAGTAGCAAAGAATTGTGGCCCGTTTGAGGCTAAGACAGAGGGAGAAAAATGAACAGTTAATGCAATATGTGTGGTACTGAACCTCTGTGTGCCTAAAGGGTGAGCTTCCAAGAGCACTTAAGAAACTTCTGTGCTCTGGTTGTTTAGCTTTTGCTATAGCCATGCAAATGTATCATAAATTTTCTTTTCTTGGTTAAGAGTTAGAAGAGACTATGTAATGAACACAGTTCAGCTCCTCAGTGTTCAGGCAATTACCTGAACTTTTTCCACTGCTGCTTTTCTCCTATGAGCAACATCAGCATCTTTGTGTCCCTGTAAAGTCTTAAGTTTTAAAACATCTTCTGTAACTTAGGAAACTGCAGGTTAAATATTGTGATGTGCTGTTATCCCAGAAATTGTTAAAATACTTCTTACATAAAATGATCAAACAATCTAGTTGTTCTCATCTTTTATCTCATGCCAGATACACTTAGTGCTTTTTCTGATTCCTCCTGTGTGAAATCTCCTGGGTAATGTCTTTTAGAACTTTTGCAAAGTTGCTCTCCTTAACTTACATTATGCTCCTTGACCTTTTGCTTTCTCTACCAATGTGTTTTGCTGGTTGAAAGGTAAACCAGCAGGAGAATTGAACCTAACTCCAGAGATTACAAGTCAGAGTTACAGTTTACTAAAAAGATTACAATAAATACAGTTATACAGAGAAAAACTGTTCTTTAACCCATAAAAACAAGTATATAATCCAGAATCCTGGGACATGAACAGAATGCTGTTCCTTAGCCCCTGTTCTGAGCCTTACATCGTCCCCTTGAGTGCAAAGTAAAAGGAAAGGAAACCTGTTGATGAGGATTATGGCTGCAGTTCTTTCAAGGTAATGATTGCAGTCGTGTTGAGAGTGGCAGTCACAGTCCTGTTGAGATTCTGGTCCTCCTCTGGATCCAATGAGTGATACTAGAAGTCCCAAAACCCAAAGATTATATATGCTCAGGTTAAGAAGGGAGTGCCCAGTATCTTCCCCAGGGTAAGGAATTCCACAGTGGGTGGTTTAACTCTCTGAGTCATGGGATATTTTTGGAATCTTTGATGGTCTAGGTTGTTGCAGCTGCCTATTATGCAAGTCCCCATTATGGCCCATTGGCAGACATGACCCCTCAGGCTGGGTGTGAAGGTGCTAATACTTGCCTGGAGGGGAGTTATCACAGCTGAGTCACTGGTGTGAAGACCAAGAAACACTCCCCTGCCTTACAGGGTTCTCTAACACCCAGCCTGTTGCCTGGGGTGTCATGTGTGCCCTGGGCAGCTGCTGCAAATGATCCATTATTAACAGTTCATGAGAAATTATATGGAGGGTGTAGAATACACAGTTTTGGTTATTCCCACATAGTGGTAAACTGGTCCCTGCTGCTGTAACTAGGATATGTGACCAGGTAGTCTTCAGAGACATTCTTCCCTGTTTGATCACTTGCTTTCATCTAAACCCATGATTCAGTGTTTTTAGGCCTAAGTGTAGTGCCCCTTAGTTACCTCCTCTCCAAGTTAAAATGTGCAGACCTTTTTATGATCTTTCTGTGTCCTGATCATTCTTGCTGCAAGTCATTGTGCTGTCTCCTAGATTTGGGCATAACCTGGTATATATACACCTTTGATTCTTGCTGCTTGGCATCTGCCTCCTTGACAAGTTCAGCTCTCACGTAACCTTCACACCTCAATCACTGAAAGCTGTTGAAGGAGAGAAGTACATTCACGGGTTAACTGAAGTATGTCATGAGTGTGGTGCTGCTACCAGCTTACTCGCTCCTGCCTTTTAAGCATTGCTCTGGTGTCCTCTTTGTAGTGACTGTGGTAAGCTATGTTACCCTCAGCTAGCCTGGCCTCAGGTAGTAGACTTTCTGTAGCATGGGTATGGGGCACTGAACCTTTGATGAATATCTTGTTATGTATGCAAGTGCTTGTCCCAATACCTCGATAATTAGCTTACTTAATTGTACAGTTTTTTCACATAGGCAATGATTCAGAAAGCATATAAATTCTGGAAAGATCTCACAATTGACTTCTCTGTGTTTCTTTGTTTCTGTGTCAAATGCAGTCGTTTGTAGGGTATTATTACTTTCCTGACTGCAAGCAAAGTTCACACAGTACTCAAAATGTCTTTGAATTCTTCCTTCATTTTGCCTAGTAATAGATCATCATCATCATCATGATGGCTAGGCTTCGCAAATGAAGATTTGGGAAGGGCTCTCCCCACGCTTGCTGCAAGTGTGCTGATGGTTAAAAAGGCCAATTCAGGACAGGCAAGTCCGGTTGCAAATGGCACAGCAGAAAGTCTCCACAGGCAGGATTGGTGAGGCACGGTTCTCTCTGCGTTGTCTTTTTTCTTCGACACTGATCCTGTGTGAGATCTCAAAGGAGGCAACAGCATTATGAATGGTGTGTCTCCATGCCTCCCGACTGGAGGCCAGAGTGGACCACTGATGGTGGTCGATACGGCCAAGGCTGAGGTGTTCTTTCAGGGAGTCCTTGTATCTCCTCTTCGGGGCTCCTCTCTTGCAGCAGCCGGTGGCAAGCTCACCATAGAGCACAA
>JAWWEU010000091.1:26512294-26522883 GCA_035583155.1 Acropternis orthonyx
AGGCAGGCAGATACACTCTTCTCTCCTTACCAGTTGTACTGTGGCAACTTCGATCAAAGTTGTTCCAGATTAGACAATCTCATTTACAATTGAGTTTGGTAATTTTAAGCCAGCTTTTCAGGTGATGTTCCTTTGGTGAGCTGCTGACTGCTGACCATCAAGTTAAATGATGTCTGAGAAGACAGCGGATGCATGGAGAGGGGTATTTCTACTTTTGTGTGAGGAGTCACCAAGAAGGTCTGTTGGAGACTGAGGAAGGAAGGAAGGAAGGTAGCTGCAAGATCCTGGTCTTTCTGTGCAAATTCTTGATCACAGATCACTCATCATTCTGTGCAATCAAGGCTGCTTGTGCTGATGGCTGCAGGAGGAGTTAGGAGGTAGCAAAGGAAGGCTCAACACCTGTGTGGTGCCTTGTCATGTAATGCTGCATAGACAAGAGTGTATTTGAGAAGAGGCTGGTAATTGGAAAAGTTCCAAATGCCAGTCATCTATAAGTTAAATATTTGACCAATTTAACAGTTTAAATATTTTGACAGGACCGTATTTAATAATCAGCTTGTAGACCTTAAAAGTAGTTATATTGTGATCTCATAGTGGTCCATTGAAAGGTCTTCTGTAACAAATTAGCAAGGCGCTTTGCATTTCTGAGACACGATTCACTTAGGTTTTGCAACTTCATACCTTGAAAACAAATGCTGTTTTAAGTCAAAATATGATGTCCCTTACTCTGTTGTTGGTTTTACTTAGCAAGGGTGCCTTGTCTCTTGCTTCTTTTGAATTAATAAAGGTTGTGTATGCTTTCTGTCCACCAATAACATGAGGGTAAACGTGAACCTCAAGCAAAACCTGTAGGGCACCACAAAAATGTCTTCACATGGAAACTGGGTTAGGTTGTTTTTAATTAATTCCAATTGTGAAATAGGATACCTTTTTGATTTATGTTTTTCAGTTTAACTTTGGAACATTCATCTAAAGTAAACCTCAATCTTAGTAGTCAATAACTGAATGTAACATTTAAACTCTACTTGCTAAATTTTGTGAGGATTATAGGCACATTTAAGAAATTTACATAGCTGCATGTTGTATTGGCTTCTTATACTCTTTGTTTCAGTCTTTTGGGAAAGTGCATGGTCTATTTTGTTTTCCTTGGTAGGATTAGGTTTTATTTCTTAGTTGGTGTTGTATTCCTCTTGAATAGAAAAATAATGAAATTAAATTTAGACAACAAGCTCATTAAAACAGTCTTAAAAGGCAGATGTGTTAACATGTCAATATGCTGAGAAAAAAGCAGTTTTGGAAAATGTAAACAAAGTTCTTTGGGGGAGATGTAAAAGTAACAATTTTTTCCCCTGATATGTAGTATTTGTAGAAGTAGTGATTTAGTATTCACTTGCACTTTGCCTTCTTTTTCTAATATATAAAAATCAAACTATTTTCTCCTAAAACTGTCATAAATTTCCTAACTTCAAATGAGTAAGCTAGTAAACTCTTTTCAACAGAAAGGGGGAAAAAAGACATCAGCTTTTGAAAGAACACCTCAGGCATTTCTGACTTCATTTGCTTGGCCAAGAACTTCTTCAGAGGCTTGACTGATCATAAAACTTCAGGACTAAAATACACCCTTTGAAATACTCAATTTTCTTTTCTATTCTTGACAACTTAGGTTTCAATTTCAAGTACATTTGAAAACAGCTTTTGACTAAATTTAAATTACGTGTCTTAATTTATATTTATGTATTTTTACCTGCTAATTTCTGGTGTTCAAAGACTGTTCCTTGGATCAGGGATTGTAATCAAGGTTGTGTATACAATCTTTATATTGATTCATTGTGATTTTTCTTGGGCAGTGTATTACTACGGCATTTCATTGTTCTGCATTTGTCATCCTTTGTTATGAAAGGGTTTGGAATGGAGAGGCTTTCTTGAGAACTTCTGAGTAATCTTATCTTTTAAAATACTGCAGAGTTGAATGTACAGTCCAAAAGGAGTGTGTGGCTGCTTGAGTCTCAGGAGACCTGCAGATGGAAGAATCTTTCCATATGCTGTGAATTAATGAGAAACTGCCTGTATACTGCATATTTTACAGAAGCAAAAGGGACCTAACCTTTAGCCTTGGTATTATCCATCCTATTAGTTTTGATCTTGTCAATGTTAGGCCATTTGATACCAAATTTTTAACACAGATAGGTAACTGCAACTCAGCTTGTGTTGCTTGAATAGATACTTGATAGAAAGGTACATTACATTTCTGATGGATATTAACAGTCATGATTTCCGAATAGCATGTTAGTCAGAGCTAATTTTGTTAATGTGCTCTTTTTAAAAAGAAAGATTCTTTTCTATTGAGAAACTTAGGTGAGTTATGGAAAATACAGGGACTATCAGAAGGGGAAATCTGAATGAAGTTCAGATTTGTTATGAAAAGCAGAGGACTGAGAATGGCTGGACAAATTTATGAGGGATGGATCCATCACTGTTCATAGCTGATACCATCCACATGAACCTGCACATCAGGGGTGCCAGAACTATTGGTTGTTGTGAGCTCATAGGTCGTGCCAAAAGAAGGAGAGATTAAATGCTGTCTTCTGTGATCACTCCAGAGAGAATTGCTATTGATCAGCACTGGGGCAAGATTCTCTGTTTGTTCTGAGGTAGCAAAGCTTCCAGAGTGTCCTCACTAGAGTTACTAATGTCTAACAAAGGTAAAGTAGATGTGAAAATCAAATTTTTGTTTAGTTTGTCCATTTGCTCCCATTTACAAAATTAAGCTGTTGCGTGGCTGACAGGCTTCTAATCTCAGTGTTGGATATGTATCAAAAGAATGTTTCTGTTAACTTTCAGTAAACATGCTAAGACTTGATAGCCTGTGGAATATGGATAGGCCAAACAATTTCTGTACTTTTAGCAGAGAAAAGGCAACGTTGTGCAAAAATAATGGTGAAAAAATGTCATTCAGAAATACTGAGAAGTTGCCTTATTGCAGTACTCAATTTGGCAGTATGGATGTTTTGCCTACACTGAAAAAGAACTGTATTTAACCCTGGAAGATTTTCACCTGAATTCTAGGGCATATAGTTGTTTCTACACCATGTATTCAGAAGGGCTTTTCTGTCTGTTGGTACTGCGGGAGAATCTAAAGTGAATTATCTGCTCTCAAAACAGTGGAAGAAATGCTCTTGTGAGGGGAATGGTTTTGACCGTCAGGACATCCTGTTTGGTGTAATTTGCATTAGATTTTGACTGCTTGCCTTTTCGCACAGATACAGGGAGGATTGATGGGCAAAAAAATTAATGCAATCTTTGATTTTTTTTTAAATTTTGAAATTGAATTATAAGTTGAAGGTATAAAAAAATCAGAGAGTAGTGCTTACTGGAAAAAAAGAGCTCTTTATGTAGATGAAGTTTGTGACTAATTCCCTGGTATCTGCGCTGGTAAGAGTGCAGTAGTTCCCTAAAAAAAGAAAGATAGCATTCAGTTTTTCATAGCTTCTTTCCCAAAATGTGACATGTTCCATAAGGTTTTTCCAGTGTTACATTTTGGAAGACTTCCGAAGATGTGTTCTGCAATCTCCAAAGTCCAGGACAGACAGAAATGCATTTTGGCTTGGAAAGTTAACAGTATCCTGGGCTGCCAAAAAAAAGTGTGGCCAGAAGGTTGAGGGAGTTGATTTTGTCCATCAGCTCGGCTCTCATGAGACCCCACCTGGAATACTGTGTCCAGGTCTGAGGTGGACCTGTTGGAGCAGGTCCAGGGGAGAGCCCCAAAAATGATCAGAGGGCTGGAGCATCTCTACTGTGAGCAAAGGCTGAGAGAGTTGGGTTGTTCAGTCTGGAGAAGAGAAGCCTCCAGAAAGACCTTATGGTGACTTTTCCATATTTAAAGGAGGCTTTAAAGAGAGTCAGACAGAGACCTTTTACTGTGGCTTGTAGTGACAGAAGAGGGAGCAAACGTTTTAAATGTAAGTTTCTTGGAGTACTTTTTCATAAAAAAAAAGAATTCTAGTTATGTAATATGCTCTTCAGAATTGAAAGTTGGCAGAGGCTTGGACTTTGGTGCCACTATTATGATTTACTATCCCTATGGATGTACATTTAAATTAGAGCAAAGAGCCTTTTGAATTCAACATCATCAAAAAAGAAATTAGGTTCAAAAAATGCTGGAAATTTAAAGCAGCTAACCTGACATTTTCTGTGCGTCTGGTTGCTGGCTGATTTACTTGTAGTTGTAACTATGGGTTACACCTGGTATGACTAAAACTGAGGATTTCATAGATACCAATTGATGTCCTTCCTTGGAAGAGAAAGTGTAGAAGAAAAATGTTCGCAAATGAGCATAGTGTGGAGAAGGGCAAGTGTGATATAGGCAATGACAAGGTCAGGGAGTTGTGGAGATGCCTAGGCATCCTTGGAAAGGAATACCAAGATCAGATTAAGTATGTCATAGTGCATCTTGCTTTTAAGAACCAGAGTAGAAAAAAGGAGTTGTAAGGAATTCCTCATGAAAAGCATAACAAATTAGAACAGAATTGTCGTTCCGTAAAGCTTGATGTAGTTTACTCACTGAATGGTACTTCAAAATAGAAGAACTTGTTTTTCCAGAGAAACATTCAGCTGTGTAGGTATCAAAAGTGCTTCGTATTTTCTCAGAATCTTTGGCTTATTGATTACCATCATTCTTCTGCTTGTGATAAACCGAGTTGAGGTTCTCTCTTTGTGAAAACCTTGTCAGCTTGGGACATGAAATATCCAGAAAGGGAGGAAAACTGTGACATTGTGGAATTGAAGTCTCTATTATCGTATACTACATGCAGCACTGGGATAAAAGAGGTGTGGTGTTTACAACTGATAATGGTCTTACACTCTATGTCTGAGAAAAAGATATATAAAATGTTAATGTTAACATGGTTTTCTTTGAAACAAGACTGTAACAAATGCTTACTAACTGGGACGAGACCAAGAAAGATAGGAAGAGAGAAAGTTATTTCATGGCCTGTCAAATGTAAATTAACTTTTTCATTTTGTCTGGGCAAGTCACTCCTACTGGTGAAACAACATAAATTGGAATTGTAAGCACTTAATCTGCTGCAGGAAGGTGAGGGTTGTGGAGAACTCATGCACAGTAACAGAGCACTACTGAACTCTCACTTCTCTGGCTTCTCTCTGAGGCCAATTTTGATTGTGTTCAGGTTTTCTCATTTTACCAAGTAAGTTGTCTTTAGAGAGAGCTTGGGTTCTCTCTCCCTGGAAGTAATTTCCTAGAGTTGGCTTGAACATGCACCTATAACCATTCTGTCAGAATTGATCCTGTTTCAAACAGATATTTTCAAGGTCCGTTCCTAGGTAGGCAGTGCCTCATTGTTAGCCTTTGTTTTATGGTTAGATTTAACATGGCAGTGGGAAAAAAAAATTAAAATTGAAGTAATTTAAAATTTTGATTCCAGGATTCCACTGACATTGTTTCTTAATAGAAGCATGAAACTGGAAAAAGTTAATCATAAATGCATGGTCTAGATTGCTGTTTCCTATGTGTGTGAATGACTATAAGAGTCAGACAGCGCCACCAACATTTTTACCACTGAAGCTTTCTCTTCTCCAGGCTAGTCTGAATGGGAGCTTTAAGGCTTTTATTAAAAAACAAAAAACAAAGAAAAAACCCCCATCACCCTGCCAAAAAAACCCCAACCAACCAACCAACTAACCAAAACCCAAAAAAGCCCTAGCCTTTCTGCAAATTAATGCGGAGCTTGATGAGTGATGCCATAAAGAAACAGGAGGGTGGCAACAAGCTAAGGATTAAAGTTGGGCTTCTATGCCTGTATTTTTTGTTCGGGTTTTTTGGTTGGTTGGTTGTTGTTTTTGTTATAATTATGGCAGGTTTGTGCTGGTGACGAATTTAAGCCATTGAAAGCACTTTATTCATTGCATTCAGAAAGTTACTAGAGCCTGCATACTCAGTCTTTGACTTTTCAGAGACTAAATGAGATTCTCAAGAGAAGATGAATTTCAAGAAAATTAATTTAATAGTCCAGTTACAAATAGAGAAGAACGAACGGCTTGAATTTTCAGGCAGCTTTTGAAAAATAACTTATATTTAGAAGGCTCAGAAATTCAGGACCATGGAATCTTCAAAACTATTAATATGCATCCCTATAAGGGTGCAAATAGAGCAGTGCTGAGGGTATCTGTGTGATCTTATCTGCTCATACCTGGCTTTTAATGTAGTTGTGCTTGGTATGTACATCTCTTGCTTCAACTCCCACACAGCAGATGATGAAAACTGAATTCCAGGACAAGATTAAAAGATTTTATTTTTTAAAATCCTTTGTGGCTTGCCAATTTTATTTTTTGCTCTAGGATCGACATAACGTTCAGCAAAAGTCAGCCTTGAGTTATTGAAATACTGTTTTTCTCTCCTTCTCTAGCCATTTACATATGCTTTAAAATAACTGTGTTTGGATACCTTTTGGGTGTGTGGTTCTGCTGTTAGCCTCCTTTTGAAAGATGACAAGAACAGCAAAAAAATTTCTTTCTAAGTAGATACTGAATATACTGTAGGAGAGGCTCTTTATGAAAAGGCACTGCTATGTTTTGGCTCCTGGGTAGTATTTTCTGGGGTGGGTCTCACCCCACTATATGTCTGTAAAAACTGATGTTATGCTTCACTCTGGAATGGCCTTAAATGTGCATATGCATGGTGCAAGCATCCTTTACTAGACTGTACTTGCAGACAAGCAAACCTGATGAAACAGCCTTCGGGGAACAGCCAAGAAGCTGTGTGACTAACCTCCAAGCGAAGCTGCCACAGTGACCAGGCACCATAAACGAGAGATGCTGTTCAGAGTTTGTTGGCAACAGTGTTAATCTCTTGCACCATTTTAATGCAGAAAAGGAGTTTACTTTTAGCTTGTTAATAAACTATGAATTACTTTTGTTACATATCAGAGACAACTCCAGTGTAGGAGCTGCAAATCTTACTGTATTGCAGGGGAGAATAAAACGGAAAATAAAATATTGCTTGTCTTAAAACATCAACCTTTGTGTGTCAATATTCCTTGTAGGTAGGTAGATGTTGTAAGAGTCCTGTAACACAACATTTAAAAGGAAGCATGTTTTTGTACTTTAGCACCAGAAGTGGTACATTTCAAACTGCAATTTAAGTTTTTATCAGTTCTTTGGAAAATCACCTCAGAATAATTTTATCTGTTTAGATAACAAAAAAAGAAAAAAAAAAAGGACAATGATGGCTTAGGCAGGAGAAACTGATTATTGTGATGTTCACCTGGTTCAAGTACCTGACTAGCAGGTCCAATGGGAGCGATCTGCTCTGAATCCGTACATCTTGCCTGCAGAAAAATGGAATTTCTCTGCAGAATGTGTAGGTAGATCACTACTTAAGCACAAACTGGCTGTGGGAATAAGCCAGGTTTTAGGAAATTTTTCTCTTCCCCCCCAAAGGTTGGAATCTGTGTTATATGTTATTTCTGTATGTCCATAGAATAGCTGAAATGGTTCAGATTCATATATCTTTAATCAATAATCCCATGGGCACTTTTGGCCTTCTTTTGGAAATACCCTTTCGAAAAGGGTAAAAAAGGAAGACCCTGGGAATTGCCGACCAGTCAGCCTCACCTCTGTGCCCAGTAAGATCATAAACAGATCCTCCTGGTACCTATGTCAAATCATAGAGAAGACATGGAGGTCATTAGAGGCAGCCAGCATGGCTTCACCAAGGGCACATTGTGCCTGACTGATGACCATTTTGGTGGCCTTTTATGACAGTGACTGCATCAGTGGACAAGGGAAGACCTACAGATACCTTCTCAGACTTCTGTAAAGCTTCTGATATGGTCCCACACAGCATTCTTGTGGCTGAATTGGAGCGAAGGATTTGATGAATGCACTGTTTAATGGATAAGGCATTGGCTGGGTGGCCGTGTCCAAACAGTGACAGCCTGTGGTTCAGTATCTGTGTGAAAACATTTTGATATCTTAATCAATGGTGACACCATGCTGAGTGGTACAGTGGATAGGCTTGATGGAAGGGATGCCATCCATCTCTAGGTGGCATTGAGTAGAGCCATGTGAACCTCATGAGATTCAAAAAGGCCAGACACAAGTCTAAATTCCCATGTGGACTGGCAGATGAATTGATTGAAAAGAGTCCTGCAAAGAAGGACTTTTGGTGTACTGGTGCAGGAAAGTTCCGCTGAGCCAGCCGTGTGTATTTACAGCTCACAAGCAGCTGTCTAAAGAGAAGTGTGGCCAGCAGGTTGAGAGAGGGGATTCTGCCCCCTCTATTTCTGTGCCTTGAGACCTTACCTGTAGTACTGTGGCCAGCTCTGGATTCCTCATGGTTGTAAATGAAAAGAGGGTAGGTTCAGGAGTATAAGGGGGATATAAGGAGGAAAGTTTTAACAATGAGGGTGAAGAAACACAAGCCAATTGCCTTGATGTGGATGTTGTGGAGAAGTTGTAGATGTACCATCATAGGAAGTATTCAGGACCAGGTCAAACTGTGCTTTAAGCAACCTGATCTAATGAAAGGTGGACTAGATGGTATTTAAAGGTTCCTTCAAACCAAAATTGGTTTATGGTTCTTTGAAATTACCCTATTAAGTGTAAACCACAGTGAATTTTCCCAGGGAACTACTTGAGCAGTGATCTGCTGCAGGGCTTGGGGTTGCAAAATTCTTAAATGCTCTCCTGGTTCTGATTTTTTGTCAATCTTCCATGTTTGACACTTGCATGAGATAGCCAGAACAGTGTGATTTTTATGAACTCAGTTCACTGGAAATAGAAGGATATGATAACAGAGAGGGAATGGTCTAACTCTGTACTGTAATCAAATCTGTCTTTGAACAGCTTCTATGTATAAACAGTGTTTATTAAATACTAGACTATATATTATACTGGAATGGCTAAACTAGTCGGAATAATGTTATAAACAGTGTTGTACTGTATCCAAACTGAACAAATGGATTTTAAATTGGGCCTTAATTGAAATCTAAAATGCCGTTGGGGGGGTGGTAGTAGATACCTGTTACAATGTGCATAATTGCAGCAACATTTCTTAGAACAGCCTTGTGTTAACATTAGAACTTCCTAAATAGTGTAACTTCAGGAAGATACCATCTTAGTCTCAGATTGTAGCAGCTGTCCTCAGAATGGCTTCCTACTTTAGGCCCTATAATTAAACAGCTTATTTGACACAAATAATGCTTTTACCTCACTGCTTTGTGTAGCTGTTTTTTCTCTGATTGTGACTTACTATTAAGAACTAGACTTAACAAGCTGCTGACAAATTTTGTTGACGATTGGCTGTGTACTTTCATGAGTTACACTTCATCCCTTGACATTTTGAGTGCTAAGTCCCTTGACATTAAGAGTACCAGTAAAGTGCTGTTACAGTGTTTATGAGTGTAGTAGTATTTCTGCATTAACCTAATTTCCTTAAAGTTTATTGATGCTGTAAATTTTTTCCTTGGGCGACTTCTTGCTGAACTGCTCCTTGAATAAGCAGAAAAAACTGATCCTCAGAGCAAAGGAGACAGCTGTTAATAAGCCTCTGGAAAACATTCTTTGCTTTTGTATTTGCGTGGTAAAGGTATGAAAATACAAATTTTAAAATACTTCATGGTTATTGAAAGTCTTTGCTTATCGAGTAATACTGCATTGTTAGTTGAGGAAAAAGTGTTCCAGTGTTGTACTTGATACCTGACTTGAGCTGCAAAACTAAGGTATGTTGCTTTTGAGTTGAATCCTTCAGACACTTTATAGTGTGGAAATTACTCAGATTTCTGTGCAGGTATGTGTTTAATTTTAAAATATGCAAATATTTTCAGAATTGGACCTTGCAAGGTGCAGTTGGATGGCTGCTAAAGCAGTGACCTCTTTCCCTGTCACAGATTGCTGTGAAAGGATGAAACTGTGTGGTTGACTCTGTGGGTTACCAGTTCAATCTGAAGTGCAGTTGTTCCCGTTCTGCACTGGAAAACATGAGGCTGTGCAGTTAATGCAGAAGGAAGAAGGAAAAAAGCTAGGCCACAGTAGTTTCCTTTATGAGGTGAGGGGGCCATTATTATAAGTTTGTTTGCAAGTACAGTGTTAAAGAAACTTATAACACTAGGCTCTCATCTCCATTATATAGTTTATTGGTTCAGATCTGTTATGATACCTGCTTGCTTGAGCTAGGTACCTCAGAAGAGGCATCCTGAACAACAAAATCCCTGGGCAATCACACCCTTACAAGCCAAACTCCCCATTCCTCACATGACAGTCTGGATCAATAGCAGCGTTAGAGTCTGGGGCCTTCTTTCTCTTTATCAGCTCACTCTTCATTACCAAGTGATTGCTGTGTGGTCTTTACACCCTCTCCAGTCAGTTTTGGTGGGAGTTTTGGTTGGTTCTGTAGTCCATGTTGAAATATGGTTGTTACAGTTCATAAACTAGAATCTATGGGCTATCTACTCCAGCTGTTTATTTTAGGTAATATTTAAGTTGCTAGGTTTGTATGTGCTTACTGTTATTAATGTTCAGAGTGTTAGCTCCAGGTTTCATTATAATCCATCTTTGACTTAGACAACATACCC
>JAWWEU010000091.1:26556866-26589677 GCA_035583155.1 Acropternis orthonyx
GCAGGCTGGAAGGGCACACCCACGTGGGGAGAGCCCTTCCCCAGATCTTCATTCACGAAGTCTGGCCATTATATATATAGATGTGGCATTTAGGGACATGGTTTTGAGGTGGACTTGGCAGTGCTGGATTAACAGTTGGATTGATGATCTTAAGGGTCTTTTCTAGCCTAAATGATTCTCTGATTCTGTTTATTGTTGTTTGTTAAATTAACCACATGAGTATCCTTGTTACTACATAGTTAGGAAGTGGGAAATAGAGCTGGTTTCAGTGCAGCTGCATACCCCTGGTGTGTTGTATTATGTGTGCAGGTTCTCAACAGGGAAGTGTTTGCATTTGGGACCAAGTACAAGGATGGAAGCCAGTGCCATCCTAGCTGTCTAACAAACTTACATTCAGATCATTTCTACTGCTACATTGTCTCAAAGATTCAGCTCATTCTCTTCCTTTATGTTGCAAGCTTACATCGTGGAAGCCTGGCTAAATAGTTTTTGCCTCTAACTTTCAAGCACTATCTGTGATCAGAAGTCAGTATTTCCAGACTAGCTAAGGTCTTCCATGGTGATACTTTCCACTTCAGGGACTTTTTTGAGACATTGTTTTTCATTATTAATATGACTAATAAGTATTTCAGGATCACACCCAGCATCGCACTGTATGCCCAACTTCTATAGCAGCAGAACTGGGTCTCTCCTGAGATTGATTTCTGTCATTAGGGATTTACAGGGTGAGATTTTAAGCTCAGTTCAGTTTTCTGTGTTCTGATTTGGGTCTGTGTGTCTGACTGTACACTACCAGTTTAGTAGTTTAGCTCTCTTTATTCATTCTCAGCTTCCTAATGAGCTGTTCTTGTTTAAATCAGTAGGTTTCAATTTAGCAGATGATGGAGAGCAAGCTTTGAAATAATTACTTTCCATTAATCTGTGCTGCCTAACGCTTAAACCTTTTCAATTTTATTAGAACATGAGAGATTTCTTTTTTAGGTTTTTTAGAAAAAACAGCAAAACAAAACAAGCAAACAAGGAAAAACAGCCCAGAAAACAAACCATGTGGCTTATAAGTCCAGAATACCTTTGGATCTTAGTTTGAAGATTAAATTTTAGGGATTGTCACTAGCTAGAAAACTGGGTTACATGGGCCTGTTTCCTAATATAAATTTGTATAGTTAGGGTCTACTGCCTCATAGTCATGTTAATTTTTCCTTTTCAGCTTTCCAGTTAGCTGTTTTGTTGCACTTCGGTTAGGAATTTAGCTTAAATATTGACCTGAGAGCAAATTGAAATTTGTCTTTGGAAGAAAGAAAATCTACAAAATTGTTCTGTTGTTTAAAGATTCAAGTCTCTGAGTTCATATTGAATCACTCCCTTCAGAACTGAGAAAGTTCTTGAGCTGCTTGTAGATTAGCATTTATGTGGGAGTTACTGCCTTATTTCATGAGAATTAACCTGGGGGAGAGGGTTGAGGGCAGACAGGATAATAGTCTGAGGTTCAACTAAGTGACTAAAGTGCCTTTGAAGTTTCAAGGTTTTAAGCTGAGAGACTCCTCTTAGTCTTGTTCAGAAACTTCTGATCAATAAATAACAATCCATTGATAACAATATTTTAATAAACAGAAATCACAGCCATGTGCCTCCTCTTACCTTTTCATTGTGAATATATTATTTTTCTGATATGAGGTAAAACGTTACTGTGCTGTACAATATTGATAAGACTTTGTAGTAAGTTATTAAATTCTTTTTTTTTCCTTTTGCTGCAGATCCATCAGGGCACAGTTCCTGTTTCGTACACAGTGACAACTGTGGCTCCACATGGGATACCACTTTGCACAGGCCAGCACATTCCAGCCTGCAGTGCTCAGCAGGTCCCAGGTTGTTCAGTGGTTTTCAGTGGCCAGCACCTTCCAGTTTGCAGTGTGCCTCCCCCAGTAAGTGCGTCTCTGTAACTACACCTGTTTCAGTCTTAGTTGTAGAGCTTCAGTGTCTGTGTGGCTTTAATTCTGTTGAAAATAGCCTTTTTTTTTTTTTCTGTGGTAAATTGCAGTGGCATAGCAGTGTAGGCCTTAGACCTGATAAGCATGTGGTACATACCAATGGTATAGACTATGGCCGTTTATAGTGAGTTTTTAATGTCAAACCTAAGCCTGGTTTACAAACTGACTTCCTGTCAGCAGCTATTCTACCTGCTTTTATATAGTAAGAGGAAGGTTTCTAAGGCTTTTGTTAGGCACCTCACCTAGGAAAAAAAATCTTAGTGGAGACTTTGTTCAGGGATTGGTTTTAGGCAGAAAGGTCTGATATTCCCAAGTCAGTTTTCTTCTGAGAAGTAGTAAGATCCTGAAAGATCACTAAAAGCTGAAAAGGGTTCTCATGTCTGAAAATACTCTTATTATATTAGTAAAAATACCGGTCAGTAATGATGTCTGTCTGTGCTTTGCTGGGAGTAAAATTAAGTACTTTGACTGATCATTTTGCCAGCTTTACATTTGCAAGAATTTGAACTGTTTTCTCAAACTTTTATGTTTCAGCTCAGAGTTACCACTTTCCAGGTCATAGTATTCTGATGGAAATTTCATCACTAAGTGTTAACAGGCACTAGAGCCTATTTCCCCTCCTTTTTGCTAGTATAAATAAGTAATAGCATACATAAATGCTAGAGACAGTGTCCAGTGAACATTTATAATGTTAGTATAACGTTGATCTCTGCTAGCTATGTGTTTGCCAGCAGTGTGTAACTTAGCTCTTCTTGTTGTGCATTCTGTGACCTGAGAACATGAACAAGCCTGTGTGGCACTGAAACAAAACCCTTGATGTGATTGCCTAATTCTTTAAGCTGCTTATTGAAGAGTGAAGGTACATTGCATTTATCATGTCCAGGTGCTGTTTGTCGCTGTGAGAGACAAGGTCTGCAGCATACTGCTGGCTAGTTTGGGATGTCTGTGAGAAGTAGTTCCCCCTACCTTTCAAACTGGTGAAAATCTGTTACATAAACTGGTGTGTATCCCTGAGGCAGCATGAGAGGCAACCTTTTTCTGCTGTTTAGTGGTGATGTCAGCAGAACAAAGCACTCTGAGACCCGGGTACCCAGAGGTTGGAACAGTGCTTACATAGTAAATTCAGCCAGGCCAGAAAGCAACATGTCTGAAGAAACAACAGAGAAAAAGCTAAAGCTATAGTGAGGCTTAGGGAAATCCAAACAACAGATACTAGTAATCTTACTCTCTGCTTTGAATAGGTATATTAGCTGTACAATTCATAAAATGGTTTGTAATTTAACAGTGCAGCTGTCCTTTAAATACATACAGTAAAGCTCTGACCAGTTTATTTGGACTGAATATACAACAGGTGGTCAGGTGTGTTGAGAGAATGGATCCAGTTCAGGTGACTGTAAAAAATTAAGGTTGAGTTTCAGTAACATGAGCAGGCTATTCTTTCTTCTCTCAAGCCACAGAACTGAGGAGTAGTTTAAGTTAGCAGAGGGCTCTGGAGGTCATCTGGTGGTCACCTGCTAAAAGTAGCACCAGTTTCCAAGTATGGAGATTTCATAAGCCCTCTAAGCTATCGCTCCAGCATTTTACTGTCCTCGTGGTGGAACTTTTCTTCTGTATATCTGATTGAATTTTCTTTGTTGCATCTTGGTCCCATTGATCCATGTCCTTTCACTTTGCCCCTTCAGGACACTCAGGTACTTCCTAATGAAGTAGTTGCAGACAGTGGTAAGGTTTTTGATTAGTTCTCTCTTTTTAAAGCAGAACAAGTCCAGTTCTACCACCTTTTATACAGTGTGCTCCCAAGTTGCTGGTCATCATGTTGTCATTGTTTTTGTTTGGCACTGGAGTGCCCAAAACTGGACACAGGACTTGAGATTAGTGTCTCAAGTTCTGAATGGGTGGAATCACTTCACTGGTTTCACTAGTTGCATTTTTAGGAGTGCAGCCTAGCATAAGGCTTTTTTGGCTACAGGAGAGCACTGTGGGTATTGTGTAGTCCTCTTTGACATGACCACCAGAACCCCACATTTTTTTCCTGCAAACCTGACTGCAACCAGTTAGTCTCAAAGTGTCCTGCTCCATGGAGTTGTTCTGTCCTGGTGCCAGACTTCCCATTTGCCTTTGAACTTCACATAGTTGCTGTCAGCCAATTTCTCCAGCATATAAATGTACATGCGAAAGGTAGCCCATGCCCTCCAACATGTCAGCTTGCTCACCAGCTTCATCTGTGAACTTCCCAGTATCCTTCTGCTATTTTCACAGTATTTGTCTCTCACATTGCATATGTAGCTATAAAACAAACAAATGTCAGTTATTAAATACCTTAATCAGTTTTAGAAGTTCTTCAAAGGACAGGATGGCATTCAGGGGGACTTGGACAAGCTCAAGAAGTGGGCCCATGGGAATCTCATGTGGGTCAACAAGACCAAGTTCAGGGTGCTGCACTTGGGTTAGGGCAACCCCCATTATCAGCACTGGCTGGGGGATGAACAGATCAAGAGCAGCCCTGTTGAGAAGAACTTGGGGGTGCTGGTGGATGAGAGGCTGGACATGACCCCTCAATGTGCACTTGCACCCCAGAAAGCCAGTTGTATTTTGGGTTGCATCAAAAGCGGCTTGGCCAGCAGGGTGAGGGAGAGGATTCTGCCCCTCTGCTCTGCTCTGGTGAGACCCCAGGTGGAGTGCTGCATCCAGCCTGGGGGTCCTCAGCACAGGAAGCACATTAATCTGTTAAGAGTGAGTCCAGAGGAGGCCACCAACGTGATCAGGGGGCTGGAGAACCTCTTCTGTGAGGAAAGGCTGAGAGAATTTCGATTGTTTAGCCTGGAAAAGAGAAAGCTTTGAGGTGCCCTAATTCCAGTACCTGAAGGAAGCCTACAGGAAAGGTGGAGAGAAAGACTGTGTACAAGAGCATGTACTGACAGGACAAAGTGGGGGGAATATCTTCAAACTGAAAGAAAGTAGGCATAGATTAGATATTAGGAAGAAATTCTTTAGTCTGAGGCACTGGAACAGGTTTTCCAAAGAATTATGGATGCCACATCCCTGGAAGTGTTGAAAACCAGGTTGGACAGGGCTCTGAGTAACCTGGTCTGGTGAAAGGTGTCCCTGCCCATGACAGGGGAAACGGAACAAGATGGTCTTAAGGTCCCTTTCAACCCAGGCCATTCTATGATACATTCAAACAGCAGAAGTTTTTCAAAAGCCTGAATGAATAAGTAGGTAATTTTCATTTCTTCCTATTTAAAAGTTAACGTGGCCTCATTTGCTCTAACTTTAAAAAGTGACATGGGCATAGCATAGTTCATTCCAAACATATATAGGAGCTATGGTAGTCTTTAACATACAGAATCTTGGGATTAAACCTATTCTGATATTTCATAAAGAACCTCCAGTTTTAAAACAACACTGTGTGATGTTCTGCATGCAAATTTATCTTCAGCTATTTCAGAGGACAGTTTTCAGTTTAGTAAAATACATTAAAAATTTATTGTAACAGTAGAACCACTTGTCTGTGCTATTTCTCTTTTAGAAAAATGAGATAGTAAATGAGGGGAAAGAATAGTCAGCACTCAAGGAAAAAATAGTAGATCAAATTAACCTGCTACTGTTTCTTCAGTGCATGTGAAGATACATGCTTGGTCATGATCACAGTAAATTGAGTAATAATTCCACCTCCACTACTGTAATCTGATTTGAAATTAGTTCCTTTTACTATTTTATGCCATTATAGTTAATGTGCACAGTATCGCTGTGTGACATGACTAATAAGAAAAGAGAGGTAAGAACTGAGTCAACTTTCTGTGTAAGATTTGATAGCAGAGATCTTAATTAATTGCTCTGTTGATTGTTAGAAATGCCTGACATTCTGATGAGTGATCAGAGAGCAAAAATGCAGGTTTCTTGCTTCTTCATATCTAAAGGTGGAAGTAAAACTTAACACTTCCACAAAGCACATTCCTGTTGCCCTTCAATGTCTTGATCATTTTAGTGTTCAAACTTTGGTGCACAGAGTTGCTTTTATGTCAGGAATTTAAAGGGGAAGAGAAAAAGGGCTGTTTCACAGAGTATCTGTCCTTGAGGAAGCTGCCTTTACAGCATAGGACTCACCTTGAACTGCACAAATGAGCAGACAGTATGAATTACTCATAATATATAGGGCAACAGAGTTTTTAGGCACAGTCTGACAGCTGAGAAGTCCCTCTGCTGCATCTACTGCTTAAAGTGCTTGCAAGGCCATTGCTTTAGCAAGTTGTTTTGGTGGTAATATGTGGCAAAAATAAAATGAAATAGGATAAATGTATCTGGTCCTCACCTGGGAGCCTGTCTCTAATCCTGGTGTATTGAAAAAGGATCCTAACTCCTGGTGACCTCAAGAGCACCTAGCAGATGTCACACTGGTGCTTCTAGAGCCTGTTCTGTACTAATCACTGTTCCTTGTGTGTATTTGAATGAGTTACTATTTATGTGTTTTTCAGAGGCTAAGGAGGCAAAAAAATTTTTTTACTTGAATGATATCTTTCCATTACAGATATGTAGACTATAGAATGTTATACAGGGAATGTCCGTGCTAGAGTCAAAATTATATTGTTTTCACTTTATTTCAGATGCTTCAGGCGTGCTCAGTCCAGCACCTACCTGTACCATATGCAGCATTTCCACCCCTCATTTCTAGTGACCCATTCCTTTTGCATCCTCCTCATATCTCTCCACACCACCCTCCTCACTTACCTCCTCCAGGACAATTCGTTCCTTTCCAAGCACAGCAGTCACGGTCGGTAAGTAACATCTCTTACCCCACTCTCTGTAGAACTGGGTGGGGCTGGATGGGCAAATAGTGCTGATACCTGACTGAGGAAACAGAAAGATTTTGTTTCAAGTCTGTAACTGCTTGGTGTGAAGATGAAAAAGCACTTTTGAAGTTCAGTGTTTCACTTAGGATCTCATCTGTGCTGTTTCTCCGTAGGCTGTTTCTTCCATCAGAAAGATGAATATTTGCTTCTTCGTCAGGTATTTCTTTCCCAGGAAGCAGAAGAGAATCCAGAGAAGGTTGTGTAGCACAGTGCATGTCTCAGAGAAGAGCTTAGCAGAGAAAGAAGGAAGCACAGTGTTACTTTCTTTACATTGTTGCCGTAAATCCAAGGGCCTCTTCTGTGAGGCTTGGCATCTCACACACTGTTAAGGGGACAGGAATATCCCAGATAATTCTCACAACCTGCTGAAAAATTACTAAGGCAACAGTGTGAGTTTGCAGTTTCATTGCCACATCATCTTTCTCATGAGCCACCTGTAAAAGGAAAAACCCAGGCCTACTCAGACCTGTGTGTAAATTGGGATCTCCTTTTGGATTTTCTGCAGGAAATATACCTTTAAATTCTCTTGTCAGGTTTCTAGCTGCTCTCAGCAGCTCGATTTCAGAGCGAGCTTTCACTACAACCTTTTCAGTTCCTTGGTGACATGGGGCAAAAGCTGGGAATGCCCCAGAGGAAACAGGCTGTGTCTTGGCCTGAACCGTGGGAAAACTGTCATCCCAGGGCGGGATGGTCAGGGTGACCACACCCTCTGCATACTCAGTATAGGAAAGGTCCGATATTAGGGAGGACGGGGCAGCCCCGCCTCCCGTGCTGGCTAGGACAGGCAGAGGAGGGGCTGGGACAGAGGCAGGGAAACCTCGGTTGTAAACCCCGCCTTCTCTCTGCCTCCTGCAGCCACAGCTACAGCCCCTCTGCTCCCCCCTCAGCACCCTTATCATCTGGAGCTGCTCTTGCAGCTGGCAAGGGGGGAGAAGGAGCCCCCGCTGTACCTGTCACGGCCACAGCAGCTTGCACGGGGGGGTGAGCCCCGCTGCAGCTCCAACAGCACTTGGGAGTGCCTGAACAGGCATTCCACATGTATCAGAAGTGATAAACAAATCTGAAACTTCACTCCCTTCGACTTGGACCTGGCTAACAGAACAATCCTTCTTTTTACACTGATCTCTCTCATCAGCTAAAACACTTCTAATAAGGTTTTGATTTTTTAATTCTTTCTCACACTCCAGTCGGTTTAAGAACTGTAGGTACAACTCAACATACTGCAGATCTTCCCATTTTCCTTCTGCTCTCAGCAAAGACATAAGCTTTAAAATAGTTTCTAACTTTAAAGAACCCTTAGGCCAACTTTCTCCTCCCTCTAGTCTATACAAAGACCAAACCTTATTTAGCTTAACAAATTGCTGTCTATCTAAGACAGTATATTGCCCATTCAAACATGACCAGTACTTCAAAATTAAGGCTAAAGGAGTATCAACAGGTCTTTTCTCCTCATCCTCTTTAATTTCAGATGTAACACAACCCATGGCTACCTTTACAAACTTCAAACTTGCGATTCTCACAACCACCTTAAAACAATCCTCCTAATTATCACTTTCTTGACAACAAAAATTTACAACCTTCTCCCACACACTCTCCTAAGGTGTTACAATACACTCTCCACTTCCACCCCCCTTAAGGAATGTGCGAAAGGGGGAGGAAGAGGGGGGAAGAAGCACACAGAAATTAGTTATCTTCTCACTGTCAGAACGGAACAGAAACGAAAAGTGCCCTCAGACTGACTAAAACAAACAAAAGCCAAACCAAAAAAGCACTGAAAACAGCACTGCTTAGCTTAGCTATAAACAGACACTTTGCTCTATGCCCGAGGCCTAACCCTCTGGCTTAGAAAACAAACAAACAGTCAAAATCTCTAGAGATACTGATAAAGGCCTTAATGAACAAACAAACAAACAAAGTGTAAACCAGCTTTCTTGCCTTACCCAATATTTAGGATGCTATGGGACCCAGTCTTTCTCTCTGGCCGTTTGCGAAAAATTCTCTCAGAATGCCAGCAAGATGATTAATTCTCTTAGATGGAAAAACAAAGCATCAGTCAGGAGAAGACAGAGATCCCACAGGGTCCCATCTGGATCGCCAGTCTGTTGCCTTAAATCCAAGGGAAGAAAACTTTCATGACAGGGTGAAGGCAGAAAAAGGTCTTTCACTGAAAGTTCAGCTAAAGCTTTGGCATTCAATGACGCGCGCACCAGGCATACAGCATTCTACAAATTTATAACTATACTTAATTATCTTCTCTATAAAACATAGACAATGTCTAATTAACCCATCCTACAAACTATTCCAAACCACCCCCCTTACACGCCCCTTTGAAATTGAGTCAGTGGTCTTAAGGACCACCTTTTCATCCCCCCACCCTCATCTTCATCGCATTGCATCTTCTATTTGGAGGTTTTCCAGCACCTCTTACCTTTCTTTATACTACGACTAAACAATATTATATTTTGACTATAACCTGTTCTAATAGCTATCTGAATACAAGGGTCCTTATACGGATGTTCTAACTTAATATCTCTCCCTTAGCACAAAAACAGGGTACTCAAATGTAACACAGAGGTTAAAATCTTGCTGAAGTATGTGGTACAGGGGTTATAAACTATTTTCAAATGCAAAAGACTATAAAACCATAAAACTATATAAAAATCTACAGCTACATTAAGGCTTACAGCAACAACATGCTTCTTTTGTATATTCCTTCTTGTTTAACTTTTAAATTACCAGTGCTTTTTCTAGAACATTTTTTCACACTTATGAAAGCTACTGATGCCGTCTGCTTAAGCAGATTTGGCTTAGTGATAGAGACTGTGCAAACATAGGAAAATGTGACCCTGTTTTGGATTTAGTGGGAAATTAGGGCTACAGTTCTGGGCCATGACTCCTACTGTGTAGTTAATCTGAGTACTTGAGTCCATTTATTTGCCCTTCTGACTAGAAGATGCAGGTATTTCAGTAATGCAGATATAGAAAATAGCTTCATTGTTACAAATGGTGCTCAGACTTCTTCATGCCTGTCTCAGAACAGCTTCCATCGTCGTAACAAAGTGGTTTTCAGTGGTAGCAATCTTTGTAAGACTCACCTTTAGCAAACGTATGGACTCAGGTTTCAGCTTGAGTTGCTTACTTAGGTTATTAACTAGGCTTCCCTGTTAATAGACTTCCCTAGACTTCCAGGTCTGGCAGGAAAGCTTGCATTGTAGTGATTTGAGCATACCTTGTGATTAAAGTTTGCTCTGCATAAGAGGAAAATAGAATATTTGTTTGGTTCCACAAGGTGGCGTTCTTAGTTGAATTTCTTGAAATGGTAGAATTCAGTGTCAGTAACAGAAAGGTGTATTTATGAAACAGTGATGATTCCTAGTTGTTTCTTAGGGGTTTTTGAACCTGACTGATGAACTAGACTTGACTAGTTACAATACTGAACTGATACTTCTGCAGCCTCTGAACTGCATGTCTTGGTAGGACTGCTGGCATGACCCCCCTAGGAAAGTATCTGCTTGATTATTGAGTATCATTAGAAGTTTAATCAGCTGGAGCCACCATGTTTCCTCTCTACTTTTCAGCTTTTCTGGCACAGTTTCAGTTCTTGTCTATGGTTGTTAATTTTTTCTCTTGCATAGTTGTACAGTGAGAGCAGCCTGGCAAGAGGGAGAGCAAATATTTGTCCTGAAAAATGCAAGAAGCAGGAAATTACAGCCACTTCTATATTTGCTAGCTTGCCTAAATTCCTGGTCTGTAAGCATGGCTAGCTGGAAAAGATGAATTTATACCAAATGTTGTCATTGTGTTTTGGCTAGTGTTAATGGCGCAGGAATTGTTCACAGAGTTACTGTAAAGTTGATCACAGCAGCACAGAATATACAGCTGGACTGCAGTTTTTTATTGGGGAAAAAATTGCATCTCTATCATTGCAACAAAGGCTATCTCTGGTTTTTTGTAGCCACTTCAAAGGATAGAAAATGACGTAGAATTGCTTGGAGAACACCTTCCTGTAGGAGGTTTCCCATACCCTCCCTCAGCCCATCCACCAACGTTGCCTCCCTCAGCTCCTCTTCAATTCTTAACCCACGATCCATTACACCAGGAGGTGTCATTCGGTGTAGTAAGTATTGTTTTCTGTGCTACATTCTCATTCATACTGCATTAACATTCTTGATCTTTATTCTGTAGTATATTTTGTTGAAAGGTGGCACTTACTGCAGTTGTATTCCATTACTGGTATAGGTACCTAATATGGTATTTTCTTTAAGTTTGTGTTTATCAAGTTAAGGGTAATTTAATTACACGAGCAAATTATTTCCGGTAACATCATCTGCAGAGTGTAGCAGCATTTCCTTAGAAAACATTTTGTGTTGTCACACAGACCAGGACTTCTACAGCAGAAACTGATGAGTACATTTATAAAAGCTGCTGTCACTTTTAGGTAACTCTTTGTCATATGTTGAACCTTCCACAAGACAGGAAAGCTAGAATGCTTTAAAATCTGTTCATCTCTGCAAGCAGTTGTACAGACTGCTTCCATGATTTAGACCACACTATGTTACAAAGATAGCCATGTTACAAAGCTTACTTTAAGCCAGCTTTCTGGGGATCTACAAGCAGTTCATCTGCAGCAGCAGAAAAAAATACTAAATCTGGTGCAAGAGAAAGTCTGAGGTGAACTTTGTTGAATTGTGTGCTTCTGTGGTGTGTCCAGTGGTGCTACCTCTAGAATCTTAGTGTTGTACTTTAATCTGCAATTATATTAGTCGTGGAATCGGTGGGGAAGTTGCTATTGTTGTTTTGTGTGGGTTGGTTTTTCTTTTTTTAAAACAACCCTTTTCTGATGTGTGATACTCAACTAACTAGAAGTCAAGTACAGTGGCTGAAATGTTTTAATATTTGAGTTGTGCATCAAGTTGACAGAGGTTTTAAAGCCATATTGTTATTTAAAATTTTTAATGAGAATGAAATTTTAGGCCATGCAGCTGCAGAATATACAGATAGCTTGTCTTTAATTAGCGTCTTTGATTACAGAACCCAGTGAAATGCTTGCTGTGGTTTTTACAAAGTTTTGAGTAAGTCTCCATGATTAAAAAAAGTATTTACCTTATTATTAATCTAAAGGTGTACAGATTTTCGATTAAGTTTTCAGTCACCATGAGTCACTCTGGAGACAAAGACACTTAAATGCTTCCATAAACTGCTTGTATTTTATTCTATATACGTCTTAAATGAATTAGTCTAATCACAAACATTTTGGTTGGAGTGAGGTTTTCTTGGTTTCCTAGTTGAGTTGTTAAAGTAGGTAACCATTTTTTTCAGACTGTAGCATTTGTCCTCTCTGATGCTTCAGCTCTGGATTTTTTATAATGGAGGAACAGGAGAGAGATATATTACAAATAATCATGTGGTCCTTTATACAGAAATCCTAAATCTTTATAAAGCTTTATTTATATGAACATTTTACGGGAATGGCTGCATTTCTCATGTCGTTTCATTCAGTGACTACAACTGTTTCTAGTGATATTTTTGGATTGCAGAATTCACAAAGCATTAAAATTCATATTTGATATATCTAGTTTAAAACTTCCAAGCAAAAAGACCTTAGCTCTTTTGTGTTGTATTTCTAGTCATATGTTAATTTTATGTGTTACCATAGCTACCTATTAATAAAGTTTCCATTGTAAAATTAGGGGATTTTAGGTTAGTCACTGGTGGTGTTGTCCTTTTGTACTTTCAAATCTCACACATGGAAGAAGAAAAAACTCCTTAATAAAGACTTTAAGTGTTCTTCGTCTCAAAAAAAAAAGTCACAAAGCCTTGAAATGTGAATTTAATAGGGGTAATGAATTTCAGTTGTAGAAAATACTAAACATTTTTTAATAAAAAAAGGATGACAAAAACAGCCCTGATTTATCCAAGAATGCACTGAAAGAATGCATTGAAGCTTTAGGCTTTTGACTGTCCCTTTAGACATCGTGCAGCTGCAGAAATTGTACTGATTAAACTCTCCACATACATTTAAAAACTTCAACACTTCAGCATAAATGTAAATACATACATCTGCTTAAAAGGTGGGTGTTTTTTAAAGAGATCTTTTAAAAATTCTTGTTTTAAAGACTTTTCTAAGGGCTTCTTTACTCAACCACTTGTACACAGGCCTTCCTAATAGCACCTAGGCATTTATATTTACAAGAGAGTCAGCAGTTCATGTCCTGTTTCCCAAACTATCCTGTATATAAACTAGAAACACAAAAACTTGCAAGGATTTCTGTTGTATATTACCAGTTTTTCATACGGAATGGTATGATTGTATGTTATAGATGGGAATAATTTCAAATTGAGGCTGAGGTTCTTTAGGATTTGAGCAGAGGCTGGATTTTTTAAATAATGTTTTATTGAAAGTGGATTTCAGTATTGAGAGAGTAGATTAAGAAAAGAAAATGTTTAATCACAGACTCACAGACTGGATGAGGTTGGAAGGGAGGTCATCTGGTCCAACTGCCCTTGCTTAAGCAGGTCTACCTAGAGCTGGGTGCTCAGGACTATGTCCAACCAGCTTTTGAATATCTCCAAGAAAAGAGACTCCACCACCTCCCTGGACAACCTGTGCCAGTGCTTAGTCACCCTCACAGTAAAGAAGTGTTTCCTGATGTTCAGACGGAGCCTCCTGTGTTTCAGTCTGTGCCCAATGTCTCTGGTCCTGCCACTGGGCACCACTGAAAAGAGCCTGGCTCCGTCTTCTTTGCACCCTCTCTCCAGGTATTTATAAGGATTGATAAGATCCCCCTGAGCTTTCTCTTCTTCAGGCTGAACAGTCCCAGCTCTCTCAGCCTTTTCTCACACGTGAGATGCTCCAGTCCTATCTTAGTGACCCTTTGTTGGACTTTTTGCAGTATGTCCATGTCTGTATTGTGCTGGGAACCCCAGAACTGGACACAAGTTCCAGTTCCACAAGTTCCAGTTGAAGTTTGTTTTCTTCTTTCTTGCAGCCTTACCCACCTTTTATGCCTCGAAGACTCACAGGGCGCAGCAGATACCGATCACAGCAGCCAATACCACCACACCCTTACCATCCCAGCCTATTACCTTACGTGCTGTAAGTGTAAAGTGCATTTGCTTTCATAGAGACTATTAAGAAGTCATGTGACTTTCATAAGCATCTTAGCACTTTTTATGGTTGGTCTCTGCCAGAGGCCAGGCACAATTCACCTGTCTCAGAGGAAAACTTCTGTTTCTGTTTAAATTTTTCAGCCTGTTTTGAATAGCATACACCTTTGAGCAAGGAAAAATATAAGCGAACAATTTTTGTTCAATGTAGTTATGTAGGTATTTTGAGGTAAGGTAGCCTCTTGTTTCTGAACTCTTCCTAAAATCTTAAACAAATTTTAAATCTCAGATATGTGATACTCTGATAGAACATGGTTACACTGTAGGATCAACTTGCAGGTGGCTACACTGCTTCACTTACAGAATAAATTAGTTTTATTTGGTTCTTAATTATGAAACACAAGGGTTGGAGTTTCTGAGATGTGTTACTCCTCATTGGCTTCACTGCTACTTGTTATGGCTGTTAAATTTCTGTTCTGCCACTGATTAGTTGTTTCTGGAAAAGATGGGGAACAATTAACATTTATAAATCAGCTGTAATATGTTACAGTAAACTTTCTGCTAGGCAGGTTGTGTCTATGACTTGAGATTTCTTAGTCTTCTCTTTTGGAAGTAAATATGAAATATTTGGAAAACAAAGATTAAGTTTTTGGTGCAAAGTTGACATTGACAAGAAAATAATCAAACATTGACATCAGATCTGTAGTTTTTCTCTGGGCAATGTCAGATGTGGCATTAAAATGGCACCAGAAACCTAATTCAGTGTGGTTGTTCAACTTTGCATCTTGCAGTCTGAGAGTAATGTCATAGCTTGCCTGTCCGTGGAGGACATGACGTAGCACAGTCATTCCTTGACTTCAGTTGGATTTTGGTATATTTTAGTGCTTTAAATTTGTGATTTCCATGTGTGTGAGTTAAGTTTTGATCCATAATACTACCTTGAGGGGTAAAAACACTTACTGAATATACAACCAGAAAAACATCTCTAATATCTCTGAAGGGATTCTGCTTTAACCAACATCACAGGACATGAGAAAGTGAATTTACGCTTGCTTTCAGTATAGAAGTTGGTCCAGTAGCAGATTCTGTTTATCTTCATTGTGTGTTTTAGGCTTACAAAAGTTGAAAGATTTCTGTATTGGAGAGCAAAATGAACTTAGGGCTCCCTTTCTTTGATGGTATTTTATCCACTGAAAGAAATAAAATGTGTCTAAAAACAGAAATTCAATTTATCATTACTTCTAGCTCTCTGTAGTCAGTGATAATTAAGAGATTAGTTTTTGTAATAAAGCTGTTTGGTTGAACATACCAAGTGAGACATGCATGTAATTAAAAAGTCAGCACTCTCAGGATCAAAAAGTGGCAGAACTAGCTTTTTCCTGGGACTCTTTCACTTCAAATGTCTGTTCTGGACTTCAAATACAGTATTTTTACCAGTTCTGGTTTAAGAGGCATCAATATGGTAGCTTTACCTCTGCCAGATGCTTCTGTGCTTTCCTTCAGCAAGATGCTGAACCTTTTCCTTGTTTGCTCTTGTGGTAGATCAATGCTCCCAGTGCCACCTGCAGTTGGACCAGCTTTCAGCTTTGAGTTGGATGTGGAAGATGGAGAGGTAGAAAACTACGAGGTTGGTGTGCAAACTACAACTACTTTAAAAGATGTTAGCTCAAGCAGTAGATAAAATTTTATTATATTTTGCTTTTAACCCTGATTTTGCCTTTCAAGGAAATGTTACGACTGTGAAGTCAGAATCCAAAACCCAACCTTTCAGATTTTTTGTAATACTGGATAGTAGAAGTGCTTTAGCTTGCTTTCGTGTCTAGTGCTCTTTCCCAAAATCCACCTTTCTGGGCTGGCAATCATTCAGTTGTTGAGCTTTTATGTTCTACATGCTACTCTTTTCCTTTCAAATTTTAATTGACTTTAAATACCAAACAAAAGTGAAGCACTTTCAAAAGAACAGGGTAAGTTACTGATTTTATGTGTGTAACTTTCAGGATAGTGTTAATACTGAATAGTTTTAATGTCATCAGATTAATTAATCTAAATGTAAAGTTTATAAAACTGCCTTAGTACCTGTTCTTCTTGGCTCTCAGGAGGGTATGGTGATTCACATTGCGAGATGTAGAACACTTTTAAATATCCTAGATAATTATGGGCCAATTCCAGCTTTTGTATCTTTGCTGATTCTGAAGCTGTTGGATTCTATTTGATTTCTCTTCAATCAGTCATCATCAGCCCTGACTTTTGCATCTCTTGCCTGTGCTCTGCTTAAGATCTCTATGTAGTTGCCATTTTTAGTTGAACGATAAGCACTTCTGTAGTAACTTCCGTGGTGGTTCAGAAAAAGCAATGTCTTCTGAGAATTCGAGCCCTAGGTTCAACAGTATAAGAAGTCTGTTTGAGATCAGTACCATTTGCAACTTTCACAGTATCTTTTAACTTTTCTGTGCATTGGTTCTCTGTCACATTGTGATGTTTTTCCTAGGTCCCTTGTGAAGGAGTGTGAATTACATACATGACAGACTGCAAATTATGCATAGGAGGATTTTAGGTGCAATGTCTGGCTTATAGAAAATTAACATAAAATTTAGCAGGAAAAAAAGTGCCAAAAATTTGATGGTATATATTTGTTTTCCAGATTGTGGATAAAATCTCCATCTTTTAATTTAACTAGTCCAAGACATGGAGCAGAAAACAGAACCAGTCCCATCAAATTTTTCATTTCTCTCACAAGACCAGACTCATGTATTCTTAGAAAGGAAATCAGTTGACAGTTTTTTGCTGGTCACCAGCACTGTTAATTTCATAGCAGGGTGAGGGGATCCCTCAAAAGCAAATTATTTACTGAGCTGTGCATACAGCCATATGACTAACTGGAAGTAAGGTCCTGGACATTTTAAAATCCCAAAGATATTATCTCACATAATTACAAAAATGATTAACTTCTGAAAGGCTTTCGATGGAGCTTGTATTATAGTGGAAGACTAAGGTTCTAAATGTTTCTTGATAGAAGGGTGTTTTGTGCTACCGGCTGGAGTAGGGAAGTCTGATACTAGCCTCCGCTCTAGGGGAACCTGAGCCTTTTTTGATCAGTGAATTTTTCAGTGTTCAGTTTCCGTGTTTTGCAGGCACTGCTGAATTTGGCAGAACGCCTGGGAGAAGCCAAACCACGGGGATTGACAAAAGCAGACATTGAACAGCTTCCATCCTACAGGTTCAATCCAAACAATCACCAATCAGAGCAGACATTGTAAGTATATTGGTCTCTTTCAAAGGTCTATAATTTAGGTGGCTTGATTGTCATTTCTTTAACTTGAAGCCTCATCTAGGTCAGAAGGGCTTTAACAGCAGTCATGTCAGTAAACGTTTTAATTTTCTTTTTTTTCTTGGATTGCTTTCCAGAACAAATACTATTTAGTCTTACGTTAAAACCTCTTCTCTAGTCTCACATAATTTAGCTATGTTTCATTTAGTTCCTCAGCATTTAAAAATTTAAATGTAAGTAAGGTGTTCTAGATTCAGCATACTAAACATCAAAGTGACATTGTCAATTTGGGCTTTAGCCTATATTAAAATAGCTTCAAGTGTTCCCGGTAGAGCTTGGTCAGTAGCAGGAGTGCATCTTCTTATTTTTAAAACTCATCTACTTACTGGGTTTGTAGGATCTGCACAATCAAGTGGAAAGGACAGTATAAATATGAAAGTAATTTAAGTGACCTTGGTACCAAATGCTGTCTAATGTTTGAACTTTGAAGTTAGGGTTTTTCTCTGATACATCAGTTTCAGTGACCTACGGGATGACTTAAAAGCATCAGTAGGGAGAAAACTTCGTGGATCATTGTCTCTGCTCTTTTAGATTTTGGTAAAACATCTGTTCTAGTGTATTGGTTGCATCTGTGAACTCTGAGAAGAAGCACTTGCTTTGTGATTTGAAAGCACTTCAACAAAACAAAAAAAGCCCACTCACAAAGCCCCAGGCATCAGTTCTCAGTTTACATTGTCAGATACAGGTCACTGTAGCTACTGAAGGAGTAAGATAGCTGTCCTTTCACAGTCATACCTGTAATGTTTTGGATGGAATTATGTGTTTGTTGTTTTTACATAGCAGATACTTTTGAACATTATTGTCTTTTTCAGATGTGTGGTGTGCATGTGTGATTTTGAGTCAAGGCAGCTACTTAGAGTCTTGCCCTGTAACCATGAATTCCATGCCAAGTGTGTTGATAAGTGGCTGAAGGTAAGAAAAAATAATCTTATTTTATATGAAATTCGTTACGTAATTTTGAGGGAGATGGTGCGGATATTTTGCTGCTCTTTCATCATGTTTCATATTTCTGATACTTAGGCTAGAAATGCCAACAGACTGGAAACTCTGACTAAATACGGTATTTTTCTAATAATGGGTGAAGGTTGTTTCTTTACAGTCTTTGGCATAAGGGAACATGAATATGAAGAAAATTACTTTTATTGACAGATCTTACTGTCAGTTTTACTTACTGTCAAAATACTGTCATTTGCTTAAGACAATGACTGCAAATTTGAGTAACATGTGATATTAAAGAAGACTTGGAAAAAAGTGAGTAATACAGAAAGTGTGATAGAGAGTTTCATGGTGATGGTGGTGACTTTAACTGTTTTCCATAGCTTGCCTAGCAAGAATGAGAACCAATACCTTTTCTTCCCCACTTTGCTATTATTAGTCTGAGGCAAATAAAATGCATAACATGTATATGTATATGTGTATGGGTGTGTACAGAAATGTAATATATACAAATAGAAATTATAGTTTTGCACAATTATATACCCATCCAAGAGAATCTGAGGAAAAAGAAAGGCTCTAGAATCAGGACATCTCAGGAAGAGCACAGATTAAATAGCAGCAGTGCAGAAGTTGTGACGAACAAAAAATACAAGTAAGTAGATGATGAGACATTTCTACAGGCTGCATTTAGCCAGGCCTACTGTTAACAAGGAGTCGATTCCCATCTTGCCTCAGCTTTTTTCAGTATTTTATTATATTCAGCTTTAATCTGTGTGTAGTCTGTACATTGGAAACTGCAATGATCCAATGTTGCTACGGTCCCTAGAGAATTACAGATTATGTTGGTTGTTTTGCCTTTATGACATCATAGAAACAAGAAAATTTATATCTTAGGCATACACTAAAACAGTACAGAAAATGAAAAAATCAAGTTAATATTGACAGCATTCTTTTGGCTAACAAGATACGAAGAATAATGAGAAGGGTTTTAAGAAGTGGGTTATGAAATTTCCCTTGGGCTACAGTACCCCTTGGTAATCTAGGTCTAAGGCTTCTACTAAATCTAGGATCAGTAAATACTTCTAAGTAATGCTCATAACTTTCAGTAGAACTGGTGGTGTTCTTCGGTATCCAGATCCATGCACACACTCAAGAATCAACAAGAGGAATCTAAACACCTGGTTGTTTTATTGTCAGATTAAAAAGCCATGTACACACCCCCACATAATATTTTATCAGTATATGCATGCTAGATGTGTGCTGTTTTATTCACTAAATAATGCTGTTTTAGATAAAAAGTAGATTATATACATATATTGAAGTGGTGTTCTTCAGTGTCCCCCTACTCTTCTCAAACAGTGTTCACATTGCATATGTCAATATTCTCATTGCATGAAACTTTTTAAGTCAGTTGTGGTGTGGCCATTGAGTATCCAGGACTAGTATTCTCGCCATTTTATGAAAGACAACTAAGATCATTTGACACAGCCTGTGAGATAGTGGACACTAGATCTATACAAGTTCAGTTGATTTTATAGGCTTTTTAAAAAACAGCTCTTTCCAGCTTATTAATGCAAAAAAATATACCTCTGAATCCCTGATCTGCAGGTTTCTGGAAGTTAGAAGAACTTGTCAGGGAAATATCACGCATGCTTGTCTTGTTCTTAATGCTCTTTCTTATTTGACATCAGACTCAAGAGTAAGACAAGTATGGTGAGTTAAGCTTTGTTGGAACCCTGTGGGGTACTTTCAAAGTCAGAATTAGTCCTTTCAGCTGGTTATTACCTGGCAGTAGAATTCCAAACCACAAACTAAAAAAAATGGATTGAGTTTCATCCATTTTCATAATCATAGATGTAATATAGCAGGGGTGAGATAGCTTTGCTAAAGTTCCTGCCCCGCCTTAAAAACTGCATTTCCTAGCAGATCTTCACATATGGTATTTTCTAAAGGTCTTTAAAATGAGGTATAAGATATGCAATCAAACCCTAAGGGGCTGCAGTTAAACATACTAGAACTGCTTGCATTGACCTTGTGTATTCCCGAGCTGAGTGCAAAATAAGCTAGACAAGGTTATTTAGCTAGTGTAGGGTTGCTAAGACAATACTTTTACATCATGTGGGTTCAGTTACAGTGGTACAAAGATGGTATATATAAGATTATTTTGCTCTGAAAACTATTCTAGTTACAGCCTATGTCTAATGTTGGGTACAATTAAGCAGTCAACATCTGGAAGTGAGGATAACTGAAAGATATTTTGAGCTTCAATTTTGCTTCTGTCCATTCCTTTATGCATTTGACAACTTTTTTTAATATGTTGAATGTATAATTATGTCCAGATCCATTTAATTCACATCATCCAGCCAGCATCATGTTGCTAAATTCTGTAAGGGAAAGTAAAAAATCATAGCTTTCAGTACTTGTAATATTTTTTCACAAGGTAGAAAAAAGTTACCAGTTTGTCACTATGTTTTACTGATTTAATCTTGTCTCTTTGAGGAAAGCATTGCCATTTAGGGATATTTCTAGAACTGTGGAGTCAAGTTGATTCTCTTTTAATTTTCATCATGTGTCATCTTAGTGAAAGATTTAAATAAAATGTTTGTGATTCAATCTGATTATATTAAAAAATACTCTTATTTTGCTGCCTGTTGGCGATGAGGGAGGTAAATAAAAGCTATCTAAGAAAGCTTTGTGGCTTGTATGCATGAAATGTCTGATTTGTCCAGATGTTACAATGCTATATAGAGTACTACATTTTTAATTAGTGTTGAGCAAGTGAGAGGAAATATTCTGTAACAGTGCATTAGGTTGCCCACTTTAATTAATGATTCACTGGTTAAACAAGTTTAAAGACTTAGGAGAGAAGATCTAATACAGTGTAGGAAAAAGAGGAAGTTATCCTTTTGCTTTTCTTACTATTGTCAACTCTCATATTTCACAGTATTTGGTTATTTCTTGTTATCCTAGATACTTTAGTCAAATGCATGAGAAACTTGTTCTCTAAAGTAATAGTCATCATTTCAAGGGGGAGCTTGATACCATGATCTGTTTTCACCCAGGGCGTTTAGAACCAACTTAAAAGGACTACTTGCCTTCATATTTAATGGTCTGATAGGAAATGCCATATTAGAGACTGTAAAGATCTCTAATCTTTAGAGACTGTAAAGACAGACTGTAACTATACTTTAGCTTATTGCTCATGGACTAACACCAAAGTGGTGGAATGGTTTTTAGAGTATTCTAGTAGCCCTATAGTTTTGCTATTCTAAATGAAATTCACTTTATATATAAATTGCTATAAAATATTAAAAAATAAATAGATCAGTTCATTGTGCAGCAATCTCTCATTACAGTACAAAAAATAAGTCTGCCTGAAAGAGTGGCAAGTCAGAAGGTCAATATTACATCCGCCTTACTCCTTGTTTGGCACCATAGGGCCACAGTAAATGCCAGGAAGGGGGAATTCATATAATAAAAGGCACAAGAATGCAGCTAAATTTAGAAGAGATGTTCATGTCAGGTTGTGAAAAGTTACTTGAACAAGCAGTGGTGTGGTGTCCATGAGTATTCATTTTATCCTGGCACAGTAAATTTATTTCTGCAACTCCTGTCAGGAGATCACTCCCACTGAATGCTATTCTGTAGTACAGATGATTGCTACTTCATTATTGACCTAAGTGAATTGCTCTTGATTCATTGATCCATTGACTTTTGAAGAACGTGCCTTTTTATTTTAAAAATTACATTAGCCGGATTGTATCTAGAATCATTCACACACAATGAAGTGACCTAGTAGTGATGTTGTCCTCAAGTATATTTCAAAACTGCTCTTTAAAGAGAGAGAAATAATTTTTTTGTTGTTTCTTTAGTCCGTGCTTTAAAAACCTAGTGATAACCGTAGTAATTGACAGAAGAAATATACTCTCATTTTAACTTGCATTACTAAATAATGTTTTTCAGTAACAACAAGTTACTTTTACTGGACCTAGTTACTGTTTGGATTTTAAATTTGTGACAGTGAATTCTGAATTCTGGCCTACAGAGACATATTTCTTGATGCGCTTCACTTGTATTTTCATTGTAAAATTTGGTTTCCTTAGACTTGGTGTTGACAGGGGCTGGTCCTGTAGTAACTATGAAACACAGAATTTGGGGCAGGTTCCTTTCACTCCACTCTTTGCAAAGGAAATATTTCATCGTAGATATTGTGTGTTTGGGTCTTTTCCTCATAATTTGCTAAAATGAAATTAACCATTATTTGAAAAGGGGAGTGAGAAGGCAGAAATGTTACTTCTCATGTTACTTCTCATCTGTCTTATTTTTTAAGGTGGCTATAAAAGAAATGAGTAACAGGACATATTTTCGGTGTGTGCTTTACTGAAGGGCAAATCTAGACCTGCTGGTGTGTGTTACTTGAATACCTGTTTAGTCGGGTCATCTTCTCCGTTTTTAATTTTTTTTTATTCCCCTTCCCCTTTACTAAAACCCCTTGCCTTTTTGCCTGGTTTACTTTTAGCTTTGACCAACTCTATATGATGTTTTTCTGTGACAATAACTGAATAAACAAAGCTTGGTGTTATTCCTGATCAATAGATCTTGTGACAGTATGACTCTCTTGCACAGGATGTTTATTGGCAGCCCAAGGTGGCTCGTCTTGTTTTGGTGGGTTTTGCTGCAGCACACAATACAGCTTCTTAGCTGCATCCATCTCATTCCAATGTATTATAGCTGTGAATTTGCATTATTAAACCACCATCACTTAGAGCCTAGTTTGTTGTTTTCCTCCATTTTTAAAGGTAAGAGTCATAATTTATATTTTTGTAAACAATTTTGAATTGGCAGACTGACCACACCACTCTAACATAACAAAGTAAAAAATGGCATAAGCACGCTTTGTCTTCTCTTGTTTAGAGTACTCTTGAATTGCTGTTTAGCAGTCACAGATGTGAGTGTCACATAACTTTAATAATGTATTTGTCAGTCTAGTAACCCTTCTTGTTTTTCTGGTTTTACAGGCAAATCGTACCTGCCCAATTTGTAGGGCTGATGCTTCAGAAGTGCATCGTGATTCAGAATGATCAATCTAGGAGCACAAATCTGGTTTGGGTGTTTCTGGTCACGTGTATATATGAACTCTCTCTTGAACTTACCCATGTGGCTTCCAGCCTACCCTTTACACAAAAGGGTCAATGGACCTTACTTTGCACTGTGTGACTTAATCAATTATAAAGCTTATAACTAGTCTTCACAGTTACAGGATTGTTATACTAACAGTGTGATTGGAACTCCAAAGATTTATTTTTTATTTTAGCTTAATTTTGTGTGTGCACTAACATTCCCTGGGTTCTGTGTGATCATTCCGAGTATTGCTGCGAGATTACTGTGGATGTGATCTTTTAGCATGTGCTTTTATAGAGAAGAAAAAGGAAAAAAAAGTGGTAGCTCCAAACAGTATAGCAATCTACCTTATATAGAGCCTTCAGATACTGTGAGTGGGAATGAATGGTGTGAGTGTGTTTGCCTGTGAGAGGATGTGTGAGGTGTGCTTGTGACTGAAGTGTGCGTGTTTGACAACCTATATACCAGCATGTACTGAGAACGTATGTGTGTAGTAATAATTATGCTGCAATGTATAATCTTGTGTGTTATTTAAACAGTACTAGTACTGTACACTGGTTCCTTTCCTTGTGTTTGCAGTTGCACACTGAATGCGATGGGTGCAGCAATTACAGACACTTAGTATTTCCCCCCCCAATGTACTTACAGGTGTCAAGACCTTTCTACCTACCATTCAAACAGCTGTTATGCTTCCCCTTCACTGGAGGTTTAAAGTGTGTACCACTAAAGAATGCATTGATTGTTCATACATGAGTGACCTTGGGGGTTTTATTATATGTTACAAAGTCTGGATTTTTAAATGGCTGATTTACAAGTTATTTTATCAATGTAGAGTTGCAATATCGCATTTAGCAATATTAACATTTTCAATTGCTAATACGAATACCAATGTTTTTCTGTTTTCCTTTTACATTTTTCTAGCTGGGTTTGCCAGTTATGTGTTTCTTCCATGAAAGGAAGCAGAAAGGACACTGAGGGTCTTGTGGAACAGCTCTTAACTTCTGGCCATTGTACTGGCTAAGGTCATCCATCATCTTTTAGCTTATATACAAACGTTCTTTGTCACCTACAAGGAAGTTTGTATGTAACTAAAATAACTTGTAAAAGACTACAGTTTTAATCCAGCAACTTCATGAATAAAATACAATTTTTAGCATTTTCTCAGAGAAGTAGAATTTTATATTTTTTTCATGGTTTCACAAGAGAAGGGTAGGTTTTGGTCATTAACTGCAGAATTCACTTGCCCTGATGCTGCTTCTTGCCCTTCCTTATTTTATGATGAGTGAAATAGGAAGAGAAGGGTTTTGCAATCAGATTTCCTGAGCGCTCCACTATGGGGAAAAAATTGGAACACCTTTCAGGGCAGTGCTCTGAAACAGGAGGTGATAACTTCTATTCAAGTGCTCTGAATAATACTTTATTTGGGCTATTGAAAAAAAAAAGTAGCATTCTTTATAACATTCACACTGTTAATATCTCTGATATATTTTAGCAAAATATTTAGGTCTGCATACACCACAATTTCTAAAAGGATTGCACTTTTTTGCAAAGAAATTATTCTCATAAATTCAGTGTCGTTACTTTGGTTACAGCAGCACAAGTGGCACAATTACCAGTATTGCTACAACTTGCTGCCAGTCTCAGCTTTAAGTTTATTATTATTTTTTATGCTTTTGTATGCTGCTATGCTTTAGTATCAGTTATAATTTGAAACAGTGTTAGATGTTCTCCATGCTGGTTTTACGCTTTGAAGATTCTGCAGACCAGTCACAGCTCTTGGTGCAGCTGAATAAAAGCACAATTTTGCCCTATTTCAGATGCTTTTCCCTCTGATTAGTTATGCAGGTAGTTCTCAAAAACAGTCAAGCTTTCTATATCTATCCATACTTAGGAACACTAAGTAAATAAAAATGCTGTGACATCTACTTCAGAATAATACAATTTCTCCTCTCTTCCAGTGGAGTTAAAGAATAGGCTTTTCACATTAGCACCTAGCAGGTTAAATTACATATAATAAAATTTATTTTTTTAACAAATAAAATCATGTTGTTTAGAAAGCATATGCCACGCATGTCTTACAAAACTTAGGCTCTTTTATATAACTGCAAAAGAAAAAATTCTGTGTGTACAGATTTAAACATGACTAACACTACTGTGCTTAATAGTATTCAGTTCGAAGCATGAAAAGAGGGTACTTTTTCTAAACTTGATACAAGTAAACAAGACACATTCTTCTGAAGCCAAGGGGAAGTATTTTTCTTTCTGGAACTAGATAAATGTCCCTTTTTTTTTCTCCCACTAACATTCTGTGGAGCAGTGGGAGATCTAGGAGATGGAGGGACTAAGCTGGTAAAATGCTGAAATTAATTGTTGCACTCTTATGGCTCATCTCTTCTGGAATGGCTCTTTGGTTTGCATGGGACTCTTGCAGATGAATGTGGACTTGCTTCCCGTGGTTAGTGTATAAACAGCACACATGCTTACGTTCTGAATCAGCTGAGACAAGCCACAACCATGTCCTTGCTGGGGTGACTGTCAGGGGAAGGGGATTCATGTTCAGCTGTGAACTGCCATGTGTTACGCACAGCCTGGCATGGTGCCTGACAGCGCCTGAATTCAGCAACACTTTTGTATGTTCATTGCCTTTCTGCCATCCACTGACTCTTTCTTCTCCAAAAAACAAATAAATAAATTAAAAAAAAATAAAAAAAAAAACAACCCAACCTCTAATATGTTTGCTTTATCATATTGGCACTGCTGTGTTTTTTTGCATAAACTGTCAATTTAATTTGACATTTTAGTGGATATCAAGGCCTACAGATAATTCCAGTGTCTCGTTTTGTGACTTTCTTTACAAAAAGAAGTAAGGCCATGTGTTGTATGTCATTTTGTACAGGCTCTTGAATGTGACTTCACAGTTTTTAATATATTGCATAATACTTGGGATGAGATTTACCAACTGTTTTAATTGTAGAAAACATTTTTGACTGAGTTATCTTTGGGCCTTTGTAAAAGCTGTGGTTTTTCCTTTGGTACATTGTTACCTCATTTTACTACTTGTGTTTCAGATTTGCTAATTATTTTGAAAGCTTATGGGTTTTGTTGGAATCATATTTTGTTAAATGTTTTCTTTAAATCATATGCTATTGTATCATTTAACATGTAGTTTTAAATGTATTATAAATATCTGTAACCAAATCATTTGAAGGCTTGATAAATTTTTAACAAAATTTGTACATTTTTTATGAGAGTTACTAGTAATGCTTTACTAGGTAGTGCAATTGAATTTTTATTTTTAATCCCTGTGCCCAGTTTTGGAGTTGAGAGAGTTGTTCAGTAATAAATGTATGATGTACACTTACACAATTTTGTCCTGTTCTCTCTCTTAGAGGTGCACTGTCTCCTTCTGTTACTGTGCATATTTCTGTGCGTGATCACACAGCTCAAGATATTGGCAGCAGCTGCTTGTGTTGTGGGGGGAAATTTTGCCACCTTGACTGTAGCACACAACTTTTTTTTTAAAAAAATCTATATTGAGAGAGCATAAAAAACTGATAAGAAATCCTGTGTCATATTTTTAGAAGTGTGAGAATTCATGGTACTCAAAGCCTTGCCTAAAAGCTCAGATTTCTAAAGATGTTATTTAGTCTAAAGAAAATTTGCAGGGTTGGAGGTGTCCCTTAGACTACTATTTGCACTGTGTATCAGTTGAAGATCTGTTATACTTTTGCAATTCCTTAACAGAGGTAAGAAATCCATCCTGAATTAAGTGTGAAACTAGATTATCATGTGGTGGTTAGTCAGGGCCACACAAGAACCTGGTGGTGAAACAAAAAACCCGAGTTGGGTGGTTTTGTTTTTAATGAGATGTAAACTAAGTTGACAGGTGTAGTTATTTAGAAGGTTTTCATTTAATAACTGCATCAGTACCAGGTGTTCTTGGTACTCAAACATATTTGAAGATCCATTGGTGCTTTGAGAATCCTTATGCAAAGATTCACAGACATATCTTTTGGATTTATAATCCTGGATTACAGCTAGGTTGCCTTCTTTCATACAGCAGATGTCAATAATTGACTACACTGCTGAAAGTGGTCAGTGCTGCCAGTAGTACTTGCACAGCTGAATTCCTGGGCAACTTACAAACACTGGTGACTGGCTTAGAGCCTGTACCAGCGAAGCCTTGAAAGCAGAGCAGGGCTTCCTGTTAAAGATCATAGAGTAGCTCAAGTTGGAAGTGACCCATAAGGATCACTGAGTTGAAATCCCTGTTTCTCACAGAATGACCTGAAAATAAACTGTGTAACTAAGAGGCATTGTCCAAACACTCCTTGAACTCTGACAGGCTTGGTGCCATAACCACTTCCCTGGGGAGCCTGTTCCAGTTTCATTTCATAGTATCTAATGTAATTCTCCCCTGACACAGCTTCATACTCAGGTCCTGTCACTGGTCACCAGAGAGCAGAGATCAGCACCTCCTTTGCTGCCCACCCTGAGGAAGTTGTCACCCCTCAACCTTCTCTTCTCTGCGCTAAACAAACCAAGTGACCTCCTGCTGCTCCTTGTAAGTCTTGCCCTTGAGACCTTTCGCCATCTTGGTCACCCTCCTCTATACATACTTCTGAAAACTTTATATCCTTCTCATATTGAGGTGCCCAAAACTGCACACAGCACTTGAGGTGAGGCCGCCCCAGTGCAGAGCAGAGTGGGACATTCCCCTCCGTCAACCAGCTGGTGATGCTTTGCCTGATGCCTCCAGGGTGTGGTTGGCTATTCTGGTTGTGAGTGCACGCTGCTGACTCATACTCAATTTTTCACCAACCCAAACACACAGATCTCTTTCAGGGAGGACTGCTCTTCAGCCTCTCATCCCACAGGTTGTACATAGAACTACCATTACCCTGTCCCAGGTGATGAGTCTGGCTCCTGGTGATCTTAAATTTCATACGGCTGGTGATTTCCCAGCTCTAGTCTAGCCAGATATTTCTGGCTGTCTACACTCCAGGGAGTCTGCAGCTACTCCTAATTTAGTATCATCAGTAAACTTATTAATGTACGTTCAATTCCTGCATCCAGATCATTTCACAGAATCACAGAGTCAACTAAGGTTGGAAAAGACCTCTTAGATGAAGTCCAACCTTTGACTTATCACCACCATATCAACTAAATCATAGCATGTTCTTTCTCAAACACGTCAAGGGATAACGACTCCACCACCTCTCTGAGCAGTCTGTTCCAATGTCTGGCAACCCTTTCGGTGAAGACATTCTTCCTGATGTCCAACCTGAACCTCCCCTAGTGCAACTTGAGGGTTTTCCTCTCAATCCTGTCACTAATTGTCTGGGAGAAGAGTGTGACCCCCACCTGGCTACAATGTCCTCTCAGGTAGTCGTAGGGAGTGATAAGGTCTCCCTTGAGCCTCCTTTTCTCCAGGCTAAATACGCCCAGCTCCCTCAAATGCTCCTCACAGGACTTACTTCCACTCCCTTCACCAGCTCTGTTGCCCTCTGGAAACGCTCCAGCATCTCAATGTCTGTCTTGAAGCAAGTAGCTCAGAACTGCCCTGGTCCTGCTGGCCATGCTATTGTTGATACAAGTCAGAATGCCACTGGCCTTTTTGGCTACCTGGGCACACTGCTGGCTCACGTTCAGATGGCTGTCAACCACCACTCCAAAGTCCATTTCTGCTGGACAACTTTCCAGCCACTCTTCCCCAGCCTGTAGCACCACATGGGATTGTTGTGACCCAAGAGCAGGACCTCACACTTCATCTTGTTGAAACTCATACAATTGACCTTGGCCCAGTGATCCAGCTTGTCCAGATCCCTCTGCATAGCCTTTCCACCCTCCAGCAGATCTACATTTCCACCCAGCTTGGTGTCATCTGTGAACTTTGTGAGGGTGCATTCAATCCCCTCATCCAGAGCACTGATAAAGATGTTAAAGAGGACCAGCCCAAATACTGAGCCCTTGGGGAACATCACTACATGACCATCACCAGCTGGATTTAGTTCCATTCACTGAGTGAGTGGTTCCAACCACTCTCTGGGCCCAACCATCCAGCTAGTTTTTAACCCAGCGAAGGGTGCACCTCCAAGCCATGGACTGCCAGAGAATGCCAATTTCAAGAGACTGCCATGAGAGACAATATCAAAGACCTTACTGAAGTCCATGCAGACAACATCCACTGCCTTTCCCTTGTCCACTAGGTGGGTCACCTTGTGAAAAGGAGATCAGGTTGGTCAAGCAAATTTATAAAAATACTAAAGACCACTGGACCTAAAATTCCTATTCTGAAGGGCAGAGTTGCTCTCCTCTTCATCTCCTGATCTGCTCTCTGCTTCCACTCCCTTTGTGTCACAGCATCTCACACTCTTCTTCAGTCTATGCAGTGTCTGTCTCTGCTGATCCTGTGTTACTGCTGCTTGTGAGTCGCTTGTAATTAGCTGGTGATTTCTGTTGCTACATTTTAGTAAATCATACCACTGCCTCCAGGTCCCGCATTCCATGTGCTCTTCTGTGGTCCTTTTCTCCTGTCTTGCTTTCAAATACTGGCAGCAACTCTAAGTTTTTGCATCTTGTGTGTCTGCTGTAATCCTCCTTCCCCCACAGCTCACACTGTGGTGCACACAACCATGTAACTTTCAAGTGTGGTATCTCCTTGCATCAGATGCATGATTTGCTTGCCCACAGTGCTTATCAACTGATTTAGAAATGACAGCATGCTTAAGAACAGATGGAGTTCCTTATTTACTCTTACACATGTGAAAGATGGCCTTGGTTTTTCAGGAGCAGTGGCATTGCTATAGCTTTTGTCCAGTTCTAGCCTTCGCTAACCTACGTTTAGATGGCTTTATTTAACAGTGTAAGAGACACTCCCAAGTCAACAGCCCTTGTCCTTATGTGGGACTTCAACTTGCCAGATATCAACCAGGAGCATCACACAGCTGGTGCAGCCTGGGCCAGAAGATTCTTAGAAGATCTGGATGACAGCTTTATGGAACAGATCCTAAGGAAGCTGACTGAAAGATGCCCTCCCTGATCTGCTCCTTGTTAACAAGCAGATCTCATGAGCAAAGTGGAGATTGGTTGCCTCTTGGCCCCAGTGACCAGGAGGTGATCAAGTTTATAATCTCTGTTGACAGGGGGAAAGTGCCAGCAAATCTTAATTCTGGACATGAGGAGAGCAGACTTCAGGCTGCTCAGGGAAATTAGCAAGTAAAGTCCTCTGGGAAAATGTTCTTACATGTGCTGGTCACTTTTCAAATACCACCTTCTAAGGGATAGGAGCAGGAAATTCACAAATGTCAGAAGTCAACCAGGTGAGGCAGAAGGGCCGCTTGGCTGTGCAGGGATCTTCTCTTGGAAATAAGGCAAAAAAATGAAGGCATATGCCCAGTGGAAGTGAAGTCAAGTGACATGGGAAGAATTCAGAGGTGCTGCTTGCTGCTGTAGGGAGAACATTTGTGGGGCCAAAGCTCAACTGGAGCTGAAGCTGCTGGAAATGTGGGGGATAATAAGAATTTTTTTCAGATAGAGTAATGGCAGTGTAGAAATATCATTGGCCCATTACAGGATGAGTATGGTCACCTCACAAGCAGGGGCAGAGACAAGGCAGAGGTGTTTAATGCTTTCTTTGCCTCTGTCTTCAACACAAATGATGGACCAAGGGGGTCTCAGTGCACTGAGCTGGAGGACCATGACTCTGAGAATTACCAACTTCCACTTGACCCTGAAGCTGGTGTGGGATCTGCTGCTCCAGCTGGATCCCTACAAGTGGGTGTGATAGGATTCATCCCAGAATCCTCAAAATGCTGGTTGATGTCATTGCAAAACGTCTCATGATGATTTTTTGAGTCATCTTGGGAATCCAGACTGGTCCCAGCTGACTGGAAGCTGGCAAATGTCCAGATGTTCAAGAAGGGCAAGAAAGAGGACTCTGGAAACGACAGGCCTGTCCATCTCACCTCAGTGACTGGTAAAGTTATGGAGAAGATTATGCTGGGTACAACTGAAAAACATCTGGAGCACAATGCTCACAGCGAGCACAGCTTCATGAGAGGAAAGTCTTGCTTATCAAACCTGACTTCCTTTTATGACAAGGTAACCCACCCAGCTGATAAAAGGGAAGTCAGTGGATGTAATCTCTTTGGATTTCAGCAAACCTTTTTATACTGTCTTTCTTAGTATCCATCTGGACAAAAGGTCCAGTACATGGCTAGATAAACCATGTTACACGATGGATGAACAACTGGCTCAGAGGTCAGGCACAAAGAGTTAGAGTGAACGAGGTAACATTACTGCTGTCTGATTCAAAGGGAACCCCCCTGACACAATTCCCTTTCAGCATGCCAGGGAACACTGCTGGGCACAGGACTGCCTTTCACCTCTCAAAATCCTAAATGCTGAGGTCTACCACAGCTGCTAAGGAGGCCTCTTTGTCAAGCTCCTGTAGCTCTGTAGGCTCTCTGCTGGGAATATACAGAACCAGGGACTTGGAAAACAGGGTGAGAGTGGCAAAGGCTTGGATGTATTCCTGGACATATGGCTGAGGGTAGCCTTGGAACACTGATACAATTGCTGAAAGCCCCAGTTCTGCATTGAAATTGTTGATGAAATCTTGCTTCAGTTATCCAGAATAGCACCCTAAACTGGACAGCCTGTCATTTTCCCCATTTACTGCATGGCTCACATTGACCAGCAAATTGTAGGGCACAATGAAGAATGACACCTTGGTGGGGAAAGCCAAGTGACAAACCTACATCACCCTGTTGCTGCAGAGCTCCAGCATCTCAAAGGAGCCTTTGGGGCCTGTGACTCACCTTTGGGAGATTGCCTGGGCACATCCCTGAGCCACAGAGAACTGGCTATAATGGACATAGAGAAAGAAGGAAAAGAAAATTAAAATCCAGTGTGGGACAATTTTAGAAGCTGGGGGTAGGAGGAAACCAGTGGACCCAAAAGGGCAAATCCTATTTAAAAGGAGAGTTACAAGTCAGAGAGCAAACAGATCAGGTTGTAGACAGGCCTCAGGAAGGCAGGCTAAGGAAAAGAGAAAAACCACAACCCTTGCAAAGTTTGGAAGCCTCCTTCCCCTTTCCCTCCCTTTCAAGCCAGGTTTTTTTCTTCCTTGTAAAAATTACATTCCTGAGCATTAACAGCAAGAGACTGGAAAAAATCACCTGTGATTTCCTTTCTCAGTTCAAAAGGAAAAGAACAGAGAAAGACCTGGGCTTTTGCTGTTTGTCTAGTTTTGAGGTCATGCTAGTGTTTTTGAGTGGCTCCACATGAGCTCTTTCCAAACCTGGGGGTTCCCCAACCCCAGGATCACCACTGGTAAGTGCATGAGCCCACAAAGTGCAGTGGACAGAGCAGCTGTTCCAACTCCTATTGTGAAATCTGGGAAGCTCCGTATTGTTCCAATGCAAATCCTCTGTGTGTGTCAGACTGAAAGTCAGGACAATTGCCAAGACAGACTTGA
>JAWWEU010000091.1:26591459-26631508 GCA_035583155.1 Acropternis orthonyx
TCCAGAAAGGTGATGCAGTGCTATGACATCTCAAAGGAGCATTTCAGGCACCTCTGAGAGCTTCCCTGCCTCTGTTCCTTCCCATTTGCAGTAGTGTCACACCAGCTTGAGGCACCTGGCATCCCTCAGTGCCACCTTGGACTTCAGATGACAACCCCCAGGCTCCTAAAGGTTATGGACCAAATGGAGGGGGAGACTACCTCTCCAGACTGAGCTTCCAGATTGAAAAGGCTGCTGTGAAGAGGCAGCTCAAAGGGCAGAGAAATGAGGGTCTCACACACCTTAGCTATGTCAGCTACACAGTCCTGGGTAGCAGCCACTGAGCAGAGAGACAGCAAGAGGCCACAGCAAGGGACAAAATCAGTCAAGCACAGAGTGGAAAGAGACCTGAGAGAGGTAACAAGTTGCTTGATTTCTCTCTGTAGGAAAACTCTTTTCTCTTTCAAGGCAGGGCAGTCCAAGGCAGCAGTTCTCCTGAGGCCCCTCTTTATTTCTCCAAGAGTCAAAAAAGATAATTTAATGATCACTGAGCCCAAGCCAACCTCCAACCCTCCTGACAGCCCCCAGTCCTTCTCTGTTCACAAAAAGCAGGTCTGGCAGGTGCGTTCCCTAGTTGGGTCACTCACACACTGTGTCAGGAAGTTCTCAGCCTCACACTCCAGAAACCTCCTGGACCGTTTGCTCTCTGCTCTGCTGTATTGCCAGCAGATGTCCCCACCTTGTTCTGTTCTACTTGCAGAACCTCGTACCTATTATCTGTCTATGGGCACCTGGAAACGGGGACAGTCACAGAGAGGATGTGCCAGCTGTACTGGGCAGGAACTAAAACCCTCTGTATGCACAGTTGAAAGCCTGGATCTCCACAGGTTATTTTGGTGGCCATGCTCTTCACTGGGGACTTTCCATCTGTAAGAAACAATGGACAATTCAGAAGTGAATGTGGAGCTTATTCACAGGGTGAAAAGGAACGGAATCTTCCAATGGAGTTGAGGTCTTACAGAGTTTTTATTCTGAGTCTCACTCAGAGCTTGCCATGGAACGGGCCTTCTGTCTCCTGAACTACCTTGACTGCTTTGCTGCAACCATCACAGGAAGCAGTCTGGAGAGACGCTCGGCTGATTTTAAAAATGGATGCTGACCAAAGAGAAAAAAAGAGAAAGGAACCATTACTTTCCAAACTCCCTTGCAGGCTCAAGCAGGATTCCTGTGGTTCCCAGAAAGGTGCAGAAATTGGACAGAGGGGACCATGTGCCTCTCTGTCTTCATGTCCAGGACCTTGCTATCACTGCCAAACCTGGCTCATAACCCACTAATCCATTCATCAAGGTGTCTTCTTCTTCCTGGGGTTGTTGTCCTGACAGCACTCTGGGAATGCTGCTGGTGGTGCCAGGGCTTTGTGCTTTGTTCCTTTCAGGAGACTCCCTTAGGTTCATCATTTCTACATACTTGGGCTGTTTTAGTTGCCAAAATAGATGAGAGGCATAAGCCTTTCCTCAGGATACTCCAACACCTCAAACACTGCCACATCTCAGACTGCATGACCAGGAATGCTTTCACTGTGTTCCTCCAACAACATTTCAGGCCTGCCATCATTCTACTTCAGTTCTTTTGCTACCAGTTAAAACTGAATACACCATCAAAGTGCAAAATGGGGTCACAGAAATGATCAGAGGGTAGAACATCTCCTCTGAGGAAAGACTGAGAGAATTGGGCTTGTTCAGCTGAGAGAACAGGCCCTGAGAAGACCTTGCCACTTTTCAGTACTTCAAGGGGGCTTATAAGAAACACAGGGACACATTTTTTCTCAGGTTCAGTTGCAATTGGAGAAGGGGAAATGGTTTTAAACTAAAAGAGGGTCGATTCAGATTGGGTCTAAGGAAGAAATTGTTTGTGGGGAGAGTGGTTAAACACTGGCACAGGTTACTCAGAAAGGTGGTGGTTGCCCCATCCCTGGAAACATTTGAGGGCAGGGCAGGGGGAATGAACTAGACGACCTTCACAAGTCCCTTCCTATTTAGTTTGCATCTGAAAAGCACCAAGAGGGGAGATTAACAGGAGAGGGGCCCACCTGATGCCTTGGAGTTTAGTCCAACCCTTAATCCAACACCACTGTGATTACTAGATACTGGCACATCCAGTGCCACATCCAGCCTCATCTTAAAAACCTCCAGGACAGTGAATCCACCACCTCTCTGGGAAGGTCATTCCAATGCCTGACTACTCTCTCTGTCAAAATCTTCTTCCTAATATCTAACCTAAACCTTCCCTGGCAGAGCTTAAGCCCGTGCCCTCTTCTTCTGTTGCAGGTTGCCTGGGAGAAGAGACCAATCCTCACCTGGCTAGAACCTCCTTTTAGGTAGTTGCAGAGAGCGATGAGGTCACCCCTGAGCCTCCTCCTCTCCAGACTGAACAACCCCAGCTCCCTCAGCCTCTCTTCACGGCACTTGTGCTTGAGTCCCCTGTGCCAGCCTCATTGCCCTTCTCTGGACCTGCTCCAGCACTTCCATATCTTTTGTGAATTGAGGGGCCCAGAACTGGACACAGGACTCAAGGTGTGGCCTCACTAGTGCCAAGTACAGAGGAAGAATCACTTCCTTGGCCTTGCTGGTCACACTATTCCTGATCCAGACCAGGATGCCATTGGCCTTCCTGGCCACCTGGGCACACTGCTGGTTCGTGTTCAGCCTCCTGTCCGTCAGCACTCCCAGGTCCCTTTCTGCCTGGCTGCTCTCCAGCCACTCTGTCCCCAGCTTGTCGTGCTCCATGGGGGTGTTGTGGCCAAAGTGCAGGACCCAGCACTTGGCCTTGTTGAACCTTAGCCCATTGGAATCAGCTCATCTCTCCAGCCTGTCCAGGTCCCTCTGCAGAGCCCTCCTGCCTTCCAGCAGATCAACAGTCCCTCCCAACTTGGTGTCATCTGCAAATTTGCTAATAATGAACTCAATACCCTCACCTACTTTGTCAATAAAGATATTAAACAGCCCTCAGCTGTGGCAGTTCTATTCTGACATAGCATGGAAACAGCTCCTGGGTTCAGGAGCATGCACTAACTGTTTTGGAGTTTGCACTTCATCACAAAGGGAATCACTATTTTAACACACAGTAAGTGTCACGTCACACAGTCAAATCCTTTATTGAGGGAATGAAGAAAAAAAGATGCTTTTCCTCAAGTCTGGAGAGAACCGCACAGTTGTCAGAAGGACTCATGGAAAGGTCTCCCAGTCTGCATTTTGGAAGTCATCTTGGTTGAACCAGCAAAGTGAAGAAATCACAGACTCCACTGACAGCAGACCATCCCATGGAGGGAAGGGAAGGGAACCCCCTGTAGGTGACAGTCCAAATACTGCCCACACCCCACTGGCTAGAGACACCTCCTGTTTAGCTGAAGCTGTTCACAGGAGCTTTACCAAACTAATGCCACCTTCAGGGCATTTTTGTTTCAATCTGCTGTACCTAGGAAAACCCTCTACTTATGTGCCAGGTGAGTCAAAGAACAGCCAGAATAAGCCAAAGAAAAAGCAGTGCAAACTGCTCCACAGAGTGGCTCCATCATTAGAGCAGTGCTGCAAAAGTCTGCAGACCATACAACACCAAGGGAAATAAAAAAGGACGCCCCTCTCAGGGTGCAAACTGCTGGCTGAGATGTCTTGGTGAGGAGGATCCTCCTGCACTGAGCCTACCAAAGAGCTGCTCTGGACACTGAGGCCTTCTGGGCACCAGAGCAACCTTGCCTGGACAGTGCTGTGACATGGCAACATCCTGCTGACATCACAATGGCAGCTGCTCCAGGTTGGTTCATGAATGTACACAAAGCAACTGAACCTTCTCTGCAGCAAAACAAACGAAAAGCCTGGGAAGTGCTTCTCTGTCCCAAAGCAGCACAAAACTCCCTTGTAGTCCTCAACCTAACAATGCACCGAGCACCCCTGTACTCCAAGCTGAACAACTGGGAAGGAACCAGGATGGGACCAAACCAAAGGAAACACAACTTTTGGCCACTAAGGCTTCTGACTAAAAATGAGAATGCTTGTTCCAGCTGAGAGCTTTGTTAGTTTAAAAACCAGCAAGAAAGGAAAGTCACCACTTCAGTGACATTTAGGGGACCAAAGGAGAAAAGGAATTAATTTCAGGAATATTCCATGACGTGGAATTAGTTCAGGTTGCTTCTTGACCACGTGAATGTTGAACTTGGCTCAGACTCAGTTTGGAGCCCAACCTCCCTTTTTGGCAGGGAGACATTGGCTTATCTCCTGATGCAAAGCCCCTCTGTTTCTGCTTGCTGTTTCATCGAAAGTTCAACATCCAAGAACATTGAGAACACCTGGTGGGTGGTTCTTTGGCTCTAGTTTTGTTCTGTTGCAGCCCTGCAATGCTCTGCAGAGGTGAAGGGAAAGGAAGGCAGCTTCAGAATATGTCAAAGCTGCAGCCTCACAGATCACTACCACCATCCCATGCTCCCTGGGATCAAAATCCATCAAGCTTACCTTCAGACTTTTGGACTGACACCTCACCATTAAATGGTGATGCAAGCATTCTCTTCCCTATCTAATCTAGAGCTAAAACCAGGGCCCAACTTGAAATACGAAAGAAAGTAGTGACTGAGAGGAAAAAAACTCATGAACCTCCTCTGGAAATCAGCTCTGCTCTTCAATGGGATAATGATTAGCTTAGCTTGTTTTCCTTCTGCAGACATGACAAGACTATTCTCTATGGTGGACAACACACTGTGTTTCTGGAGCTCTACACTGGACTTTTCATGCTTAGGAATGCAAACATATTTGGCTGATATGATCAGATTGGAGACCTGTCACTGCTGGGGTTACACAGGGCTCCATCCTCAGCCCAGTGCTCTTCAGCATCTTCATTAAGTTGATGCAGTACTAGAAGGAATACTAAGTTTGCTGTTAACACTAACTTGGGAGGAACTGTCAACTCCCTTGAGGGTAGAGAGACCCTACACAGAGACCTCAACAAATCAGAGGACTGAGCAACCAACAACCATATGAATTTTATTAAGGGAAAGTGCTGGATTCTGCACCTGGGTTGGGGCAACCCTGGCTGTTTGTAAAGACTGGGGAATGAGATGCTGAAAGCAGTGCCATGGAAAGGGCCCTGGGGGTCCTCATTGACAGCAAGATGAATGTGAGTCATCAGTGCCCTGGCAGCCAGGAGGGCCAACCATGTCCTGGGGGGCATCAGGCACAACATCACCAGCCGGGCGAGGGAGGGGATTGTCCCGCTCTGCTCTGCACTGGGGCGGCCTCACCTTGGATAGTGTGGGCAGTTTTGGGCACCACAATGTAAGAAAGACGTTCAGCTTTTAGAGAACATCTAAAGGGGGCCACAAGGATATTAAAGGGTCTGGAGGGGAAGCTGTTTGAGTTGCAGCTGAGGGCACTTGGTCTGTTCAGCCTGGAGCAGAGGAGACTGAGGGGAGACCTCATTGCAGTCTTTAACATTCTCACAAGGGAAAGCAGAGTGGCAGGCACTGATTTCTCTGGTGACCAGTGACAGTACTTGAGGAAACTGCATGAAGCTGTGTCAGATGTGGCTTAGGCTGGATATCAGGAAAACGTTTTTCACCAAGAGGATGGGTGGGCACTGTCACAGGTCACAGCACCAAGCCTGCCTGAGTTCAGGAAGATTTTGGACAATGCTTTCAGGCACATGGTGTGGTTCTTGGAGATGGTCCTCTGTGGAGCCAGGAGCTGGACTCAATAATCCTTGTGGATCCCTTGAAACTCAGCATATTCCATGATTCTATGTATTACTGCATCCACAAAACTCGGTGCTTTTTCAAACATGCAAATAAAATGTGAGTCATCAGTTATAAAATATATATTCTTCCTAACACTGTTATGTGCTGGCTTTTGCAGTGGATTGCACTGTGCCACTTACACCTTACTGTGTCTCACAGTGTAGTTTCCTGTTTTGAAAGAACACATGTACCACCAGACTCCTAGTACCTAAACCAAAATCCAACAGATTTTTGAAATGGACATCTTTGAGAGGTAAAGCACCATCCTGGCACCACTGGAAGAGTCTAAGTTAACAGTTGTGCAGATGCCCAAGCAACAGTCTTTCATGACAAATGTCCTGGGAGATACTTCATGAAGCTTCTACCTCACTGTTTCTCCCCATAGGTTTGTGTGCCCAGGAGAATCGTACTCACCAAACCATGTTTGCTAAGATTTAAAGGATCTTTGATTTTTTCTTTTTTGAGAAGTAGTTACAGGAAGAATATGTGGAGAGAAGTTAAGAAACTATTTGAGCTTATTTGAGTACTAGGAGCTTGGGCCATCATATAGTCTCCTTCAGTAACTGAAGATCAACTTGTGAGTTCAACAAGTGAAATGAGAAGGAACTATGCACAAAACAAGGAATGAAAATGTTTTTATGTGCGCAACAGACTAGTAATGAAATTAGATACTTGGAGCATAGTGTTTATACAGCCTACCATCTTACACGAAAAGAACCTTAATAGCTATTTGTGATAGTTTTGCATAGTAATTAGAAAGTATTTATGTAAAAATTAATTAAATAAGCATGCTAATTGAAAGAAGCAATTATGCATATTGGTACTGCTAGAACACATGCTTTTGCAATATCTGAAGTATTAGTTCTCTCACAACTTACTCTTGCTCTGCAATTTATTGACCTGCTGTTGATAGACCATATCCCCTCTATGTACAGAGAATTATTACTACTCTATTGCAACATATGCTTCCTTTCTAGCTAAACCTAGTCCAACACTGAGAGCCAGGAGCACTTAGGACCTGTATGATTGTGTTTTGCCTGGCCTAATGACATTTTGCTATGTCATTTTCTTTCTGAAGAGCAAGGCCAAATTAAAAAAATACTTACTGCAAGCTGCTTTTCATCTTCCTCTGTGTACCACTGCAGTTTGAGGCAGCATCACCAGATTTAAAGAAACATAGCAGTGAAAGGAGGTTGCAGAGGATGAAAAGAAGGGATTGCACTTTGTTTTTAAGATTTCAACAGGGATGATGATCAGTTAGCAACAAAAGGAGTAAATGCAGTTGAGTACTACAAATGATACAGCATCAAGAAATAAAGATGTCATTTTTGGTCTTGGATGATGGCTCACTCACATACTAAATTCACCATACCATCCCTCTGTTATTCAGCAAAAAAAATATGCGTCTACAATGTGCAATCATTAACTATACATGAAAGGACAGGAAATCATACAACTTCTGTAGGGTTTGACATTTAATGACTACTATCAATACCATACACTGAGGAAGTCACAGAGAACACAACACAATTACTTGTTCCGATAATGTATTTGTAGGCCATCCAATGCTGCATGCCACCACTTTCGTGTAACATCCTCCACAAGTCAACTTTCATTGATTTACTAATAGAAGAGCAAACCAAATAGAGAATTGGTGTATGAGTTCAGTTTACCCCAGGGGGAGGGGACATGGGCAAGAGCCAGAAGCACAGGCCTTCAGGTTAACCAGAGGTCATTCTGAAAAAGGCTAACTGTTAGTACCACCCTAAGGTAACAGGTAGAAGTGGTAGAAGTTCTATTTTGACAGAACTCCCTACTTGAAGTGAAAGGTGTACTCTTTAGTAATCCATTAAGAGAAGAACTGGATTTTGCAGGATCTGATGCCAAAGGGAATCTCAGCATCAAGTGTCTTATAGATCACAGTGTCCCTGAGCTTTAGAAACAGCTGAGTTTATTGTTGATACAGGACAGCTTGGTTGCTGGAACTCCTGCCCTCAGCTTTTGAACTGTTATATAGATTGCTCTGTGGGAGAGTGGAAATGAAAAGATACACTTTCATTTTGATCTTGTTTTAAGACCTGGAGGGAAAAATGAGACAAAAAAATAGTACAAAAAGACTGTACACAGACACAGCAAGCCTCTGCTGCGCTCTGCACAGCCATGATATCAGGTAATGTCTTTCCACCTCAGGGATATTACTGGCATTGCTATTAGGTAAACAAGACTGGGAGTGCCTTTCTCCTTAGATGGGGCTGTGCAGAGGGACAGTGTCACTGTGGCGAAAATGGACTGCCAATTCACAGCAGATGGACTGTGTAAGGCACAATGCTTTAACAGGGAGAGTGTTTGTCTTGGCATCCTTTTTGCCCTACAGGTACCAATATTTCATATGAAAGCCAGACTCTGTGAAAAGGAAAGTAGTGTGTAGGAGGACATTTCATTTGAAAGAGCATTTTCCATGTGAGTTGTTCATGAATGGCATTATTTCATTGACAGGACATCTAAATTATGGCACATTGAGATGTACTGGTTTGTGTCTGAATACAAGTAAGGCTGGGCTGGCCTAAGTATGTATATGTAGCTGTGGCTGTCATTATTTCACAGTGCTTCACAACGCATATCTCAGATGGTAAGTAGATGGTGCCTACATACCTGCCAATATTACTGGACTCTTTTTCCAAAAATCTGCTCTGCAGGTTGTTATCTACCACAGCTCAGTGGGACAGTTTTCATTTCCCTGGAAATTTTCTGAGGAGATGTATAATGTGCCTTTTGGGTAGGAACTCCAGCTGCTGTGCTTTGGCTCCTGAAAGACAACCATCTGCTACTCAGGCAAGAAGCAACTGCTCTGCAATTGGCAGTGTTGAGTACATATTACAAAGAACGAATAAACAGTATACTGTCAGGGATAAGCAGAGGGCAGAGGGTACAGAGAACACCTGTTTTCAGAAAATCTCAGTTCCCAACGAATGCAGATGATTTCAGTACTACCTTTGCTGGGCTGAGCTAGGACAGTGCTGTTGATGCAGCAGTAACCTGGTGGACATAGCTGGGAGACCAGAGAGCCTGTGTAATAAAACTGTTTTGCTTGCAGCACAAAATCTCAAGTAAAAAAAAATCTCACTATGCAAATATTGAGCACCTTCTTTCACAGATGGTCTGGGACTGTGCACTTGCTGCTCTGAAATCATTGGCTTTCAGTGCACAAGCTAAGGATGAACTCTTAATAGATGATGCTAAGGCGAAGTCTATGCCTTATACTGGGGCCCAGGTACAAGAGAAAATGTTCACCTGTCCATGGTTAGCATAGGGGTACCTTATGCTGTAGGGAGGTGTAAGAAACGGAAAGAGGAGCACCAGGTTTACAAAGAGCTGCTCTTTCAAAGCTACAGGCCATGCTGAGCATGTGGTGGGGAACTGGAATGCTAACCTGACTTCTGCAGGCACAGGTAGCCCAGGATGGAGCAGGTCTGTGGACACCAATGGCAGAACATGGAGCGAACTCTGGCTTGATGGCATAACTGAGAACTATGTCTCAGGGGGAATAGGATTGCTGCAGAGAAAAGTAGGCAGGTTCCTTCACCCCTCCTTGCTTGTTTGACTTATAGCACTATTTTGGGGAGCAGCTGGGGATGCGTATTTATCCTTTTCTGGAACCTGTTTGTTTGCAAAAATCTGTGGGCAAACTCTGGAGGGGCTGCCTGTGGCCATACCCTGCTGCTGTCCGAGTGAGAGTCTGAACTGCAGCTGAAGTCCTTCTGCTTAGAGGAATGCTTCAAAACATATTGCTTTTAATGGCACTGTGTTGCTAAGGGCTCTTGTGGCTGAGTGAAGAGGTGACTCCCTGCCCTACTCTGCAGCACCCTGCCCATCCGAAGCACACACAACCCTCTCAGTTTTGTGAGGGATGCTTTCTTTACAGAGACCTCACAATAGGGAAAGGGAACAAGATTGCAGCTGAGGCAGCTAGCATGCCCCTATTGCCAGCACTGCTAGCGGGCCCCTGTTCCCTGTATGTGTACTGCCTCCCAAAGAATGTGGGAGCCTCTGCCAGCCCCTCACATACTCCCTTCTCCCCTTTTTCTGTCTTTAATTTCCCCTCCTCTATCTGAGATCCCTGTGCTGCCAGAAGCAGTTGTCAGGACTGAGAAAGGCTTGTTGAGCTGTACCATGCATGCTTCTGCCCTTTTTGGGGAAAGCTGATAAGGAACAACTACGAGTATCTTCCCTGGTGACAACCCAGAGATGGAGAGGGCCTCCCAGCCCTCACCAGCCCAGAATGAGTGAGGAGTTCTGGTGTGTCAGAATGGGTTTGGGGAAGCCTTGCCCAGACAGGCTGCCTCATTGCATTTCCAGTCAGGGCTATGGCTCCCAGGAAGTTGTGGAGAAATATCATGCTTGAAGAAAGACCCATGTCTCTCCTGCCCTTCATCCTCCACTGACCGGTGGATCAGGGTTTGGGGCTTCAAAGGCAATGATTTCAAGTTTCCACCAACATTTCTAGTCTCACAGTGTTTGGCAAACCAGGAGGATTTTGTGTTGACCTGTCTCCATACAGGCAGCCAGACAAGCAACTCAGTGAGCGGGCAGCTGCAGCTCAGCATCCCAGTGCTGAGGATTTTCTTCAGGCCCCCCACCCAGCTCCCAGACCTCCCACTCTCAGGAACCTCACTGGGGCTCTGGAATGCCTGGATGCTCCAGCCATGTCAGCAGAGAAAAGCCCAGTTACTGTCTCTGTCCCTGAGCAGCCCTTTGCACCCACCCTCCCTGCCCTTGCTCAGCACCCGATCTCTGCTGCCCACCTCTCCCAGCAGTCTCCAGTGGCTGCACTGAGCCCAGGAGCCTGTATTTGTAGGTCCCCTAACACATGGAGGACCTTTATCATCCCCCATGAGCAGGCAATACCTCCAGACACTCTTCTTCCTGAGCAGAGTCAGAAGTGCTTGGAGCACATCTGTGACGTCACACGTTGTGGCCCTAAACCTGGTAGGGAAATAATACTCCAGGGCTATGTTTTTCTCTCACACAGTGGCTCTGAGGTACCTGAACTTGGATTAGAATGGTGACAAGGCTGTTCTCTTCCTGCCACAGGGAGCAACTGCAGCTGCCTTTTCATTTTCTGCTCTGGTTTGAGTCCTGATTCCCTCTGGGAGAATTCTGGGGTTCTAATTAAGGCAGGGCCTGTCCAACTGCCCTCCCACCGCACCCCCAATTGCAGCCCAAGACCCCTCAGGAGACTAGGAGTGCAAGTTCATTGACAGCTAATAGCATTTAGTTGAGAAACCAACAAACTGCTTTGACCCTGGCTGGTTTCAAGTCATGTGAGTTGAACACTGTTCCTTCACGACAGGAATCAGGTCTTAGTGAGGAACTCTGGGGAAGGATGGCAGTTCAATTACCATTGTTTCATGGTGCAGTGTCATAGGCTGTGGTTACCCCAGGGAGAACATCTTCTGGCCTGTAACCATGTTTGTGTATTTTATACCCATTTTGGCTTGTCTTAGGGGACACCATACCCTGTGTTGTGGTTTAACCCCAGCCGGCAGCCAAACTTCATGCAGCTGCTCACTCACTCCCCCAGCAGTGGGATCAGGGAGTGAATCAGACGGGGAAAAGCCAGAAAACTCATGGGTTGAGATAAAGACAGTTTAATAGGGAAAGCAAAAGACACACACACGCACAAAGCAAAGCAAAGACTTCATTTGCTGCTTCCCATGGGCAGGTAGGTATTTAGCCATCTCCAGGACAGCAGGGAACCATCACGCCTAACAGGGACTTGGGAAGAAAAACTCCATCACTCCAAACATCTCCCTCTTTGTCCTGGCCCTATGTAAGCCCTGCTCAGCCACAACAAAAACACCTCTAAGTTATCAGCCCTGTGTTCAGCACAAAACCACAACACATCCACATACTAGACACTGTAAGAAAATTGTCCTTTCAACAGCACCCCCTATGATCTTCCTCCAGATTTTTCCAGACACTGAGGTTAGACTAAAAGGTCTGCAGTTTTCTGGGTCATGCCTCATGGCCTTCTTGTAAACTGTAATAACACTGTTTCGCTGCCAAGCAGCACGGACCTCCCCAGGCTCCCAAGACCTTGGCAGATAATTGAAAGGGGTCCTACTGTAACTTCCACCTGATTCTTCCTTATTCAGTATTCTGACAATTTCAGTGTTCACACATGGAAAGCCACTGTTCCCACAGTCATGGTCCTTTCAACTCAGAGGACCAGGTAGCACAAGGTTTACTGAGAGTATTAAAAAACAAGGCATAAAAAGCTTTGAATGCGTTCAATTCTTCTTCATCCCTGTCTGTCTGGGATACTTCTTGGTGCTTTAAAATGTGTGTGGTGAAAGGGTTGGCCTGTACATAGCCAACTCAGTGACACTACAAGGAAAGACAAAATTTTCATGAAAGTCTGAAGTAATTTTGATACTTCTTTAATGCATACTATGTTTCCACAATACTGCAGAAAGCATATTTTGAAAAGTATGTGTTTGAGAGTATATTTTGCTAAAAAAAAATCAAGAAATGTATACACTGATATTTTTCTGATAGCCTAGAATGATTTTCTATCTTTTTAAATTAAATAATGGACTACTAAGCAACAAAATAGTTCCTACTTTCATTTACTGTCTTAATGAAAACGTCAAAACACAAAGAGCATTCAGTGCCAGTAAAATTAGGAGCTTCAAAATTTTATTTGTTTTTCAGGAGAAAAACCTTGAACATGAAAATTAAATTCATGCAGCACTGTTAGGACATTTTTTCTAATTGTAAAATTAGATTACTTAAAATATACATACATATGCACAAGTTTCCAGAAGGTTCACTTGACTCAGAATAAAACCTGGAAAAGAGTAACCCTGAGGTAAACCAAACCAAGATGGACTCTGATACCTGCAGTAAAAATTATGTCTCCTCTCAAGCCAGAAGGAAGGGTGACTTCTGTTGAAAGCACTCCAGTTTAATACAGGATCCTTCACTTCAGCCATGTTTAACATTCAGCCCTTGTGTAGCAGGGACTCAAGGCTGTTCAGTGTGTACAGATGGTGTGTTACTGCCATTCAAATTACAGTCTTCAGTGTCTTTGCCAAAGTGGTGATTTCACTTGGGTTTGGTTTTGGGGTTTTTGTTTGGTTTGGGTTTTGTTTTGTTTTGTTTTGTGGGTTTTTTTCCTTTGGTTTTCTTTTTTAGATGGCTGCAAAAAAAGTTCAGATCTGCACCATAATCTGTATATTGTACACTAAAACAGGCTTCACTTCTTCCCTTCACCCCTACACTCAAGTATGAAGATGGAGTCAGAGCTTGTATTAGGAATTTTCTATACAAAGATATAGAGAATGCTATGGCTAAATCAAAGTCAGATCTCTGGGTCTCTCTATGTTGCATACTGCCAGCTTCACAGACTTTGTAGAAATTCACGCCTAGCTTGCAGAAGGCTTATTAGATGCAAAGTTTGAAGAAGGAAAGCATCATTTCACCTTAAAACTAAGACAAGAAGACTCAAAGGCATTCTGACTCCACCAACCCAGCCCAACCTTCTTTCCCAGCAGGCTTTCACATTGAGATGGTGCTGAACTGGGAAAACGTTATAACTTCCTGTTTTGTTCTTGATTTTACTTTTATTTCTCTCCACTGCGTGTCCTGGAGGATGATTCTTCTTTGCAAAAACAGCCTGAAGTATGCTCTGAGGCACTTAAACCCTGTTTTGAGAGCTTAATGTTCACTCCAGAGAGACGAATGTGGGAACTAGATGTAAAGAGCAGGGCATCTCCTGCCCTTCAGACCTCTCACAGACACAGTGCAGCAGCACTTTCGCCCAGTGTCAGACAGTAAAGTACTGGGGCAAAAGTACATCTTAGTGATTATAGCAGCACCTGAGCATCCAGTAGTGTTTACAAAAGCACTATTTAGTTTTATTGCAACTCTCCCCTCCACAATAAACACTATAAAACCCTAAAAATACAGAGAATCTAGCGTAAGTTCATTTGTAATGGGAAATGCCCTAGAGGTACTGATAACCTGCAAATTTTAATGCTGTAAGTCACGGGCCTTGATAATGTCCTTACAGACAAACTGATGATGTTGTGTGGATAGGTAGACTAGAGCACCTGAAGTGCTAGACACTAAGTGCTGTTATTAGATGTACAAAATCCAGGTGGCTGCTGGGCACTAGTGCCTCAGGGGCTGATATTTAGCCCAGTGCACCTTAATGTTATTATCAACACCTGGGGCAATAGGATGGAATACGCTCTCAGCAAATTTGGTATCATTACAAGGGAGGGGGCGGAGCAGGGGATGAGGACAGATGGAATGGCAGGCAGGGTCACTCTTCTGAGGGACTGTGATGTGCTGCAGAAAAGCACCAGCATGAACCTCAGAAAGATCAAGACAGGCCTCTGGGCTTATCCAACCCATGAAGTAACTCTGCAACAATTAAGGCACAGCAGACTGGGGAATAACTTTGCCAGAAAACAAACCAGGGTCCTGGGCTGAGCATCCTCCATCAGTGTTGCATGGCTTTGTGGTGATGGACACCAGCCACATGTTGAGGAACACGTTTAGCACAGTATGCAGCTGCACTGGGAGCAGCAGGTTGAGCTCTGGATGGGAGCCTGAGCCAAGAGGCTGTGAACCGATGCTGACCCTTTGCACAACAAAGGGCACAGGGACCTGTGGCCCGGACAAGGACACAGAGACACAGCAGGAGCTGATAACTCAGTAGGAAGACCCCAGACTTTCATGCATGTAGACTGTGAGGGTATAAAAGCCTGGTAATCCTTTGTTCTGGAACTCTCCTTCCAGGCACCAGCTCAAGTTGTTTTTCTATTTCTGCACCATGATTAAATTACTTAAAGCAAGCAGAGGTCTGAGACAGTGCAATGGGAAACCTGGGGTCAATCAGGGGCACCCACTGGAGCTGCCTGCTGTGAAGGGGCTTTGGTCCCAGCAGTGACAGTCTCTGGCAATGGGAGTATGACTGCCAGAGTGCTCCTGAATGGTCAGACAGGGAAGTTTCCCTAACAGTTTGGTGACCCAGATGGGACCCTAAGCCACAACCTTCAGAACCTCCCTTCTCCAAACATCCAACTGCCAACACTGTGTATGTTCACCTGGGATCACTGGAGCATGGAAGATCCAAAGGGTGAATGCTAAAACAGCCTGAGCAGATTCTGTATAAATTTTAAGTGTGGATTTGTGTCCCTCCATTACTGCAGCGTTTTGTACAGATGTGGTGAAATTGCTGGTAGGGGTTCAAGTACATGTGTGCAGACTGACCAGCATAAGGAGCAGATAGAGGAGATGGAAAGTACCTCATAAGGTGTGAGATGAAAGCTCAGGTCTCTTATATGGCGCAGAGAATTTGGAGTCCCTCTTAGCATTTGAAATGGTGGGAAATGAACCCATTATAGGAGATGTCCTTGGCCAAGGTTGTGCAAAATTGGGAGTAACTGAGACTGTAAATACTTGTGCCTGGCATGTTGGAATAGTCAGTGGGCTAAACCCATAACCTGAGGATAAGGATCGGCTCTAAGGACTGGGGCATGAAGCAGGGCTGGGCAGTGATTCTGGATGTACAGGGCCATTTTCCTGTGTTGCCCCGGCTGTGCCAGCCACTGTTGCTGTGCACCACCGCCCCTCCCACCCTGCCCCCAGCCGTTTTGGTCAGTATCCAGTACCAGAATCCGGAAGGTTCCTGCGACATGAGCAGCTGTGGCCAGCTTTGGTGTAGCTCCACAGGACAAGGTTCCTGGGCTGGTGCCCCACCTGAGCCAACTTAGAATTGGTGCAAACCAGGGGCTATTTAGTGGGAACAAAGTGTAGCAAAGGCCCACAGAGGATCATGATGTAATTACATGATATAATTCCAGCCCAGTGCATCATAATCAGCAGCTGAACGTGGGTCAGTAGGTCAAAAGCGACAGGCAAGTACCATACCAAACTCCCTGACTTCTGCCAGTCAGAGTCAGGAGTTGGGTTCAGATCTCTAAACCCTGAGTGTCAGAGATGGGTGCTGTGGGGCACCCAGGGCAGTGATGCAACTGATTGCAGGGAAGCCATCAGGAGCCCTGAAGAGAGCTCTGACAGTGCCTGGTGAGCTATCACTGCCCCACGGCTACCTGGGGGAGGGGGTGTCAGTCTGCACTGGGCTGTATCCATATCCACAGCAGGTCTTCAAGGTGAACAGTCCATCTCCTACCACTTCTTTGTGAGTCAATAGGTACATGGACAGAACATGTCTCTGGAGAATGCACAAGACACCATGTGAAGTAGTTCACCCTCTGTTCCTATTATGGGCACATGGAGTCTCTTCAAAGAGGGGGATTCAGGGAGATCTGCATGTAGAGGCATGCTTATCTTCAAAATATATGTTATTTGTAACAATTCGTATTGATTGTTGTGGTGTAAAGTCAAAATACCATGCCAAGAGCAGATTTTCCAGAAGGTGTACATCAGCTGAAACACTGCTGTATTTTCTGTATTTATATGAGACTTCCTTTAGACTAATACTTGCTAGTAAGGGTGGTAATTCTGGGCTTTTTTTTAAATTGGAAATGAGAAAACGATTTAAAGTTCTGTTGTGTTCTTCAGGAGATAGGTTAGGCCCGTTGAATCTGCAGAGAATTTTGGCAGTTAATGCACTGCAGTTAAGGTATAAAATCATGGGGAAAAATGGTTGTTGTACAATATGTAGATGATTTGTCATGAGCAAACTGTGATGAGAATGTTTGTATGTTAGACACTATACATATATGTATTGCCCTAGTGAAAAGGGAACAGTGTGCATCTCCATCCAAACTTCAGCTGTGTCAGAGAGGAAGTTGATTATTTATGCTTTATTTTGGGGAAGGGGCAACAAATGACAGATTCAGAAATATCAGAGGCCATAATTAAACTCCCACATCCAATCTCATAAAGCATGTATGAGATTTTCTTGTAGCTGTGGAATTTTGTCAGCCATAGATTCCTGTGTTAGAGGCATTCACTAAGGCTCTGAATGAGGCAACCAAGAAAATAGAGATAGAATCTATTGCATGGGACCCAGAGAGGAAACAAGCTTTTAAAGCAGTAAAAAGAGCTGTGGTGTCTGCTCCTGCTCTTGGGCTCCCAGGTTATACAAAACTCTTCAATCTTTATATACATGAACACAAAGGAATACCCAGGGAAGTAGTAACGCAGAATCTAGGACCCCATCAGAGGCTGTTTGCATATTACTCAGTTCAGCTACATCCAGTTGCAGAAGAAACACCAACCTGTATTAAGTCAGTGGCAGCAGCAGTAGCAATATTAGAAATTAGATGTTCCCATTATCCTGGGACGTGCTGTAACAGTCCGTGTCCCACATAATGTGGAAATACTGTTGAGACAGTCCGCAATCCAAGCTCTAACACCACAATAGGAACATAGATATGAGCTAAAGGCAGGTAATGCTATCTTATAAAGGTCTTGAGCCTAATGCCTCTACCTGATGATGGAGAAGAACATCATCAGTGTGAGCAAATTATGCACATTTCAAGTAAGTCACAGACTAATTTATCTGATGTTCCCTCAGGTCTAGGAATAGATCAGAACTAGATAACTCAGATCTAGCTCTATTTGCAGGTGGCTCATTCTATTACCTGCAAGGACAGTGACAGCCTGGGGATGATGTGGTGAGGCAGGTACAGGTAGTAGAAGCATAACCACTCCCAGCAAGGATGAGAGCACAAGGAGCATGACTAGTACCTTTAACATGTGCAGCACATTTGGGAAGAGGGAGATAATACCTACAGAGACTCTCAGTATGCCTTTGGGGTATATCATGCAACAGGAATGTTATGGGAAGAGTAGGGCTTTTTCACATCAGCAGAGAAAGAGTATCTAATGGAAAAGAAATAGGCAACTTATTAGAATCAGGACAATTACCTGCAGAAATTGCTGCAACACATTGCCCAGCTAACAGCAAAGGCACTATAGGAATTTACAGAAGAAATGTTAATGAAGCCACTAAAGTGGATGCAGCTACAAAGCTGCAGCCTCTGGGACACTGTTTTTGTGGCTCCAGTTGTTCAGAGTGAATGGCCAAATTTGACAGATCCTAAGGCTGTGAATGAGAAGGACTGCTCACCATAAGAAAAGAGACAATGGGAAAAGTGGGACACAATGCAAGATGCTGATGGAATATGGCCAATTATGTCAAAGAAATATTTAATCTCTGTGTGGTTAGATGGCTTCACAATAAAGTCTGAGGAGAGGCATCAGGCAGAGGCAATAGCTAGCCAAGTTAAAAAAAAAAATGTATAAAAATAAATGGACAGCTCCAGGAACTTGTGCCACTGCAAACACCTGCCCAACTTGCCAGAAATTCTCAAGTATCAGACCAAACTCAGAGTTAGGAGGGAGACTGTGGGACTACTTCCCTTTTCAGCAACTGCAATTAGACTCTGCAGATATGCCACCTACGGCTGAGTGCAAGCATTTGCCAGTGATAGTAGATCAGCTATCAGATTGGGCAAAAAACTTTCCAACAAGAAGGACTGACACAGAAGGAGCAGAAAAGGCCTTGACTAAAGGAAGTTATACCCATATATGGGGTTCCAGAGTCAATTGAATCAGACAGAGGCACTCATTTTACAGCTAATATAATAAATCAGCTGCATAAGTCTTTTGGAAAAGAAGAGAGAATAGAGAGAAAGAATAGAGAGAAAATTACATATATCATATCACACACAATCTTCAGGACAAGTAGAGAGGATGAATAGGACATTAAAAGAAAAAGATAACAAAAATATGCACATGTACTAATCTGAAATGGCCAAAAGCCTTAAATTTGACTCTCTGGAATGTTAGGAATATTCCATAACCACCCATAGGACTAACACTGGCAGAAATTCTCTTTGAAGAATGCCAGGAACTTATGGTCCATCTAGGACCAACCTGTTCAATGGAGATGAATGCCTGACTCAGTATCCTATATTTATGCAGGAAGGGTTCAAAGAGTAGAGGAAGTATGCACAACAGCATCAGCCCAGTCTAGTTTGATATACAACCTGGGGATGAAGAGTTAATCAAGATGTTCTCACAAAAATTCAAATTAGAACCTTAATGGAAGTGACCACATACTGTCTTATTTTGGTTTTACTTTGCTGCTAAAATTCTGGGTTAGGAAAACTGGGTACATCAGTCTCATATCAAACACGCAGTGAGTGATTAACCACTTTGTCAATAACAGACATTTGAGAATCTTCCATGATCTTGTCTCAATAACAATTTCTGCCCTATGACAGTCTTGGTAGCCTTAATTCTGTTACTTTTAACAATGTTGTATGTAAGGGCAGTGGAAAAATGCTGTGAAAGCTTTCTTTTTCCCTTTTAATGAATTAGCAAGTATGGTCAATTGAAACAAAGGAAGGACTTTTGAGGAACACATTTAGCACAGGCAGCTTGGTGTGCAGCTGCAGTGGGAGCTGCAGGTTGAGGTTGGGGTGGTGAGAGGCCCAGGCAAAAAGTCACGAACTGGCACTGACCCTTTGCACAACAAAGGGTACAGGAACCTATGGTGCCAGCCAGGTGACCAGACACTCAGACACAGCAAGAGCCAAGGACTCAGCAGGAAGATACCACTGTGAGGGTACAAAACCCCAGATAGACTTTTGTTAAGGGTTCCCCCCCCGAAGACACTGCTCGAGCTGTTCCTGTGTTACTCCACCAGGAATAAGTTGCTTTAGGGATCCAGAGGTCTGAGACTCTGCTATGGGAAACTTGGTCTGACTGTGTGACAGTGGTGTGTGTGTAAGGAGTCAGGCAGGTAACCCATGGGCTCACTGGAGTACATGCCCACTGTGAAGGGACTTTGGTCCCAGCAGTGACAGTCTCTGATGGTGGGGAGTGTGACTGCCAGAGTGCTCCTGAATGATTGGACGGGAAAGTTTACTTAACACACACACTCCCCTGGGCAACTTACACACTGACTCCATTAAACAAACGTTTCTGCAGAAGTCACCATGACAGTAATGGAGCTGAAGCTTAATATCTCCAAAAAGACATGGAATGGGACATGTTCAGGCTCCGTCAGGGAATTCAGTGCTGTCTACAGCTCCCTTTTGGGAGCAGATTGAGGAGAGGAGGCTGAAACTACTTGTCATAATGAGAAAAATGTTCATTGACACTACAAAAAGTTTTCTGTGAGGATGGTCGAACACCAGAACAAGGTCCCAAAGAAGCTGCAAAACTCTCACCTTTACTGATTTTAAAGCAGGCACTAATACTTTTCTTTGTGTGTGTGGGATGAGACTGAACAATCTCCAGATATCCCAATAGCTCTTAAAATTCTGTTCCTCTAACATGGGGTCTGTATGAAGCACTTTTGGAGAAAATCCCTGACTTTCGTATGTACAACATACTTTCTGAATCCTCGATTATGTCATCAGCTATTTTGTAGGCATGAGATTCTGCCTGCTTTCGGTAGGCTTGCCTTGCTTCTCCATGCTCCACATTCTCATGTATTAATGTAAATACTGATGGAAATGTTCCACCAAAAGAATTATTTTTTGAATCTCTTCCTATTTTTTCACACCTTTTGCTCTTGTGTGCGTGTTGGTGTTCTGTACTGCTTTTATTCCCAGAAAGAAGCAAGCAGATTAAAAAACCCACATGAATTTGGTTTAACGTAGCTGTTTTGGCCAATGAAAGTATGCAAACCGTGTAAGAGCATACGCCCTTTATTCCGATTTCTGTAAATGAGACGCCACAGAGCACAGTTCTAATTGAAAAACCAGAAAGCGACTAAACAACTTGTGTCCCATTTTCGTATCAGGTACCTGTTTTGCTCAGCAAAACTCCCATCCCTCACCTACACTGCCGCACCCCCGCGGGCCAGCCACCTTTCCCCCGCGGGGCGGGCCCGCTGCGCCGCCCGCCCCTCCGCGGGGCAGGAGGCTCGGTGGGGCGCACCGCTGGCTGCGCGCTCCGGTCTCCCGCGCCCCATGGCGCAGGGCGGGCCGGGACCCGCAGCCCCGGGCCCGCGGGTGTGCGGGGCCCACGCGGGCCGGGCGCTGGAGCTGTTCTGCGAGGACTGCGGGCGCTGCGTGTGCGCCCTGTGCCCGGCGCTGGGCGCGCACCGCGGGCACCGCGCCTGCCTCCTGCCGAGCGCCGAGCGCCGCGCCCGGGTGAGTGCGCGGCCCCGGGGACAGGGACGGCGGGGACAGCGCCGCGGGGACGGGCGTGGGAACCGGGCGCTGCAGCAGAGATCTTACCTGCTTGGTTTTATGTCTTGTCGTTCACCCCGCCCCGCGCTGGTTCCTGGTTTACTTGCACAGGTGGGCTTTGCTTTGCCAGGGTGAAGTGGTGGCAGCAGTGTCACAGTAGTAGGCCAAGTGTCTTCAGCTATTAGCCTTGCTTTGCTTGCCTTATGAACAGCTGGAGTCGAAGGTTTGCTGTCACGTCAGTTTTGTAGGCTGTGCTGGCTAGCAGAACAAAGTTTCTGTACTTTCTGTACTTGGACCCAAGTGCTTTGTAAATCCCGTATGTACAGGGCTCAGCCTCCTGCCACTGCACATGCACTGAAGGGAAAGAGTTAACCAGTCACACCCAAGCGCTCATGTAACAGGTGTATAAATCAAGGGACAAGGAGGAAGTGAGATCGGCTTAGGTCACAAGAAGCACCATTTATCTTCCGACTTTGTGTCTGAGCATTTTCTTCTCAAACCTTTTGTGTGGAGTCAGTGGAACTTGGTTGCCCTGGGGAACTTGTTCTTATTGCCAGACTGGAAGCACCTTTGACAGAAACATAGACGCCACAGGGGAAGGGGAAAGGCCATTTCTGTTTATCCACCTTCCCTGCCACTGTAGCTTGCTACACCACGGTGACTGCCCATGCACAGTATCTGTTCTCTGATAATCCTCGGGTGGACAGCAAGGGTTGTTGTGGGTTAAGGCAGCTAACAACACAGCTGCCTGCTTACTTCCCCTCCCTTGCCCAGTAGGAGCAAGAGAGACAGGAAAAGGAAATGAAGACTAAAACCAAGAAAATTCATGAGCTGAGATAAAAATGGTTGAAGAAGTGAAGAAGTGGAGGAAAAGAGAAACAGAACAAAAGTGATGCAAAGGTGGTCTACTCCTACCTCCCGTGTAGACCAATACCTAGATAGTTCCTTACCAAAAGATGGCTAACCCACCTAACCACCCCCACCTTCCAGTTTTGTTTCTGAGCTTGTCATTATATGGCATGGAATAGCTCTTTGATTAGTATGGGTCATCTGCCTGCTTGCATCCTCTTTTGTGCATTCACATCTGAAACACAGCACCATATGAGCTCCTCTGAGGAGAATGAACTCCATCCCAGCCACAACCAGACCAGGGGTTTTTCCCTAAGCTTTTTTCTCCACCCCACTGTACCTGTCCATTGAATATCCTGAGAAGGCTTTGCAAGCTTCCTGCTTTGCTTTTGTTTCAGTCTGGAGAGCCTATCGGGCGGCTTGCTGAGGCCTGCATGCTCTGGTGTTAGGCTTGGGAGGCTTAAAAAGTTGTAACACAGAGGTTTGATGTATGGAGCAGTGCTACTCAGAGGTTTCCTACAGAAAACAGCAGCAAAACCAGTTCTTACAGAACTTCCTACTTGGAAGTTCACACAGATTGTGAGCAGATGCACAGGTCATGCTAAACTCCTGGCATTTTATTACACTTCACGTTAGAGAGCATTACAGTCACTAGGCTGCAAGCCAACAGCAGCACGAGGGTAAAGCCGTCGAAGATGTCTGAGCAATGCAGAGCACTCTTCCTGCCTGGTGGTGTGCTTTCATCCAAAGTATCCCTTTTGCAGCTGGGAACCCACTTCCATGTTTGCATTCTCTTCATGGCACTGGGGCAGCGTGTGGATGCGGGTATTGTGCTGTGGCAACCTGATTTGTGTCAGGGTAAAGTGTGCAAAGCTACAAGTTCTGCTGATTCCCTGGGGGGTCTGATGGACACAGGAGCACGTACTGTTGATAGAGTTGTCTCTGTGCCAAATTAGGAATTAGGCAGCATAGAAACTAGTGTTCCTCTGGGAACAGTCAGGCCCTGGGAAGTATTTGCTGACATCTACTGGCTTAGGGCTGTTCGTGCACAAACTATCAATAGTTGTAGGCTAAGGGATGGTATTTTGGCTAGTGATGTTTGCTGGGAGCAGTTACTCTGTACAGCCCTTGTGATACAGCATCAGCCAGGCAGCACTTCTTCCACAGAGAATCTTCCACAGCGCTTTTAGCAAATCCTACCTCTGAGTGCTAAGAAGAGAAAAGAACTGTTGTGTGAGCTCCGTCCGCTGCTTCATCCCTGGATCTAAGGTTGTATAAAATCACCTGGAAGGTCACTCTTTGTGCTCCTGAATGCAGGACATAGCATCAGCATTTTTTGCACTTGATACGTGTCCTGTGAGCCTGACTGGAGCTAGGAGTCTCATCTCTCAGAAATCCTTGCTTTTATGTGTTTTCACTTGAGTGACATAAGGCATACAGGCAATCCCTAAAGGAATGTTTTTGGAGTTGTTTCCTCAGGGTGAATAACATGGGTTGCCTGGCAGTGTGTCAATTGCTAAGAAGCAGCTCTTTCATTTACCTCTAAAGGAAGCAAAGTTTAACCAGAAGTGCTTGGGGTTGGCACAAGCATTTGCATATGCTCATTTTTGTAAGGGAGTGAGTGCCTCATGTGTTTTAATTGCAGAGAAGGAAGACTGGGGTTTGCTCTGTGGTCTTTGTCAGTCTTTGAGGAAGGGAATATAGCGTGGATTGCAAAATAAAGAAAGGCAGGCTGATATCTAGTAGAACTCCTGAATCCTCAAGTGATGCAGAACTCTTCTGGTTCTTCAGAGACAAGACTGGAAAGCTGTGGCTGGAATGAATAGCATGAGTGGCTTGGTCTATGCGAGAACATTTATCTGCTTGCACAGATGTATCTGCGCCAAGGGCCTTCCAGATGCCAAGTTTCTGACTTTTGCTGGGACCCCATTTTCTTTTGACTCCATCATAATAAAATGACAAACTGCATGTGTTTTCTAAGGAGGCACATGTCAGAAATGCAGACTGTCAACCACGAAACAATACTTCATGCTCGGTTTGTCAACCTGGCAGAGTTTAAATGCTGTGCAGCCCCAGGGATGTTGCAGTGAGCTGGTACACATGCAGGCAGATGCTCTTGACTGGGTCACAGCTGCAGAACAGGACACTGATAACAGCTGGAGCTACCTTACCTGAGAGGCTCTGTTTCAGCATTAGTGCACTGAGAGCCTGGGGCAGCATTGCCTGGATCTTTTATGGTTACTACTGACAAAAACACATCAGCAGGTACACCAAGACTGTCAGCCTGCTGGACAGAGGACAGCCAGTTTCAGAGGCCTGCGAGTGAGAAACTGCAGGGCTAGACATAGCAGAACATTAACTATGCTGTGCTGGGCACACCACAAGTATCACAGATACTGTGATTTCCAGCCAAGCTAATACTACTTGCTGTTGTAGGCATTCAGACTACATCAACACTGTAGTGATAGTGGCGGTATATTTGATTGGTCTTTTTTGGGAAGCATCCTAAACTTTCACTGGATTTTGACTAGATGGAGCCTTGCACTGATCCTCTGAATAAAAGCAGTTGGTTAGCTGCCCTTCAGCTGCTGAATGCATTAGCATGTAGTCTTGAAATGCACAGCACCATTGATTTAAAGATGAAAATGGTTTTTCACCATAGATTTCCATGTTCCTCAGAAAGGTGGTACTAATTTGCAGAACTCTCCAAATCTTACCTATATAGCCACCAGGTGAAATGTTGAAATCCTTATGGTTCATCATTATACTGGCCCTGATAAGCTTCATAAACTGGGTATTTCAGTGATATACTCCCCTGTATGCAAAACAAGCTGGATATTGATTTCCATTTTTCACAGATGTTGTTGTGAAACAGTGTTTTGTTTTGTTTCATTGCTGTATAGGAACTCATGGAATTGTACTTGAAGGATCTAGAAGAAAGAAAAGAGCAAGAAGCTGGTAACAAAAGGAGCATAGAGCAGGCTGTGAATGATGTGAAGGTAAAGTGTGGTTTCATTCCCCACTGGATGGTCATTTTCCAGGGAGAGACATTTTGTTTCCTCTGTAGCTATTCAAAGACCCAGACACATACTGCTTCTCAGGAAAAGAGTGTATTCCCTGTATACATCATAATATATTACCCTATCAAAGGGAAAGAGTCTCCAAAGACCTGGTCCTCATTCCCTGATCAGCTGATCATCACTGGAAGAACAGTGTTGAAATTTTTGTGCAGAGGAATAGCAGATAACCCCAGCTGCATATGTTATTCTGGCTTCACTGATGTATGTTACATTGCACTGAGCTGCATTATTGAGAGCTTGAGTAAACACAAGAATATTGATTCTGTCTTAAGACCAAGAATGTATGTTAAGCTGCACCTCATTTAGAGAGATGAAAGGGCTTTTGCTCTAAAGAGCATCTCTAAGCAGCTCTGTTACACAAGTGTCAGTAAGAGCTGGAGAGGGCTCTAGAGATTTGGTTTGATGTCCATTTGTTTTGAAGGCTTTCTCTTCCTAGCAGCTCCTTGTCTTTAGCTTTCTTTGAAAGAGGTCAAAGTCTTGGTACTGGAGGACCAGGTCTGCTTCTTATTGCACTTAGTACCTGACCCTGTAAATTCCAGCTGAAAACAGCATTCTCTGCATAAATAGGCATCTTGCAATCTTTCTTCAAGCTTTTCCATCCAGACATCAGCAAGTAAATCCTGGCTGCCCTCCCTTAAGGGGTAGACATGTGTTACTGAAGAGATGCAGAGAGATCAGTAAAATTCAACCAAAATGCAACACTGAAAGTCTGAAAGAGAAATGTCTGAAATATTTATGGTCTGTGGAGTGTGAGGAGACAGTTTTGTGCTTCACCTGTAGGCACATGCCAATATGATCAAAAAGCAGCTATCAGAAAAAGTGACAGAGCTCCAGTTACTTCTTCGGGAAGAAGAGAGTGTGGCAAAAAACTTCATTGATGAAAAGACTCAGCAAGCCCTTGGAACACATGATCAGCAGTTGGAGTCCTGTCAGCAACAGCTTGCAGCCCTAGAGACCTTCTCATCTCGGATCAGACAAATACAACAGGACTGTGATCCTATTCAGTTGCTGGAGGTGGTATTGTGTGGTCTCTTTCTACCTCTTATCCTGATAGTCCTTGATAAACTGCTCTAGTGATCTCTTCTGTAGATCCTTCTGTATGTAAGCAGCATCTTTCCAACTGCTTTTTCATTTCCTTTGTGTTGGTGTTTTGGTGAATCAGTTTGGTTCCTGATTTTTCTTAGGTGTTTCTGCTATGGCATTGATTTCAGGTCTGTATAAAATTCATGTTAATTTTAAGCATATGTGGAAGAGAGAGATATGTGTCTTTTAATCTTGAAGACAAATGCTGAATCAGGTCTTTACCTGTCCAGTGTAATACAAGGTCTGAGGAAAGGTAGCCCTATTTGGAACCTCAGGAGGAAGGCCAAAATATCTCTTTAACTGCAAGAGATCCTTAATAACTGTGTGCAGTAGCCATCACTTTACTGGAGGGGGCAATGTTTCTCTTTTTGCCTACATATAAATGTCAGCTTCTCTCTCCTAATAACCTTATGATCCTCACTTTCCTTGGAAAGGGTGTGTTGCCATGTGCTTATGCCCTGACACAAGCCAAAGGAAGCCATTCTTCACGGGAAGGCCTCTGGTGCATTTTTGCATCCTTGCAATTTGACAGACTGGAGAGTTTTCATTGTTGTGTGTGATATGGTCCTGGCATTCTGTTGTGTGTGCTAGCAATGTAACTCCACATGGGAAGCTGCTCTTCATGATTTTGGGGAAAATTTTTTGTGGGGGAAGGTTGGATTTTATTCTTTAGATTGTTTTTAAAACTTAGTGGTTTGATTTTTCCATTGTTGGGATTTCCCACAAAGGGTCCTAGACAGGCTAAACTCATTTCCATCCTGGAGGACCTTGTTTTAAACCCTGACTGTTGGGTTCTCCATCTCTGAGCTGGCCACTAGCTCCACTGGCTTGATAAGGTAATGGGCAGGCTGACGAGCTAATAGGCAGGCTGAACACAGCACAAAGGTTGCCTGTTATGGCCCATAGGTTTACCTAGTGATGGAGCTATCCTTGCTCTGTGGTGTGTGGGAGCTGGGAGGGAAGAGTCCTTTCATGTTGTTGTCTCTGCTAATTGGAGAATTTGGCTTTCTGCTCTCAGAAGTACACAGAAATTGAGAAGGAAATGAAGAAATCCAGGCAGCTCTTAGAACAGTGGCATCCAGTACCTCTCTCGCTTGAACACATACTTAACCATTACAAGCAATTCATCAGAGTTCTTCAGTCCATTCTACAGAAACCACTAGAAGCCCGGCTTAAAGAAGGTATTTGGGAGAGTGCTCTGAATTTTGTTTTCTTCTGCTTTTTGTAAATAAAGTGTGGTTTATGAGTAAGAGCAGGACTTTTACCAAATCAGCTGGAGAAAACAGCAATGTTTTAGGCATGGGTTCTCTTTTCTGACAGCATAGGTTTAATGCCACTATAGTAGAGGTGATTTAGGAACGTAAGAGGTTTCTCTTCTAACTCTGAAAATGGTCCGTTAGTCTGATGCTTTTTTTGCCCCAGTTCTATCAGTTATTTCAACACAGTTTACTGCTTCTCGACCATCACACCTGCACAATATATCTATTCTCTCCTTTCAGTTACTGTTGGGTGTAAGTGCTCTGTCATTGAATGTCATGTACCTGTAAAATTTGAAAGCTTTTTCTAATTGACATGCTGGTGATTTTCTGCCTCAGTCTGAAAAAATCTGTGCTTTTTGGTACTCTTAAAGGTGAGATAATATGTTCTATTTAGAATTACTTGTCTTTGAGCTGGTATTTCATCCTTAAGTGACCTTTGGCATGATTAAGGCAAAGAGTTTCCTAGTGGGACAAAGAGTCACAAAGCCACATAACCGTGGGAAAACCCTCTGCTCCTTGAGTGAGCAGGCAACACTGGCCATCACATTTCACCTAATTATCTTTTAATAATCAATCCCTTTTTTGAGAATTGCCACCAAGAACAGAATAGCAGAGTGCTTGGGTAGATGATCAGACCAGATCTGACAGGCCACTGCAGGTTGGGTGTAGGATTGCTTGACAGCATCATGGAAGTGCTCTGTGCATCTGCAGCTGTCTTCGGATGCCTGACTACTTTTTCAGAAATCAGATGTGATTATGTGGTGGTGTGCTCAGTTGTGTCGTTTTTTGGCAACACTGGGGTCCAGCATGTCCATGCTGTCCAAAAAGCAGGAGGTTGAAAGCCTACAGAGGCCCTTCCCCAGCAAAATAACAGTTTGTCCATGAAGTTGAAAATGAAGTTGAAAAGATTCCTAAACTGTCCTTTTCATGTCTGTCCAGACGTTTTCAGTAGCCTGAATGCCACTGCAAAGAAGGAACCTGGAACAGTGTTGAAAACCATGACTCCTACTGATCGGTTGCTTTTCTTGAAACGTAAGCATGATCACAGAATCCTAGAGTCTCCTGAGTTGGAAGAGAACCAGAAAGATCATTGAAGTCCAACTCCTGGCCCTGCACAGGACCATCCCCAAGAGTCACACCACGTGCCTGAGTGTTGTCCTAATGCTTCTTGAACGCTGTCAGGCTTGGTGCTGTGACCACTAACCTGGGGAGCCTGTTAGCCCAGCCACCCTCTGGGTGAAGAACCTTTTCCTAATATTCAATCTAAACCTCACCTGGCACAGCTTCCTATCATTCCTTTGGGTCCTGTCACTGGTCACCAGAAAGGAGAATAGTGCCTGCCCCTCTGCCTTCCTCTTGTGAGGAAGTTGTACACTGCAGTGAGGCCTCCCCACTTCAGGCTGAACAAGCCAAGTGACCACAGCCACTCTGCGTATGGCTTCCCCTCATCTCATCATCATGGGTGACCCAGATTAGAAAGCTGTGGAGGCATCAGTGTTGGTGCCCTGCTGGTGTTCCCTTCGCATGCCTTTTCCAGCCCCAGTGTCTGTGGAGCTGTAGGCTCCGTGGCTCTCTGAAGCCTAACCTTAACCCTAATGGAGGTTGGTGATGCGGCTGAGGTCCCCATCACTTTGGTGTCCCAGATTAGAAAGGTATGAAGGCAGCAATGTTGGTTCACTGTTGTGATGTGCTTGGCCTAAGTTTTCCAGCCCCACTGTTCTTGGAGCTTGTAGGCTCTGTGACTCACCAAACCCTGTCCCTAACAGAACCTTGGTGCTGCTCCATCACAATGGGTGGCCCAGATTTGAAAAGTGTGGAGTCAGCAATGTTGGTATCCTGCCTTGTTCAGATTGGAATGGCTTTTGCAGACCCAGTGTCCCTGGACCCGTAGGCCGATTCTCTGAGCCCTAACCCTGACTGTAAAGTGATATTGGTGCTGTGGCTGCGATTCCCATCACTGTGGGTGGCCCAGATTACAAAGGAGGGGAGGCAGCAATGTTAGTGCTCTGCTGTGATCCCCTTGGTATGCCTTTTCTACCACCTGAGACTGGGCTTTCTGGCTCTGGCTCTGTCTTAAGACACTTGCCAGCTGTGGGCTCCTTTGCAGGCGTTTTATAACTTGGACTTCTTCCAAGGGTTGTGATAAATGTATTAAGTAAGTTTATGGCTTTGACTGCAGACGCAAGATCACCAACCTGGGAATACGACAGCATTCACCCAAGACTGAAGTTGTCTGAGGACCGTCTTGTAGTAAGCTGCAGCTGGAGGAGGATATTTTACCCCTGTGGTCCCCTGAGATTTGATAAATTATGGCAAGTGTTAAGCAAAGATGCATTCCTCTCTGGGAGCCATTATTGGGAAGTTGACCTGCTTCATGCTGGAGCAGGATGGTGGATTGGTGCAGCCTACTCTTCCATTGGCAGGAAAGGAGACTCTGAAACCTGCAGGCTGGGATGGAATAGAGCATCTTGGTGCCTTAAGAAGTTTGAATTTGAATACTGGGCATTTCACAAAGGGGAGAGAATCCCCATCCTGATAGAAGATGATCCTGATCGCATTGGCATTTTTCTGGATTATGAAGCAGGAATTCTTTCATTCTACAATGTCAGTGATGGCATGGCTCATTTGCACACCTTCCGTTGCAAGTTCACAGAACCAGTTTATCCAGCCTTGAGACTTTGGGAAGGGTCCATCAGAACATGCAAACTACCATAAGGAATGAAGCAAAAAAAAGCCTGCTATTTTATGCTTTTTCTATGAAAACCACTTTAGCAATTATCTACGTGAATTAATTTCTGTTGCATGAAAGTTGTACCTATGATGCTTTTAGAAGGTAACAGCAAGTTCAAGAAAAGCAAGTGTAATTTTTAATGTATTTGTATATTTCAATGGGGGAAGGTGATCTGGCTCTTATAAATGGTATTGATGTACCACCCAAAGTGCCATATGTAATATTTCTGTACTTTTTTCCACTTGCAAAATGGGAAAAGTGGTTTAAAGAATCATATTATAGCTCAGACTGGAACCTGGATATTGACCTTTATTTTTAGGCACTTCTTCCCCTCATCTGTCTGGAGAGGCTGTAATTGTGTCTGGTAATAGATTCACTTCGGTTCAAGCTTCAAATTAATATATTGTATATTGTTATAGTTGACAAGGTCAGATTTGGATAATAAATGCACTAAGTGAATTAGCTCAAAATTGTCATCTTGGAAAAAATCAAAACCCGGCACTGACTGTTGAAAAGGTCGCTTCTGAAGTAAGAGCTTCTGAGGCCACATTTAATAGCCATTAGCTGGTCTTATATGTGACAGAGATGTTGAAGTGGGCTTCTCTCTGGTACTGTTCTTCCCTATTGAGTGTAAACATGAGAGACAGCTGTGTACAACCTGCAACAGAGGATGAAATACCTGGAGAGCCTGCAGGTGCAATGAAAACACTGGGTCAGTGGGGCATTTATGCCAACTTATTTTTGTGTCCAATTTGCAAATGCTCTTTAAGTGCAGCTGGATAAACATATGTTCACATAAAACTAGGAGACATAGCTTGCAATTTTCTGCACATGGAGATTTCTTTTTCCCCCATTATATTAATTGAGCCTGGAAATTTCTGGAGCCTATGTTTACAGGACCAGCCCTGCTACTGCAGAGAACCACTGCTACTTGAAGCAGGTCAAGTAATCTTAGAGTTAGTTGTCAAGTATTAAAGGCCCTGGAATCATCACCAGTGCTAGCAAAGACAAGGTCTGACCACAGGCTGAAAAGCAAGAACAAATGCTTGTTTTATAAGCTGAATTTATTTTTCAAATTTGAAATAAAAAAATCTTTCAACAATTGAGTTTTCTAATGTAAGGCAAGCATATACATGGTCAAGCACATGACTCAAAGAATCTCTGCTTCCCCATTTTTAAAGATATGAGTAGTTTCCTCAGAATTGCAGAAGGATAAACATTTTGAAAGTGAACAGCTCACAGGTACAAAAACACCCACCACCAAATTCAAGATACTTCACCAACTTGTGATCAAAATAAAGGTAGCAAGTTCTAAGAAACCCTCAACAGTAAATGATTCCACCACAGAAAAAAAGTAGATGAATTATACCAAAGCAATTCTGTACTAAGCAAAGTAATTGAGGAAAGCCTGGTTTATAGCTTCTTCATGACTCTTTGCTGGTCAAAAGGAAAAGCAGCAGGCTGATAGGAGTGGGACTGCATTTCTTACTTGGAAAGTGAGGTGGGATGCCAGAGCAGAGCACACAAGAGGTGCACTGACCATCACACTGAAGTGTAATGGTGTGATGTATTCAGGGAAAAATCTCAATGTAATGTATTTGCTTATTAGTACAGGAAAAAGCTGCTCAATCTTTGCCAGCATTTGGTTTCCCACCTAAGAAGCTGCCCCCCAGGTCCAAACAGATATATCCAAATGCTCTGCAGAATTGATTTAAAGATTCCAGGCTTCACTCAGCTCACAGTAGATGCTTCTGACAAATTCTGAAGCATAGGTTAAGTTAAATTCCATTAATCCATCTCAGGAGCTACTTTTCTCCTCTGCTAAATCTGTCTGGCTTGCCCTTCTGCCCCTTAAGTGGGACCTTTCTACATATCCATTATACTTCCTTTCCTGGTACTGTCTCTGGAAAACCCAGGTTTCTCAAGAAGGCCAGTTTTCCACAGAGTGCTGATTCCTGCAACCCACTGTTTTATCATGAGACTTTTCATCTTAAGGCTTTCATTTTGAGAAAAACCCATCAAGGCTGCATGTGTAGTTTTCTGTTCAGTGCATGTAAACATCCACTTAGCTGCCTTCAATTCCAGCTAGAGTGCTGCTATCAGAGGGTTGAGGCAAATGTCAGAAAATAGAGGAACATCAAGAGATAGGGGGTTAGAACAACTCCAAGCATAGAAAAATTCTTGCAATTTACTGTATTTTAACAGAAAAGGGAAGCTGGAAAGCAGCAGACTGGTCTTAGGTTTGGCTAACCTGTACATTAATCTAGGTGAAGTGGAATGGAGAAGGGAGGAGCGTGATATTTCCTAGGCACAATGCTATACAGTTTCTAATAAAATGCTCTTCATAATTTATATCCCCTTGTTTCAGAAACTTCCTACTAACGAGAACCTGAAAATTCTAACCTGCTTCGATCTTTATAATTATACTCCTTTTTTCTAGTCGACCATGTTGCTACACTTAAACATGTTGTGCAGTCGCGTATCATGAAATACGCAGTGGAGTGCTTTGGTTTAGCGCTTCGCTTTTTTTACATGATTTTCCACTACTACCTCAGTGATGGTTTCATCTTCTTCAATATTTGTTATAACCTTCCGTCCCACCAGATCGAAGATGGATTCTGGGGGAAATCCCTTCGGCTCTCCCACCTTCACTGTCAGCATGTCAAGCGTCAGTACGGCACCTTCAGGAATTGCCACTTTTGCCACAACAGACTTTCCCAGCTACGGGAAGTGGGAAGAAAAAAGTTTAAGTCAAACAGATTGCTAGGCTAAGTATACAGAAAAAGCTAAAAAAATATTCTGCAGTTATTTGGAAACAGGTTATGCCCTCTCCATTACTTACTCCAAATGAAGGCTGAGTTAGCACAGAAACCTTCACTGTAACTAGGCTCCCAGGAACATCCAGATGCTTTCTGAAACTGGATGGTGGCATTTTTTGAAACCACAGTGGAGGGAACCTGGTTAGGACTGGTATTTTAGCTTACTGTAAAGGCAGCTCATATAGAGTCATAGAGACTTATTATTCCTATTAGAATTACCAAGCACTTGGCACTGGTGAGGCCGCACCTCGAGCACTGTGTCCAGTTTTGCACCCCTCATTACAAGAAGAACATTGAGGTGTGTTGGGGCAAGTCCAGAGAAGGGCAAAGAAACTGGTGAAGGGTCTGAAGAACAGGTCTTACGAGGGTCAGCTGAGAGAGCTGGGGTTGTTTAGTCTGGAGAAAAGGAGGCCCAGAGGGACTTTTTTGCTCTCTACAGTTGCCTGAAGGGAGGTTGTAGCCAGAGGGGGATTGGTCTCTTCTTCCAGACAGCTAGCAACAGGACAAGAGGAAATGGCCTCAAGCTGTGCCAGGGGAGGTTTAGATTGGACATTACAAAAACCTTTTTCATCAAAAGGGTTATCAAGCACTGAAACAGTCCAGAACAGGGAAGTGGTAGAGGCATCATCCCTGGAGTTACTTAAAACATATTGGCATTTAGGAGCATGGTTTAGTGCTGGACTTGGCAGTGTTAGGTTAGCGGCTGGACTCGATGACCTTAGGGGTCTTTTCCAACCTAATCAATTCTGTATTTCTACTCGACTTAGTTATCTACTGGATGATACACACAGAACTCCATCATACTCAAAACTGTATGAGAGAGAATACAGTGAGAATTTTTTTAAGTGCAGAGGCAGAAACACTTCTGCAATAAAGAAACAAGTTATTTTTCTGAATATAGGTTATTTGCTATAGGTCTAAATGAGCTGCACGTTTACATGAATCAAAAGAAAAGTTACCTTTTCTTTGCAAGCCATTTCACAGGGCAAGAGTTGTTTGATTGGAGAACCCATTGCTTTTTCCACAGTACGGATGGCTTTCACTAATTCCATCAGTTCATCTGGCTCCAGAGATGCTTGGTGGTCGCTTCCTTTCCATGTTTTGTCAAGGGTCACATGGCGTTCCACGACTTTAGCACCCATAGCAACAGCTGCCACTGAAATGGCTATGCCAGTTTCATGCCCCGAGTAGCCAATGGGAATATCAGGAAAAGCTGACTGATATGCCTTGAATCAAGACACAGTTGGTCTGAATTACCAAGGTAGCAATTTCAAAGACAAAGCAAATTTAACAGTGATAACTGCAATAAAAACCCGTGGGCAATTATTGTGCCACAAAACAAGCAGCTGGTTATGCTGAGAATGCGTTTTTTTTATATTCAACAAGTCATGCTGCATTACCAATTGTCAGGTTCCAAATTTCACTAATACTATCAATACTAATATGAAAAAGGAGGTATGTTCTTTTTCTACAATTTAATGTTTTTCCTTTTAATTCAGTTCTACTATTCAAGGTCTTCAAAGCCTGTATCACTGTAACTAACAGTAATAGAGTAGTATTCTATTTTTGTACAAGAACCCAGTGGATTGGTAAAACTTAAATGATCTCCAAAGCAGGTTTCTTCAACTCTGTATTTAAAATCTGAAGCAATCTTCTAATCCATACATAGGGGACAGTCACCCAAGCCTAAAGGCAATTAAATGCAGCCATGTCACATTCTACTAAAAGTAACATTCTATGTGTGCATAAATCTAAGCTAATGCTTGAACACTGGCCAATTTGGGAAAACTTTCCTACATCATTATTGGGCATACCCAAGTAGTATTTCCAGCAAAGGAAACTATACCAGAATCTAATCCATTTTCTTCACTGCTTTGATAGTCACATTAAGCTTTTTTAATAAAGTTTCTGGTCTAGTCCCCTCTTTAGAGTTATGTTATCATTTCCACGCACCTTCTTAACAGTAACAGTGTAGACAATTTTTTTTTGCACTATAAAGCACAGGGTTAACCTGTTAACCATACGTCATATTTTCCTCTGTGGAATTGTGAATACTCCAGTAAATATCCTTTATCATATTGCTCAGAAACGAGTTTTGCTAAAAAAAGAAGTATCTACTTTTATTTCAACACTTGCATGAATTAGAGGAACATGATACATCTAAATTCTCAGAAGCAAATTCCAGCATGCCAAAGATCTGGAAATATATCTCAGTAAAAGTGCACAGCCTTTCTCTGCTACTGTACCCATGGCACACTCAGGGTTACTCACTGACCGACATAACACGGAGATTGACATCCTCTGGCTGAAGTGGGTATGCACTGGTGCATTGCAGGAAGCAGAAGTTTGGATTGATGGGCTTCACAATCTGATAAACCTGACGCATTGTGTTCATTGACTGCATCCCGCTGGAAATCACCATTGGGCGACCTGGCCATTAGAAAAGATACATAAATTTTGTCCTAGGTCTGCAAGAAAGCTACACAAGATTAAACTAAGCTCTTAAAGTAAATTAATTCAGTAAAACTAGAAAAGAATTCTGGGTGAATGATTTTTTTTTTTCCAAGCCTGAGGGTGAGTTTCTTCTAAAGAAACTTCCGATTTTTTCCCACAAATCAACTGGATGAAAGATCTAATAACTGATCCACTGAGACACAGTGATGTTTACCAAGATGGCTCAAAGAAAATGCATACCTTTCTTTGCAGTCTTTTCCAAATATGGAAAATTATTTGTATCTCCTGATCCTACTTTGAAAAATGGAACATCCAGTTCATGTAGAAATTCCACAGCCATCTACAGGGAAAAGAAATCATTGCACTGTAACACACCAGCTGGATCAAAGGATAAAGAACTACTGTGCTGGGACATAACCCTTCAAAATAGCAAAACCAAAGCTTAAGTAGGTAGGTAGATGTTATAGATATCCTCCCAAAATACACTGCTACTGAAGTAACACTTGCTATTCTGAGGATATTAGTTTCTGATTTCCCTCCAGGTGAAATATAATTATTGTGTCTTCTTTCATACTTGTACTATTTTTCTATGGGTTTTTGACTGTGATCAGTCTCAAGGCAGTCTCTTTGTGTCCCAGCCACAGCTGGTCAAGCCAGTTGTAGGTACTGCTGCTTAGTACAGGTGAGTTCCACTGCTCTTCTAACTTAAGGATGAACTTGTGGGCCAAAGCATTCTTGCATTTTTTTTTAATTTGCTTTTTGTTTTTTTTCCAAGCACTACCAGAGAGAGCAACTACCTGCTGATGAGAGCTTGCCTGTTGAAGAAGAAATTAAATACAGGCACGCAGGCAGTCTTCTGCCACACACTTCCTGCAGGTCAGAAATAAAAAACCACAAAGAGTTTAAAACTACAGGTCGTTTTCCTGAATAATCTACCACACAGAAAAATTGTATGAGCATATTAAATAAGCACATGCAAAAAAGAAGCACCCAAAAATGGAAATCCAAAATGGGTCTGTTTCTAGGAAAGATATTAGAAGACAAAATATGCCAAAAGAAAGACTATCAAACAGTTTAATCAAATGCCAATTATACTCTGCTTTTGTCTAAAAATGTGTTTTATATTGAAGACAATTCAGAAATTATTAGACACTCCCTGAATATTGGTATTACATCAGTAAGTGACATTTTAAAAATCAGTCATTTCAAGAAAGAAAATTCATATTCCAAACCTATCAAAGGCAAGAGATATTGAAATCCTCTGTTCACCTCCAGAGAAAATAATGAAATAGTTATCTCTGTTCCCCATCAACCGCTCACAAAGACTTTTAATTTCTTTAGCTCTTTCCTTGTTGCAGTTAAATGTATTTAGTGCCAGAGAAAGAGTGCTAATGTCCAGGGGAGAATCACATCTTATTTGCTCTAACTTTTCTGTGATCAGTATGATCGAGACTCAATTTTTTGTACTTAGGATGTATAACATGTCTTTAATATAGTTTATTCACTAAGATGCATTGTGCAGAAAGACAATGAATACACTATATTAAAAAGCCACCCATCTAATCTCAAGTGATGACACAAAATGAAGTATGAGTAGACCTCATAACTAAGGCCACTCTTCATTAGGTAAATATTTCTTGAAAATTGGCAGCTTTTCTCTAAGAAACTCAAGGATCAGGAAGTAGTTTCAAATAACAGGAATGACATTAAAGGGAGTGGTTCAGTAAGATCCTGTTTCGGTCTCCAGTACACACTGGAAGAGAATAGATAAAGAAGTTATTCATAGCCTTTGTATTTACTTCACACATCACTTCATTGATTTCCACATGTAGTCAAACATGCACACAGCTGGATATCCAGAGATTATGTTAACTTTACGAAAGTTAACATATTCTCAAGGATTTATTACGTCAGTTTATGCAAGGTTTTCCTTAAGTTCCAAACCCGTATCTTGCAGAAATATTATGAGCTGTGTAATGTAATTACTGTTCAAACAAGAAGGCACAAATATGTATCAGTTTTGTTAATTAGCAGGTGAGGCCACACACAATGGAGCACAGCAAAGAAAATTTGGATGCTAGAGGCAGAAAGTAATCTTAGCTGCTGCATATGAAAGCTGTTCTGTATTGCACTGTAGTCTTTAGAAACCAGAGTTTTAACACCAAAGAAAGAGTGTGGATTTATTTCCACCTGCAAAGGCACATGGGTCTGTAAGATCCCAGATACAGAAGTCCAAGAATCCTGGGTTCAATTTACTCCTTTGTTAAAGGAGTACATGGTTTTCATCAGGTCTAGACATAAAGACAGCAATAAAAGCAACATCACAACACTGTTTTCACAGATCTATTTCTGACTCCATGGCACTGAATTATGGCCAAAAAATATCTTTTTGTCTATCACATATCTGAAGTAATTTTTTGTGGTATTTGGTACATCTCAGCAGAGGCACAGCAATTCAAGGGTTTTGGTCAATAGGACAGTAAACTGATAGAAGCAGTAACAATGGCCAGATGACTAGAAAAGACAGCATAAAAAGGTTGAAGGAATTTAAATTGCCTAGTCCAGAGATTACAAAACAGAAGAGGTGTGATAATTATTGTGCTAAATTATCAGAGAGGAGATAAAAGTATGAACTTTCATATCAGATGAGAAAGGACAAAAAATTATGAGAAAGGAGATAATACTGATATATCAGGAATTCTCTCTGAAGGTAAGAGAGTGAGGCACTGAACAAATCACCTTAAAACATTAAGTATATCACATCCTTGTCCCATCCTGGATAAGGCTCCTTGCAGGAAGCCAGGGACATTGCTGTGCTGGCCATATGCAAGAGTGGCTAGCATACTTCTGCTAGGGTCTCTCTCCGTTTGGTTCTCTGTATTTTCTAGGCCACAAAGAAAAGTAAAACAATCTGTAATCTCTGATTTATATTGTAACTGAACTTTCCAGTTGACACATTTCAACTGTATGTTGCATTTCTTAATATTGTAACTAACACCATTCTGAGGTGGGCAACATGCAGTAGTTAGAAGTATTCATGTCTTAAGGGGTAACAGCAGCAGATGAGCTTCATGGAGTTGATAAGCTGGTGACTGTTCAAAAATAAGTAAACTCTCTGGCAAAAATCAGTAAACACTTCAGGAGTAAGAGGGCAAGGTGGGGACCTTCTCCATATTAGCAAAAAAAAAAAAAAGGGGGCATAAACATTTTTGCTGCCTAAAAACACCAAAAGGGGGCTAGGTAAACAGCAAGAAGTGGGGGAAAAAAAAAGACAAAAATTTGGATTAGGTTAAGAAAGGAATCTGGTTGAAATACAGAAGGAACTTTGAAATGCTTGGAACCAACATACCAGACAACACCAGAGAGTAATCAGATCGTTGACTTTATCTACACTCTCAAAGCCCTGTTTATGAAGTTCAAACTGAGGCCTTGTCTCTAATATTATTTACTATATATAAATATCTCAGTGCACTTGGCAAATCTTTCAAAATTTTCAGCCATCTAGTCAATCTTGGCAGAGACACAGGTGAACTGGCAAATTGCTCTAGTTCTCTCATTTCGAAATTCATCATCACATACTCTTTTTATGTAAGAACTATCACACGTAAGTAATACCCAACAGGCACAACAGCCAGACTCCCACTGTCATTCCAGTATGGCTTACCTACCTCATCCATGCCAGAAGCTGTGAAGAAAATGCCCATCTCCTCTGCATACTTCTTTAGCTCCCTGTACTGGTCATGGCTAAACTCCAAGTGGCGCTTATGCTCCCCATAGGTCTTTCCCCAGGAGTGTTTAGAGGTGTAGGGTCTTTCTAAGGCTTTCTTGTTGAATTTGTACTCCAGTTCACTCTTCTGGAATTTAGCACAGTCTGCTCCACATTTCTGCAAAAGAAGCTGGGGCACACTGAGTGACAGTGCAAGAGAAACTGAACTCATCCTAAGTGTGAACACAAGGACTGAGCAACTAATGTGCTCATTTGCTTTGGGGTTTTCACATTATCATCAGAGCAATCACTGAAATGGTAATGAACAAAGAGTGACTGAGGACCTGCAAACATATAAGCCCTTTTACTTCAGTTGTCAGTAGAGCAGCAGTCTACAGGGAAATCATACGAAACCTATAAAACTGCATAGCCTCTTGCTATGAAAACCACCTATTTGAGGAGCTGATTTCTGTGGGTTTTTTCCCAGCTCAGCTCTCACATGATAAATTTTACATTAAAACAAGACACAGGATTCTGTGGAACAAGGAGTACAAATGTGAAATTCATTGAATCATCAAGGTTGAAAGAGACCTTCAAGATTATCTGGTCCAACCGCCCACCCAGCACTACCACTGTAACCCTTAAACCAAATGACCCAGTGCCAGATCCAGACACCTCGTTAACACTTCCAGCAATCTGTTTGAAGGGACACAAACAGTAAAGATGTATCCTCATTACATTATTTTGCACTTACACAACAGTCACAGGTGTGAACACACTGTGCCCTGAGCTGTTCCTCAGTGATGATATGCCATTTTCTATCTAACATATGTAAAGTTGAATTTCAAAGCAGCTTGGCTGCCCTCCCGGATGACACAGTCAAGAAAGCCCTAACGCAACCAGGTCAAACTGGACGTTCATCAAAACGGGGTTCAGCAGCTGCCCAATTCTTCCCAAATTCCCCATGAGTGCGTGCCACAGCTGGAGGGCTGCAGCTGCCCCACAGAATCACAGAATCAATTAGGCTGGAAAAAAAATCTCTGGGACCTGTGAGGGAAAGGAACAACCTGGTAGGCAGAGGCATGTCTGGAATGTCCGCAAAACCTTGAGAAAATATTG
>JAWWEU010000091.1:26634201-26644530 GCA_035583155.1 Acropternis orthonyx
TGCATGGACAGAGTTCATCCAGAGATCAGTGTGATCTCAAAAATGTTGACTAATTGTCCCATTTCCTCCTTTCTCCAACTTTTTGTTGGTTGAACCTGGTAATACCGAAAAACACTGAATTGCTTGCTTACTTACATTAATCACAGGTGTTTTTCTTTAATACATATATATGTCTTTGTTTGGAGAAAAATGATAAGTCAACACCTGTGAATAAAGAAGTAATCTGCATTCAGAGATATTCACATGATTAGTTATCCCACATTCCTGTCATTCCACCAGGGTATATATGGCTTACTTTCTGTCAATATGTCTTGCATACTTTGGAAGCGTAAAAAAGCAGCAAGACTCCCCCCCCAAAAAAAACCAAAACCAAACCCAAACCAACCAACCAAAAAAACCCCAAAACAAAAACCAAACCCAAATCAAACTGGAAAAATATATTGGATTTTTAACATGATTTATAGACACTCAAGATTAGCAATACTGGCACTGACAGGAGCTAATCAAACAGCAGCCACATTACATGGAACCCGCCATATAAGATCATTTACCTTGGAACTCTCCTTCCAGTGAACATTTGTTAGGTTATTAATGGTCCCTGTTGAGATCATTGAGGGATTCCCATCTTTGATAACAAAAAGGCAATATCCAGGTGGTAAATTAAGGACAGGGAAAGTGAGTAGTGGCCATGTGACAGGCTGCTGGAGAGCTGCAAATCTAGGTGTTGGTATAGTAGACTTGATCAAAAAAGAAAAAAACCCCAGAAGTTAAGAATTAATGTTCCAGATATGATGAAGAGATGTAGAAGATATGTAATTGTTTCCACTAGAAGCTGCCAGCTGTGTTTGGTAAGGAGCTCAAATTAATGCTTATGCCAGTTCATTTAAGAAATAGAAATCATGGAAGAGAAGATAGTCCCTACAGTCCTTTCTATTGGCCCTAGACAGCAATCTCTGGTATGACCACAGAACACAGAGACAGAGAATACTGAGCTCCTAGAATGGCAAGGAGACCATGTCAGAGGATTTCTGGTGATCAAAGTGAGGTTAAACTTGGAAATGAGACAGAGAGTATCAGGAAGGTCTGCAGGTGATATAAAACACAGGACTGCAGCTGTTTCAACAGTTCTGCTGCTGGAAGTTTTTCCAATTTCAAGGCGGGGGGGGGGGTGGGGGGAAACAAGCCAACAAACAAAACAAACAACAAACCCACTCTCAGAAAGTAAGGAAAGTGAGAAATTTAAATTTTTTGTTACATATTTTGGAAATCTGAATATTTCTGTACAGAGGTTGTTCTGCATTTTTACAGTGAAGGTGCTCTTGCTTGCTTTTTGCTATTCTTCCTGTCAAGTGATAGCAATGTATTAATTGTGTGAGAAAACTTACTATCTCAGAGGAAATTAAACTGCAACACTTTGATAGGTCATACAGCTTGTTTTTTAAAATCTAGACTTCTCATTGTAAAACTAGAGACATATATAACAGATTTATTTGCATCTATCCTGCACAAACACAAAAATACATCAGAAATCAGGAGGTTCAAGAGAAGAGAGGCCATCAGGGCTATAGTAAGAAAAGGGATTACAAAACTTACTGAGGTGCAGAAAAGGAACATAACTTTCTAAGTGCATCTTTGGTAGCAATATCTTCTGGAAAAGAGCTGTTTATCCCTATACACTTCTGAGACTTTGGGCCTATCTGTGAGGTTTTGAATAGAACTGAAAATCAGTAAGTTCAGTTGTTATGATTTTGTAGCACATGCTTTGTTTGTCGGTGGGTGTTTTTTGGTGTTTTTTTGTTTGTTTGTTTGTTTTGGGGTTGTTTTGTTTTGGTTTTGAGTTTTTTTGGTGGTGGTGGGAGAAGCTGAACTGAGTCTCAAGGCCTTATCTACACACAACATTAGCACCACATGAGGTCCTTTGCACAACTGCAGCTGCACTAATGTAGTAAGTCTTTTTGCTGGTACTGGCTGTTCCCTAAGGAGAATTGTATGCTTCTGAGAGTGACTGCTCAAACACAACCAACAGGCTCTCAACAGTACAGTACTATGTGAGAGATTCTGACGGTGAAAAACTAAATGGACTCAGCCTGAGGGGCAACAACTGAGACGCTTATTAAATAAGAGTTTCACGATATAAAGGTTTTGTGGGGAGGACGTATTAATCAGGGGGCAAGTTATGTTAATGAAAAGGACAGGTTATGTTAATTAGATAACTAGACAAATTCTTTACCAGAGTTGTACAAAAAGGGTCAGTGTTTTACATATCAGTGAGCTAGACAGGGAGGGAAACAAAGGAACTTCTATAAATCACTACAACATAACTACAAATCTTTCTGTATCTCTCTAAGACAGTCTCTGGGGCCTCTCCCTCTTCTGCCAACGCCAAGGTCGAATGCATCGTAGAGGCTCCTGTCTTATCAAAAGCAGGGTTATCTTTTGGTTTCAGCTGCCCAGGGCCTGCTGCACAACATCTTCAAGTCACTGCCTGTTAATATCTGAGTTCCTACTCCAACAAGAGATAGCTTAAGAGTCACAAGCTCTCAACAATTTGCTTTCATTCCCATTGTGAGAGGCACATCTTGAATCTGACTTTTAGCCAACAGATCAGAGTCTAGATATGCTGATGCAAGTGAATAGGTCTGTAACACTTGCCAAGTATGGTGACAGAAGGAAAGAGAACTCATGATTTTGACTGGAAAAATAACCATTCCCATAGATGTTACTGCTTTGATCACCAAGGAAAAAAAGAAGTCAAGTTAATTTATATTGTGACAAGGCAGCTGAATAGGTGCTTCCTGTGTGCTCAGAATACACCCTCTGTATTGAATTAGATCATAAACTTGTCTTTTCCACAGAAAAACGTCCCAAGCGTGCACAGCTCCAAATTTTTAGGTATCAACTTGCAGAATAAATTAATGAACATGGTTGTGATATTACCAGATTCATGCACTTTAGATTTGTTGCATCTGGTGTGCTCAGTTGGAGATCACAAGAAGGTCCATCCTGTATGGAGGCATTGTTTATGCAGATGAAAGATGACCTTACGAATATCCTCTCAGGCCAGATACCTTCTGACTACACGAGAGAGGAGGGAAATGGGAAAATTCTGGCAGATCCTTCAGAAGTTCTTGACTACACAATCTTTCATTTAGTCAAACTACATTTTAAAATTCTTCTAAAAGTTGCAATTAATTTCGAAAGGTAAAAAGGAAAATCCCTGACAATACAGAATGGTTTTTCACTTGAACCAAAGCCGCCTTCTCTTGATTTCCTTACCTTGCAACAGTCTGCAGTAAGTTGTAGTATGGACTTGAACAATTCCTTTGTTTCAAGTGCCTATAATTTATTCCAGGTTCAGTTAAACCATTTTTAAAAATCACTTTGAAAAGTAGTTTACAGCAGAAATAGTCTCAGAATTATTGACTCAGAATTAAAGTTATTTGCAGTAGCTTTCTTTCATGAGTTGTTTCTCTGCAGTCAGATTCTTCTTGGCTTTTGTGACCTGTGCTGGGTTTGGGCAGGGTGAGGTACTCATTCTGCACCTCATGGAATGATCTTGTGTCTCTAAATCAAATCAAGTAAAGGCCACTGCTTTATTGTTTCTAAGGAACCCAACAGGACTTTAGTCCATGAAAGAAGTAGTAGATTATTTGCTAATATTTCCATTAGTTTTACTACCTTAGGAGTTGCAGAAGTTCCATCATCAGTGATACTGAAGGACTTACACAATGCAGTGTGAAGGAGCTTTGGGAGTCCAAACTGTAGGACAAAGATATAATAGAGATTGTCCAGAAAACTTGATAGAAAATAGTTTAGTGAATAAGGTTTTAAATATACTTCTGAAGAGAAATCTTTTACTGAATACATCTTACAGTGTTGGGGAAATTTACTATTTCTGGTGTAATATAAATAGGTCCCTTCAGTTATGTCAGGGAAAATGAGGGTGAGGCCATAGGGGCTTACTGCCTACACAGTTTGCAGTTAGTCTGATCTGACATGCTAGGAAGTTTTCCTCTGTGGAAAACTACTTTTTGTCTCAGGTCAGTTCTGTCAGGCAGGCTGATGAGTCTTCCATGCAGGGCATTCTAAAAGGACAAGAAACTGTGAAGTCAAACATATATGTAACTGCTTTGTGGAAGCAGAAAGTCAGTGTTACATTTCACTAGTGAAGAATTCAAAAATTTTTTCTGTGAACTTGTTCTTGAAGATATGAATGACAATTGCTCTTCTCCAGGCTTAAGGAACTCTTCCAATTGCCATGAAATTTCAAATGATTGAGTGGTCTCACAATGTCATTAACCATCTTCCTTCTTGGCATGGATGCCAGACAAGAGTAGATTAAACAAATTTAATACACCAGGGATTTGAAGTTTTTTACAGGCTTCAGCAGGTAAACTTCAGCATGGTAACACTTTTTTTTCTCTTGGTAATAAGCTTTTAACCTGAAAAGGGGAATCAATCTGCTGACCTGCAGATGTGTTCCAGAAATACCTACAAATAGGTAATCTTTTTTCTTCTTTCCCTACATACTAATTTTTCTTCCTGATAATTAATAAATTTTGTACCAAGAACTAAGATTGACCCTTCATGCCCATTCTTCCTTGTTATTTCATACAGCTCTTAAAACACCATAAAAATGTTGACCCTCACCATCCTTACAGAAATGGAATATGCTATAGGAGTTGTTTTTTCTCTGTGCTTTTCTTCTGATTTTGTCTCCTCCTTTTAGAAAAGCAGATGCTCTTAAGAAAACAAATGGTAATGTCCTCAAAAAGGTAGTCCCAGTTTCCCTTGGGCTTTTAAGGAAATAATGATTGACAGGAAGCTATACACTACTGTTTCACCATCAGAGAGGCACCTATCTCTACACTGCATTTGTATGCACTCACATCAAACTCTCTACCTTATGAGTAAATTTGAAGCACCTTATTAGGTCTGTTGTAAGCAAATGATCCTAACCTGCAAGAATTTTAAGGCTCTGCAACCAGAGAAATAGTTTGGAGCAAAGAAGACTTACACTGGGTGGAGAAGGACCAGTTTAGGGAGCACTTAAACAAATGGGCCAAACATTGCACCCATGAGAAAGCTGACTGATGTAATTGGGAGGCCACTCTTGATAATATTTAAAAGGCCATAGCAATTGGGAATGCTCCTCAAGACTGGGAGAGCAAGCGTCACCTGTCTTACAGAAAGTGAAATCAAACACTGACGGAGTAACAGGCCAACCAGCTTCAGGTTAGTCACTAGGAAGATGATGGAGCAACTAATTCTAGATACCATTTCCAATATCAGGAAGGACAAGAGGTGATCAGGAGCAATCAGTGTGTATCTACAAAGGGGAAATTATGCTTAGCCAACTTGATAACCTTCCACAGTGAGCTGACTTGCTTGCTGCATGAGTGGAGACCAGTGAGACGCTGATTACCTTGGCTGTAATAGAGTTGTAATGCTGTTTTCCACAACATTCTAACAGACAAGTTGACAAAGTATGAGATAAATAAATGGACGGTGAGGTGAATTGAAAACTAGCTCAACAATTAGGTCCAGGGATTGTGATACTTGGCACAAAATCAAGTTGGGAGCAAGTCACCAGTGATATACTTCAGGGACTGATACTGGGACCAGTACTGTTGAGGTTCTTCATAAATGACCTGGATGATGAAACAGAGTGCCACTGCAGCAAGTTCACAGATTATACAAAACCAGGAGGACTGACTGTTACATCAGGGGGTTGTACTGCCCCTCAGAGGGACCTTGATAGGTTGGAGAATTGGGCAGAGAGGAATACCATGAAGCTGAACAATGGGACATGCAAAGTCTTACACTGGGATAAGAATAACTCCAGGTATTCTTGGGGCTGAGCAGCTGGAGAGCAGCTCAGCAAAGAGGGGCCTTGAGGTTCTTGGGAGCAAGAAGCTGACCACAGCCAGCATGTCAAGGAGAGTGATCCTTCATAAGTATTCAGCACACCTGGAGTGCTGAATCCAGTTTTGGGCCCACAGTACAAGAAAGACATGGACATACTGGAGTAAGTGCAGGGCAAGACAACAAAGATTATTAAAGGACTGAAGTATCTTTCATATTAAGGAGAGGCAGAGAGCTGGGATTGTTTAGCCTGGAGAAGTGAAGGCTCAGGAAGTCTTATTGATATGTATAAAAACCTGTTGGGAGAAAACGAAGACTTGAACAAGCAGGTTGGACTGACCAGCCGAATCAAATCTGTGATTCACCTGTCAGCTTTAATTTCTAATTCCTTAGAAAAACCTTCTATTCTGAATTCTATTCTCTGGGTTCTTTAGCCCCACTCTAACATTTAAAAATGTTCCCAAGACTTTACTTTCATGATATTTCTTACTCTGTAATTCATATTATTTCAAGTATCTTGACCTCATATTTGCAAACCTGTTGCTTTGTACTACTCTTGTCATATTACTTCCTACTGTTCTGCTCTGACAGCCTGTCCCTCTGCTCTGTTGATCTTTGTGCATCTCTCTGTTTCCCTTAGGCATGGAACAATCTCAATCCTTACTCAGATTCTGGTTGAATACCATGTACTGCTGTGATGATTAGAGACACAGCTGTAACAGCAGCAAAAAAGTAGCAACATGGCATCATATGTTTATTAGTTGGAGGTACATTTCTTATTTTACCTACTACTGGGCATTCTTTGGAAAGCAGTTGCACCTCTTATCTCAGGACATCTGTGTTTAACACTGTGGACACTAACAGCATTGTCTCCTCTTTACTCCCTCTAAATTCTCATGGCAGCAAATCAGCATGATAAACCGAAAGCAGTGTGGCTTGCTGTGGTATTGGAGGTCTTGTGGCGGAACATGTGTTTACATGTAGCAGAACATGTAGCGTGTTTACATGTAGCAGAACGTGTAGCATGTTTACATGTTTACATTGTAGCCAAACACAACATGCATATGAAGTAAGGGTGAGATGCTTCAAGCTCTCTTGCTTAGCTGGTGTCTTTGTGCACCCAAGGAGCGCCTCTCATGAAACAGTCCCTTCCTTCTGGTGATAAAAACTACATATATTTAAAGGCTGGCTTCTCCTGTGTGTTGTAACAATAAACACATCTCTTCAGTTTGATTGTCAGAACAGGTGAATTGCTCGTTGCTCTTCCAAGGCAGACAGAGTGGGCAGCTGGCTTATTGAAACTGCTAATGTCATTATGAGTTAAAGACCTTGACTTAGCTTTAATTTCAGCACCATCGAAACAAGGTGAACAGCTGCAGCATGAGTCTGTAATGCAGATGGACTTGAGCTGGAGGACAGTGAAGTGTAAGCATGCTTTCTCCATGGGCTTTAGTCTTCATAAACCCATTTAGTAGAACTGTTAATTGTAGCTGTATGTGCCCAAGTCACTGTAAATACACTGATCTCTAAATATCTGCTTTGAGGAAGCTTCCAGACTGAAGTGGTGCACAGGGTACCTGCTGTGGAGCAGAGAGATGCTGTTAGATTTATGTGCCTCTCAAAGTAGTTCTTTTTGGCTTCTGTACCTTGCAAAGGAGTAGCAATCTGACAAAGTAGCAACCATCTTTCAGATATGGGAGTCTAGTTATAAAATACTAGCTTCTCATAACTTAAAAGCTAGGGTTTTTTTCTTACTTCTGTCTACAGCTTGGAAGTCCCTAGCCATCTGCAGGTTGAGGGAACCTCTTAATAATTTCAATGGACCTGGATCTTATCCTAATCATTAGCTCTCCCCTTTTGCTTGCTGTTAACTGTGGGCTCTTGTGCAATGAGGTTCTAGACAGAGAGATTTCCTGAGATGTGATTCATATCCAGATGTCAGTTGTGCAATGCCTTTCTCATCCACATACTTACAGACTTTAAGAATTTGCATTTGAATTTTCTGCTTGGAAACATCTGTTCTACTAATTATTTAATTTCATAAGTCAAAAACATTACAAGGGAGTCAGTAAATATCCCACTATTCTTGCAATGATTTCCTTAACATTGGAAGTGCAGAACTGCAAAGCCATATTTTCATAAATGCTCAAAACCACCTTTTTAAGCTACTTCTAAAATAAATCTCAGTACATATAGAAATTGGAATGATATATCATCCTCTTTCAAAGAATGGAGAGAAACAGAATGATCCTGAAACTCATCTGTAGTCTGACTGCCTTTTCATATTTACATGAAGGTTTATTCATCTAATATTTCTGTAATGAACTCTTCTCAGTGTGACACATCAACAAAACTATGGATGAATTGCAGAGGGTATAGTTCTCTTATGTTCTGTGCTGGTCTCTAAGCAGTAATATCTGCCTTTAGAAAAGGTGGTATCTTAACTTCTTTTGTAGGGTAAGAAACCAGAAAAATAATAATAATAGCTTTGTCAGTGCAAAAGCACTTCATGGTGCATCTGAATTATAGGTAACATATAAGTTTCTGAACTTATCATCAAAACAGATCTAATAAATCAATGTGTTTTCCTTTGTCTCTAAAGCAAATAACATTCAGTTACTTATTCTGATGGAACACAGATAACAATTTTCTTGGGCCATTTGAAAAATTGTAATTCTGGTTGTATTTCATAGGCCTTAATCCCTATTCTGCAATTTTAAGACAAGCAAGTAACTGGATTTGCTTTTCATTTTAAATCACAATGTTCTATTTTTGTTGTGCCATTAAGTCATCAGAAATCCCCCAGACAGTTTAGAGGCAATGGAAAAGCAAAAGAGGAAGTAGTTAGATTGCCACCCAAAATTTACTGTTCACAGTTAAAGGGAAGCTGTGCAATATTCCACTTTTGTTTACATATAAGGAGAGAAGAGTTATGAAAATGCACATGAGAGTGTGTTTGTAGAAGAACTCATGAGACAAAGCAGGTGTCTGTAAGAGCAGGGCATACACTTCATGATGGTGTTTCATTTGTCCTATTGTGAGTTATGGGCCTGCTTACTGCTGTTATTTTTCATTCTTTAGTTTTCCTGTGGCAGCTGGAGATTATTTAAAATAAATTACCATGCTGTTTTTCTCCTCGGAGACAAAATTCAGGGAAGTCTAGCCTTCTGCCATGCCAAATCCTGAGTTTTCATAGAAGAAACTAGACATGTGTTTTAATTGACTAAGTGAGGTGAAGGGAATTATTTGTCATGCTTCAGAAGTTTCTTTTGTGTTTTTTTCCTTATCAAATGATGTTGATAGGTTGGGGGAAAATTCAACATGTGGTTTATCTTACACTGTCAAATTCACATGGGAAACAACTTTCTTTCAGAGTTATGTTTCCCTATGAATTTGGCCTCCTTCTGAAAGATATTGGAAGGGAACTATAACTTAAGCCTGGATGGGATTACCTCTAACATACTGTGAAACATACACACAGACTTACAGGCAACATGTAAACAGAGTTAAACAAGTACCTCTTGCAGCAACTGCACCAGCTTAAGAGCTGCCAACAAAATTTTCTCCTTTCTTTCAGCAGTATTTTCCCCTTCCCTTACTCTCTGCTATGCCAATAAACTATTGCAGGGTCAGCAGGTTGAAGGGGGTGATTCTCCCCCTCTACTCTGCTCTTGTTAACCCCCCACCTGGAGCACTGTGTACAGTTCTGGTGTCCCCAACAAAAGGACGTGGAGCTGTTGGAGCAAGCCCAGAGGAGGGCTATGAAGTTGTTAAGAGGACTGGAACACTGGCCCTGTGAAGAGTGGCTGAGAAAGCTGGGGCTGTTCAGCCTGGAGAAGAGAAGCTTATGCGGAGACCTCATAGCAACCTTCCAGTTTGTGAGGGGGCCTACAGGGGAGACAGAGAGGGACTCTGCATCAGGAACTGTAGTGACAGGGCAGGGAGCAATGGTACAAACTGGAAGAGCTAGGTATTTTCTTTACTGTCAAGCTGGAGGGACACTGGCGCAGGTTGCCCGGAGCGGCTGTGGGGGTTCCCTCCCTGGAGACATCCAAGCACGGCCCGTACACAACCCTGTGCCGTGCGCTCTGCGACGGCGCTGCCTGAGCAGGGAGGTGAGCCCAGATGACCCTCTGTGGTCCCTTCCAGCCTGTCCCGCTCTGTGAGCCTGTGCTTTAAAAGCTTCCCAATGCCACACAGAAAGCACACAAACCCTCGGCACCGGCAATCACCCCTGTTCTACCACCGTACGCCGCCCCTTCGCCTCTCTTCCCAGGACGCCGCCACGCCCACACGCAGCCCCGCCCTCCCCCCCGCCACTCTGGGCGCTCATTGGCTGTTGCCCCGCCCGCCCCGCCTACTCCCGCACTAATTGGCTGAGGCCGGCTGAGCACGCTGCCGATTGGCGCAGGGGCGCCCTCCCACGGAGCCCGGCGTAGGCGCGGCGCCGCCGCCGCCGCCGCC
>JAWWEU010000091.1:26653473-26683005 GCA_035583155.1 Acropternis orthonyx
GGTGAAAAGAATGTGGAGAATATCTAAGCTTACAATTGTGTGGCAAGGTGCTAGGCATTGTCTTCAGGCTTAGTGCTCTGCCACTAAGCTCTTGTGGTGCTTGTCTTGCCAGTCATCTTGAATTTTTGTTTGATTTCTAGAGGTGGTCCTGTATTAATTTCCTTCAGTCCTGCTGTAATTTGTGGCAAGATGTTTTTCCTGTTAGTGATAAAAGTGTGTTATAACATCAGATGAATGTTACATGCTCAGTTCAAATAGTCTAATTTTGTGTAGCTTGTAGGCAGTTATCTGAAATATTCAATAGTCATGTATAAATGACTTTACCATTCCTTTCCTCTGAGGAGACTAATGGTCCAACAAACTGCTATGCTGCCATATCCCAAGCAGATCGACTGCAGTCAGAACCAGAAAGTATTCGTAAGTGGAGAGAGGAGCAAAAGGAGCGCCTGGAGCAACTTGGTAAGGAAGGTTTTTGTGAGTAACTTAGTGTTAGCTTCTCTCAGGCTGGGAGAGTTGGGGTTCTTCAGTCTGGATAAGAGAAGGCTCTGGAGAGACCTTAGAACACCTTCCAGTACCTAAAGGGTAGGGACAGGAGTGTGAGAGAGGGACTTTTTACAAGGGTGTGTAGTTTACAAGGTGTAATGGGTTTAAATTGAAAGAGGGTAGATTTGGATTAGCTATTAGGAAAAAAATTTTATAGTGAGGGTGGTGAGGCACTGGCACAGGAAGTTGCTGATGCCCCATCCCAGGCTAAAGGGGACATTGAGTAGTCTGGTCTAGTGGAAGGTGTCCCTGCCCATGGAATTGAAATTAGAACTAGATGATCTTTAAGGCCTCTTGCAACCCAACCCATTCTATGATTCTTAAGCAGTGAATTTCTCAGCCATGGCTCTGCCTCTTCATGGTCTTAACTTGCTTCTTGAGTTTGAGCAGCAAGTGTAGATGAGTTTGCCAGTAAGCAGACTTAATACTGGTGTGGGAGTCAGCAAGCAAGTGGCTCTCTGAACCTATACTTACAGATAAGCTGACAGAAAATGAACAGCTTTTGTAAGTTAAAAAAAAGAATAATAATAAATAAATACTGCAGCCCTTAGTACTTTTTTTCAAAGGATAAAGATTACTGATTTTGTAATTGCTGAGGCCATCTGTTGTCACGTGGATCTAATCTAACAGCTAAATTAAGAAAGCAATGGATTATTAACTAAACTAAATACAGCTATCAGATGCAGTGGTACCTACCCATGGACAGCGTCTAAGAACCTATAAACTGGTATGCTTTCCACTTATGTTGTGGAGGAGCCTTTGCTTGAAAGTGTTGGAACAGAAACTTCTGTAAAATGTGATTCTGGACAGAGCTGATGCTATTGTTCCCCTTTTGCACTAGTTACAGCAGATGAGCTTGTCCTGAACTGTAGGCTGAGTGTAAAAGTATGCTGGGTTCCAGGCTCCCTCACTTTGTCTAAGCACATAGGCTTTGCTGAGCTTTGTTCTATCACTGTCATAGCAAGGTGACTGTTTGTTGGTTGAGCAGCTTGCAGACCAGCATTTTTACCGAATCTGGACTAGTCTGCAAATGCCTATCCTAAACTGAAGTGGACTGTCCCAGTTATGCAGCACAGGAATTCTGTTTAACTAATCCTTTCAATGTTCGTAGTATTTAAAATTCTCATAGCTTAAATCAGGAAATCTCCTTACCCTTGTCTGAGTAGATGGAACAACTGCCTGCACTAGAGTGCAGCCTGAGCTATCAGTTGAATTGTTAACAAGTTATGTCTGGAACAAACATGACTGATCAATCAATTCTTAAATCTTCAGATGCAAACTCACGAAAGCAGGAAGCGGAATGGAAAGAGAAAGCAATAAAGGAGTTGGAAGAGTGGTATGCAAGGCAAGATGAAAAGCTCGAGAAAACTAAAGCCAGTAACAGGTAAAGTTTCCCCAACCATCAGAAGAGTTATGGTACTGTATGTGAAAATAACTGGGGATGGAGGTTAGAATACTTCTGGTATGTCCTAAGGCACTAGTCCTTCAGATCATTAAATGCTCCCACTAACTATCTTTTTAAGTTTTCTTGAAGAATCTAGATTAAATGTCCAAGAATAGCAAAAGGATGCATTAAGAATGATCCAGAATTACTGAAAATGTCTTAAGACACAAAATTTGAACATGGCCAGAAAATGTTTTACTCTGTCCACTTCTTGGCATGCTCCTAGCTGCACAGGCCTTCAGTGATTTCAACAACTTCCTGCCCTGAGATCAACATTCTTACTTGCCATCTGTAGAACACATGGAAGTGGCATTCTAGTTAGACATTGCTACAAGTAATTTTATTAGATATGTTAAAACGTTTTGCCGCTCCTCTTGGAAGTGTTTCAGAAATAACGTGACTCAGTTTTACTAGTGAAAAACTAAACGCTGACTGTGTCTGTGGTGGTTTGAGTTGTCTAATTGTGGGCCCTGTGGCAGAAACTAATGACTTGGCTGCTGGTCTAGTAAGCTCTTACACTTTGAGAGGTTCCCTGTGGAATTTTGGCTTCAAGCTATGTAAAGGTAAATGTGACAGTACTGAGGTAATACCACTTACATTTTTATTTCATTCTGTCCAGGTAATTATCAGGACTGCTTTATACTTTGGGAACTCACAGACTTCAAGATGAACTGTTGTTCTGTTTGTTTGGGATTTTTTTTTTAATACCATTTTTCTTATCAAAATGGCCACCAGATTCGTCTTTAGTAAGTAGAGTCCTAGGTAGACCATTCTTCTTACTAAAGGAAGAAAGTAGACCTACACTGTCTACGGAATTACAAATTTGCCACTTCCATTCACAGAGAAATTCACCATCATTTGGTTGGGACACGAAAGGGAAACAGTATTGGTACTCTTATAGTTGGTGGCCAGAGCTCGTGATAACCCCATCGCTTTATTATGGCCACTGTTTGAGTGCAGGATATGGATTCTGGAGCAGGGCCCATTATACAAGTGTTGCAAAGGATTGTTTGGCATTCACATCAGCCTGTTGAGATCTCTTGCCTGATTGCAGTTTCTATCCTCTGGGAGCAGTCTAATTCTAACATTTGGGCTCTAGTCCTAACTAGCTGATCCAGACTACTGTGTTACCCCTCTGGTTAATGAATACATTCCTTAATGAATACATTCCATGTAGTAACTGCTTGCCTGTTATAGTAAGGCTGGGGATGCAAGGTTAATGTGCTTGTAAAACTGCCTTTGGCTGTGGTCTGTACTTCTCATCCTTATCTCTTTTCTTCTGCCTGCTTGCCTGCCTGTTGGACTACTTGCTACCTAGGGTGGCAGATGAAGCTTTCTACAAACAACCCTTCGCTGACGTGATTGGTTATGTGTATGTTGCTTAACTACTAATTCTATTTGCTAGTCAATGAGATAATAAGAAGGATAAGAAATAGCGCTGAGTCTTAAGCTGACTTCTGAATAGTTTGGGGCAGCATAAGCTAATATTAGTAAATAGCCTTTACTTTTTGGACTGACTCTGATCTGCAGTATTAAGTGCAGTTTTCTTGTATACACTGCACAATGTAGCACTTTCAGATTAAGTCATGTAGTATGCATACCACTGGAATTTTGGTAATGATTTCAAGTAGTCATTAGACATAGGGGTTTACAGTTGGTTCCAGGCTAGTGAACATTGCTCAGCAAGATGCTTTGCTGGGTGTGTGGGTTAGTGGCAGCAGTCTCACATGGCTGCTGTATTTAGTCCTACCACAGAGAAGCAGTGTTTAAGTCTGTAATAGGCAATGAGCACCCGATCTGTGCTCATTTGCCTACATAATCAGAAAAATATTAAAGCAATGCTTGCACATAAAGCTCTCTAAGCCAAGGAAGGTAAAAAGGAATCACCTGAAATAAATTAGGGTAGAAGAGGTGCATGCATAGAGAAATAGGGGGCTGTTAGAGAACAGATGAAAAGTACAAGAAAGTGTGTTGGAAAATCAGCATAAGCTGCTGGGAAAACATTTAGGAGCAGCTTAGTGTAGATGTTTTGCCAGCCCAGTGGGTCAATAAGAACACAGCCATGACTTTCAAGCCCTAGTGAGTATGCTAGTTTCCAAGGGGTAGAAGGAGTGCAATATTCATTGGCTTGTTCATGTATTTGAATTTCTTCCCTTAATTTGTAAAGTTGAATTGGAAGGTGTACTGGTGAGCCATGTTGTGGCTTTGAGTGGATTAATAGTGAAAGTTTGTTGTGGAATTCATCAGCTAACTGTAGGTGAATGTAAATCAAGACTTGTGAAATGATGGATTTACAGGTGGTGTTTAACTTCTCTGAAGTCTCCTGGAGTTGATTTTGTTAGATTTTTTTTTCAATAAAACCCTTATTTTCATATGTCCAATGCAAATGTGCAGTGTAAATGCTGCATAGTAAAACTGGCTGCCTGTTTCCTGAATGTAGGCTAAGCTACTAGTGCATGTTCAGCCAGCTAATCATCTGCATTAAACTCATTCTCATTTTCTATATCTGACTTAAACTTTCTCTCCTTGTTTCTTTTCTTCTCTTCACCTTTAAGCACAAACATAAATCATCCTTGCTACAGCCTAGAACAGTTAAGTAAAAAAATCTTCACTGCCCCTTAAAAGTGTCATGTCACATAAAATAGCAGTGTTGTAGTGACCCTTGTCTTCAGTGGTGTCTGTAACCATATCATCCCTGTGAATAGTGCTGAACCCTCATGGGAGAGTCATTTTCACTGCTTTCTCTGTACTGCTTGTTGGAGTAGATGGATTTGGTTTGATCTCTTGATGCTTATTGCTCTTGCACTCAGGCAGCTACCAGGGCCCCACAATTCATGTAAATTAGATGCCGGAGTGTTATCCCTGCATTGAAGCAATGCTATTGGCAGCACAGAAATGCTAAAATAATACAGCTGGGAAGCCACTGTCTCTAACCTGTACATAATATACAAAGACTCCTTAGAATCTCTTTAGGGTGAGAGCAGTGAAAATATATTTATTCTGTGAGCTGATCTCAAACGAGTCATCTCCTCTGCCAAAATATGCTGTAGTCTATAAGCACTCACAAGCATGGGATTCATGACAAATTCCTTATGATTCATGCTGCTTTACTGCAGCAGTGGGAATCATCAGCAGATAGTTTTATGATGGCCTGTAGGCCTTGGGGCTGATGTAAATCCTCAAATGGAATCTGTTTTAAGATATTCTCACAGGCAGTTGTAAATTTCCAGTTGGCAAATGTCCAATATAAGCCATCAAGTGGCAGGGTCTTAACTAGTTAAGACCTGGGCATTTCTGCATAATAAAATGCCTAAATAGAAATACCTTACTTCCTGGCAGTTAGTGTGGTGACTCCTTAGGCAAAGACTCAATAACTATTCTTAAAACCAAACACCTGTATTCCAACATTTTACACAGCAATCCTCAGCACTGCTTGTGCATAGCATACTACTGCAATCTACTTTCATCTCCAGGATTGAGGCAGTGGGATCTTAAGTGGCCATAATGTCCACAAGCAGCTGTTAGGTCACATTTCTTATGAAACATGCTGAAAGAAACTGCATCCTGTAAGAGGGAAGGAGTGTCTTATATGCTGGGCATTAACACAAGGTGCATTGCATTGCTTTTAGGGCAGCTGAAGAAGCCTTTGTGAATGATGCAGAAGACGTTTTTCCAGGCACTGAGTGGGAACGCGTGGCTCAGCTCTGTGACTTTAATCCCAAGTCTAGTAAGCAGGCAAAAGATGTGTCCCGCATGCGTTCAGTCCTCATCTCACTCAAGCAGGCTCCGCTGGTTCGCTGAAGCAAAGCTCAATGGAAACACTACAAATGCAATATCTTAACCTTACTCAGAGAAACTACGTTTGCAGTAATTTGATTAATTGTTTCAATGTGTTCTTTTGAACAACATCATGATGTATCTAGATCTGATCATAGTTTGATTGCATGTTCTTCCTGATGTTTCCTTTCTGTGTCTTAAATGGAGGAACCTCCAAAACTCTAGTCTCTGTTCTGTTGTGCACTGAGGTGTCACTTCCCACATTGTTGATATTAAAGATCTATTAAACAGCAAAATGTGTTGTTGACTTTGGATGAAGGTGGTCTCCAGCTCCCTTTTGACAGACGGTGTTTGAATTGGGTATGAGCAAACATTTCTCTTAATTACTAGTGATTTCACCTTGTCCAGACAGCAATTCTCCTGATCTCTTTGAAGCTGTCCTGCTTGTTTCATTAAGCTTTATTAAAGCTCTTGAGAGCTTTAGTTTAAAAACTGCTCCCCTATCCAATTTATCGCACTAGATAAAAGCTCTAGGAAACTGCAGCAGCAGGCTTGTTAAGGAGCTTATCTGCCTTCCAGTGGAACTAAGGACACTGACTTCTCAGGTAAGCAAGCTGTTCTGTGTACTTTTCTGCTGTCCCTCTGTCTGCCCATGTTAGGCTCAACATACAGTACATGGCACTGAGAAGTTTAAAGCTTTTGATATTCTACTGCATATTCTATTCTGCTAGGTATTCAGTACAAAAGATCTGTTGTGGAGAGGTTGCTTGGATGTTTTTGAACCGTGTCTTTGTCCTTACTGATTTTTACAGAGACTTTCTCCCACCAGGATGGTGAACTGGAGAGCAAGAGAAGGGAAGACTTGCTCTTACTGCTACTGATCTGCAGGTTGGAGCTCTGTCTGCAAAGGTGTTTGAATCTGAAACAAACTGCTCCAGAAGATCACTGTTTTGCTTCCTTGGCTCAGCCAGCATTCATAGGGACTGTATTGCAGCCTTGCTCTGTTAAGGCTTACCTTAATTGTCTATCTTGTAAGAATAATCTGTTTATCTCATATCTTATTCCACCATTTTTTTAAAAGACACAGTATCGTAACTACTGTGTAGCATAATTGCTTTAATGTCTTTTACGTACAAGCTGGAAGGTTAGTCCAGGCAGCTTGAAAGGGGTTGCAGATGTAGACTAAAACATACTGTCCTACTAGCAGCTGTGTCCTTTGGTCAGTAAGAGTGAATAAGTGGTTTCCAGTTGGGCTTCAAAAGTTAAGCTGTACCTTACTGTTGTCTGTAGTGACTGGAGCTGCTCTTGTATTTACCAGTGTATTCACACAGTACTGATGAATGGTGATGAGAATAGTAGTAGACTACAGTCTGGAAGCTTGTGGAAGATAAAAGCAGGAATATATTTTCTGAACTGCGCACGGGTATCACAGGTGAGTCTAATAGGACTGAGACACAGAGCAAGTCCTTTGCTGGCCTTGACTAATTATGCTGACACCTTGACTGAAAACTCCTTTTCTCTGCTCAGTCAAAGGCTCTAAAAACAACAGCTTTCAAAATGAATTGATAATCTAATAAAGAAAACTCCACTACATGAATACAGATTGTTTAAAGTGGTAATATGAATTCAGCAGCATTTGAAAGATCAATACATTAGAGAGGTTTCTGCACAATGAATTATGGAATTTATTGATCACCACATTGTCCTGTCTTAATAGGACATTTTATCTGGCTACAGGCCTGGTTTTGAGCTGCAATCCAAGAAAATGGGGAAAGACTCAAATTCAAGGCCCAAGCAGTATTAGAGAAGTTAAAGCAGTATTTTATAAGCTGGGTTTGCAGGGGCTAAGGATGTCTCTGCAGTTTTTTTATGTATTTCATCTAGCTGGAAAACTTGAAATGCAGCTGTGTGGGTTTTGGCTACTTCCTGTAGCTATTGTGCTGAGATTTTGTAGATTACCTCTCTCCCTTAATTTTATATTCAAGGATGCTACCTCACTGTCTCCTTTATCAGTGCTGTCACAGAATCACAGACTGGCTGTGGTTGGAAGGGACCTCTGGAGATCATCTGGTTCAACCTCTCTGCTCAAGCAGAACCACCTAGACCCTGTTGTCCAGAACCATGTCCAGACAGCTTCTGAAGATCTCCTAAGAAGCAAAACTCCATCATTTCTCTGGGCAACCTGTGCCAGTGCTTGGTCACCCTTTTGGTAAAAAAGTTATTTCCTGATGTTCAGGAGGAACTTGTGTTTCAGTCTGTGCCTGTTGCCTCTCGTCCTGTCACTGGGCACCACTGAAAACAGCCTGGCTCTGTCCTCTGCACCATCCCTTGAGGTATTTATATACATTCGTAAGATCCTCCTGAGCCTTATCTTTTCCAGTCTGAACAATCCCAACTTGCTCAGCCTGTCCTCACAGGAGAAATGCTCCAGTTGCTTTATAATCTTTTTGGCCCTTTGTTGAACTCTCTGCAGTGCCTCTCTTGTATTGAGGTGCTCAGAACTACACCTAGCACTCCTGGGGTAAAGACGTTTTCTGTGTCTGAGAATTACTATTTTAGATACTTAGACCCTGTCATACAGAGCAAAAAGAATACTCCCTATTTGGGCAAATCAAAGCCCTTGTCTGTTTTTCTGAACATTGCCTTGTTTTCTTCAGAGGTCAGCATCTGTCATTTTATTTTGTGACTTCATGTGACAATTCTGTGCTACCTCTGGCCTAGCTGAGCGTACTAGTTCCTCTGTTTACTTCCCACTGTTAATCTCCATAGAAAATTAAGTCAGTCTGTGGAATCTGGAAGAAAAGCTGGACACTTCCAATCCTTCAAACATAATCCCATGCAAAGATCTCATGCAGCATTGAGAGAGAAGCTCCAGACTGCTGCTGAATACATCCTGGTATAGAACTTGCTTTGTTTAGCTTGTGATCAGGTGGCAGCCAGCAGCTAGGCAGTCTGAAATTACAATGAGCATTTGTAAAGAAGGGGGATGGAGAGGTCATGGGTTCATTAGAAAGCAGGGAGCCTGAAAACAACAGCACTGTGCATTCATCCTCTTAGCCTGTGGAACATGGGTAAGTTTTAAGCCATAAAACAATGTGCTATGGCTTGCCTGTTTCTTGCCTTTTTTTTTTCTTGCTCTTTTTTTTTTTTTTTTTCCCCCCTGGGCAACTGGTTAAGAGGGAAACATTTAGAGTACTGGCTTGTATTTCAGAATGGATGAGATGGGTGTCTATAGTCTTTGCCAAAAGAGCATTCCTCCAGTAGTACCTGTCATATGGGCAAGCTTGTTCCTCTGCTGAACAGTTGTTCTAATCCAGGCACAATTATCTGGAGTGGTCCAAGGGATGCACACTCCAGGTATTTTACACTTAATGCCTGTGACCTCTCCACTGCATTTGAAAGGGACACGTGATCTGATTTCACTGAATCAGAGTATAAATTTCATCTGCACCTTACTCTCTGTGATGGGTTTCAGTGATAGAAAAGTGCCCTTGCCTCAGTTGATAATATGTATTGAGTTTCTGACAAGTTTGTTACGATTAAATGGAGGAAAGGGAGTGTTTCAAGACCACCTGAAAATCAAGGCATTTGTAATTCTCACTGGCTGGATGGCAAATCAAAGACTCAAAATACTGAGTAACTAAACTTGCTGCTCAGGAGACCAAAAGGAAATTTCAAACCTTGATGCTGTATGGTTTGCAAAGCCATCAGCAATCATCTGTAAAAAGATAGCTCAACTGGCCTCCTCATGATTCCAAGTCCTGGCTGGTTGGGTTTCTATGGTTAGGCAGAGTTGTGGAAGAAACAGTCATATTTCCCACCATCTGCAAGGATGAGGAGCAATATGGTATAGAAATGAGTAGAAGCTTTTACATTGGTTACATGAATTGTAAGTTACAGCACTAAGAACTTCAGTTCTAATTCACTTTCCAATCTTTTGGCACTCTATTGCTGCTGCTTGCTTATATAATGCTGGTTAAAATCATCCATGTTTATGAGGGATCTTCTGCCCAAGCTGTTGATGTCATATGCAGTTCTCCTTAGAGGGCTGGACAATGGCGTTCCTTCTAAGGCTTCAGCAGTTGGGATACCACATGCACTTATCAGGGAGACTGCAAAACCAACCTCCACAACAGGTAGGACAAGCAGATGCTGCTAGTGCGGGTAATGAGAATGCTCTGAAATACTGATAATAGAGGGGAAAATAGGGCTTTCAGTTCCCTGCTTTTTTCCTCCAGTATTGCATATAAATTATGGTTTGTCCTCACTGGAGTCCATGATCTTTATGATACGGGCTACTCTAAAGGATGTAGGGCCAGCATCCAGTAAGCACAGTACTGCAGATGTTCTGTGATCATCTGATGTTTGCTCCCTCTGGGACTTGATACAATTGGGAGCTAGCATCCATAAAACCTCTGGACCACATTAAAGTACCTGAAGTGCAGGGGAGGTTTCTGAACAGGAGAGGAAGGAAAAACAAGCAAAATCACTATGATGCTATTAAATAAAATTTTTTTATTCTTTCTGATTTTATAAACACAAAAACTTCTTAGGGAGAACTGCAAGGACATCTGAACTGCTTGTACATATATATATATATATATATAGCTGGTTCTTGACCAGTTGACAAAAACATTTTCAAAAGTATTTGAAGAACTGTTTCTTTAACAGGAGTAGATATTAAAGGCATTTAGAATAAAACTTTTAAGTCTACTGTGTTTTCTCTATGCCCACACCCGCCCTTCAGCTGCTAGGGAAAAATGCATCTGGAGTCTGAGATATCAAAAACAGAGCTTCAGAGGGTCTGATAAGCAAAAGCCTGGTCCCACTTTTAGCTAGGTATTCCAGCCAAGCGTCCTTGTCATGCTAGAGGATGGAAAGATCAAATGACAGGCCTCCTCACTGTTAGAACCTCAATACTGTTACTCCTGATTTGAGCAACTATCACTGTAGAGAAGTGCCAATTTCTCCTTGACTTGCTCATAGACCTAATGGTATTGAAGTTAGTGGGAATCACTAAGTGAACCGAGATATGTAGGAAAGAGATCTAAAAATCCCTGGTGATATAAAGCCTACTCCAACTCTGACCATAGTTAAGAACCTGTACTGCTGATTTTGAGAAAAACTATGGTATAGAGGCTACACAATTGTTCCTGGAGACATCAGAAAGGAGATCTGGTGGTGGTTCTGAAATCTGCTCTGAAGATGTGAGTTCCCTGTTAGCATCCCTTGTGGAACAAAGGATGAAGTGAAGACAATCTGTACAGATTATATCCCAGAGTTGGCCAGTATACTAAGAGGTATTCAGTCCAAGCTCATTGTATAGCAGAGGGCAATGGTTGCAGAAGGTTTTTTCATTTTGGCTGAAGTTCTAGTGCAGAAGTAGCCCTTTACTTCCCCGTACTAACACATTACTGGACTTCTGAGAACTTGAGTTAGATGTCAAAACAGGCCATTAAATGCAGGACAGAGGACTGTTCTCCACAGCTGTCTTTCTGAGAGATAGGTTGGTTTTTCAGTTTCTCCAATACTTTGAAAGTGTGCCAAAAAAGCAGCTGGATCTATATATCAAGAATGACCAGTTAAAGAAATATAAACCATGGTTTACTTAGGCAAGCCTTCATTGGTATTTGACATGCTCTCCTCCCATGCCTCTGAACATCTTGAAGGTGAGGATGAGGGTCAGATTTGAGTTTCCATCCTGAAAGCTGATGGTGAATGCAGGACAAGAACAGTGTACCTGCAGCCACCAGAATGGGTGAGGGGATGCACCATATCACTCTGTAGTGGAGGAGTTTTCTTGAAAGCTAGAGTATAATCACATGTGCCATGTGGCTGAATTTCAGCTAACTGGCTACCAAAGAATAAGCAGTCTCCCCCTTTCTGCTAATTTGGTAGACAAAGTAGTAGATTAAGTCCCTTGAGAAATCCCCAAAGAATAAAATTCAAACAATTAACTCTTGGCCATAACCGTAAGACCAAGATGCTCACTTATCAGTTTGTTTGCACTGCTCTGCAGGCTGTATGCTCACTAGACTGTAGTCTTTTTCCTTCATATGCCAAGCTTCTAAAATGGGACTCCACCCTTTAAAGATGATGTAATAAATAAATTTGGTTGCCTCTGCCAAGTCCTTCATGAACCACAATTTCTAGGTGTAGCCTTTTTTACTGCAGAGGCTGCTTCCCACTGAAATTACTACCTGCTGTTGCTGATTACGTCATATTTACTTTGTGGGTGGAAGCCTGGAAACTGGAAAGCTGGTAGACTTCTCATTTCACATAGGTGGGAAATGAGATATGGATCCCCAAGTGTTAGGCGTAATTTTACACACCATACACATAATCCCCACCATACATCAAGAGATGCTTATAAATAACTCAGCTACACTCAAAAGGTACATATAGGCTTACCAACAGAAGTGCTTAAAAAAACCAGAATTGCCCATTACTTCTATGAAGTCATATGAAGTTTAGGAAAACTACAAAAAGATAATACTTCTATTAAGTGGTCACTAACTACTCAGAACACTACTCTGATTCATTAGCTGCTCTCATCAAAGAAAAATTTGGGGCAAAGTATTCCCTCCACCCATTAGGAATTTGAATATTTCTATAATTATTCCTGGTACTTAGTATATTCTACGTGTAGTATAATCCAGTACCAGGCTAGCAGCTCCAAGAAGAGCAGGATCTGCTAGATTTGAGACCACAACATCCACACTTTTAACAGAGGACAGAGCCTGTTGATTTATCACATCTTTGACAGCACTAACATAGTGGTTAGCTAGAACTCCAGAAAGGATCACAAGAGAGGGGTTCACGGTGTGTAGAATGTTCACAACTCCAAGGCCTAATGCAGTCCCAGCTGAAAAGATAAAGTAAAAAGAAATTAAGTATAATACTCAAAGCAGTTCTGTTGTCAGCAGCTCAAATAGGTCTCTTAGCAGCAAGTAACACTGTCAGGAAAGAGTGCTGTTCCATAGGGCAGTTTTAAGTTATCAGACAATATGAGTTTGCCATTAATTTTTTCTTTCCAAAGTAAAAGGAAAAAAAAGCCATTTTTATTTTTGCACAATAATGCACTGTTCGACAATGTGGACATGAAAGACAATACATTAATCATGCTTGTATGCAAAGAGAAAACAGGAAAGCGTTACTCTCTACCACCTTAGTGTTATCAGCTATGTATGAGAGAGAGGACGATGTTCAGAGCTAGTAAAACAGTAAAATATCCCATGTAAAGTAATACATAAATTGCCTTTGCTAGCTCAGACTAACCATTCACTTGTCTTCAACAAAACGTCCCCAAATCTTTCAATATGTGAATGTTGACTTTTTTTTAAACTGATCTTTGTAGAAGGTTTTAACCTTATTTACTGAAACAGATACCTTGAATATACAATTCCACTGACATTTCCTCCAACATTTTAAATGTCATTACCATCACTGATTTTTATATAGAGTGTTCCTCAATGTGCAAAGTGCTTGTAGAGAGTGTTACAGTGCACTACCAATTCTGTATCTCTAAAAATTAAATCATGGGAGTGTTCCACCCTTTGTGCTATGTTCTTACCTGTTCTGAGAATGCTCTCTGCTTTTGTATTCCCAAGTTTAGCTGCTTGAATAAGGTGTGCAGCACTAACAATCTCCTCCTTCTTCATTGACATTCCTTCTACTAAAAGAAGATCATCTGCAAAGGAGAGAAAACCAAGATCAAAACATGGTGATGTACCAAGTCAAGAAACAGAGAGTGAAAAAAACAGGCAATTAAAAACTTTACATCTCTTTTACTTCCATACTGAATCCTGAACAATCTGCACAACCCTGAGTTTAGCCAGAGTAATCATATCCATATTGTTCAGAGAACTACTTGCAGAATCAGGGAATCCAACTCAGTTATAGTGTGGTAATTCACTAGTCTTGTCAGGCCCAAAAGTTAATAAAATACTAATGTTCTCAGACTGAGAAGCTGTTGCTGAAAGAAAATCACCATGAAACCAAACATCACAAGAATGTGTGCCAGATTACCTTACAGCATGGTTAAAAAGGAGAGTCTAAACTCTATGGCATGCTTCTGGTAATTGAGACCAGTAGCTCCAAATGTTCTTTGCCACTGAAAAATACTTGTACTATGCAGGTTCCCAGTACACCTGTTCTTGTCTCCTTCATGTAAAAGAAAACAGGTCTATTTTTATTTAGTATCATCTTTGAAAATTTTTTCTTATACTGCAATTTAGTAATTGTGTTTTCAAAAATAAAGTAAATAGATACCATCATGCAGTTTCTTAGCTTCTCTCTGTAATGCTATTCCTGAGGCATATGCTTCTATACATCCTTGGCTACCACACAGGCACTCCGGTCCATCTAAAGATACGACAATATGCCCAAGCTCAGCAGCACAGAAAGAACTGCCATGGATCAATTCATGTTGATGAACAATTCCACCTCCAATTCCTGTAAAGGTATGAAAACTATGGTTAGGAAAAGGACAAACACCACCCCCACCCCCCACCAGTTTTTAAAAGTTCCAGTTCTGCAGGACACTGGTATTTCCTTATTCTAATACAGACAAGATAAAATAATTTGCATCAGTAATGACCTACACTGGAAACCAAAAATTACTGGTTCTTAAAAGAACTCTTCTCCATTTGACACACCTAATAAGCAAGCTCACAGCTCCCTCCTATTCATGTTAAGTATCAAAATGATATATAATGCTTATCTTTTCTTAAAAAGCCTTGGATGATACGGAACTATGACAGATCTTTTAAGCTTGTGAGTAATACTCTTTATGCATAAAACTATCCTTCCAAGTGGCCTTAAATTTTGCACTTAAGAGGAGAATTTTTGTTTGCTGTATTTAGACTGTTAAACCTGTGTGCTAACAAGCCAGGACACTGAAACCTGCAGGCCTATGCTGCCCCTTCCCAGACTCTGGGTCTGGACTCACCAGTTAGTTACTACTTCCAACATCTAAAGGGCTATATATACTTAACAAATGAGAAAAGTTACCCCACACTTGAAGTTGTGATGTATTAAGCATCATCTCTCATAGTTATCTTCTAGCTACATTTCCTGATCTGACTTCTATTTCTGAAGCTAAAAGAGAATTAATTAAGCTATTAAGCTGAAAAAATACAAAATTATTCCAGCTAAAGTTGCCCAAATTTTCCTTACTTGCCTGCATAGCTGCATCAGGCAGAACTTTTATCAAGAAGCTTAAGCTATGGGAGAGGTTTCACTTGCCTGTATAAATGAAAAAGTACCCTAAAAGAAACAGAGTAGCAAAAGGATTTTTGGTTTAAAACCGTAAAATATCAGGGTTTTCCAAGCACAGTGGCAGTGCTTATACTTTTAAGATCAGCTGAGCCTCTAAGTACGGTGCTGGATTTCAGGTTTCATTGAACTATAACACACCCACCTGTACCAGTAATGAGTGTTACAAAATTTTCTACTCCTTTTCCATGACCAAATTTCCTCTCTGCCAGAGCGGCACAATTTCCGTCATTGTCCACCCAGACTGGCAGGTGCAGAGCATCCGATATTGGAGTTCTCAGATCCACAGAGCTCCACTCCTGAATGAGTTTTGTAGAGTGAAGCACAATTCCTTCTCTGGGGTTTACGCGTCCACCTGTAGAAATGCCTAAGTCCCAGAAACACAGGAGAGAAAAATCAAAACAAAGTCTGTGTGATACTTACATAAAAGACCTGTTTTTCTTTTTGTAATGACAAAAATTTTTATTTCTAATACTAGGCTTTCAAGTAGAGCATGGAATTAAAAATTTTTGAAGTATTACTGGCAGTGCAACTTTTGACATGTAAAGACAAAGAATCATGGAATGGCAGGGATTGGAAGGGATCTTCAGTCCAACCCCTCTGCAAAAGCAGGTTCACCTAAAGCAAGCTGCCCAGGATTGTGTCTGGGTGGGTTTTGAGTATCTCCAGAGAAGGAGACTCCACGACCTCTCCAGGCAGTGTGTCTTGTGCTCAGTCACTCTCAAAGTAAAGAAGATAATTTGTAGAATCCCACTACTCTCATCACAATGCACTGAGTATCTTAAGACTATCTAGATAGGAAATGGTTAATGTTAGTCAGAGAATTAAGGTTCCTGCTTCAGGCAAGATTGCAGCAAATCACTTAATAATGTGTTTCCTGTTAGTCATGTAAGAAAGACATACTAGTAAACTGTACAAAATAAATTATTCAAATCCTGGAACACTATTAATGTCCTGAAGTCTGCTGTAGGTCTGAAGATTTAGAATGACTAAAAATTATCACTGGACTTAGAGTAGTGATTTCTACTGAAAAATACACTGGTTTTGTGAAAAATCAAAACTGTGTTCAGAGACTTGTCTACTGAACAGAATAATGACCAGTAATTGGTGCTATTAGCAAAAAAGAGTTTTCCCTAGCTGGAGAGGCTTCCAAAGTTGATTGACTCTCTCAGGACCTTTGAAAAGTATGGCACTATTATGGAGATATTTAGCTCTAAACAATGAAATTTCAACATTTTATTGTAGTGTTAGTTCTCTAAAGATGGTTCCAGGGTTAATGTGATAATGGAAAGCAGCCACAAAACCTCTAAGACAAAGCAGATGAATCAAACATTAAAGCTATAAGAAAGAACTAATTTGAAGGCCTAATATTTCTTCTTATGGCTTTGTGTTCTTAACATTGTTTTTAAAGAATACAACATGTTAAAATAACTTTTCTTGTGTGACTCAAAGAAGTTTTGGCCTGAAACAAACTACTTTTTTTCTGGAGTATTTCTCAGCTAAAATTAAGATTCTATGTCCTCCTTAAAAATATAGGACACGTTAATCAATACCTTCGTAAGTAACTAAATCTAAGGCCAAACATCCCAGTCACCTTTAAACTGAAGAAATACTGTCTGGTACAAACAGTTTAATGTGGAACACTACTGCAAGTGCAAGAAACTGGAAGTCAGCAAAAAGGCTGCTTTTGTCTCTGTTAGCTGCAAATTTAGTCTTAACATTTTAGCCATTTTAGTCTGCCCTAGCATAGTTGAGGACTCTGCTGCACAGTTGATCCCAGCTAAAGAAAGGCTTACAGACAGTAGAGGAAACTTGACTCAGCTGCAGTTGTTTCAAGAGCTGTTTTGATATACATCTGATTCATAATTGCAAGACAGCAGTGAGCTTCAAAACCCACAAGATCTATATACCACACATTTTAGATATACTTTACTATAACTTTACAGATTGTTTTCATGGCTGTTACAAATTTGAGAAACTTAAGTCTTCATAGTCAGCTTCTCCTTTCCACGGTAGTTTTAAAAAGCTTGTTTGTTAAGAAGTTCAGGAGTTAAAGTACAAGAAATCCATTTTAGAAAGATGTTTTAAATTAATGAGTAATGATTTATGTTGAAAAACTTAGATGAAAAGACAGTCAGTATTTGTTAACTTACCTACTCCCAAAATTCTGCAGTTGACATTTACTGCCTCTGATGCAGCCTCTACACACATCTTTAGAATTAATTCCAGTCTATCTTCATAGGTTTTAGGATTCAGCTGGGTATACTTCTTAACTATTTCACCCTAGACATTAAAAACAACAAAACGTGCCCCATGGAAATACACTTAATGATGAAATGTCTCTAATTTAAATTACAGGTCAAGTTGAAAAGAGAGAGCCATAACTTAGCTCTTTCAAAAAATACAGATGATATGCTTTAGATCTCAGGACTACATGCAAGACTCCTGACAACTCTAGGGGACAAGTTTGCAGGACTAGGCATTACATTCCACTCCTGTAATCAACTCCCCCTGTCTGAAATTAAATACAGATTTTAAGGAAGACATGGCTTGTCTAAGGAAATATCATCAGAGCTCTACTGGAACTGTTGTTATTCATAAACTGTGATACAGCACTGCACTTAAGCTCAACACTGAAGTATTAAACAAAAGAGAGTAGCAATTGCTAAAAAGAGAAAAAACATGGTGTTTTAAAAATGTTTCCAACTTGACTACATGAAAGGTTTGCGTGGTGTCAGACACTGCTACTTTTTCAGCAAAAGGAGAGTCAGCCAGAGAGAAATGCTAGAAATTGTGAGCCAAAATTTACTATTCTTTCAGAAATATCTTTTCTTCAAAGCAGTTACATTTCTGAGTCACTTGTAGTATTTCTGAAGTACCATCTACTGTGATATATCATAGAACAGTTTGGGTTGGAAGGGACCTCACAGTTCATCTAGCTCCAAGCCCCATGCTGTGGGCAAGGACACCTTCCACTAGAGCAAGTTGCTCAAAGCCCCATCCATCCTGGTCTTGAACACACCCAGGGACAGGGCATTCACAGCCCCTCTGGGCAGCTTGTTCCAGTGTCTTAAACCCCTCACCGTTCAGAATTTCTTCCTAATATCCAATCTAAACCCACTCTCTTTCAGTTTGGAGCCATTTCCCCTTGTCCTGTCACTACATGCCCTTGTAAATATGTTGGACAGGGTGAGGAGGATCCAGGAGGAAAGGATTATTGTCAACCCTAGGAGTCATGCAGTGGTAATGAACGTATTCATTATGCATGCCTGGAATCTATGGGTATTAAGGAACTAATCTTAATGTAATATTCATATTGCAGGATTAAGCCAGGGATCTGCAGAAGGTATGCTGCTTAATAATGTTATTCTCCCTGTTATATCCCCGGTATAATGTATCTGACTGAACTGCACTGATTAATGCAACTGAGCAAAAAGGAGTAACAAACACAGTCTATATGCAACATGGCTAAGTCATTGTTGCCAAAAAAACTTAGAAAATTCCAAGCTGTCAATGGTTTTCAGTATTAGATTCCACAATCTCAGCATCATGTGAGCAAAAAGATTTTGGGGATTTTGTATGCTTAGTTTCCTCTTCATTTTCAGTTTGGAGGAGGAGGGAAATCAAACGAAGTTGTTTTGGAAGACAAGGCTGCAGCGATCATTATCAGAAGGCACAACAGGAATTTTTGAAAGCTCAATGGGAAAATTGCATCTCAGATTCTGCCATTTGCTGTTAAATGTTTGTATCTGTTATGTGAATTTTATTATGAAAGTCTGATCCTTTTCACTCAGATTGACTATCATTTTAACTTTCACAAATGCCACCTCAAACTACACTCCGCAAAGTGGACAGATTTTTTTTAAATTACATTTTTATCAGGCTGTGTTGACAGAAAATGTGTCAATTCTGCTTCTAAAAAAATTACACTTTAAAAAGTTATCTTTAAGACCTTGAAGGTATGTCAGACATCTCCTTTTAAATGACTGTGAAAATTCTTGACCGTGTAAGGTCACTTTACATACCCCTTCATCTTCCTGCAGGTGTCTTACTTTGCCCTCTGGGTAACTAAATCTAATAGATCTAGCTATCTGGAAGTATGCAGTGTAATGGTGGGAGTAAAAGCCAAAGACTTCATCATGAATTTTATTCCCATCTCTGAAGTGCTGAAGTTGCTTTGCTAGATGCTGGCTGCTGGTCAAAATGGTTCTGTGTGTCCCTTGCATGGCTGTGTGGGGCACTGGGGAAGTAAAAAGGCTACTTTTGAATGTTTTCACTTTTTTGCTTGATATATAGTAAGTTGCAGGTTGAAGTGAGTCACCTTTTAAGGGGAACCAACACACCTCAAAGTTGTGCTGTTCTTCAAGGTCTGTAGTCAACCCACAGAGAGGAAAAGTAGCTATGGCCCCACACCAGCAAATGTGCTTTGCTAGTTTAATATTAGTTTTAGAAGAGTGAACCAGCAGGCAAGTTGCATCAAGACTGCATGAGAGGTGCAAAAAATGAGGGGAAAAGCTTCTTTATCCCTCAACAACAAAAGTCACTAACTAGGAACGCTTTGTTTTGGAGCACTTTTGCATCATAAGCCCATATCCTCACTGCACGAACAGAATCACAAAGCCCATTGGAGTTTGCAGAATATCTAGAAACACAACAGAGTATTTACCTTCATACTGACAATTGCTACTCGGAGATTTGTTCCACCTAGATCCACAGCCAGAGCACTCTGTGTCTCTAGAATATGGTCAATATCTTGAGAGATATTATCTTTGACAGGAGGAAAACAGAATTTCTTTTGCAATGGTTCTTTGAGGTCAATAGATTTAAGGAATTTCAAGATCCTTGGAACAGCATTACCATCTCCATAGATTTTTGAGCTGTAATAGAAAAAAAACGCCACCCATAATTGGAAGGAACACTGTAATCTGAGCAGTTCTTTATATGAAAAAGACTGTAACACTGTGTCATTGCAAATTATGCTCTGGCTACTACGACAATATGCAGCTCACACTACTCAAGCCTGTCAGGAGATAGGGTATATAGTGACATTGAAGATCACGCAATAGATTATGCAAGTTTGGTACTAGCTCTATTTTGGAATACAAAAGTGGAATGTATAAAACTGGAAGTTATTGATGGCAAAAACACTGTAAAACTAAGTAAGGATACCACATCATAAGCAAAATAACAAAATAAAAATTATGGACAGTCTATGTATGTGCTACAGGTCCAAAACAAGATGTACTTATCACACAGATGACAACTACATAATAATAAACTGTACATTCGTATCAGCTTTCCACATGTACATGTGTTTCTAAATTACCATTATACATGGTGTCAGACACTTGGTATCACAGAATACAGTTTTATTGCTGTATTTAGGTTCTGAAGAAATATACTTTTGATTCTTGTCCTTAGTTGGACAAATATTATCTCTTGAAGTTTGTAAGAACTTACATGCTAAAGAAATGAGGGTCAATACTGCAGGGCTGAAGGGTAATGAAAAGCATATTGCTATAATCCTGCAGCTTCCCTGGAAGCTTGCAGTCAGAATTCCCTATATATCATGCCAGAGGTCAATTCGGGTACTAAGTACTGTGTCACAGAATCAAAGAATAGTTAGGGTTGGAAGGGACCTCTAGAGATTATCCAGTCCTCCCTCTCTGTCATGGCAGGGCAATCCAGAGCAGGTGACATAGGAATGTATGCAGGTGGGATTTTAATTTCTCCAGAGAGGGAGATTCCACAGCCTCCCTGGGCAGCCTGTTCCAGTGCTCTGCCACCCTCAATATAAAGAATTTCTTCCTCATGTTGAGGTGGAACTTGTGTTTTGGCTTATGGCCTTTGCTCCTGTCTTGGCACCACTGAAGAGAGTCTGGCACCATCCTCTCGGCACACTGCTTGTATGTATTGGTGAGATCTCCTCTCAGTCTTCTGTTCTTCAGACAGGCCCAGCTTCCATAGTCTCTCCTCACAAGAGAGATGCTTCAGATCCCTACTTATCTTTGTGACCCTCTGCTGGACCCTCTCCAGCAGCTCTTTGTCTTCCTTGAACTGTGGAGACCAGAATTGCACATAATGGTCCAGATGTGGCCTCACTAGGGAAGAGAAGAGGGGGAGGATCACCCTCCTCAACCTGCTGGCCACACTCTTCCTGATGCATCCCAGGATACGCTTGGGCTTCCTGGCTGCAGAGGCACACTGCCAACTCATGGTCAACTTGTCATCCAATACCCCCAGGTCCTTCTCTGCAGAGCTACTCCCTAGTAGGTCAGCTCCCAACCTGTACCGTACTTTGGGTTATGCCTCCCCAGGTGTAGGACCCTACACTTGCCTTTGTTGAACATCATTAGGTTTCTCTTCTCTTCATCCAGTTCTCCAATCTATCAAGGTCCCAGTGAATGGCAGCACAGCCTTCAGGTGTACCAGCCGCTCTCCCCACTTTTGCACCATCAGCAAATGTGATGAGGGTATGTTCCATCCCTTTGTCCAGGTCGCTAAATAAGACTGGAACCAGTATCAATCCCTGGGAAACACTGAGTACAGGACTCCAACTGGATTCTACGACACTGATCAGGACTCTCTGAGCTCTGCCATTCAGTCAGCTCTTGATCCACCTCGCTGTCCTCTGTTCCACATTTCCTAAGCTTACCTATGAGGATGTTACGGGAGACAGTGTCAAAAACCTTGCTGAAGTCGAGACAGACAACATCCACTGCTCTCCCCTTGTCAACTCATTCTGCCAAGTCCTCATAGAAGGCTACCAGATTGGTCAAGCATGATTTTCCCTGGTGAATCCATGCTGACTGCTCCCAGTGACCTTTTTTCCTACATGCTTGGTGATGGTCTCCAGAATGACCTCTCCATCACCTTTCCAAGGATGGAGGTGAGGCTGAATGGATGGTAGTTTCCCAGGCCCTCCTCCATGCCCTCTTTGAAGATGGGAGTAACACTGGCCTTCCTCCAGTCACTGGGCATGTCTCCCGTTCTCCATGATTTGCAATGATGATGGAGAGAATGGCTTAGCAATATCTGCCAGCTCCATCAACACCCGTGGGTGCCTCCCAGCAGGGCCCATGGATTTATGGGTGTTAAGTCTGCCTAGCCAATCTCTCACCCAAACCTCTATGAACAAGGGAAAGTCTTCCTTTCTTAAGCCTTGTTCTCTTACCTCTGACATCTGGGATTCCTGAGAGCCATTCTCAGCAGTCATGACTGTGGCAAAGAAGGCATTCAGTAATTCCACCTTCTCTGTGTCTTCCATCACCAGGACACCCATCTGGTTCAGCAGCAGCCCCACATTTTCCCTCTTCTTCCTTTTGATGCTGATGTACTTGTAGAAGCACTTCTTATTGTCCTTGCTATCCCCTGCCAGACTCAATTCCAAGTGAGCTCTGGCCTTTCTGGTTGCATCCCTACATACTCTGACAATATTCTTATAGTCCTCCCATGTGGCCTGTTCTTTTTACCACATCCCATAAATTTCTTTCTTCCATTTTGTGATTTGCTAGAAGCCTCCTTGCTCACCGTCACAGGTCTCCTGCCCCCTTTGTCTGATTTCTTGCTCACAGGGATACACTGATCTTGAGCTAGGAGGAAATGGTGCTTAAATAATGACTAGCTCTCTGGGACACCTTTCTCTTCCAGGGCCCTAATCCATGGGATTCCTCCAAACAGGTCCTTGAAGAGGCCGAAGTTAGGACTCTGGTTTAGGGCTCTAGTCCTGCTTACTGTTTTGCTTCGTCCACACAGGAGTCTGAGTTTCACCAGCTCATGGCTCCTGCCTCCAATCTTTACATCTTCAACTAGTCTCTCCTGGTTTGTTATGCCTTTCCTCATTGGCTCCTCCACCACTTGCATCAAAAAGTTATTTTCAATGATCTGCAGGAACTTCTGGGACTGTGTGTGCCAAACAGTGTTGGCCCTCCAACAAATATCAGGGTGGTTGAAGTCCCCTGGTAGAACCAGGTCCTGTGACCACAAGGCTATTTCCAGATGCATAGAGAAAGCCTTATCAGCTTCCTCCTCCTGATCAGGCTGCCTATAGTAAACACTCACAGCAGTGTCACCCATATTAGCCTGTCCCTTAATTCTTATCCATAAACTCTCAACTCCTTCATCCGTCCCTGGGTAGAGCTCGATACATCTCAGTTGTTCTCCCACATAAAGAGCAACCCCACCACCTCATCTCGCTGACATGTCCTTTCTAAAAAGTATATATCCATCTATGATAATATTCCAGCTGTGAGCTATCCCATGTCTCAGTAATGGTAATGAGATCATGGCCCTGCGACCACACACAGATTTTCAGTTCTTTTTTATTTCCCATGCTGCTTATGTCTGTATACAGGCACTTCGGAGAGGATCAAGCAATGAGGTTGTTTGACGGGGTGTAAGAAGATTCACTATAGCCATAAACATTGACGTGCTTAGCGCTATAATTCTCATCCTGAGAGGCAGCCAAGGAACATCTGCCACTGCACTGGTTGGTATGACCTACTCTCCAGGAGGAAGCAATGGCACAGGCACTGCCACTATGGAACCCACCCCCGAGTGCTTCAGTTTAAAGCCCATCTCACCAAACTGGCCAGCCTGCTGCCAAAGATTCTCTTGTCCTTTTCAGACAGGTGGATCCCATCACTTTCTAACAGTCTACAGTCCTTAAAGTACAAACCATTGTTCTAAAAGCCAAAACCTTCTCAACTGCACCAGCCACGAAGCCAAATGTTGATCTGCACTGTGTGTCTGCTTCTGGCTGTCCTCATTTCTCTAACCAGTAGGACAGATGAGAAGATGACTTGGACACTTATGTTTCTCATGTGCCTCACCAGGACTTTATAGTCTTCCTTGATCCTGCCCATTTTTCAGCTTGTGGCATCATCTGTGCCCACATGGAAAAGTGTCCTTCAGGCACAAGTCAGATATAGCCACACAGGATGTTCTCCCTCCATGCTCCTTCTGTGGAACAAGCTCTCTCAATCATGCTGATCTAGTTAACATATGAATTTTGTCCTCTTGACTTTCTGTTGGATGTTAAATTATTAGTTATATCAAAACATTACTAGTAACATTTCACTCTACAAATATGAATCTGCATACCAGACATTGCACTATAATTCAGAAATGAAAAATAATTTGTAACCTCAGACCAGTGCATTAATGGCACTCCAATGAAATACGATTGACCACCTCAGGACTAAATGCCTTTTACTCTACTGCTTTAACATTCCTTCAGATGAATTAAGACAATTGTACTCACCATGGATATTGCTTACCAAACTGAAGCTGTAGAGCATGCAGAATCTTATCCTGTGTATCAGCATCACGAACATGAAGAACATTTTCACCTAGATGACAAAAGTTAACATAATAGGACAGATCAGCTCCTCAAATTACATTAGAGTACATGAACTGCTTTAGAAATGGAAAAAAAAATTTTTTTTCTTTCCTCTGAGGAGGAAAGATGCCCACCAGGATCAACACTGCTCTTCATCAACTACGTGCCTCCCCTTGCTCCCAGTAAGGCAATGGTGACACCTGTTACACACCGTTCTGCACTACAAAACACTAGTGAGTACAGTATTAGTCTTCCAAAAAACTCAATTATTAACAATGCATGAATGAAAACTGTGTAAACATCTATTTCTGCCATGTCTGCACACCTGAAATATCACAACACAGTTACTTCCTGAAGGGGTGAAGAGTTCCTATTTTAGAAGGGAAATTTTTACACTTGTCAAACATCAAACTAGCTATGAAGGAAGACAATTAGTTACCTATTCTGCTAAACGGAATCCACTGCAAATGGACATATTTTCACTTGGCTGTATATAAAAGCCTCATTATCTTATGTAGAACATGTAAACAGCACTAACGTGATACAGGAATAGCAAGTGAAGCTTTAAAATGGGTCATAAACTGTGTTGCACTGATACTGCAAGATGGCCTGTATTCAGCATTCACTTGACTTTATCCCATGGAAGAAAATAAACCCTCTGCATCAGAAGGAAGTCAGTCAAGCAAACACATACCTGTTTCTCTTCCTGTCTGACGGGTCCCCAGGTTGATGACAGGGGTACCAAATGCTCCCACCTCTCTGACACCACAACTGCTGTTACCAATCATACAACCAGCATGAGCAACTAGCTGAATGAACTGGTCAAATGGGACATGCTTTACTGCCCGAAAATTGGGATGATGTTCAATGCCCTTCTTCCTCATCACACGAACCATCTCTTTGCTTCCTACAGAAAAATGAGGTAGAAAAATTATTGAAGTTCTACTTTTAAAAGGGAAGTCCAGAAACGTAAAGGAGCTAGTAGCTAGCCACTCACTGAGTTGCCAGCTCTTGAGTAAGTTTTGTTCTCTTTTTATCCTTACAGTGTAAGTTGCGTAGCGAGGCACATAAGCCCAATTTGATCCAAAAAGTCACTACAAGTTTTTTTGTAGTCTTAAGTTAATTTAAGAGGCACTGATTTTGCTCCTACACATCACATTGCTTCCCTTCAATTTCCTTCCCACATTGAAGAGCTGAACTGTCCTCCAGTAACACGAACATGGAGCTGCAGCAGACGCACACATGATGCTGTGACCATCTGGCTATTTCCATCTGGCTGGAGTGTTTACGATAAAAGCACTTTTTTACGTGTCCCTCCATCATGAAGGTATTTCACTCACCTGCATCCACATTAGGGAATAAAACAAGTGTTCTCTTGTTGAAGGAGATGAGTGCATCTAGTGTCAGTTCAAACATCTTTATGGAATGTTTAATATCTGTGGTTACAGGATGTTGCAGAGCAACTATATAATCTCTGGTTTTGACATCTTCACCTGTCCAAATGGGGGCCAAGAAAAGGTATTTTTAATTGGCATAGAATATCAAGAGGAAGGAAGGTCATACTTTTGAAAATACTGATGTGAAAGCCTGAAGAGTTAAGGCCCTGAATGGGGTATCTAACATCTAAGTATCAATGCTACAATAAAACTCAAGGGAGTTACAGGGCAATCGACCTCACTATTTGCCTCTCTAATTACATCTCATAATATAGAGACCACTACCTAAACCTTGACATAGTCAACTTGCAAGCCTGCTTCTAAAGCTTTGCAAGACTACATCATAATCAAGAAACTGTTCTCACATCAGTGTAAATCTGGAATAACTCTTGAAGCTGCTCAGGTTTTCTCTCAGTTGTCCACCCTCAAGCAAAATTTTGTTTCCATTGCTTTAAAACAGTCAGTCATACCTGGTTTAGTACATTTGGTAGAAATTGATCTGCAAAACATACTGATCAAGACAGATTCCAGCTTTCAACTACACAGGTTAGTGTGGCCTATACGACACTGTTTTGTTAAAAAGCAAATGCAACCCTCCATTGTTTACAAGATTTATTTGTATGGTAAAGAATATGAAGCACCACAAGCCTTTGGCGCATCTTGCCCTGCTGCAGTGCATTCCTCAAAAAGTTTGTAATACAAATTCTGTTTGTTTCTTTTATATTAGGCTTGAACGTCTTTGATTCTACTTAAACATGCCCTTTACACCAAAATAACTGCTCATGTAAGACTGTTCTGATTTTAAATTATTCAGCTCAGAGAAATTACCCATTTAAGGAGTTATTTTTCTAACCTGGCAAAAAGTGTTCACTAGGACAGATTTGTAACTTTTCAGCTATACAAGGCAGACTACAGAACAAAAGAAAATGAAAGAAAATATAGAAAGAAAGAAATACCAGGTACCATTACCAAACATACTAGTTTTTTGACTGTTAGCCTAGTTACTGTCTGTCTAGTGTTGAAAGTCAGAGGAAAAATGTAAAAAGTGGACTGCTTACCTAGCCACACACGTATGATACTCATGTAGTCCTTGTTTTTGGCAGAGAGAAGCTTGTCATATGAGGGACAGCCTGCCAAAAGGATGCGGTCGTGGTCTTCACACATGGCTATCAAATGCTGCTCTGCACTCCTTGTGCAACACACGTGGTAATGGGCCAGTTTGGTTATGGCATGTCTGATGGAGTCATCGATGGTCCCACTGACTTCTCCACCCTCAATGTGAAGAATGCGAATGTTCATCAGGGCTGCGGATGTGGCCAGGGCCAAGGCATCAAATCTGTCCCCATGAACTATCATTATGTCAGGTTTCAGGCGGTTGAGGACATCTGGTAACTTGACTAATGCAAGGCCCACGGACTCCACCATAGCTGCCTCATCCTCCCCTCTCACAATGGTGTGCAATCTTGTATGAATATCAAAGTCATCTTGTTCAATCATACGATACGTATTGCTGAAGGTAAGAGAAAAAGGGTGAGAGTACATACACCTTGGTTTTACAGCAACATAGCTTGACAAAATAAATGCGAATTAGAAGACCTGCACTGGGGTTTGAACAGAGGCCTGCTTATCACATCTCCTTCATTAAGGAACACAGTTTAAGACTTTAACAGAATATTCTCATCCATGTGAATCCAAGCATCAAGTTTTTCTAGACATCTTTAATGAGGAGCATTGCTGAACATGTTCTGGAAACCCTCAAAAATCAAACTCTTTGTTCATATGTTTGCAGAGCCTTTCAGAGAATAGATGTAGCATGATTTTCTTTCAGAAATTATGTATATTTATTGACTTTGCTTGTTAACTGTAAAAGTACAACAGATATGATGCAAAGCTGAGGCTTGTATGTTCAAGGAAAACATCCTGCAGCCAGCATATATTATTCCATTTCTATATTTGAGCTGTATCAAGACTTCTTCATTCACAGACTTGAGCAATTGCTGCACAAAGCCTTAAGTTCAAAGCAAACAGGATTTCACACACACAAAAAGTTTTTCCACACACTACTAGCTTTATTTCAGAATAAGAAAGTTAAAACATTCCTTGAATACTGAGAATTATTATTGTTTACAGTTATGTTTGAAATAGAAGAGACACGTATCTGTATAAAATTACCTGTTTATAACACTCACTAAAACTGAGCTTAGTAGTCTGCACACTACTGGAATTCCTGGCTGGAATATGAAAGAAAAAACACAGATGTTTTCCAATTTTTGTTTTTGACATTATCTGACATTACTGTCTTATTCAAAGGATTACACTTTTAAACTGATTCAAACTGGATTTAATTTTCATTAAATCTACTCTTCTGCTCATGTTCCACCAATCACTGTCTCACAATCTGCAAGCTGAACAGATAGCAGACTATAAAGTGCTCCAACTCAAGTAAAGAAGTGATCTCCATTCTTCATAGCCAGAGAAAACTCTATCTATTTGGTTCTGCTCACTGCCATCGCACACAGGATATATTGCCTACAAGTAACTTGTCAGATAATTTGTATTTCTTTTAGGTTTTTTTCTGCTTTGTTTTTTAAATGGAAAATTCTTTTTGTTTTACTGACTAAAGTGGCTCAGATTTTTATAGCACAAACTACATTATATTTCCAACTCCATTCTTCCAGCTTCACAGAGCTGCCTTTTTCCCCATTGTGTGCACTTATCACAAAAAACTTTCTTCTCTTTGCTTCCATATTCTTTGCCTTTGCAAGGTAAAAATCTAGGCAACAAATAATGGTGCATTTCTGGTAGTTTTGTTTCTTTTACTATGCTCCAAGCATTTCAATAACAAACATTTTACAGGATCACTGTCATTTGACTTCTGCAGTTATTGACTACCCTATGCACATCCCTAGAACACGTATCTTCTGAGGATCCCAGAATAAGGACTGCAAGGCTAGGCCTGAAAAAAAACCCCAAGCAGTACCTGGGTTTTAGAATACTTACCACAAAGCAACTAAAAGCAACAACATTTGTCAGATCAAAATCTCTATAGATTGCTTTGTTCATTACAAATCACAACAGAAACAAGCGCTAAACACCTTGGAATTGGAAAAGTATTATTTCATATTACTTTGCACCAGTCTTGCAGAGGGCAAAGGATTATGGACTATACAAAAATCAGGTCAATGTTTCTCCTCTTTAGCAAGAGATTACTATGGGATTACTGTATTTCTCCAGTCAGACAGGATGCAATTCAATATGCTAACCTCTCAAGAAGTTTGATTGGTTTTTTTCTTGTCTGGTTTTGTTTTGAATCAGGTTAGTGTTGTGGTGTTGAACTGACCTTGCTGTGCTACTGGATGGAAACAACATTCAGTACAAAGCAAGGAACAGAGCACTATGATGTGCAGAAAGAGAATGGTCATCAGTGGAACTTCGTGTCTTAGCAGTTTGAGATAATACAACTTTCTCCCATCCCGACTTAGAAAATGCCAAAATTTCTCATTGGGAAGACCAAAAATTGTTTTTACTTGAAGATATGCTTATACGTTTCCAAAAGTTCGGCAATGCTGATATGCTGCAGACTTAAGCTAAAGTCTGATTTTGTCTTGCAAAGTAAGTGTTTTATCTATTTCAGTGACTGAGTCTAATCTGGCAAATTCAGGCTGAGAAAAAACTACCACAATCCCAGCAAGAATATGCATGCTGTTCCTTCTACT
>JAWWEU010000091.1:26692918-26708584 GCA_035583155.1 Acropternis orthonyx
AGGCGCTCCAACGGGTTGGATGTACACTTTAGATATTATAATTAAGTAGTGTAATCAATTTGTAAGAACCCTACAGTGGGTGTGGCCTGTGTACTCCGTGCACCTGAAAGCTTTCATCAAAGAACTGCTCTCTACTTTACCTATGTTAATATAGTCTCAGAAGCTTTTTGCCTTGATTTTAGGCAACACTGTGTTAACGGTTGGACTTGATGATCTTAAAAGTTCTTTTCCAATCTAAATAATTCTATGATTCTGTGTTAAAATTTGGTGCATTAAAACCCAGATAACAAGCAGAGTTGTGAATCTCATTGACATAACTAGGAACTATGTTATAATTAATATAATAATGAAAATAAATATAAGAAATCACATTATTTTCTTTAGAGTTGTCAGTATTCTGCAACAGAATAACAGTCTCTTTTTTCTTATTGGAAAGATGGCATATTCTGATGTCTGGTGTGTTACAATATAACTGCATTTGCATATATCCTATAAATTTGAGTCAAGTTTGTCATAAGCAGCCAGAGTTGTAGGATGTGATTGATACATGGCATAAAAAAGCAACCTCCATTCTAGGGGATTCCTTGGTCGCCAGGGGTGTGTGTGGGGAGGTGGGATAACAACCATCTGAAACTGGAAGCAAAGAACTGGAAAGAGTGCTGGAAAACTCAATAGGTTTTTTTTTTTTTTTAATTTCATTCAATCTCTAACATTTATCTTAATTTCAGCTGAAAGGAAAGAAAAAAACACAAAATTTTTCTTTCCCACTCCATCTCTCTAAAAATACTGAAACTGACCCAATTTTTGCTGTCATCATGTGACTCGCTCTGCTTGTGTGATCAGTTTAATCCTTCAAAAGGGTCTGTTTTCTTTACTTGTAATAAAAGCAGTTAAGGTTATGGCTTGTCTGTTTCTTCTGAAGCTTCAGTTCTTGTTCAGTCCTGTTAGAATAACTATGATTGCTGTTGTGGATTATTGCTAATTTCTAATTTTAAGGGATAATACTGCTACGAGATAATTTTAAAATATCTGCTCAGCAGAGGTCTAATGTCAGGACTAAAGAATTATAATACTAAACATGTACTTCCACCTTTTTTTCAATATTAAAGTAATTACTTGTATGTAGTTTGTGAACTTTGGCTATTAACTGCATTAAGACAAAAAAGGTGATGAAAGAAGAAAGTGTGAATACAAAGTTACAGTTACAGCATGAGCATGTAAGTTTACAGTTTCAAAGACAGATGAGGAAATTTTGAGAGAGAGCATAAAAGGGCCAAAGAAGTGTAGCAGTAGCTACCCTTCACTAAGTCTAAATCCTCCTGTCTTGGAAGCTTGTAACACACTAGGTATTATTAGTGAGTTATTAAAAGGTCTCCTTTAATCATGTGACTCTCAGAGCAATCCTAAATCCTAAACTATTATTTAGCTACCACAATTTCCTGAAACAATTTCAGATTTTCCATGTGAAGAAGCTTGCAGAGATGTTAACAGAAGGCTCAGACACCAGTCAAAAGCACAGTGGTATCAGGCATTACATAAAAGTACATCTTTGTTTTCAATTCTGGGTCAAAAATAAAATGTCCTAATTTTTTTATTTGGAGTATCTATAGCCCTTATTTTCATTACATACGATGTCCAGAAACAGTTTTGTTTTTCCAAACAAGAAACAAAAGTCAAGAAAAAGTAAAACCAAGGACACAATTTTAAAAGAGGTGCTGTCTCTAAAGAGTGCATAGAAAGCCTTCAACCAACAAACCTTCTGTAAATGTGCTTTATTTGGACAATAAATCAGGATCTTGGTGATGAAGAGCAGATCTTTGGAATGCAGGATGACATATAGGAAAAAAAACAAAAAACCCACACATTAAATTACCATTTACTTCTTTCCTTTCCCTTCCTTCTTTTTGATACTTATCTGGAAAAAAAGTCATGTGAAGAGCATCTGAGTCAGCTGTTATTCTAGGATAGTCTAATTTTCTCAACTGGATTTGCCATCCATGTTATTTTATTAAAGCTTTGATTTAGTACTGGATGTTTTAATGAACGTCCAGAATTAGAGAGAAATATAAGTAACTGCTAAAATATTCCCTGATTTTGCAGGAAGGGGAACTCTTCCAATAGATGTTCTGACTTCAACACATGAATATAGGCTGTGCCGAGTCCCTGCAAGAAAGGCCACACACTACTAAGAGAGTAGCAGCCTATTCTCCCAAGGCTTTCTATGTGCCAGGGTGTAGGAAGTTACTCAGAATCATGTGGATACAGACCACTTTATGATTGGCCTGGCTGCTGAGGCAGTATTTATAAGAAGCTCAGCCAGAATGTCCCTGACATTTGGCTAATGAGAATCCATATTGTGAGAGGCTCTCTTTTGTTTTCCCTGTGCGTTTTGAAACCCTCTTGTGTGTCTCTGAAAGACAGTTATGAAATGATACTGTGTAGCATGCTTTCATGCCTGGATTTTCTCATACAAAGTTCTGATCCATCTCAATCTTTTACAATGACATTGTAAGAAAAAGCATACAATCTGAAAAGGATTTTGAGAAGGACATTTTCGTATTTTCAAAGCTAAGTAATTAGTGAAAAAATCACTATGATCGGCTTCTACCACATGAAATCACACTGGTTTGTGGAAAAGATTATGGGGGTTCTTCACTCTGCCCTAGTGTCAATTTTACATAGCCCATGAAAATCCTTATTCTGCAGGCAGCACAGGGTTGATGGAAATCAACTTTCCTTAATTATTTCTCCTAGTGTGGGCCATCAACCTTCTTACCAGCTAAAATTCTCCAGGCTACAGGTAGACTTGTGAAGTGTGATGTACTTAAAGAGCAGTGCAGCAGAGGTGAGAAGTCTTCTGGTAGGAGAGTGCTCTCAAGTCAAGAAGTCCACTTAGTTCTTGTGCAGTAACATTCTAATTTAAAGTCTTGGGGGATATGCAAACATTCTATAGTTTTTATCAGCACTTTTGATTTTCTTAATATGAATGGGTAGCTTTGTTAATTTTCACTTTTATCCCTAAGTTGGTTTACTCTTTAGCATCTGATGTATTGACATGATGCCATCAAATTTGGACTCAGAGTACCATAGGAAAACACTGCTACAAGAGGGTAAAACCGGTCAATTAATTTCTTACTTTAAAATAAGTAAAACAGATATATTTTCAGTGGTTTTTTGAAATCCATTTCTTCAAAGCCTAAATCTGAGTCTTAGATGGTTGCCTTCACTGGTAAATATCCAAGGTGGTATTTCTCAAAATCTCCAGATTTCAGGGAGACCTGGTGCCAACTCTGAAGTCAAAGCTGGCTGGGAAGCAGGAGGAAAGGGAGGATATGTAAAGAAACACTTCAGAGAGAGAATTTACATGGTGAGACATTCAGATTCCAATTCTTTGCATAATAGGCACACATCTTTTGCTTTGTGTTTTGGCAAACATCACCTCTGAGTTCTTTCCCACACCTTTCATGCATGCAGAGAGCTGTAGCCTCTGGTAGCTTAAAACAGCCACGGCAGCCACAAAACCTGCTCTACGGGTGGCAAAGTAAATGGTCTCAGGCAACAGTATCAGCAGACTACTTCCTGCAGTGGGAATGCTGGCCAAGGGGCAAGGAATCAGGACTACCTTTGTGTGTCTTGAATTGATCTTTGGCCCACTATCCAGAGCCACCTTCCCAGTCTTTCTGGACTTGCTGTCCTTCTCACTGCTGTATGCCTCTCCTCTGCCTTCCCCTCAGTGTTGTGATGACTTCATGTGTTAGCTGAATGCCTTCTGAGAAAACCTACCTGAAAAACTACCCCACAGAGCTTAAGTCCCCTTGTTACCCTGCCTGCATTCGTGTCTCTTCTCCCAAAACCTGCCCACATTCTGCTTGAAAGTGAATCCTTGGAGGGTATATGCCTTTCTTCCCTCTCTGCCTGTCTAGCACCTGGCATGGTGGGCGCATTCCTCATTGACACAGGTACATCAGCAAAATAAAACTGATTAACAATTCTAAAACCCTGCCGGAGACCACCCTCCAGGTAGTACCCCACTGTGGGTGAATCTAATTTCTCATCTCCCAAACAGACAGGACAGTTACAGTGACAAGGAACAGAGTGCTAGCTTTGGGAAGGTCACCGGCTCCCCACAGCTTGCTATGGACTGGGTAATAAGAGAACCCAGAGAGAACAAATGGGCAACCATAGAGCACCGGTATCCCGAGAACTTCGGAATGCCGAGCACATCAGCCGGCACGGCCCGCAACTCCCGTGTGCCTGATGGAGAGGCGGAGGCTCAGAGGCGGGTGCCGCGCTGGCCCCGAAGCCGGCGCCTGCCGAGGTATCCCCCAGGGCCGGCCCCCGGCCCGCCGCCCCCCCGGGCCGGCCCCCCGCCCGCTGTCCCGCCTCCCCCCCGGGCCGGACCCCCGCTGTCCCCATCACTTACATGGGGCCCGCGGCCGAGCGGCTCCCGGCGCAGCGGCGCGTTCGTCCCCATGGCGGCCGCACAGCCCCTCCGCACAGCCCCGGCACCGGGCGGCTCTGCCGAGCGGCACTCGCGGCTGGGGCCACGCCGGGACCGCCCCGCAAGCGCCGCCCTCCGCCGGGAGGGGTCCGGGCGGCCGGGGAAGGGTCCGGAGCTGTGCCGGAGCCGGAGCCTTTGGCAGTACCCGCGCTAAGGCCGTGCCCGCATCCCCGCAGGGATGGGAAGCGGGGTGTGCCCCCCGGTATTGCCTCCGGGAGGCCTCCCGTGCCTGAGGGAGGCGTGCTCCGGCTTGGTGCCCCCAGGGCACGTCTCAGCCGTACTCCTAAGGCTCTCTGTGGGTATTACCCTCCAATATGCATGACGCCTCGTGCGTTTAACATCGCCAGACTACCAAGGTTGGTCAGAACAACAGGAACCTGCAGCTGTCTTTAAGGCCAGAAACTTGGGAGATGTCTAAGGCATCAAGCATGCGAGTCTTCCAAAGGTCTGGAAGACAGCAGCAGTCAGAACGTTTCGAGTTCCAGCTTCTTCTCGTCTTCGAACAGTGTTTCAAGACTGTGCCTTGCTGTGTCTTATTTGTAGCTGTACCTCTGACCCCTACCAGGTTCTGGGGCCTCCATGTGTGCCCTGTCCCAAGGGAGCCCTGCACTCACCCTCCTCATGCAGAGGCCCAAGCTGCTCTAGACATCTGTGTGACCCCTGACTTTCTGGGTCATCTTGGAGTACTTGCAGTTCTTTCCTAACTGTTGTTTGATTTCTGACATGTGGGCCTTTGTGTTTGCAGAGAAATTATTTGTCTCCAGCCATTCTCTCCTTTCCTGCTTGTTTTCCCTGAAACTCAGATGTTCAGTGTAACACATAAATTTATAGCAGAACTCCAGTAAGCAGGTCAGTATACAGAACCTGTGAGTTTTACTGACTGGCAATTCCTCTGTGGCCTGGTTTACGCCTATACACAAACAATTCAGCAGTAATGGCTGTGATTGTTGCTGTGATATTTTTTTTTAAACCTGGGATCAATGTAGTGTGCTGGTATCTGTTTTGATTCATCCCTTTATAGCCATGGCAGTTTGTAATTTTTTGCATTCTGTTAGCACAGTGTATCTCTAGCTGCTCATTTTATCTTACATATCCTTACATATCCACAAGGCAAGTTGCTAAATAAAGCATAAAAACAAAAGGAAGGACAATAAAGCAGCATCAAAAGACTTAAAAGGGGAGGTACTTGTAGAACAAGGAGGTATTTTATTATCATTGCTGTGAACCATATGTTGCATTTCCCCCCTATTTTACACGTAACTTGCAGATCTGTGATTTTTCTTTCATTGTATTTTATTTGTGAGTTCTTTTGCTGTTTTCTGCTTTCTTTGTCTTGGAAAAATATGTAATTTTTTCTGCCTGCAATCCAATATGAAACCCACCAGCATTACACTCTGTCCTACTGAAGGGACATCTTGCAGGCACATATTTGCAGCTCTTACTGCTTCTCAACATTCACACATTCCATTAACAGATTTTCTTTTCCCAGGGCTACATTATGCATGTGTATATATGTATGCAACACATAAATATATATATAGGTATATGGTTTTTAAATGTCTGCCAGTTTAGGGAGAAAACAAGCTGTATTCAAATTTCCCTGTATCAGAACCTTGTTTTCTGAAATTTCTCTGTTATTGACCAAAAAGGACATTAGATTAGGAGCTTGAGGCTCTACTTTTTCTCCTGGGACAACACTACTAGAAAGAAAAACCCAGATTCTCTTGGGCTTCTCCAAACCCAATTCCCTTTTTACTATCCTTTTCCACTTTTGAAGACATTTGTTTTCCTGCTTCTCAAAGTCTCATCGATCATTTGTCTGACATGGGACCTTTACTTTCTACCCTGCTGATGATTAATACACTTGCAAATGGGCCTTGTGGAAAATTTGCATCTTTCAGGAACTGTGTTGGGATACGCGACCTATCTTTTGCTTTTCCTGAACCTTAGCAAAAGCAGGATCCCCAGAGTACAAGATGTCAGCCTGAGATAGTACTGAGTCTGTTCTGAAAACTAACCAACTTCTTCAGACAAATAAGCACACCCGAGTGCTTGTAGGAACAGTCAAGTGTTCTTGTCCTGGTCCCTTGTGCCTTACAAGTTGTACAGGTATTTGTGGGCAGGAAAACATGGCTACAGGCTTTGGAGATGCAGTAAGGTATGCCCAAGGCATCTGAAGCTCTCAGTGTTATATGGCTTTGTCTTGGCTTCTCTAGCTGAAAGATCACTTTTATTCTCAGACAGGATCTACAGACATACCTGTATAGGTGTAGTAACACGTAAGTGTAGACATTATGCAGGAGAGGTGGCTGGAGATGCATAAAGTGAACTTTGACAAGGTTTTCCTTCACTATCTCTTGACTTAGAGGAGCAACAGGTCATTCCTGTGATATGTCCATGTCCTGGTTTCATCTGGTATAAGTTATTTTTCTTACTAGTAGGTGATACAGTGTTGTGTTCAGGATTTAGTATGAAAATAATGCTCATAACAGACTTACGTTTTCACTTGTTACTAAGTAGTGTTTGTACTAAGTCAGAGAATTTTCAGCTTCTCCATGCCGTGCCAGCAAGAATTCTGGAGGTGCACAAGAGACACAGCCAGGACAGCTGACCCCAACTGGCTGAAGGGATATTCCATACCGTATGATGTCATGCTTAGTATATGAACTGGAGAGGAAAGCTGGCTGGAGGCCACTGCTATGGAACTGTCAACTCATCAATCAGCAGGCAGTGAGCAATTGCACTGTGCATCTCTTGTTTTGTATATTCTAATTATTATTATCATCATCATAATCATCACCACCATCATTATTAATGTTTTCTTCCTTCTGTCCCATTAAACTGCCCTTATGTAAAGCCACAAGTTTGAGTCTTCTGATTCTCTCCCCCATTCCAGTGAGAGGGTGCACTGAATGAGCAGCTCAGTTGCCAGCTGGGTTTAAACCACGACTGTCCATCACTTGTTCTTTGCACAAATGGTTATGTTCTCCTTAGTCTTCAGAGGGCTTATGAGTCACCTAAGGTTGTACAAGTTTTTTGGGGCTTAACTGAGTGCCTATCTTCTCACACAAGACCAGACCTTCAGATGCCATATCTGTCCTTGTCTTCTGGGCATTCCTTGAGGGAACAAGTCTTGGCAAAATGTTATTGCTCAATGTCAACTCAGTCTACAATCTAAAAAATTAGTGAATTTTAAATAACATATTTTTATTAATTTGGCAGAAGTTTCAATTTGTTTCTCTATGTCCCTCCTTTTATGAGACCAGAAACTTGGGAATGGCAATAATGCCAGTGAACAGGATCTTCTGAGGAAGAGACTGCATGGTGAACTCAAACTGAACTGCTTGCATTGCTGGCTAGGTCGGGGAGCTGACAGTAGCCTAGCTGCTTCACAATGAAGGGGAAATAAAAAAGGCTTTGCCTTCTACAGTTTTATGTGATATTAAAATGAGTATAGTGATATATAGGATATACACTGATGACATCCGTGCCTGTTCTCCTTCATTGACCTTTGCTATTGGAAGGGAGATAGCACCACCCTTTTCCTGCTAGTATTTCCTGGGCTTTCAACAACATCTTACAGGTTCACTTGATCTCCATTTGGGAGTTTATACAGTCTGGAGTTTTCTGCCCTGCCCAGGTGAGGAGGCATTAAGTGTGGAGGAAGGTAAAATGTGGACGTGAAAGATCTGCAGAATATTCTTTCTGCTCCTGTATGGGGATTCAGAGCCCTGAGCTGGTGTTGCAGGAAGCTGAGAGTAAGACTGGGAGTAAATGCTAAGTCCTCTGACCCTTTCTAGGATATCCTTCCTTCTCTCTGCTTTGGGGCAAGGAGGGATAGAAGTCACTTTTCAAGCAATCTCTTGTTAAACAATTAACCTTGCTATACTAGATTTTCTTGTTCTACTCTCCTTTATGTGCCTTCAGGCTGTTCCTGTAAAAAAGCATGTGAAGAAAGTCCCCTCAGAAAAGAGCAGACACTCTTATGTAGTTCATGCAGGCTCAGTCAAAAAATGTCACCACAAGCACTTGAGGAATTAACTGTAACAATTAGGACAGTAAAGTTACTGAAGGAGAAAGGAAGGGTTTGAACTTCCAGAATGACATGAATAGAGGTGATTTCTACCAACCGCTGCAGTGAGGGACTGGGGACAACTCAGGCTGTCTGGGTTCTAGGGCCTTCCCCAGCCCTGTTCAACCAGTATGAAAGTTCTTGACCAGACTGACAGAAGTGGAAAGAGGATCCTGGACCCACAACAGTGGAAGCTCCAGGTCAAAAGTGAGCTGAATGGAAAAGCTCTGTGTGGAAAATCTCTAGGCTTGCAGGCTTAGTAAAATGCAGTACTTTGATCAGATTCAAACAAATGATGATTCAAACATCTTACTGATATGTAAAAAAAGATCAAGGCTTTGTCTAAAAGTCCAAATGTGTTAATGTGCTAAAAGCCCTTGAGTTTCTATAGCTAGTGGCATACAATGTAGTGAATGCTTAATATATTTAGTTAACCACAACTCATTAAAAATAAAACCAGTAGCATCTGCCATGTAATAATATCTCTCTGCTAGCAGGAGCAACATCCTATTTATTTAGCTGTTCACAGCCTGTTCCAACACTCAGTGAAGTCAAATCCTACTCCGGAGTCATGTTTTGCCTAAGTCCTCTGTTGCAATCCCAGTAATGTGTCTGCATGTAACCAGGTTCTCAGAGTAACAATTTAGTACACAGCCAATGTGGAGCCAGAGGGAAGCATGTTTACTCCTGCTTTTCGAATTTCAAATGCTTCAAGCTCTGCAGTACCTGAGGGATCCTGCAAAGATGGAGTTCAACAAAGTGTTGGTAAGCTGATCATCTTCTGACTGTTCAGACAGAAACAAACTGCAATCCTAGTAGTACATTCTTGTGAAGTAGGAGCCTGGAAGCACTACATTTATATAGCTAAATATGTATGGAAGCAGGCTGAAAGTGGAATTCATTGGAGATGGCATGGGATATTTAGCTAGAAAACAAAAAAGTCCCATCTAGTGCTCTATATTTTAAAAAGGTCACATTTTGCTTACAGATTTTTATCTGGGAAGATTGCAAATCACTTGGAGACTTAAATTGACACTTGCCTTGGTGCTACAGAAGAGAAATGAGAGTAACAAATATTTTGAGGAAGATGAGTGATCAGCTCCAGGAAAGCCATGTGGATCTCAAAGTTCTGTAAGGAGTCCTGTCACCATGTGAAGGAGTCATGGGATCTAAGTAATCTTTCAGGAAAAGATCCATGTGACTGTTATGCCAGCTCAGATTTGATTTTTGGCAGAAAAGAGCACTTGGTTGTTTTGGACAGAACATCTCTGTTAGAAATGGTCCTCACACAACCTCTGTCCTTAACCAAATTTAGGAAGAATACCTTTACCTGCCTTCTACCTCCATGCTGTGATAGGGTATAGCAGGGGGACCAGTCAAAACTCAGCACTTTCCAATAAATCCTAGTTCTTCACAGAGCTGGCTGTTTATGAACAGAGCTCCACATGTCAGGTATCTGAGCATTAGAGAGCTCTGGCTGGTGCTGTCTCCCTGTCATGTCTTTCCTGACAGAGCAGTAAGAGGCACAGAGCACTTCTATCCCAAGTCTCAGAGAGGTGCTGGCTCAGTATTGTGTCAGCATATCTAGGCTTGAAAATTGCTCTGGGAAGGTTTAGCCTGCTGCTGTGGTATGATCCTGACAACTGCTCACTTCCTGTCCTTGGTCAGAGCAGAGGAAATGTGGAATTTTCTTTCACAGCTCAGAAATATCTGAGCAACAGAGGACAGCTAAGGATCAGAGTATGCAGGTTTTTTTTTTTTTTTAATAGCAAATAGACAGAAGAATCAACATGTTCCTATCAGAAAACATCATGATCCAAATTTGCTTGGGTCTTATCTCTGAAGAATAGTGGTCACTTCACAGTGAGCAATGAGCCCCCTCCCAGCCCTATCTGGGAAGTGTCATACTGAGTAAACACAGACATAGAAAAGAAACAACTCTTCCTGTTCTCCTATTCTTGCTGTTTAACTGAATTATTGATGCCAATGGATTTGTGCAGTTCCCAGCACTAGGAAACTATCAAAACAGTCTCACTTGGGTGGTGAGTAACAAACGAAGGAGCTCAGAGTTGGACACAGGAGACTAAAAATGCCATTGATGTATCGCCAGCAGTCAGAAAGCAGGCCTATGCCTTCCCCATCCTAGTCTGTGTTCAGTAAATGATAGCTTCCTTGTCACTTGCAATGAGTGGCTTAGTCACAGTATGACTGCTTGTCAAGCATAATAGAAATTAATTTGTTGAGATGTTTATGAGACTGGGGAAAAGTCTGAATAAAGGAGGATTTAGTACTCTTCTTGTTGGAAGAGATTCAGATTAGGGAATACTTAGCTAAATTAGACATACCTAAGTCCATGAACCCTGAGAATATGCACCCATGAGTGCTTGAGGGAGCTGGCAGATATTGTTGTGAGGCCACTCAATTATCTTTGAATGGTCCGAGTGACTGGGAGAGGTTCCTGAGATCTGAAGGAAAGAAAATGTCACTCCTGTGTTGCTCGTTTTCAAGGAGGAAAAGAATGAGTATCCAGGGAACTACAGTTCACCCTCATCTTGACTCATTAGACAAAGGGAGTGCATCCTTAGCTAATTTGGCAATGACATCAACCTGAGTGGTGCAGTTGACACACCAGAAGTATGAGATGCCTTCAAGTGGGACTTGAATAAGCTCGAGAAGTGAATACATGACAATCTCAAGAGGTTAACAAGACCACGTGCAAGGTGCTGCACCTGTGTCAGGGCAACCCATGATATCAGCACAGGCTGAGGGATGAACAGATTGAGAGCAGCCCTGCTGAGAAGGACCTGGGGATGCTGGTGGATGAGAGGCTGGACATGACCCAACAGTGTGCACTTGTACCCCAGAAAGCCAATTGTATCCTGGGCTGCATCAAAAGCAGTATGGCCAGCAGGGTGAGGGAGGGGATTCTGCTCCTCCTTGGTGATACCCCACCTGGAGTGCTGCATCCAGCTCTGGGGACCTGAGCTCAGGAAGGATGTCAACCTGTTGAAGCAAGTCCAGAGGAGGGTCACCAGGATCATTAGAGGAATGGAGCACTTCTGTGAAAAAAGGCTGAGAGAACTGGGATTGTTCAGCCTGGAGAAGGGAAGGCTTTGGGGTGACCTAATTGTGGCTTTCCAGTACCTGAAGGGAATCTACAAGAAAATCAGAGAGGGACTTTTTACAAAGGCATGCAGTCACAGGGCAAAAGGGAATGGCTTCAAACTGAAAGACAGTAGGTTTATATTAGCTGTTAGGAAGAAATTCTTTGCTCTGGGGTTAGTGAAGCACTAGAACAGGTTGCCCAAGAATCTGTGGATACTCCATCCCTGTGAGTGTTTAAGGCCAGGCTGGATGGGGCTCTGAGCAATCTGGTTTGTGTCCCTGCCCACAGCAGTGGGTTGGAACCAGATGGTCTTTAAAGTCTCTTCCAACCCATTCTGTGATTCTGTGTCTCCTAACATGACAGTGAAACAAACTATTCATTCCTGGAAAGAAGGTGATTCGGATTAGTCAGCATGTGTATACTAAGAGGAAGTCCTGCTTAATGAAACTGATAACCTTGAATGATGAAATTACTCATTTGGTATATGAGGGGAGAGCAGTAGATGTTGCCTACCTTGACTGCAGTAAAGCTTTTGATACTGTCCCCCATAAGATTCTGGGATAAGTTGCTAACAAATGTGCCTGATGAGCAGACAATGTTGTGGATTGAAAACTGGCTGAATGGCTGGGCCCAAAGGGTAGTGTTCAGTGGCATGAAGTCTGAGGCTAGTAACTAGTAGTGCATCCCAATTAATACTGGGTCCAGTACTCTTTAAGTATCTTCATTAATGATTTGCATGGTGGAACAGAGTGCACCCACAGCACATTTACTGATGACATGAAACTGGGAGGAATGGCTGATGCTCCAGGGGTTGTGCTGCTGTTTACTGGGAACTTGACCTTGACCTCATAAAGTTCATCCAATGGAAGTAAAAAGTCCTTCATATGGGGAGAAATAGTCCAATGGTCCCTCTACAATATATGCTGTAGGCCAATACTCTGGAGAAAACAGCTTTGCAGAAAAGGACCTGATGTCCTGGTGGACAGCAAGTTGAACATGAACCATCATTGTGCCCTTGTGGCAATGTAGTTGAATTGTACCCTGATCTCTATTAGGAGGAGTCTTGCCAGCAGGCTGAGAGAGTGATATTTCTCCTCTATTCAGCACTGGTAAGGTCACAGCTTGAGTACTGTGTCAAGCTCTAAGCTCCCCAGTACAGGAGAGATATGGAGCTGCTGGAAAGAGTCCAGTGAAGGGCTATGAAGATCTTTGAGGGCCTGGATTATCTTTCATATGAAGAAAGACCAGTAAGGCTAGTGTACTCTTTCAGAGAAGTCATAGTGGGAAATCTCATCAATAGCTACCAATACCTGAAATGAGGACATAAAAAAGATGGAGCCAGGCTCTTTTCAGTGATGCCAGATGACAGGAAATGGGCACAAACTGAAACACTTGAGGTTTCCTCCAAATATCAGGAAACACTTTTTCACTGTGAGGGTGATCAAGATGGTAGAATGTCCCACCTTAGAGATCTTTGAAGGTCATCTGGGCATAGTCCTGGCAAACAGCATTAGGTGGCCTTGTTTTAGCTGGGTGGTTGGACCAGATGACCTCCAGAGATTGCTTCCAACCACAGCAATTCTAAGACTCTATGATAGATGTTGTGAAATATTGAAGACATGTAAAAGATCCTACAGGTCATGTACGGGCAGCTGAAGGCCGTGAGGGATGCTTAAAGGTCTTTAAAATTAGATCAGATGTCTACAATTAAATGCCTAATTGCTTCTTATTGTGTCTTGGCAGTAACTTTTCCACAGAGCAAACATGTTCCAGTCAGTGTTGTATCTGTGGAACGGCAGGATCAGGACGTGGAACCTATTGAACAGGAAGAAGATATTTGTCTTACAGGTGTTGGCTCATTTGGTGCGTGAAATGACACATCACAGAAATTCCTTCCTTTTTTCTTTTCTTTTTTTTTTTTTTTTTTTTTTTTTTTGCAAGCATGAGTTTTTTAGAGTTGTTTTTTTCAATTTTTTTCTTTGTCAAGTTTTGATTCTATTGTTTGCCACTTTGTATCCTTGTAGGGCCAAGTATTTGCTTAGCTTTTGTGGTGGCAAGGGATACTTTGAAACAGGTGCCCTCAAGTATTATGGTAGGAAGGATTTGGGAACCTAAGTACCTTTATGGAACTGGGCCTTGCTCCTTGATACTTCAGAGGTGGAGATTACAGTCTTGGTTACCCCAAGCCAAGTGCTTGGGACTAGGTGTTTTTGGAGGTCTGCATCAGGACACTTTGACAGAAGTTTTGAAATGAGGATTGAGCACTGCTGTCTTTGAGCTGAAGATCTAGGCTTGGAGACCATTTGAGATTTGGGGTAGGAGGAAAAAACCCACTGTATTGATGAGAGAAAATTTTCAGGATTGTACTACAGTTGCCTACAGGCACACTATCTTCCTGTCCCAGAACACCTGCAATCTCATCCTGCCTGTTTTTGGCTGTAAACTAGACTAAAACAGAAAGCTACGGGAACAGATACTCTTGTGCTGGATTCTTCTCTGTGGAGAAGTTTAGATCGTTGCTTGATTTGGGCTTTTTTCCTCATGCCAACTATGGTTGACAGGATAGCCTTGCTTTCATGACCATTTTCTACTGTCCCAAAACCAAAAGGCCAAATTCTGTCATGAGAGTATAAGTGAGATTCTGAATTGTATTGGTTATGAAATACACTGGATTTACATGTCCAACAGATCTTTGAAATTCTGAGGGTAAAAACAAAATTAGCTTCAGTATGTAAGCAAGTTTTGTCTTTTCTTGGCAGATGAGTGTCAGCAATTGGCCAAGAACAAAAGGTCCAAAGTCCCGCTCTGTCCCCTGTTCATCTCAAACATAAGGTATGAACACACCTTCAGGGCTGCTCTCACACAGTACAATCTGTGCTGCTCCTCTTGCACTTACTGCAAGAGTAGTGACTTGCAAGAAGGTGGCTCTGCCTTTTTGCTTTCAAAGGTAAACTTAATAAATACTCCTTTGAATTTGTCTCTATATGTTCCCTTCTGTGATGCCCACAAATATACCTACTCTAGCCATTATATGTAGGAGATCTGCATCATTTATGTCTTAATTCACCTGATGAACAAGTACTTACATCAGCACTTTGCTTATCCAAAATTACAAGATGCTGTAGCAGAGAAGTGCTTTCGGTATCAGTGCCAGGTGTGTGAGTGAATGTGCCGTACAGGTGTATCTTTTTGCTCCAAGAGCAAGTTGCAGTATTCCAATAAAAACTCAGAACCCATGAGACAGCGGAACCCCTCCCATAGTAACTGTGAGCACTGCTTTGTTAATAATGCTCTTTGTTAATAATACTCTTTGGCACATTCCTGCTGTCAGAGCTGTGAGTATACACTGCTGAGCTGAGTGAGATCTTACATGTCTGGGCCACAAAGAGACAGGAAGGATCTGGAGGACATTTTATGTTCTTTTCTTATTGGATTTTTGCTCCAAGTGAGGGCTCTAGCAGACTCCTTTCTTTAGGTGAGGCCAGCAGCCTGCTATAGAGAGAGGGTTTAGGAAGCAGAAATGTAGTGTACAAGGAGCATCTCTTTCACAACTTCTGCAGTGACATTGACTGCTGTACAGACCTGAGCACAGAGAGTCCTGACATAAATTCCCCTCTAAGCTTTCAAAGCAGACTCTTTTTCCAGTGCTTCAGTGTGTGCATCTTCATAAATGTCACTCGTGCTTCTGTAAAGCATAAGAAAGCATGTATGGAATACACAAATTTTAAGAATTCCTGTCATTAAACCTACTGAGGAGTTTTAGTGCTTTGTATATTTGGCAGTTACTCAGGTACGGGCTTTCTGGTTTCTGAAAAGTTTTTGAAAATGTTCTACTTTTTCTATTTTGATTACCTCAAAATAACCAAACTGAAATACTTCATAAAGAAGGAAAATAAATCATCTTTGAGAGAACAGACTGGAACACTGCAGACTGAAGGAATTTTGTTTGAGCAAGTTATGTACAAAGAAGAAAGTCAGAGGTGCTGA
>JAWWEU010000091.1:26714216-26725632 GCA_035583155.1 Acropternis orthonyx
TTTTTTTTTTTTTTTTTTTTTTTTTTTTTTTTTTTTTTTTTTTTTTTTTTTTTTTTTTGTCTTTCTGGTGAAACAGGTTAACTTGGCTCTTTGTGATTGCTCCAGTGGGGAAATGGTCCTGAGGTAGTAGCTCTACTGATGGCGGATTAAAAGAGTGAGTAGCATCACAAAAAAGGGTAGTGCCAAAGGACACAAAGAAGCTGTAATAGCTCCACTGTTCTTGCTGGATCTGAGAAAAAGTGCAGCATGCACCCTGATACTTCTTCAAGAAGTGCTCTAGCTCCATTCTCCTGCAGTGGAAATCCTGCAGGAGATGTGCAGCCTTGCTACAGTCTCAGGGGCCAACTCTTGTCCTATAAGTGCTGGCAAAGCAGCATGCTGTTACCATCTTAATCACTGTTGGTAACACCATTCTCCCAAGTCCCCATTTCTTCAAGTCTGCTAGGAAGCCTTTTTTAAGAGATTTTTTACCTTGTGACAGACCAGGTTATTTTGACTCAGGAGTTTCAGTGTAGTTTTTCCCTCTTTGGTGTTAAAATTGGCTTGCATGTCAGATGTTCCCAAAACATTCACTACTGGTAATTGACCCAGAGAGCATGTGCCACAAATTCTATATTGCTCAAAGTCTGTCATTCAGAAGAGGGAAGATTTTTCAAGCTCTCAGTAAATGGCATTTAAACTGTGCTTCATTCTCCTGTTCTGTTCAAAGGATATCACTAAATTCATCTTAGAAACCACTTTCTATAAGCTGAGAGTCAGTTTACAAAATTTCCTAGTGGAAGTTAACTTTCAGTTCCTACTAAGAAGAAATTGGGCAATACTGTGCATCTCTAATCTTCAAAAGTTCAGAAAACTTCAGTAATTTTGTGAAGTATTTGTAAATTACTTGCTTTGAAAAATATTTTAAGTTCTTTACATTGAAAAGATATTGACATTTACTTAAAATCATAAAGCAATATATTTTGACTTCTTGCTCTCTTCTTTGGGTCTTTGAGTATTTTGGGTGCACATATTTTTCAAGATTTTCCCTGAAACTATGAAGGCCAGAATCTTAAGTTTTGATTAATAAGGAGAAAGTCAGATGATGTGACTGCAGTAGCTTGGACTTAAGGAAAAACACAGTACCTGCCAATATAGTTAATTGAATCCCGTGTCTTCAAACAGTACCAACAGTGTATTTGAGCCTCTCTATCAGTCTTCTGGAAAGGTCTGAGTTTTCTGCTTGGTGGGCAATGTGCCTCACAAGTTGGTTGTATAAATCACAAATCAAGTGACGATGCAGAAAGCATTCCTTTTGATACATGGGGCAGACAGTCCAGTTTGACTGTGGTAAAAAGCAACCAACACCTGCCACATTTCCAACATTCACTGAACAGAAAGCTGAGCTGATCCTGCTGTTAGTTAGTAGGGGAACTGGAGAATAGTGCAATCTTTTCCTCCTCCAACACTCTGCTAAGTTGAGTCTCATTCCTGTAATTCCACTGTTATCATCCCCCATGTACTATGTTGTTGCAGACTTGGTAAGGATCGTGTTGTATGAAAGTGTTTAAAATCCATAGAAACTAAAAAAATAAATTGGGTTCCTAAAAGAAGTTTTCTGTCTCAGTTTGAGATGAATATATGAATATGAAATATGCAATGTAAAGCATTTCCCATAGCTTTCTTCCCATTGTAGGTCTGAGTCAATATAGCAGTGTTTCCTGAAAGTCTATCTGCCTTCCTAGAAATGAAGGTCCAGTGGAACACTTCATGATACAGCACTTAGAATAACTGCAACTTTGCAGCAACTGCTGCATATTGCAAGAAATACTTCAGGCAGAATTCAGTTTTAAGCCCTGAAAGGCTAAGTCATTTGAATAAGGAGAGAAGCACTCAAGCAAGGCATGATGTTTCTTTCTTCTCTGCTTTGTATGCTGTGCCTACAGCATTGAGTATTTCCTTTTTTGCTAAAACCTATTCACAATATTGTGCAGTAGTACACAGCATGAAATTTCCAGCCAACTACACATGCAGAAAATGAAGCTGTCACTGGTTACCTTGTTCTACTGAAAGTAGGCAGGCTAGACAGTAATGACAATCATGCAAAAATGATGGGCCTAATAGATGCTAACAGAACCTCAGTAGTATCCCAAGATTCCAGGATGATCCTGACAACCATGATTCTGGGAGGACTGGTTTTACACACTTGACCCCAGCAGAGCTTTTTCTAATGTTTGGCACCTGTATGTTGAAGATAGGGCTTGCAGGTTTCTACAAGTGATTACAGAAGTCCAAAACTTGAAGATTAAGTTGAACTCAGCAGAGATAAAATCACAGCATGGGCAGCAGACCTCCTGCTAGGCAAGGGGCATGATTAATAACCTATTGTTAGTGTTCTTTGCTGAACAGCAGGGAATTGTTGCAGACAACCCATGGCTTCTTATGTATAAGTACTTCCTGATACACAAACTGTGTTGGTCCCCTATGGGCCAAGAGGTGTTTATTTTCCTCTTCTTTTTCCAAGGAAAGCATTATATTTCTCATATATCTAATCAAGGTGGAAGTTGCAAGGGAATATATTTGATTATCTGGAAAAAGGAACAGAGAAAAGCTAATCTTTTTAGGCAGGACACCAACTTTTATCCAGATAGACCTGTGATAAAAACAGAGAAGACTGATTTTATCTTTTGATGGACAGTTATCTTGTCACTTTTCAATTTCAGCCTGCTTAATAGGTTCCACCTGTAGTCTTTCAAGGGGTCCTGAGAAGATAAATATCTAAATTTTCATTGGATTTTATCCCATTCCTATTTTTCAGTGAGCTAGTGGGATTCTTTCAAAATATCTGTCCTCCTTGGCAGGCTAAACCTTTTTGTTGTAAACTGGATTTTGCCATGAATTACGGACATTTAAAAAAGAAAATGTTGTTAACATTAGACATTGCTTTTTATCTTTCTTTGTCTTGTTTTCAGTGATATTGTATTCCTTCTTCACCTCTTCCTGCAGTTCATTTCTCCTACTCAGTCAGTAGACAGCTCTGCTATGATAGATTTGTGTGAGAAATGAGACTGAAACTTGGGGTGGGTTTTTTTCTAGGCCAGAAATGGCATGCAGTTGTACTCAATATTGCAGAAAATGCTTTAAGTAATTTAGGCATGCCTTAACAAAGATAAAAGCATGAGGTGTGTGCAGAGAACATGGCAGCATCACATGTACGGTGGTGTCATTGTAATTAAACTGGCTCAACTTGTCTATGATAGCCTAGTGTAAATATTGGGCATTAATGATACCATCAACCCTCTTGTAAGTTAATCAAATAAGACAATAACCATAAGGAAGCAGACCAGTGGAAGCCTGCATGCCATCTGAATACTCCAACACAGAGAAAGAAAACAGCAGTGATGTCTCCCAGAAAATGATTTCTTAGTGTGGAAATCTCTGAATCCAGTGTCAGCCTTTTTTAACCTGGTAGGTACCACTAGGGATGGTCATTACTGCCCACATGGCAACACAAATGTTTCTCTACAGACACAGGGCAATAGGGGTGTGGTAGTGAGGGAAGATCAGCCTAATTCAGTTTAGCAAGTATGGGGAAGTTGCATAAGCTCCTGGATGCTGCCCTGGTGTTCTGATGGCGGGGTGTGGTTTAGAGAGAGCAGTGCTCATTTGGGTCACATAATATCATGGGGACATAAACAAATCCCTGCCATTTGGGGACAGGTAAGGGATAAAACAGCTGTGTTCAGTGCAAAGGACCCCAAGAGATGTGGGGAATCATCAGTTCACTGTGGTTTTGACCTGAGAAATTCTAGACCTATGGAGAGAGGCAGGGAGCAAACCTCTGTACTGTAAACTACAGAAAGAGAGAACATATTCAGAGATTTCTTTGCTCCTTTCTCTAAGAAGACTGTTTACAATTCCATAAATTGAATTTAAAATGTTTTAAAGGGTAATTCTAGCCAAGTGAGACAGTTTGACTGTTTGCAAATTTACTTTTGCCCTTTTCAGTTTGTTGCTATGAGTCAAGACATTTTTTGTTTTTGATAAAGTTGACATTTTTTATTTGTTTTGGAAAAGCTGACTTCCTGCCTAGCTGGCAATATGTAGTTCTTCCCAGCTCCAGCCTTTCAAAAAACCACGAGAGATATTTAAAAAAGACGTTCAGCCCACCTAATTCTGGTACCTCAGCAAGTTACTCTCCATTACCAATGGTGAGAAATCTTACCTTACTTTTTCTTTTTCTTTTTTAAAGAAAGCAGAGTAGTTCTCCAAATTGGACCTGAGATTTTCTTAAAAATTCACAGTATTTGTGATACCAGTTGCAGACAGATGAATGTTGCTGTTTTAGAGGACCAGGCAGGATATGTGTCCCACAGTCCCATAGATTAGTCTCCCTACTTGCACTGAAACATCTTCCTGTAACATTTTCCTTAGCAGAAAGAGGAGGGAACCTAGTCAGTTTTGCAGAAGCTGAGTTCAGGACTGAACTTTGCTTTTCTGATTCATTTTCCTTGCTTCCAGGTCCATGGGACCAGATTTCTGCTTAGAAACTCCCATGTCTGGCAAACACAAGGAATACAAGACTTCTACAACCCACCTCCTCTTATTTCTGCAGCTCCACAGTACAGCAATGTTTTCTGCTTCTAGACCCTGTGCACCAGACAGGTGGCTGGTCTGGTCTGGTCTGTGTGCAGCCAGTCCAATTCACGCATATCTCCTGTGTCCACAGAGTCAAGGGAAGGATGGAGCACATGGAATAGCTTGACATTTGCCTTCAGGAAATAAGCATTCCCTATAGCCCTTAGACCTCTCAGCACTGTCTAGAGCAGGGTCTTGTCTGTTCTGTGTGATTCCAGGAGACACCTGACAGGAAAGGAAACAGGAAGTTTTATACTCTAGGCTGGAAAAGTGGGTCTTCTTTTGAAGGTAAAGTGTCAGTCCCTTTTGCAGCACAGTGAAGTCCTGCCTAAGTGGAAAAACAGACGAGCTGTGTGTGCTCAGAATTTTCCATCACAAATAGGACCTGTCCAGAGAGAAGAGAAAGGATAGGTCACTCTAAGAGGTTCTGGGTGTCTTAGTTCTGTGCTTGGGAAGGGTGGTTCTGTTCTCTTCAAGTGTTAGCTATCTTTGAGTGCATTGAACAACATAGGGATTACAGAGCCAAGGTGGGGAGCCAGGAGAAATGTCTGGAAATGAACTCTTAAATCATAGAAGGGGGACTCCTGGATGGAACAGAGCAGCACACAGGACACTGGGAGTGGTGTTAGGCACTTATAATAGCCAAGAAAATATGAGTCACTATGTTCCTGTCAGTTGGAATCCTCCCTTGGCTTCCTGAGCCTGGGGATGGTTCATTTGCCTTGCAGCCAGAAGGAACAAGCAATACTCATTTCTGCATCCAAGAGGAGCATGAAGGTTCAACTTACACCAGAGCTGGAGAAATGCAACAAGACAGTGCACCAAGACAATATGGGTACAGGAACCAGACAGCTCAGGCCAGAGAGAACCTTTTCCTTCCTTGGTTTGCCTACTGTTATAGAAAAGGTGAGGAAAGAAAGAGTCTGGACAGTAGACCTTAATTGACCAATCATCCTGGAGGGCCCCCTGGCCCAGACATTACTGGGAGCATGGCTTTTAACAAATCACGTAATGGCTAAACTGGGCTTCAAGACAGTTCTGGTCACCACCCTTGTCTGACAGTCGCACAATCACTGATGCAGTCAGAAAACTGGAACAAAAGTAGCATTCAACATGCACAGGGACACATTTTGACCCACAGCCAGGGAGCAAGTTCTGGGAAAGGCAGAGCTGTGCAGAGTCCTGATTTGGGAGGTGAGATGAGGGTGCACATGGTGAAGCAAGAAGCTGAGAGATTATGGTTTAAGTACTAGCTGAGGTGAATGATTTTGGTTAAGACTCTCTCTTTTTACCTCCTGTTGTGGTGCAAGATAGATATTCTTTGTGTCTCCTTTGAAAATGGAATGGAGTTACTTTCCTTCTCATGTCCCTTCTTTTTCTAATGGAAGTACTTGTCTAGGCTTTAGGTTTTAGCAAGCTACTTCAGTTAGAAGCTGTAGGTAAATAAAACTCAAGAGACACTGGAGTGAAAGTCTGAGCTGGTCCAAACTAGTGAAACTGAAGCTATTCTGGCCCCTCTTGAGTGAAATCTGGGCTCTATGTGTTCTAGCAAAAATTTCAGTCTAATATTTTGTGTTCCTCTGCCTCTTTATGGTCTGTTACTTAGTACAGTAGTCACCTCTGATGCCCAGATCTCCCATAGCCTTTGACCTCCAAAAAACATCTTACAGTTGTGGAGCTAAACTGTTGTCAGGAAAAGAGCTTCCAACCTTCATGCCAGTGGTCAGCCACCTAGAGCTTCTTATATAACAAAATCCGGAAATATCATTCACGCTTGAGTTCATTCACCACCCAGGCAAATTCTACCCTCTCATTCTAACTGAATGCCATGTTGAGATCTACTTTGGTACAACTGAAAATTTTGATTGCATGAATGCTGTCCTGCATACCATTATACTTGATTTGTCAGAGAGTCACTCTCATCTGAGTGATGGGCATCTCCAGACTCTTGCAACCCATTCACCCCCAAAAACATAGCAAGGTTCTCGACATCCCTGTTTCCACATTTGACATAAGGAGGGATGTTTTGCAGTTGAAGAATGATATACTGAAAGAAGGTGGTAGATCATGGGAAAGGAATGGTGAAATGACAATGCCAGAAGTATCTTGTGAAGCTTTCAGCAACAGTCACTTGAAAAGGCAGAACTCTGGCGGCAATTTGGGCCATTTGCTCCATGACTGAGACAGGCTGGTCCAGTGGCTAGAACTGGGCTTGAGGAGATCCAGACTGCTTCCCCGTGACAAAGAGGCCAACCTGAGCAATAACGTGGCTGCCATCTGTAAGGCTGAGAGCTTGTACAGCCTGTGGTGTCATGTGAAATGCAAGCACACATACCACACTTGACAATGCAAAAATCAAGGCTACAGTCTCCTAAACTGTGTTTCTCTCCAGGACTGTCCATCTTTCCACAGCTTGTCTGCTGATGATCTGCTTGAAATCCCCATTCTCTAAGCTAAGGTTAGCATTTACCCCACCTTGAACTTGAGTGCTCTCTGGAAATCCCTCTACCCCATTCCACTTCATAAGGAGCTCTCTTTCTTTGCAAGGCCTTATTCCTTTCCAACTCACTTTCATCCCTCGTCAAGTTGTCACAGTCCTTTTAAAAAAAGTATCTGCTTTGAGCAGATGCAAAAGTCCCTCAACTGCCTGTTCCTTGTTCTCTTTGTCGGTGACAACAGGAGGGCAACTGAATTTCCGTACTGGAATTACTGGCCCTTGTTACTGTGCAGGCGATAATTTCTGGCGGAGTAGCAGTGACACCCGGTGGCCATTTAGTAAATTAGTTTATTTAGTCCGTTCCACCTTCTTCCTCTCCCTTCCCACCCTTGATGCCTTTGCAGGTGCATTAAATATAGGGTACAGTAGCATGACACCCACAAGTCTGCGCAGACAGAATTCTTTAGCTCCTCACCTCACTCTGTTGTCGAGGACAAACTCTCAGTGACGGATTTCTTTGGTCACTTGAGAACTGTGGAAACAAGTGCCTACTGTATTTGTTATGCTGCATAAGAATAGTACATCTCTGGGACACGAAAGGTCAGATCTTAGGAACAGAGTGTGTGCAAAGGAAATTACTCCCCTAAATTAGCTATACTCAGTGTATAATCTCTAGCAAGTAGAAGAAAGATTGAAATGTTGGCAATTTGGATCAACGTACCCTGGAGCTGCCCAGAACATTGTGGCAAACCTTGAGGAAGATGTATTAGACTGTGCTCCACACAGGCCAGCTTATTCCTGCAGTAGCAGGCAAGTATTTAAACACAGATAGTCTGATCATCAGTAGATGTTATTCCTTTTTCTGTCCACTTTGAGAAAATTGTGAGTTATGTGCAAGCAGGAGAACACCTTTATGCAAAAATTACAGCCAAATCTGGCAGATTCTGTGAAACTTCCCTAGCCTACAGCTGTCCAGAGAAGTATTGAGGCTGGCAGACACCACTTGAGATCATTCACTCCAACCTCTCTGCCTAAGCAGGGTTAGTTGAAGAAAGTTGCTCAGGACTGTGTCCTGTCAGATTTTAACTCTTAGGGATTGAGTTTCCAAACTTCTCTGGACAACCTTTCCCAGTGGTTGAGCACCCTCATAGCCAAAAATTCTGCTCTTTGGCACAAATAGAATATTTTGTATTTTAATTTGTGTCCATTGCCTTTTGTCCTGTCAGCATCACTGAAAACACCTTGGCTCTGTCTTCTCTAGTCCCCTCACAAGGTATTGATTTACATTGATAAGATCCCCAAACCTTCTCTTCTCTGGGTTGAACAGTCCCAGCCTGCTCAGCCTTTCCTCACATGACAGATGAGCCTGTCCCTTAATCACCTTAGTGACCTTTTATTGGACTCTTTCCAGTATGCCTTTGTCTCTCTTGTACTGTGTAGCCCAGAACAGGGTACAGTACTCCGGGTGTGGCGTCACCAGTGCTGAGTAGTGGGGAAGAATCATTTCCCTGCACATGCTCAGGTCCCCGGGATTGCTCTACATCAGATGCAGAACTTCACATTTCCCTCTGTTGAACTTCATGGGATTCTTGCTGTCTCATTTCTGTATGACAGCATAGCCATCTGGTGTATTATCTACTTCTGACACTTCTGTGTGTTCTGCAAACTTCATGCAGGTGCAGTCTACTTAATTGTCTAGAGCATTAATGAAGATATTAAACAGTATTGGACTCAGAAATTGTACTTCCCCAGGGTGTACATGACTGGTGATTAGCCTCCAGATGGACTTTGTCCCACTGTCCCCAATGCTCTGGGCCAGATGTTTGGTCCAATTTTAATCTACCTCAGTACCCACTTACATAACCTGTTTTTTTCCTCTAGTTTCTCTTTTAGGATGTTACGGGAGACACTGTCAAAAGCAAACTTAAGTCAAGGTAAACAGTGTTCACTTCGCTCCCCCCATCCACCAAGTTATTCAGCTTGGTGGAGAAGGCTATCAAATTAGTTATACATGACTTCCACCTTGCAAATCCATTATGACTACTCCTGATCACGTTCTTGTCTTTCATGTGTCTAGATATGGTTTCCAGTATTCATTGTTCCATGTCTTTTCAGGGACTGAGAACTGGTCTGGCCTGTGCTTCTATTACTCATTCTTCTTGCCCTTCATGAAGACAGAGTTGACATTTGTTCCTTTTCAATCGTCAGAACCTCTCCTATCTGCCTTCCAAAGACAATCAAGAGTGATTCCCCAATGGTATCTCGTAACTTTCCTCAGCACTTGTGAGTGCAAGATGTCAGGTCTCACCAACTTCTGCATGTCCAATCTGTGTGTTTCCTATCCTGACCCTCCTCCATCACAAGTAAGTCTTCCCTGCTCAAATTTTCTCTCTGCTCTCAGAAGTCTAGGTTTCCAAAATGCTGGTCTTACTGTAAAGGCTGAGGCAAGAGAGGTATTGGGTATCTTGGACTTTTCCTTTGGCGCTATGATCTCTACTCCATTTAGTGGCTAACATGTTTTCTTTGTATTTCTTTCATTTATGTATTTGTAGAGTCTCTTCTTGTTGCCCTTCATATGTTTCATCAGATTCAACTCTAGATTGCCTTTGGCTTTTCTAATTCCATTCCTGCATGATCATATGGCATCTGTATCTTCTTCCTCAGTCACAATTCCTTCTATTCCTAGTCATCCTCACAGAGGAGCTTTCCTCATGCCTGGGAGGAAGCTGAAATGAATACATTTAACAATGATGAAACTAGTGTTGTACTGAGACCACAGATGTTGAAATTAACTATCTAAAAATATTTTGTTGCTGCCTCCCAGGCTCTTTCCTGCCTCAGGCTTAAATGTTGGGCTCTTCAGGGATGAGATGACATTTTTTTCTGGTTTTGTATTACAGGCAGCAGTTTTGCACTTATTGATATAGAGAAACAATAGACAAACTTGCTCCTTGTTCACATTTTCACCTGAGTCATAAGGAAAGCAGTTCAGCTGTGTTTACAGCACAGGGTCACAGAGTCATGATACAGTTCTTAACTGCAATGAATGTCCTGGTGGACAATAAGCTATTCATGAGCCAACAATGTGCTTTCATGACCAAGTGGGATCCTGGGGTGCATTAGGAAGGGCATTGCCAGCAGGCTGAGGGGAGGTGATCCTGCCCCTCTACTCAGCCCTGGTGAGGCACATCTGAGGTGCTGTGTTCAGTTCTGGGCTCCTCAGTACAAGAGAGGCATGGAGCTCCTGGAGTGAGTACAGCACAAGTCTGTGAGGATGATGAGGGAACTGGAACATCTCTTTTATGAGGAAAGGCTGAGGGGGTTGGGCCTGTTCAGCCTGGAGAAGAGTAGACTGAGAGGGTACATCAACAATATATACAAGTATCTGCAGTGAGGGTGTCAAGAGCCAGGCTCTTCTCAGTGGTGCCAAGCAATAGGACAAGAGACAAGGGGCAGAAACTGATGCAAAGGAAGTTCCACTTGAATATGAGGAAGAACTTTCTTACTGTGTGGGTGACCCTGCACTGGAACAGATTGCTCAAAGAGGTCGTGAAGATATTAAAGAACCACCAGGACATAATCTTGTACCATGTGCTGTCGGATGACCTTGCTTGAGCAGGGAGGTTGGACCAGATGACCCACTGCAGTCCTTTCCATTCTTACCCATTCTGTGTGAATAGCAGACAGATGAACAGAAAGGGCTGAGATGCTGGGGTGTGCTTTTGGCAGAAGGCCTTCCTGAGAGCAATTCTCAAACAATTCTCCCAGGCTCCTTTAACTCTAGGGCAACTTGCTTTGGGATTCTTTCAGACAGGTCCCATAACAGTTCAAATTCTGTTCTTCTGATGTCTAGGGTTATAATTCTGATATTTGTCTTGTTCTTTTCTCTGGGGACCTTTCTGCAGCCAAAAATGCCCTCAAACTCCTCACTGGTAACTCATTCACACTTGTTTGGAAGTCACAGGCTGAAAAGAGTATCTTCCACATCAATTCACTGATCACTTGTATCAGAAACTGCCTTCTTCACATTCCAGAAGCATTGTGGTTTCTTACTATAAGATGTATGTCTGTTCCAGCACATATCAAGGAGGTTGAAGTAATCTCTAAATATCCAGCTCTGTGATGGTTAAGCTTCCTTCAGCTGCCTAAATAGGGTTTCTTTTGTCTCCTTTTCCTGATCAGATGGTGTGTAGCACATACCTACTACAACATCACATTTGCTAATTTGTCCTCTAATCCTTGCCACCAAGCTCCATATTGCTTTGTCACCTGGTCAACCACAAACTAATATGCTTACAAGCTACTCTTTTATGTCTAGTGCAATCCTTTATCACCTTCCTATCCTATCTTTTCTGAAAAGCC
>JAWWEU010000091.1:26738682-26749135 GCA_035583155.1 Acropternis orthonyx
GTTAACGAGCAGAACAGGACACTGCATACACATCATATGTTAATCAGCACAGGTTTTATCATCTACCCCTGTTGTGCTTTCCCTTGACCTTCACTCCCCATCAGGTCCTCGTTTAGTTAGCACCGGTGTCCCGGGGCTCACACTCTGGTGGCACTTGGCTTTCATGAAAGCCAAAGCTGTCACTTGCTTGGTGCAGATCCCTCAGTCTTGCCTCATCCCTGAGGGATCTGCACCTGCACTTCACTTGGAACAAATGGTCACACTGGTTTTGTTGTTTTCTGGTGCTTGTCCTATGTAGATACACTCTCATGAATAGACAAATTTTAAATCAGAAAGAAATAATTTGTGTACTCAGAGGAATTTCTCTTCAGTAATTGCTAACTTTTTTAAGAAGGCGTGGAATTTGTAACAATGTATGTGTTTGCAATTTCAGAGTTGAATTATGTCCCACTGCAGATTAATCAGCTAGTTTAAGTTATCTATATATCTAACACCAGGAGGGAATGATGGTTCAGAAAAAGGAATGTAAATAAATTTGCTGAAAATAATAAAATTTCAAGAGCATATTTTCTGCTTTTCTGGAAATATATAAAAAAATTCTAAGTGAACCAGGATATTAATGTCTCATTAGATAATTTCAGTACATGAATACTGTAATTCCCTATTTATTAAAGGAAGACTAGGGAAAATATGGGCCCTCCCTGGAAGAAAACAAGAGACCCATTTACCAGGAAAATGGAGAAGGCCGAGGTACTTTTTTCTCTCATCTTCACCACTGAGTGGTCTAGCCACACTGCCCAATTTGCAGAAGTTATAGAAGGCAAAAGTCAGGGAATGGGTTTTGAGACCATCTGTGGAATATGAAGGTGCATAAATCCAGGGGACCTCATGACATACAACATATCCGTAAGGAACTGTCAGAGGGAATAACTAAACCCTTATCCACTATATCTGAGAAGTCGTGGCAGTCTGGTGACATTCTAATTGACTGGAAAAGGGAAAACATAACCCCCATTGTAGAAAAGGTACATAAGGTGTAAATGGGGAACTACAGGCCAGGCCATGTTATCTCTGTTTCTGGACAGATCTTGGATCAAGTGCTCCTGGAAGCTATGGAAATGCAAAGGAAACAATGAGGTGATTTGTGTTGGCAAATATGGTTTCACTAAGGGTAGGTAATGTCTGACAAAATTGATGGCCTTTTACAGTGGGGTTACACCATTGTTTGATGAGGGAAGAGAGACTGATATCATCTATCTGTATTTGTGCGAAATATTTTACACTGTGCCATATGACATCCTTGTCTCTAAACTGGACAAATGTGAATTTGACAGAGAGACTCCTTGGTAGATAAGGAATTGGCTGGATGGTCACACTCGAAGAGCTGTGGTTGATGGCTTGATGTCCAAGTGGAGACCAATGAAAAGTGATGTCCTTCAGGGATCTGTACTGGGACCTGCACTGTTTCACGAGTTTGTCAGTGACAAGGACAGTGGGATCAAGGGCACCCTCAGCAAGTTTGCTGACAGCACCAAGCTGTGTGGGACAGTTGACACACTGGAAGGAAAGGCTGCCATCCAGAGGGACCTTGACATCCTTGAAAAGTGGGCTGATGCAAACCTCATGAAGTTCAGTGAAGCCAAGGACAAGGTCCTGAACCTGAGTCAGGACAGTCCCAAGCACAAAATCAGGCTGGGTGGAGAAAGCATTAAAAGCAACCATGAGGAGGAGGAGGATTTGGAAGTGTTGGTGGACAAGGAGCTTGACATGACCTGGCAATGTGCATTTGCAATCTAGAAAACCAACTGCATCCTGATCTGCATTCAAAGAAGTGTGGCAGGCAGGTCAAGGGAGGTTATTCTGCCCCTCTACTCCACTCTTACGAGACCCCACATGGAGAACTGTATTCAGGTCTGCCCCAAATATAAGAAGGATGTGGACTTGCTGGAGTGAGGCCATGAAGATGATCAGAGTGCTTCAGTACCTCTCTTGTGAAGACAGGCTGCAGGAGCTGGATTTGTTCAGTCTGGAGAAGAGAAGGCTCTGGGAGACCTTAGAGCACCTACCAGTACCTAAATGGAGCCTACAAGAGAGCTGGAGAGGGGGCTTTTTACAAGGCTATGTAGTGATAGGACAAGGAGTGCTTGCTTCAAACTGAAAGAGCATGGGTTTTGATTAGGTATTAGGAAGAAATTCTTTGCTGCGAGGGTGATGAGGCACTGGCACAAGTTGCTCAGAGATGTCCCATAAGGTCAGTTTTTGTGATCTGCTATGGAATAAATACTAACTACTCCTTTTTCTCAGTATTCTGCAGCTCTGCAGTCACAAAACGCTACAGAGCCCTCTTGGCTTTTGTTCTTTTGTAATGCAAATCCACAATACCCAAAAAGAGAAATATCCCTTCATCTTGAGCTTCTACCTGTGGACAGAGGAGGAAGAGAGAATTTTAAGTGCAGTCAGGTGTCCTTCAGCATGAGTTGACATTTACAGATGGGGTATGTATGCCCTGACAAGCTGTCCCTGTGACCACTCTTAAGCCTCGAGACGAGAAGGTTTTCTTCTATGTTCAGTTCTGCAGAACCACACCCCCCCCCAAAAAAAAAAAAAAAAACAACAAACAAAAAACCAACCAACCAACCAACCAACCAAACCAACCCGCCCCTAAAAAAACAAAAAAACAAAAGAAAAAACAACAACAGCAAAAAACCCCCAAACACCAACCTGCAAAGATACTGTGAAAAAACGGTACTTCTTTTGCATTACATCAGGCACCATTACTACATAGGTGCAAGAGGCAGAAGGAATGTAACAGAAAATTAGTTCTCCTCATGAGAAATACTGGATTGTCACTGCTCAAAGATCTGTCATATATTTTGTAATTGCAAGTCTACAGATCTTGTGTGTCACTTTTTATTTGAAGTATTTTTAGCAGGCTAGTTTAATATATCTTTTAAGAAAATAGCATATTGGGTTACCCATATTTAAAATGCCCTAAAATAGTATCTTATTAAATTGTACTAAAATTTCCACACTTACAAACTAGCGTATTTGCAAAAAAAACCTTAAAAGTATTTCCCGAAAGATGGCATTAGTATGGATCTTAAGAATTTACTCTTAAATATAGGCCAAGCTTCTTTGTTCTGTACCTCATGTAGCATTCATTCTATTTGCAAGTATATAATGAGAAACTAATGGAATCATTTAAGTCATAAAAATTTTCATGCTTTACTCCAAGCGCAGAATGTGTATTGAGTCTTTGGGTGACAGGTAGAAATTCCTTCCTTTTCAAATCATATATATATATATGAGGGAGCTGGGATTGTTTAGTCTGGAGAGGAGGAGGCTCAGAGGTGACCTCATCATTCTATAACTACCTGAAGGGAAGTTATAGCCAGGTGGGGATTGGTCTCTTCTCCCAGGCAGTTAGCAATAGGACAAGAGGACACGGGCTTAGGCTCAGCCAGGGGTTGTTCAGGTTGGATATTAGAAAGAAATTCTTTCCAGAGAGAGTAATCAGGCATTGGAATGGCCTACCCAGAGAGGTGGTGGATTCACCATCCCTGGAGGTTTTTAAACTGAGACTGGACGTGACACTGAGTGCCATGATCTAGTAAACAGACAGGAGTTGGATGAAGGGTTGGACTCTATGATCTCTGAGGTCTTTCCAACCCAATTGATTCTATGATTCTATGATTCTATATATATATACACACACATGTATACATATAAATTACTTTTTAAGGTCAAGATGCTTAAAGAAATCTTATAAAATGCTCTTGGACCTAGAGTGCCCATCCCTTCCTGTTCCAAAATTGGGCTTGAAGTGCCTAGATCTCTTCCTACAGGCATTTGCTTAAGCAGTTATTAGCAAACTTCACTGACAGAAATTCTCCAAGTTTCTCACACCATCTCTTGCCATGCCTGATTATCATTCATCACCTCTTGATATCAGGTCATTTTTACTGTGAGGTGGATGAATTTAAGCTAAGTATCAAGCAATGTTTGACAAAATCAACTTTCTTCAAGGTCACGTAAGAATTCTTTTTTTTTTTTTCCTCTCAGGTGGGGTAGTGATTGATCACTGTGAAAACAAAAATAAGAATATATAAACTTGCAGTTGTCTTCATTTTAAAAGAAGCTAATTTTCTTGTCATTTTGCCTCTCTAGTGAGTTTGTATGACTTTGGCATCTAATACAGTGCTACTTCTAGAGAAAAAAATAAGGGAGTCACTAGTGAAAACTGAAGACCTACAATATCTTTTGTTTAAACTGCGATGTGGCACAAAGAATCAAGTAAGAATAATGGTTGCAGACAATCTAGTGAATTACTCCAGGATTTGACTATAATTAAGTTACTGCTTAGATAAATTATCCAAAACTAATCGGTTCTTCTTTCAGCTACTTAGTTAAACTACTAAGACTTTTGTAAATCTGGAGAAGCTTAGTCAGACTCTCCACACAACTTACATCAATGTTTCTTGAGGTCTTTCTGAGCTTGTGACAAAATCCTGTCTAACTTTATGCTGTGCCTTGATGAAGTTAGAGATATGGAATGGAATTTGATCTCCAGGGGCCTGCTGACTTGGGTTAAGAAACTCTGCAACAGACATGGATTAAAGACAGCTGTCGGAGATTAGATATTTGAGGTTTAAAGGAGTATTTTTAAACAAGGAAGAAAGATATATTTCAAAAGTTTAGACTTAAAAATATTGATACGTAAGACCACAGTTAATATTTTTCAAAGATAAGGTATCCTCTAAGCCATACATGATTTTAGGTTACTTGCCATTTGCTGGCCTGAGACGAGGAATGTATACTGAGATTAGTACTTCAACATGTTGGTGGAACTTAAGAATAAATTTCTAGACATGCTTAAATAGTATCTTCAGTTTAGCAGTTAATTTAAGAATTCATTTAAATCCCTTTTGGAAATAGAATGTTATTCATAATGCTGTTTGTTTTATAGACTTGTATTTTGTCTATTGAAAGTCATACACTTCCTAAATTTTTGTTTGTTATTCTCTTTATTATATTTCATTGACTATTCTCTACTCAAAAGCAACACCTTGTTAAACTAGATATGCCTTGGCTGGAAGACATCATCCTTGTTATGCATGGTGTACTGGAATACCTTTTTCTAAAGTGAACTCAGGTCTCACAAATCAATTGCAAGTCTTTGAAAGGGTTAAAGGTGCAAAACAGCTGGATTATAGTACTCTTGACATTCAAAATATTCAGTGAAGTCTCCAAGGACAGAGTGGTAAAGCAAATAATCTTACTGAATAAGAAGGGGTGTCTGTGGTTAGTTAAAAAGAGAAACCAAGGACAGAAACAAGTAGTATTCGTAGAAATGTAAGTCATTAGTAAAATCCCACTTCTGTTCATTGTGCTTGTAACTGTCCTTCAAAAGGGGATGATCAATGAGGTGGCATTATTTGAGACATAAGAGAAGTTAAAACAAAAGCAAATTGAAAAGCTGTTGAAGATTCTCATACAGTAAAATGGGTAATGAAGTGGCAGATGTATAGATAAACTTAAAATAATGCATGTGGGAAAAAAAATCCTAACTCTGCCTATAGAGCAATCTGAGAACTCGTGACATACAGTTCTGTGAAAACCTAAGAACAGCAGTCAGGAAATGGGTAAAAAAAGACAATGGCAAATCATGGAGAGGAATACAGGTCTATATTGTGCCTCAGTACAAATCAGTGTGGATCCCACATTCAGGTCCTGTGTGCTATTCTGGTCCTCCCCTGTCAAAAGCTGCATCATTAGAAAAGGTTTAGAAAAGAGGAACAAGCATCATGGCAGGTGTAAAACAACTTCCTTTTTTTTTTTTTTTTTTTTTTTTTTTAATAAGGAACAGTTAAATAAACTATAACTCTTCATCCTGGAAAAGAGAAAATCAAGAGAATTTAAAAGAGAAATAACAAGTAGATTAAATTAAGAATACTTTTCTTCTCAAAAATGGTGTATGAGCATCAAATTAAGCCATTAGTTAGCAAATTAAAAAAAGAGAAAAGCTTCAGTGGTGCTCTAGGTGAAAACATAATGAAGATTGAAAGCTTACATGGTTTCAAAAATCAATTAGACAAATTTCCAGGGGAAAAGGTCCATTTACATCTACTACATGAAATCAAAAAGAAAACACCTCTAGCTTAGGAAAATATACACCAAAAATCAAGGATACCTAGAAGAGGTTATGGGAAACAAACATTACATGATTTCTCTGATTTTATACTCTCTTCATAGTTATTGAACTCACTTACTTTTGCAACACTTATTTTTTTAATCAAGATGCTGGCTCTCCTGCCTAGCCATTCTTTCTGCCAGATAGGAGAGGTAACTGCTGCTTGAAAATAGGATATTACAATAGCTAAACAATACTGTTAAATTATAATAGGATGTACTTAGTCAACTTTCAGCTAATTTATTGCATGGTTATGACCATTTCTGCAACACCATCTATTTTACATCTTTTTCTGCTCTAAATCACTTCTTTTCCACATTCAAATGTAAAAAAAATTTAGTACCACTTGTTATATAATCTGCATGTTCACCTGATTAAACTAACACATATTGTGGATAAATCTATTCCATTCAGAAAATGAAAATTCAGATTCCATGTTGCTAGAGCCCATCTGTTAACTTCACAGCACTGCTGTAAAACACAGAAAGAAAATTTAAGTATATAGTTAGTGTTTTTTTTCTTTTAATTCAAATAGCCAATGAACCTGCAAAGGGACTTCATGCAGACATAAGGTCAACATCACAGAACTGTCAGCTACATCAGATACACTTCTTTCTGCCTTAGAGGAAAAGATGTGATCTATGCTTTGGCCATTATATGTTTTTAGAATTGCATGAAAACTATTCCACAGAATGATTTACTACATTTTACTTTAAATATGGAAGGAGAGGAAAACATTTGTGCCTCTTGTTTGGAACATCTGGTGTGAATGTAGTGATGGTGATACTTAGCTGAAACCTTTGCTGTTGATGAGGGAAGATGCCATGAGATGCCCTCACTTAGATAACAAGTACAGCAGGTGCACTGCGGTGTGTGGCTGTCTGCTTCTAGCAGTTCTCAGGAAAGAAATGCTCTGCAGACGGAAAGTTACATAACATGACCCAGAATTTGCATGACCAACTGGCTGGCAGCTGGAGCTGTAAAGCAGTTGCAGAAGCCAAAGAGTTTTTTGTCTTCTAAATGTGGCTTGTCATGGCAAATTAAAGGTAGTGTTAAGTCTTAGTTACTGACAGGCAGGAGTATTTCACTTAATTGTGGCAGAAAGCTAAGAGATCTATTCTCTGAGCTGTGCTTCTAGGATCTATTACAAAACCAATGAGAGAGATGTGAAGGAGGAAAGACAGGTACTGTGTAGACACAGTATATTCCATCTGTTTAACCTGTTTATTCCATCTTTTCACATATAATTCCTCTTTTACTATTGCCGTAGTGAAGTGTCCTTCTCGCTCCATTGACTGAGGAAGATTCAATATAGCAGATTAACAGAAAAGCACCATACTTTCTGAAGGCTAAAATTAAGTAAGCTGAATTCCACATACTCCTTTAAACTGCAGCACTCAGTGAAACAAAGGATGCAGTGAAGTCTAGGATCTGTGATCACTACTATCTCAGACTCACAGATTATTGAGCAAAGATTGGGTGCCTTTGACATATTCTTACTATCACTCAAAGTTTTTGATTTTTTAAATCTCTCTTTCTCAGAAAGATGAAGAACTTTCTAACTTAAAAACTCCACTCAGTGTAGACATATAGTCCTCATACACAGAGCAGTTAAAGATTCTTGCATGCTGCCTATCAACTCATAGGTAATCTTCTCGAACTCTGCTATCCAGAAATAAGTATATATAAAAAAATTAAATTTCTCATATTAATAGAGAACATTTCTTCATATTTTACCCCATACATCCTTTTTCCAAGATGAAAAACAAATTTCCAGTTTTTATCTTCTAACACAAAATGCAGTGTGTTTTCCTATGGTAAGGAGCTTTCACAGCTCACCATTTTCAGTCAGTCCATACTGCTCTCCTCTTTGAACTGTACCTTTATCCTGTCTCTTGAGTATGTTACCCATTACCCAGCTGATTATCTCCTTCTTGCTCTCAGAGAAATAGCCACCATATAGAGAATCTTCATGTCTTTGCAGAGCAGATAGCAGCTGTATACTCTCAATCTCTGCAGTAGGAGCAACCCACAATTGCTCGACTTTGTACTTTCATCACATTTGCAAAAAAAATACTGTCTGCTTATTTGTATACCTGAAGTTTTTCCCCCATGTCTGATGAGGCATCTGTTCCATTTATTGAGGGAATCAGTGAAGAGATTTAGACAATTTATTTCTGGCATCACAGGTTACTGAAGAAGGCACTTCTGCAAGGTTATTGTAGTTTTTCACTCTTACAAACACCTCTCTTACATTCTGCCTTAGAATTGGTGATGTATTATTCACCTCAATTATCATAGTCTTTGTACCTGTCAGCACTGATGCTAAATTCAGGCTGCTCAAAATGGCACCGTTACTGCCCAAAATTCCACTGGAGTCATGGCTTCCACCTATGATACTAATGGTAAGGGAAGCAAGATATCTGTGTGTACTATAACAGATAAAAATGGCTGCAAAGCTGAGGCATAGTTTCTATTCAAATGTCTCCTGTATTGAAATATGAAAGTGCTTTCTCTAGATCTACTTTGTTGTCATTTATACCTTTTTTTTTATAATCTCATATTTATCAGAAGTCCTGTAATTTGTCTGTGTTTCTATTACACCCAAACAGCTTTTTTTTATACAGCAAATACTTTAAAAGATAGATACTAAAATATGACACTTAAATTTCTATTCCCATCAAGTCTTACATATTTTATATAGTTACTTTCCTCATATACTAAGAGATACAAACCAAAACTGGGCATACTGTTCTGAACTATCTTGCAAAGCTGAAGATAAAGACCCTTATATATTTGTTGAAATGATAGTGTTTTAAAACATCCGTCCTAGAAACAGTCCTTTTTGATTTGCAAACTGTAGTAAAATGAGTTGCAAAATATTTGTTCTTAGCCATCAGATAGTAAATGTTGGTTCACAAATGACTGATTTTGTTTAGACATCAACACTACAGTCACAGAAATGTTTGGGTTGGAAGAGACCATAAAGATAATCTGTTTCCAACTCACTCATCCATGGTCAAGGACGTCTTTTACTAGACCAGGTTGCTCAGAGCACCATCTAGCCTGGTCTTGAACACTTGTAGTGATGGGGCATCCACAACGTACCTGGGAAAACTGTGCCTATGCTTTGCAACCCTCACAGTAAGGATTTCTTCCTAACATCTAGTTTAAACTGACCCCCTTTCAGGTGAAAACCATCACCCCATTGTCCTGTCACTATATGGCCTTATAAAATATCCCTTTCCAGCTCTCTTGTAGGCACCCTCCAGGTACTGAGGTACCTGGTGCTCTAAGGTTGCCCGAAACCTTCTCTTCTCCAGACTGAACAATCCAACTCTCTTAGCCTGTGTCAATAGCAGAGGTGCTCCATCCCTCTGATCATCTTAGTGGACCTTCTATAGACGTGGTCCAACAGGTCCAAATTCTTTTCATGTTGTGGGCCCTACAGCTGAATATAGTACTCCAGGTGGGTTCTTACAAGAGCAGAGTAGAGGGGCAGAATCACCTCCATCAGCCTGCTGGCCACACTTCTTTGGAAGCAGTCCAGGATGTGGTTGGCTTTCTTGGTTACAAGTGAGAATTGTCAGGTCATGTCGACCAGTATTTCCAAGTGCTTCTCCTCAGGTTTGCTTTTAATGCATTCTCCACCCAGCCTGATTTTGTGCTCAAGCTTCTCCTGACCCAAGCACAGGACCTTGCACTTGGCTTTGTTGAACTTCATGAGATTTGCAGCGACCCATTTTTCAAGAGTGTCAAGGTCCCTCTGGATGGCATCCCTTCCCTCCAGTGTGTCAACTGTATCACACAGCTTGGAGCCATCAGCAAACATGCTGAGGGTGCACTCAATCCCACTGTCTGTGTCACCAACAAAGATGTTGAACAGCATCAGTCCCGGTACAGACCCCTGAGGGACATCACTTGTCACTGGTCTCCACTAGGACATCCAGCCACTGACCACAGCTCTTCGAGTGTGACCATCCAGCCAATTCCTTATCCATCAAGTGGTCCATCATTCAAATCTGTGTCTCTCCTGTCTAGAGACAAGAATGTTGTGTGGTACAATGTCAAAGGCTTTGCACAAGATCAGATAACGTCATTTTCACTTCCCTCATCAAACAACTTTGTAGCATTTTCATAAGAGGCCATAGTGCCTTTGAAAATGTTTTTCCTATGTTACAGAGAACATATACATGATTGTTTTATCCTTCTAATGATATTTTTTGTGCAGAATGAATTATCCCCTTGGTGTAAATCTTAAAA